>JANUWF010003385.1:1200000-1828540 GCA_026120185.1 Voacanga thouarsii | reverse complement strand
GTACATACCAACAGATTTATCAGTTGGTACATACCAACAGCAATCTATAAGTGCTTTCCAATAGATCGCTGTTGGTACGTAACAACAACACCTTGCAACGACTTACCAACAGATTTATCTATTGCTATATACCAACATAATATGTTTGCAGTACCAACTAAATTGTAGTTGGTAAGCTATTAACACGCGTTTTCTTTTCCGACATTTACCAACTAAGTACCAACTAAATCGTTTGTTGGTAATAAATAATAATTACCAACAACATAAATATACCAACTACGGAATTGTTGGCAAATTACCAACAACATTACCAACTAAACAATCAATTGGAAAAAACACCAACAAAATACACAATTCAAAAATTTCCAACAACTTTACCAACGACATCGTTAGTTTGTTGGTAACGTAATAAAATTACCAACAGAAAATACTTAATCCCAAAAAAAAATCATTACTAATTGAAATATAATGTTACCAACAATAAAATCTATTGGCAATTACCAACAGACTTAAAAAACTCTTGTTGGTAATACTTTCCAACAAGCGTTTTACCTACGGACTAAATTCTGTTGGTACTTTGTTAGTAAACTAATATTACCTAGCAATGGCTAATGGGCCGCCCTACACGGTTTCGGGCCGTGCCGTGTCGGGCCTGAGGATCGGCCCGCATGGAGTGCGGGCCGGTTCGGGCCCTTGGCCCGTAAGGCCCGCAGGCCGGTGTGGGCCGGCCCGTGGGCTTATTCTTCTTTTTTTTTTTTCTATTACTTAACACAATTTTTTAAAATTATAAAAAAGCCACCTTAAAGTGGTGGGGGATTTGGCTTAGACCCTTACCTGTTTTATTAATTAATAAAATAAAATTTACATAAGAGGGGGACTTGATGCCTAAACCTCTTAAAAATATTACAATGATTAAAATTTAAAAATATAATAAATATCCTAAAAATAAAATTAAATACATAATATAACTTACCCTAAATTCCTAATTATAAAAATACTAAACTAACTACTTGGTTCACCCCATTCATCATCTGAGTCATCATTAATAATCCACGAATTAGCCGTCCTATCTTCGGTTACAAACCAAATACCACAACACATTAACATCTCCAAAGTTTGAAAAGCCAATCGAGATCTTCTTTCATCGATTGTTCAAGCACTCTCACTGAAGACGCTTTCTGATGGCACTGTAGAGACTGGTGGTGTCAAAAGATCACGTGCCATTTTAGATAAAATGGGGTATTGACTTACATGAGCCTTCCACCAACCACAAATATCAAAATGTTGATATTCATTTTCTATCAAGGGCTACATATCATAAATTGCCATCTCGTTATAGGTGGTAGTTGATCTTTTTTTGCATTTCATAATACCTCATAGATTAAATACTAATGAAATTAAAAAGATAGATTTTCGTGGAGGTTGAAAGTGACTACTAGATGATGAAGCTTGCCTACTTAAACTAGGAGAACTAAAACAAGAAGACTTAAACTCATACAAATTATACATGTCAGATAAAGCTTTAGCTGTTTTATCTTTTATGTCTTTTATCATACATTGTTTAAGTGCTTGTGATTTATCAAAATCTAATGTTTCATACAAATATTCAATAATACTATGAAAACCAGGCATCTTTACTCTAGGATCCATACACAATGCCATACAATATAAAATAGGAATATCTTCATAATATTTTTTATATTTTTTAAACATACTTCTCATAAAAAAAAACCATATTGGGGATGATACATATATTCACCAAAAATATGTGCTACCTTAGCAAGTGTTGGAAGAATATGATGAGTAGTGGGATAATAGGATCCCGATAAAAGTTCAGTAGCTTCTTTGAAAGCAAATAAAAATGTTGAAAGTGCAGTACAATTTTCAAAATGAGTTTCAATTAGTAGAGGTTGAAAATTATTACTATTACAAAATTCAATAAGTTGGTTTTGAAAAGGTATAACACTTTCAAACATATCTAAAGTTGAGTTCCATCTAGTTTTACAATCTAATCTAAATTTTTTAAAAGATACACCTTGTTCTCAGCATCATGCCTTAAAATTTTGTTGCCTAGTTGGGGAGGTTTTAATAAATAAAACAACATTTCTAATTATATTAACAATATCATCAATATATTTATATCCTTCTTTAACACACAAATTGAGTATATGACAAGAACACCTAGTATAAAATAAAATACCATCTAACATAGGATTCATAATAATTTTTAAAATTGTTATGGCGGAATCCTTATTCGAAGCATTATCTAAAGAAATAGAAATAATTTTATTTAAAATCCTATATTCACGACATGTTTGAGTAATCATTCTAGCTATACTACTACCTACATGAGGATATTCAAATAATTTAAAACAAATAGTTCTTTTTTGTACTAACCAATCATGATCTATCCAATGACATTTAATGCATAAGTAAGATTCATTAGTAATTGCAGTCCAACCATCACAAGTAAGAGCAAATTTGTTATTACAAGAATCAAACATAGCAATTAGATACTCTTTTATTTCTTTATATATCTTTATTATATCATTTTTTAATGTTGTTCTATGAATTCTTTTCCATGCTGGTTGACAATTATTTTGCATATATTGCTCATAATGTGAATTTTCTACAAAATTAAAAGGTAATTTAGTTTGAACAATCATTTTAGCAAATGCACTTCTATTTTTTCTATGATCATATTGAAAATTACCAACAATTTGACCTCATGTAGTACGTATTTGTTGTTGTTTAAGTAGCTTTTCTAACCAATCATTATGTGACCTTTTCATATGTCTAACTAATGTTCCCGTCCCTCCTCCCTTCTTATGTGCATATACCGCCCTACAAATTTTACATATTACTCTATCATTATCATTATCTTTTTCAAAACAATTCCAAACCATAGATGTTTTTGCTTTAGTGGTAACATCCGTTATTTCAACATCATCCCCATCTATATTAGATTCGTTAGGATTAATTGTTGGAGTTGGTTGTGATTGTGAAACACTAACACTAAGCCTACTAGGACCTTCATCTTCATTAACTACTTCATTATTTATTAAATTTAAGGCTGGATCTATATTAAAATCAAAATGTGCAGATGATTGGGATGAAGAAAAATGATGATATTGATTTGGATCCATTATTTCTTTAAAAAAACAAGCAATCAAAATTTAAATAAAAGTTTAAAAAAATAAAGTATTAACAAATAATGAAATAAGAGAATTGAAAAATATAAATAATAAATTAATTTAAAAATTAAAAAAATAACTAAAATAAATAATTAATTATTAAAACTAAAATAAAAGAATGTAAAATTAAGAAATACTAACTTGTTGATGACCAAGATTCAAGAATAACAATACTTTGTTGAGCTTTTTACTTCTTGTATCCACTATTCCTTTACTCAACAGTCTTCCAAAATATGAAGACTTTCTTGAAGAATTGAAAAAGTATAACACAAAAATAAATTCTATTCTAATGCTCTTTGTAGAGAAAATGAATAAATTTGAGGATTATGAGAGAAAGGTGAATGAAAATAAGAGAGAATTGGAGAGCGTTTGAGAGAATTGGAGAGAGTTTAATGAGTTTTGGGTTGAATTGGGGGGTATTTATAGAGTTTTGAGGGTTAGAATAAATAATATAACCGTTAGGGACTAAAATGCAAAAAAAAACACAATCCAGCCGTTAGGGACTGAATTCCAATTAAAAAACTTGAGAGAGCCATTGGGTAACAGCTCTCTCAGAAACCCTTGGCCCGAACTGGACCGGGACCTAGGCCCGGTCCGGTGTATAGTGGCCAATTCGGCCGCCGGGCCTGGCCTGGCCCGGCCCGACACGCCGGCCCACATGCCATTACTAGTATTACCAACAGAAATTGGACACCCACCAACAGAATTTGACAGTTGGTAATCAACCTTTTTCTAGTAGTGTGTGATTAATACAAATTAGGTTAACAAACTCACTCAAGTCTTGTGACTTACAAAAGGTACAAACATTAATAGTGTTACATCATATTACAACAATACATTCCCCTTTGATACAATATTACAACACTATATTTTAACTTGGAAAGCAAAGTATGATCCTCTCATTTTTTTTTTCATTTTTTTCCTACGATAGAATGCATTTATGATGATTTTGAATTGAATGTTCTTTTTGCATCCTTTGCATTTTTTTTCTTTTTGCTTCTTTTTTTTTTCTTTTTGTATTTTTCAACACACGTTTTTTATCACAGGGCATGCCTTTTTTTATTCTTAAAGCCTTTTTTCTCCTCACTTCGATAGGTGTATTGAGCCAACAATTTGTAGCTACCACAAAAAAACACTTTCAGTAAGAGAGGAAGCTATTTGCTATAGCTTCCAAATGGTATGTACCTACGATATTATCCAGGCAGTAGAAAAAAACGGGAATTACCATGAAATTAGAGATAAACCAACAATCCACACTATATATTTCTTGACAAAGTTCTAATGTATTCTCAAAGAATTAAGTTTCACAACATTTTCAAAGGAATAAATAAAGTTAACTTACTCTTCAAAACTTAGTATATGTCATACCCAATATATAAGTGTGCATAAAATCAACTCTCCTAGCAAAGTGTTAAGTAGAATTCCTAAGCAAAAAAATAAATTATAACCCTAGCAAACTAACACATATCAACATCTATACTAAAAAGTCTTGAAATGTGAAAAAATGTGAAAATTTTAGCCAATATACAAAAATAAAAATTTTAGCCCAAAAATAAGAAAATTCCCAAAATAATTGATAGAAACTTGCAAAGGAAAAACTATTCAACCACTCTCTCTCATACTTGAGTGGGACAATGTCCTCATTGTCCAAAATATATGATACAAGCATATTTACATATACAAAATAATAAATTTGGGAGAAAACGGTAAGAAATACTCCCTAGGATCTTGCAGCTCATTATCCAAAATATATCCAAGAGGCTTCTATGTCCAAGAGGTTGTTAAACACTACAAAAATAAAAATAACAGTAGAACATAAGTAAAAATTCTCATAAGAAAATTCCAAAATAAAAAACAAGAAATAAAGCTAGATAAATTAAAACAAGAAGGAAAGGAATTGAAATGCCCAAATGGTGCCGTTGACTATAATATAGACAGTGTCGTTTATTCTCAATATCTCTATAGATCTAGTCCTCTGGATTGACCCAATGTCGTTTCGGATTATATGAACGGCGCCGTTTATGCCCTATTCTTGCAAAATAAAATAACTACAATAGTATACAATAGCCAAAGAAATAACCATAAGAGGAATACAAATAGCAAAAAAAACCAAATGGAAATAATATACAAGGAAAACCAAGACAAAAGTAACTATAAACAACAAGGGTACATCTAGCGACCATAACTAATTAAATCAATTAGACAACAATATTCACTAGTATTACCACTTATAATGTACAAAATAACAAATCTAATAACATACAATAGAGGGACAACTCATCTCAAATACGTGGACAAACTAAAGATGTTAACCACATTACTTCTTAGGCATTATAAGAGAAAAAATGATTAAAGCTTAGTGGACTTATTAGGAAGAAATTCAAAAGATTTCCACGACAACTATAACCACCAATCAATTAGTACTACCAACTCTAAATACTACTAAAAAGTAGCTTTATTAACAAAATAACTATTACACAAATGATTACAAAAACGTAACAAAATCTCCAAGTTCATAACAACATTCTACAAAACACAACACCACTATACAATCCAACCAACTCCTCAATTTGTTCACCATTATTACAATCAAAATTTAATCGTCCACTAATAAATATAGTATAACACCACCAAAAATTCCAACACAAGATTAAAAGAGAAAATCCACAACAACAATCAACCAAAATCCTCAAAATTGCACAACACCATGACAATTACTCCTCCTGCTAAACTACAAATTCCACAACAAATTTTCCTCAATCCATAATAGTTCGCAACAACAACACTTTCATCCTCAAAACAACAATCAAATTCTCAAAACTTCAACACCATTATAACAACAATCAAATCCTCAAAACAAAAGTTATACAACAAGGCTTCCTCGATAATAATTTAACAAACACAATGATACAATACACTAGAACTCAATATAATTTATTTATTGCAATGCAAAAAAATAAAGAATCAAAATACTCTACAAACAAGATGTAAAAAGGAAAAGAAATTTATATAAAAGTATAGTTAGTATTATGCACAAATAGAGAAACAAATATTTACATAAAACAATTAGTAGAATTCACACACACACACACACACACACACACACACACATAGCTAAATCAATAAAATCCAAACTTTTATGATATTATCCTTAATCCCATACAATGGCGCCAAAAACTTATTGTGGATTTTTTTAGTGTGGGAAATATTACCGCACAATCAAATTTTAATTAAATGTTAAAACACTCAAAATATACAATTGGGCAAGTATCGAAGATCTTCAGGGAAGGGATAAAAGCACCATTACGAACCCTTCTTCTATTATTTAGTCTAATCAAACTAAAGGAATAAATTATCTACAATGAACAAATCTAGAGAATCAACATCACCTTATACAAGATTGGCCATGAGAAAATCATGGATGAGAAATAGAGTATAAGAAATGAACTTGTCAAGAATCCCCTAAAATTAACCAACTACCAAACCAAACTCAAGATAGCTAAATTCTAATTCTACCGTCGGAGAGGTTACGAATGCAAAATCCACTATCTCTCGAGATATGAATTTCTTATTCTTAAGATAATTAAAGGATATCTCTACTTTTCCAATTGAACCTAAGAAGCATTAAGTGCAAAACCTCTAAAATTCCGGAAGAACCCAATACCCCTATCTCTAGGTGATATTAAATTTTCAATGATTACACAATTCTAATCCCAAAAATCCTTTCTCATGTTCATCAAGTGAAAACAAACATTGAACCCAATTGATTGAAACCCAACTCCTAACCCCATCTTTTGAATTCATTAGAAGAGAGTAACCTAAACAATGAATCAAATACAATAAAATCAAGTAATTATTCAATAGAAATTCGAAAGTAATAAATTAATAGCAGATTTAACACAAGAATAACTTAGGATTCATCCCTTCAAAAATAATTAAAATAATAAACACAAATTGATAAGATAAAAACAAAGGAAAGAGATAAAGAATACTCATAGACAAGCTGCCTCCATCTTCAATCTTTCATCTTCCATTGAATCAACACTCCAATCTCTCCAATCTCCTCTCTCAAGTGTATGGGTGTTTTTCTTCTTGGTTACTACCACTTATTATGTTGATAGCTTCTATTTATAGTGTGAAACCCAGCCTAAAACTATCCTTAGTATAGGGAAAGGGTTTGCATTGCACAACATAACATTTGTGCATTTGTGCATCAAAATAAATTTATATGTGCTTTGTATTGCTTGATCATATTTTGTTGCATGTTTGTGATAGTTAGGGATTTTTAATTTAAATAAGAAGGCTTTCAGATTATAATACTTGAGGTTGGAGGTTATAGATAATTTCGGGTTTAAGAGAGAAGAGGATTATTTTAGGAAAGTACAACAAAAGAATTGATTCGGTGGAGTAGTTAGAGCTTGGAGTTAATATCTTGGAATCTTGAGTTCAAATATCACTGAAAGCATTTTATTTTGAATTTAAAGTCTTTTTATTCTTAGCTGAATTCAAACCTTTTCGTCACCAGCTAGAAGTTTTGTGGAACTTTGAAAATGCTATATTTTCCTCTTACAAATCTGATCAAGTTTTTCCTTTCTTATTCTCTATTTGTTTAGACCCTTGGGTCTTCATGACACTATACAAACCATTCTTCTTCATTTTCTTTTCACTATGGCAGAACCTTCTTCAACTCTCCTATATTCCAGCTTTGAGCAACCGGTTAGCAACTGGAAGAATTATTATTCTTGCCGCGAGTCATTCAAATCCCATAAGTTTCAACCATCGAAATTCTTTCTATTCCCAGCAATCGGAGCATTCTCCACTTCCTTCTAGGAACCAAGTTGAAATTTGGCAATCCCTGGACTACCTATAGAGTCCTTGCACCTCCTTTCCCTCACATTTTCTCTCTTTTTCTTCTTCAAGCCTTGGATCGCCTAGGCCATCCTTGGACCACCTTGCCTTGCTATTTCCTCTCTTTTCCTTCTCAATCCTTGGACCGCCTATCAAAGCCATGGAGTGCCTACCCTATCTCAATTTCTTCCTTTTTCTTTCCAAGCCTTGGATAGCCTTGCACTCATAATATTGAAGCCTTGGACTGCCTTGTCCAAGCCTTGGATAGCCTTGCACTCATAATATTGAAGCCTTGAACTGGCTTTGTTAAGCTTATGACAGGTTGTACCCTGAAGGTAATTCATTCTTCATTTCTTCTCTTTTCCCTTCGCCTTCATCTTTTTCGTTCTATCATTCAACCAAGAGCCGAGAGACACCATTGAAGCACCTTAAATATCTCCGTGAATTCAATAATCATTCCTTTAATTTAGTTGCTTGAATTTCAAACTCAAACTACAAGTTAAATCCTTGGAATGACTGAACCACTTTGATCCCCTGAACCTCACATAACTAAGCAATATTCAGCTTTACTTTCTCAACAAAACACATACTACTTTTCCTCTTTCCTCTTCATCTACACTTCGAATCTTTCTTCCTGCCTCTCAGCCGCCACCATTAATACACTACAGCTTCACTCTCCATTGTTCTATCAAACCTCCATTCAAGTTTCAAATTTCAGAATACCACATTTATCTCCTACAAAATCTTCGACATCACACTAACCGATCCATTACTCTAAACTCCTCTCTTCTGTTACACGCTCATTCACAAACAAAAAATACTTACAAACTCCCTTCTTTCTACTCTACTTTCTCTCAAATACACCAAGAACACCTACTAAAATTTTTGGAATAGCCTGCCACCCCACACACTATCGACGACCTTCTCTAATCATTCAAGACAATTACAATCACTCTCATTCTCTTTTAGGCATATCAAGCAAATTCTTTAAAGATGTTTTCTTCCTCATAGATTCAAATCTAAGAAGCCAATATTAGAAGAACACTCAAGCAACAATTATCATCTCCAATACCAAGGCAACTTGGGCATCGAAACAAGTAATTCTTGTTTAAACGTTATCTTGATATTACTTGGATGAAATCATGTTACTGGTAGTTATATCTAGTCAATGTGATGGGGTGGATTATACTGGAGATGACCCCTTGAATGTTGAGTCTGTTGGTAGATGGGATGATGTATAGTATGGTGTTATTATGAGATTATGTTATATTGCATGTATTGTTATTACCTTGTGGGCTGGTACGTTTGCAATAAGCATGTGTTTGATGTTGCTATTATAGTTTCACTTGATATAGTATTTATTGTTAAATTAGTTAATATAATTAGTCACCTGTTATTATTTTTACCATTATGGTTGTCATGCATTAATTATTTGTGCTATCTCAAAATTATTATTTGATAATTTTCTGGTAGGACTATTAAAATATTTAATACTATTAGTTTATTCATAGCCTATGTTTTAATATCTACTATATATAAGTTAATGTTGTTATCAAATTTATTATTTAGTACCTATTACAATATCGTTAAAAACTATTACTTATTTGTTCTTATAGATCTACTAGCTATTATTTGTACCAATTGTTAATTATTAGTTGTTACTATCAAAGATTACTAATTGCAAATTGTTATTATTGAACAAATAGTATTTATCAACATTAATATTATTGATAATAATATTGTTAATATTATTACTATTATTTTTTTACTATTACTATTACTATTATTATTGTTATTGTTGGAAATTAATATTTGGGAATTACCAGTATATAAGAAACTTATTTAACAATCTTATAATTATTAATTCTAATATTATTCTTTTAATAAGACTAAATACCAAATAATATCTTTTGCTTAATAAAATTTAGTATGAATTGATTACTTACAATTTAATGATTATTTATGATATATTAATATTTAATATATACATGTATATCAATTAATTATTACAAACAAAAATATAATACTTACATTATGTTATTTTCTCCTACTGAAATATAGCTATTAGCAGTAAATGCTCACGTTATCATTTTTTACTATAATTGATATTATTTAGTTAGTAATAATTAAATACCTAATATTTTAAATTGTTTGATAATATTTAGTGCATACTATATATTTACCATATTACATATACTTCATTATTTATTTTCTATTGAAAAATTATTTGTAGTATTCGTTTATAATGGTAAGTACTGGGTATTGACATCTTTGGTAGTTATTACTAGAATTGTTATCATTATTAAGTTTTTGACTAAGGTATACATGTTTGAATACTTGGAGTTGAGGATACGATTTTATTTTTAGCACAGCATGTTTAGGATGAAGGCAATGTTTGGTTTGAACTATTTTGATATTATATAAGTATTGAATGAGTGTAGTTGAGCAGTTGATGACTTATTCCTTGTATCTTCCCTAGATGGGACTAGGTTTCTTGATAAGACATCAAGAGAATTTTTATCTATAAGACAAGAGAATCAGGTAAGTCCTTGCATACAAGTGATTCCTATACAAATGAGCTACTACAAGCCAATTGATATTTTTGTTGTAAAGACATTACTTGGAATGCAATTTTTGACGTTTTTGTTACCTTATGTTAAAGCAGAATATTTTCAAATGAGCAAAGACTTTTCAAAACAAGATATTGATTTTCCTCAAACTAGAATTTAAATGCAAACTCTTTGAACCATAATTGCAATTTAAAGCACTTTATTGAATCTTCCCAAGTGGAATAATGAAACGTTGAGTACTCAATAAAAGTAGACTAGCTAATACAAGACCTAGAAGGTTGGGGTACGTCTTCCAATGGAGGCCTCCTCTAGGAGATGAGCTCTTGCTGGACGAGGCACAAGCATTAATTAGTTAGGTCAGTCTGAACTAGAAACTCAATCCTAGTGGATTGTTTTCCTGCAAGCAAACAACCTATAAGTTAGAATATAGAGATGGAGGAGTATCTCACCTAGTGAGTCGATCACCTATTTATATTGTGATTTAAGGTTTCACAATACACGGTCATGATACAAAGGTTTCATAGCCATGACTATAATACAGAGTTTCATAGTCATCTTTATTTTAAAGTAGTTATTTCTTTTCTAAATGTGTACTTTTGTTTGAGAAATGTATATGCAAAACACCACTCTATGTTCAAAAGCACAATGATTATGACTTCCAATCTTTTTCAAGACTTGTTTAAAGTTGCATACGTGGAATGTTTCTCAATTTAACATAAGAACACACAAGACTTACTGGGAAATAATTCTCACCATGTTTTGTATCATCTTTTTAGGAAGATCCTGCTTTGAGTTAAGCTTGCCTTGGGATTGAAGATTTTCATTTCTGTTTTTGATGTGTTGTCTTTCAAGATTTTATTAGAATAATTTTAGAGACTTGTAAAAGTATTGATTCAGTTGTAATAAGCTTTAAATTTAGTTTATTTTCTTTAATTTTCTTTTTACTTAGTTATAAAGATACCTGGTCCTATGGATGGAGTGACATTCCTGCTCATTTTGGGATACATATAGGGCCAATGAAGCCCTAAAAATCATTGCTGAAAAAGAACAGTAGATCTAATGTGCGACATTGCACGGCACTGCCCATATAGTACTATACATGGCATCATGTATGCTTTACTTAAATAATTACAGTTCACCAACAATGAAGTGCAATGCGATGTTTCTGGTGTGCAGTAGGCTTGCACGGCGGTGTCTTTGGTGAACTACACAGTACCGTCTAAGCCTAGTGCTTTGAGACTTCTAAATTTTGAAAACGTACGATGCCATGTAGGGTCTACTTAATGGCATCGTGGATGCTTCTTACATATCTCCTTTTGAACTTCTTTTCAGTCTTTTTTTAGCCTTATTCTTTACCAAACCTTTATTCTATGACTCTTGCACAAAATAATATAAAAATATGGGAATAAGTACTCCTTTAAATCAATTTTTATAACAACTATAGTACAATTGTTATAGAAAATATGTGATGAGCACTCGTCATATGACTTACGTTCATGGGTAGGAAAGAGATTTTTTATTTCTTTTTGAAGAACTGTTATAGAAAGGTTACGATTACAAACCCTAGAATTGTATATTTATATATAACCCAAAAATATATATGGTCCAATTTGGATCGTGCTCAGAATAATTTAAAGAAACCTACAATATTATTATGTATAATTAGCATGTCCTCCCCTAATAATTCATTTAGAATATTATTTAACCTTTTTTTTTTTCAAATGTGAATGTCTTTAACAATATTGAAGATAATTATTGATTATCTAGTAATATAAGATAGCTATATGGGGAAGATACCACCACCAGTTCGTCCTGTAGCTGCAAAATTGAAAAAATGTGAAGGTGAATGCCCTTGATTAAATGTTTGGTTTCTCATTTGATCTCGTATTCTAGTTGGTTCATTTTTATTTATTTATTGATTTTGACTTTCCAACAATTTTTTAATATTATTTTTTAATTGAAAAATTCAAGCTGATACATGTTTTACACGATGAGAGGGAACCTGCATTCTATCAAGATTACAAATACCCCTTGCAGCCTGAGACAAATCAGCAAAACTCCTAAAATTATGAAGAGATGAAGAGGAGCAGCCTGTCTTTGCTAATAAATCAGCTAACTGGTTAGCTTCCCTAAAAAAATGAATCAGCTTAACAGAGGACAATTTAGCTGCTAGAAACCGGATGTGATAAAAGACTTCCTTAAGTTTCCATGGGACAGTCTGTTCGCCATTAAATTGGAGACATAAAGCTAGCGAATCAGTTTGGATGAGAACACTAGTAAGCTGATGGGAAACACAAAGCTTCAATCCCTGTAAAAGAGCATGAGCTTCCGCTTCCATGCTGGTACAATCACCAAGAAAAGTGCTAAAGGCCAGGAAAAAAATCCGTAAGGCTGTCGAATAGCTTCACCAGCTCCAGAAGGCCCTGCGTTTCCTTTAGAAGTCCCGTCAATGTTGAGGATATGATGAAACCCCTCAGAGGAAGTTGGTTCAATTTTGTTAATCATGAACACCCCTGATTACATGAACACATGGTTGGAAGAATTTTATTAATTGAGTTACTGTTATCAGAGTTTAAAAAAAAAAAAAAAACATGATCCGCTAGTTAGCCAAACTCGCTAAATTACTAACTGATTACTATCCTGGCTCGGTTCAATTCTATTTCAGAAAAGAACTGGTAAAAGCAATGAACTGGCCCGTAAGAAGCCGAGAGGTACAGCTATAGTGCTTTCAATTGTTATTTTCTTTTTTATCCTTTTTTTGGTGTGTGCTGGGGAATTGGGGTGTGGCGGGGAGAGGGGGAGGGGGGGGGGCGCAATTCTAGTGCTTGGTTTTTAGTACGTTCTCTTTCCTCGTACTTTTTGACATTTTTTTTTGGTCTGATGCTTTGGTTTTTTTGAGCTCGTACAAGCAACTTATGAGCTCCTCCTTTTGAACCTTCAAAATCAGATGATAAATGAGCAATGGATAGGATTAAAAACAGAAATTCCATAATTTAGTGTTGAGAAATATAAATCGGAACACTTAATGATAATAAGAAAATAAATATAAAGAATAAAATAAGGTATAAAATAGTTAAGTGATTCGAGTTGTTTAACTAAGCCTGCATCTATCACGAAAATTACAAAAAACTTTATTAAAAATCACCAAGAGATTACACAAAGTATTTTTGATATTTTTTCAAATCATATCTCACACTACTCATCCATTACGTTACCTATACTTATAAGCCCGATAATACTGGATATATCAAAACAAATTATAATACTTGAAAAACTCATAACTCTATATATAAATATGTGTGTGTATATTATATAAAATTTTTAATCAACATGAGATGTAGTAAAAATAATTTTTTAATTCTAATATTCATAAAATAATAGTAGCTTTCCTCAACAAACTTCTTTCTCCTAATATGATTAAAAATGCAACTTATAAAACCCGACATTTAGATATGCTTGCAGACTTGGGAATCTGGAAACTACTTGGTAGGATTTGTGCAAGGAAATCAGTTGTACACTAAACCGCTGCTAGTGTTAGGTGGAGACAAAGGGATTTGGGGCCGCGCAATTCCTTTACGAGAATTGTGCGGCTCTTTTGCGGCCGCGATTCAGGAACCCATCAATCGTCCGGTTAGGAAACGTCCACGTCGCTGGTCCCGAAAAAGGGCAAAACGATGTCGTTTTGCCCTCAGCCGAACGAAAATCACGGCTTGCATCGTTAGCCAGCTTCCGCAAGCCTCTGCAAGTTTACTCTAGATGTACTTTGAACTGTTCATCAAAAAATAAAAAATCCTACTTAAATCACCTGCTCTGTAAACATAAACAAAAGCTTTCGTCAAATATTAATATTTCCATTCACTTTCTTCTCTCATTCCTTCAAATACTGAGATTAATTCGAACGGTGTCGATAGGGTTATATAATCCGACGAAATTGAAGAGCTCCTGATACACAAACGAGGCAACGGGCATGCAATGCTAAAGGGGATTTTTCTCCTTCAGTCACCCAAGTTGTCTTCCAGCAGCTAAGTATGAGCATTTGAAAAATTGCATTCAATGTAATCTAGGTTTTTAGGTTAATATTTGTGTTCATATCTCTGTGAGAATGAGTTAGTAATGGACACATCCATGTTCATGTGATTACTTCACTTGTTAATACATGTTTGTTTGGCAGCATTGATTGTATACAGAACATAGTAGAGCATAGCACAGCATGTGATCACACGTTTACTTATTTATAACATTCTCTTTGACTATGTCGTGGTTAAATTAAGAATTTTCCCCGCAATATATTCGCTTGCCTATACATTTACATGTTCCACCTAAACATCCTACGAATTTTACTTGCAAGCGTACTCAAGTATTTTAATATATTTCTTTGTTCTCTTTTTTTTTTTTAATGATGTGCATAGGTTCCTTTTAATGGAGAACCGTACAAGTGCGAATGTCTATTTTTTACCTGCTGTTGGACAGTTACTTGATTCTGAAGAAGAAGCGTACAACTTTTACAATTGTTACGGTGCAACTATGGGCTTCGGTATACGTAGAGAGTATGGGAACAAGAATGCCTCTGGTGTGTTGACATCTAGAAGGTTTACATGTTGCAAAGCAGGGTTTCGAAGGATCAATAAACGTGATAGAGAAATTAAGTGTCCTCGCGCAGAAACGAAGACCGAATGTGCTACTCGGATGGTCATTGTTCTAGATAGGGAAAAAAAAATACAAGGTGACCGAGTTTGAATCAAGCCACAACCATGACCTTCATACTACTACTTGTGTTCATCTCATGCCGTCATAGAGGAATGTGAACAATGCGCAAGGCATCGACGCTTCCTTAGCCGAAGCTGCAGGATTATCTTTAAAGCAATCTCATGAGCTAATGTCAGCACAAGTAGGTGGCAAAGAAAATTTAGGGTGCACCAAAGAAGACTTGAAGCGATACCTCCACAGTAGAAGATAAAGAAACTTATAGTATGGTGAGGCCGCGGCAATAATGAGATATTTTGAAGAGCAAGCTTCTATGAATCCTTCTTTCTTCCATGCAGTACAACTTGATTGTGATGAGCTAATCACAAATATTTTCTGGGCTGATGCACGCATGATCATGGAATACTCCTACTTTGGGGATGTTGTCACATTTGACACCACATACAAGACAAACAAACAGTGCCGGCCTCTTGGAGTATTTGTTGGATTCAACCAATATAGGCAATTAGTAGTTTTTGGGGCTGTTTTGTTTTGTGATGAAACAATTGATTCTTTTAATTGGCTATTCACAATGTTCATCGAAGCTATAGGAGACAAGCATCCTAGAACAATCTTCACTAACCAAGATGTAGCAATGGCTGCAGCAATTTCTACAGTTCTCCCATAGACCTTTCATGGTTTATGTACTATTCATATTTGGAGAAATTTTATAAAACACTTGGAATATCTTTGTAGGAAGGGATTGTCACTCTCGGACATGTTTTGAAATTGTATGTTCCATATTGAAGACAAGAAGGAGTTTCTTGAGACTTGGCAGGAACTCGCGCTAGTCCATGAGCTAGAGACAAATGAATGGATCAAAAACATATTTGCAGCTAGAGTGAAGTGGGCATGATGCTACCTGATGGGTACCTGGACGGCTGGGATGAGTAGTACACAATTGAGTGAAAGCTTTAATGCAAATTTAAAGGACCATCTGAAGTTAGATCATGATATTCTACAATTCTTCACACATTTTGGTTGTGTTGTTACCTCAAAGCTATACAAAGAGGTGATATCAGAATATAAAAGTAAGCAAAAATTACCAAAAATGGCATTGAGAAACTCACCAATGCTAAATTGCGTACGAAGGTATACACTCCCCCATTGTTCAATGAGTTTCATACCCATTTCGACGAATCCTTGGGGCTACTCATACAGAGAAAAAGTGTCGCACTTAATTCTCTAGTTGAGTGCATTGTTGGACAGCATGATGGATTATCAAAACAGCGTACCATTACATTTGATGCATCGACGAAAACCATAACATGCAGTTGTTTGCTTTTCCAGAGTGTTGGAATGTTATGTTCGCATTCTCTAAAAGTGTTAGATCACTTTAATGTAAAAACAGTTCCAGATCAATACATCATCAGGCGATGGACACACAAGTCTATGGATGCCTCGGTTATTTAGGTTGACAGAGGTGTTGTATCTATCGATCCCAATCTTAACATTGCAAAGAGGTACAAGATGATGGCTACATTGTTGATACGCTTAGCTGCCTGAGCTACTGGGTCTCAAAGTGCAACCGAAGATGTCATTTCTACAGCAACCAAAATGAGTCGCAACATTGGAGACAAATGTGATGTATTGTCAGCACGTGAGATGAGAGAGGGGAAGTCGTTTGAAAGAAATTTGGGCCAAGATGATGTGGCAACCATGAAATCTTCATCCTGAGTAGTTGAATCACAGTTTCCAAACCCAAAAGGTATAAAGAAACGTGAGACCAACAACACAAGAAAACGATTGAAGAGTTTTCTTGACCAATGGAGACCAGGAAAGGCACGCAAAATGAAAGGCACACCAATGCACCAGGTATGTGGTGTACAGCAATGTTACTGCAGCGTTGTTGTATTCCCTATTTGTTAGCATGAATTTTATTTACATCCGTACTATTAAGTGAAAAAGTTTACTTGTTGAAATAGCCAGGGGAGCAGCAGGGCCAGCAATGTACTTGACACATAGAAAAGGCCACTGAGGAAAATAATTACTGCATAACTGAAACTTGTCAAGCCTCACAGCAATCGATGGGTAACATCCTTGTATATCCCTTAAATATGATATAAATTCGAAAGGCACCTAGCAAATATATTTAGGTGAATTTTTTTTTTCTTCTCGTGTAGCAAACATCGTTAAGCAATGTGACATCTGTACTTATACAGTGTAGCACGACTAGCATTCCACCAACTTCTCTAATAAATTTTCCGCTCATGGAAATGGTACATTTCGCAGCTTGAATTTACTTCCTGATTTTCTTTAAGTTATAATGGCCATAATTACGAGATACCCTAACATACAGCGGTGTTTTGGACAGACGCCACACCTCTCTGTTCCCCATTTCATACAGCAGAACGGTCCTCTTTTGATGAACCAAGTCAAAGACTTGCAGCTATAGATAAGAGAAGGTGGTACGTAAACAAACTTTGTGCGCACCTCTTTGTTCCAATTTTCTCATAGGTACTCTATATGACTTTTGATACTCACCAAACGAAGGCTTTAATCTATACCAAATCATGATGTCTTAAATCCTTTTCTTTTTTCGGGATTTTTTATAAAGAAGCTACTTCTTGAAGTTTTTAGAAGTCTTCTTATGTTTTCTTTCTTATTTTGTTTTTCTGGAAAAAAAAAAAGAATAACCTCCTGTGTGTATATCTATGGATGACAATCCAAAGATCAATGTGCTTAGAGAAATGCCTGTATAAATCAATAGAGATCGCAATCTATATTCTATATATTCACATGTTTCAGGTTAGTTTGTCGCTTGATGGGCACTTGCCTGACTTATGTGGTTATGCTTTAGAAGCATTAATGAGTAATTCTCCTCTTGAATACCATGCTTGTAGAAACTAATTTAGGCTCGACATACCATCAAGTTGGATTTCCAAGTGTGTTTTAGCAGATGTCGTTACAAGGAGAATTTTGAGTAGAGCCGCGCCTATGCTGAAGCTATCGTTTAAGATCTTGATAAACAATGTGGCATTTTCAAGCCTGCTGCCCAGAAATTAGAAGACTCCTAAAAGAAAAGTGTATACCTTGTGATGGAAGTGGATACTAACTACTGCAATTTAGATGAATTTTGTGGAGTTACTTTCATTAGCTTTCATGTTAATAACACCTTAATGGAGTGCATTATTGCGAACACAAATTGATCGAAATTGTCTAATATTACTCTTGTCTCTATCTTCTTATTCTAGATAATAATATGATTTTCAAGTTAAATAAACATATTTGAAGGTAATATATCTTATAATAGTAGTAGCACTTTGAAATGTAACTGTGGCACTAATAGTATTAGCACTTTGAAATGTAATTGTGGCACTGATTTTTCTCGTATTCCATACAGACTTGTATTAGCTCCTCTCACAAGGAAACATTCGACATTGACATGCGGTATTGGACTAGCACGCTAGAGAACCTCCAATCCAGCTTTTGCTTAGAGTAGTAGCTAGTGCAGGTTTATGTGGATGACATGCTTGGGGATTGTATTCATGTGTTTGTGTAACATGTTCATGTATTTGTGCAATCTGATCATATATGATCATATATTTGCGTGACATATTCAAGAAGTAATTAGCGCAGGTTGACCACATTGCAGAACATTGCTGTTGATGTGGTTGTGCAACGTGTTCATGTATTTGTTTCAGGTGGTCATGTCTTTGTGTAGCTTGTCCATGTGTGTGGAGTTCATTCTTATGATAGTTTGGAGTTACATGGTTTAATATGATGCTAATTGTCACATTTTCGATGTTAGAAACATTTTATAAAGTTTGTTTTCTTTGTAGGAGCAAACTAAATTTTGTAAAGCAGTTTGAATGAACTGGATCTCCCATGTCGTGAGTGAAATGTATGGTGCAGTTTATGATCATGTAAAGGGAACGAGTCTCGAATAGGTACTAATCTCAATGGAAAAAATGAAAGCCGGTACACTGGTACTTATGCTGAAATGCCAACTCTTGTGACATGTTGGAGTTAACGAGTGGATCCCTGGGATTATGTTCAAGTGATTGTCTAATATGTTCCTGTGTTTGTGGGGCATTTTTATGTAGTAACTTTCTACATGTTGATATTAGTCCAAATCCTCAAGTCTTGTGTTCTTGTTGGTCGGTTATGTTTAAGTCAGATGTAATGCTTACTCCATGTTTTCTTTCTTTAACAAGTAGAGATGAAAAATTTTGAAAAAAAGCATATGATATAATTACTGCAACCAGTCTAGACAAACAGCCATGAAAAGCATTTAATCACATGATTAAAAAACAAACTTTCATCACACAACAACAAAACGTTGATCCAACAACTGGAAATGATGTGACAATAGAAAACATTGAAAGTAACATACTGCCTAAAAACATGAAGTTTCAAAATACAGAAGCAAAAAAAAATCCCATTCATCCACTTTGTCTTGCACCCACAACATAGCTAGCCTTTCACCTGCCACAAATTCGCTGAATCAGTCGCTTTCGCCCCCACTACTGTCCTCTTTCGAAACCCACGCATCGGAGTGAAGCTGGTCCTCCCGGCATATGTGGGTGAGCATATCAGAGATGTGGATTTGCTCAGCAGTGGATCGTCCATGCACAGTTGTAGACTGCGTACACTCCAGGCGTGTCACGTGCTCCCATCTGAGAATTCGCTTTGCCATTACGTTATTCTCCTCGCGAATCCTGTTCAAGGCCTTAGACAATGACTTGAAGTCACCATACTGTAGTTGTTCTGCTTTTTTCTTTGGAGCAGGAAAGTCCATTAACGCTAATCGACGACGAAGATTGATGGATTCGTCCACGCAATATTGCCATTCCAGTTGCATTGTGGAATAATTTTTCTGGCTCTGGAATGAGGATGGCTGCATGTCATACCAAAATTCTCCCGTTGTCTCCAATGCCTAGCGCCTTCCCATCCATTGGTATATCATACGGGGTGTATATTGTGGCAGAAAGGCAGGCGAATTTTCACGGGAAAAGAAGCTTGAGGAAGCCATGAACCTGAGAGCTAAGTGAACAACCAGTTACTACATGAACCGTCATCTAATAAAGCAATGAACACACACAACAAGTACATTAACAATATATGCAATCAGATGAACTGATTATTTTTACTGAATACCTGAACACGAGATTTTAGTAAGAACTCTTTTGGCGACCGATGGAGTATGTGCCAAACTCAATTCCTTGGATTTCTTCAACCCACCGATACATATATAGAGGTTTCAACACTTAGTTTCCCACTCACAACTATCAAAACCAGAGGTTAATCTTGAAGTGACCGGGAGTTAAATTTGAAATGACTCTTCTTGGCGGTAGAAATGAATCATGAATACAGCTGTGAAAAATGCTAAACTGCTGGCAATATATGTGCAAACACCCTGCAGTGACGGCTACCAACAAGAGGGTGCCAAGCCGCCTTCTTATCGTGCTGCCAAATCCAAAGTAAATCTAAATGCAGTTCTGATTCATACTGCCTAGCACTCCAGCAACGATCAAGCAGTAAGTAAATATTTGGTGGTTAGGAGATTTGTTGTACCGCCAAATATTTGGTGGTTAATATTTGGTAGTTGAATTGAATTGAATTAAATATTATGCTGACAGCATTAACATTTGGTTGTTGGCAGATGATCTTCAACCGCTATAAGAATTACTGTATTTCCCGGATAACAAATGCCACAAATGTTATTGGAGAACATTGATTATCTGCAGAATCGATCACTTAGATCCAATGGAGCCTGTGACAAGTCTTGAGAGTGCCGGTATCTATTATCCCGGGTCTGTGACCCAATTTCTGCTCATGCATCCTTGTAATGACCATGAACGTGCACGGCGTGCCAATCCTACATTATACCTTAGCTTCCTACGCCAAGACATCGAACTGAAGATTGTTGAACAGAAGCAACTCCTAACTGAATTTGAGTTGATGTGGGAAGTCATCCCATATCTGAGCACTCCTTTGTTGCCCCTCTACAGTCTTGCCGATCATGAGTTTGCACTTGGTCGATATCGAGAAGAGAATAACCTCCTGGCAAAAAGGCTACAACGCCGTGCGATGCTAAATATATGTGCTAATTTATGTGATGACGATGGATGGACTCTTACCGCAAAACAAAGAGAGTCCATTTTTGCTTTTCCAACCTATGCGGGACCGGAGGAGCCTCTCCCCTCTTAGAAGATAGGCACACAAATGAACATGTCAGGATGATAGGCATCCATTCCTTAGATGGGTTGTTTCCTTGACAAGATCTTCCTCTTGAAGGCCGCTTATTACCCTTTTTATTTTCTCTGTTCTCATGCTTGGCCTGTTTAGTTTTATCATAATTCTTCTGTCCCTGTTTTTTTTTTTCCCCAATACATTCCGTATCTGGAATGGTCCTTGGCATTGGCTATGTAATGACAAACTTTATGATTTGAATATTAATAGTAATCCCAAGTTTTACAGCCTGGTGAACTAATAAAAAGTTAAAAATATATTATTACTAGCAGCATGCAAACCAATAGCCGAACACCTTATACAACCACCATTCTAAGAATTCTCGGCTTTTAACAATCTGTACTAGTTAGTGCATGAACATGCCACACAAACACATGAACAACTGCTACAAATATATGAACATCATACATGACCACATGAACATCATACAGCCTGGGGTGACACGGGTTCTATCTCTCAATGCTGGTGCCGGTTCGGCTCTGGCCTCACTCTCCTGTCTTGAAGCACTTCAGTCCTCCTCATTTGTAAAATTTTATGCTCACTGATCTTTACCAATGTTAATCGCCTCTCATTCCTCTTTGTGATGCCATTGAGAAGATGAAAGCCGACCCTCATGCATGAAGGAATTCATAGTTAGCAAGAGTGGGAGGTTAGCCTTGCTGTTATTGTTTTTTCTTGAAAAAAATTTTTGCACCCTCAAATCCGTTTACCTGATATAAATTCATTTCCCAATTTGGCCAATTTAAGATTGAGATATATCAACCACATTTTTAACTTGGCAATGAATTTTATTGTGACTTTCTAAATATTTATTTCTGAATATTTATTTCTCTCCATTTGATACACAAGAAGTGCTCGTTATAGCATGGAGGATTGTTTTGGTAGCTGACTAAATGGGATAAATCCAAATTTTTTTTTTATCAATATGCATTTGCTTAGGGTGTTTTCTTCTACCATTGTGTATGCAATTTCTTGTACGCCCCTAACCTTATAATTCTAAGAATTGATTTTGCCTTCCAATGTTAGAACATATGTAGCCCTTTGTATTTTGCATGGTTTGAATCCTTTTATGTTTTTTAACCCCTGGTTTCCATACTGCTTATCTTTTAATGAAAACTAAAATCAATCACATGAACACAAATGTAGCCCTTTGTATTGAGCATCAAGTTTCACAATCACATGAACACAACCACACAAACACATGCACACCTGTCACAAAGACATGAACATCCTATATAACTAAACACCTGCTAACCATATAGCACATTTCACAACCACACCAACACAGCCACACTCACACATGAACACCTACCACAAACACATAAACATACTACATAACCACATGAACACCTACCACAAATACATGAACATCTTATGTAACTACATGAGCCGCCTTACTCAATCACATGAACACAGCCCCACAAACACATGAATAAGTCACACAAACACATGAACATCCTATACAACTACATGAACACCTGCCAACCATATAGCACCTTTCACACCCACACCAACACAGCCACACTCACATATGAACACCTACCACAAACACATGAACACCCTACATAAACACATGAACACCTACCACAAATGCATGAACATCTTATGTAACTATATGAGCCACCTTACTCAATCACATGAACACAGCCCCACAAACACATGAACACCTATCACTAACACATGAACATCCTATACAACTACATGAACATCTGCCAACCATATAGCACCTTTCACAACCACACCAACACAGCCACACTCACACATGAACACCTACCACAAACACATGAACATCCTACATAACCACATGAACACCTGCCACAAATGCATGAACATCCTATGTAACTAGATGAGCCACCTTACTCAATCACATGAGCACAGCCCCATAAACACATGAACATCCTACATAAGCACATGAACACCTGCCACAAATGCATGAACATCCTATGTAACTATATGAGCCACCTTACTCAATCACATGAACACAGCCCCACAAACCCATGAACATCTGTCACAAATACATGAACATCATATACAACTACATGAACACCTGCCAACCATACAGGCAACCCTTCATAACCACATGAGCACAGCTACACAAACACATAAACACATGCCACAAATATATAAACACCCTATATAACACCTTGCATACCATATAGCCACACAAACACCTACCTACCATATAGCTAACCTTGCACAACCACATGAACAAACACCTGCCAACATCCTACATAACCACATGAACACCAGTCAACCATACAGCACCATTCACAACCACACTAACACAGGCACACAAACACATGCACACATCCACACAAACACATGAACATCCTACATAACCACGTGAACACCTGCCACAAATACATGAACATCCTATATAACTACATGAGCATAAGTTTCACAATCACATGAACATAGCCACACAAACACATGAACACCTGTCACAAATACATGAACATACTGTATAACTATATGAACACAATCCTCAATATAGCCGGCCTTTCACAATCACTTTAACACAACCACAAAAAACACAAACATCATCATCATATACACGAACATCCAAAGATGAAATACATGAACACCTGCCAAACATATAGCCAAGCTTTCACAACCACACTAACACCCCACACAAACACATGAACAACCTCCTGGCAAAAAACATGATCTTCAATTACATAACCACAATCCTCAATATATTTCAGACCTTTCACAACAACCACGGCTGCACAGACAAACCTGCGCTATGTTATCTCGTGAACTAACCACTGAAAGATAAAATCTTAAATCTTCACAATTTATATATCATACATTAAGGTTGAAGCACAAACACCACAAGTTTGATGAAGATCATATGCTATCCATCAAACATAGATGACAATGTATCACCATTACTCCCATATACCATAATAATACTATGTAACATATACTCGATAAATAACTGTTCATCCTTGTTTAATATCCATTAACATCCAACATGAAAATATAGTCTATAGAAGGGCTCAGTAGAATTCAAAAAATTGGCAAGCTTTCTCATGTTAGCTCCAATAGTCATTTGTGCTGCTGCTCCTCAATCACATGAGCATGCTAGACTGATTCAGAAACCTCTAGCACCACTTGAACACAAGCGTCCCTCCCACTAAATTAGTTCTCCGTGTTCGAGCATCTCCCACACCTCATGTTTGCTTCCACGATCATTTCCAGTGCTTAGCAACCAAGCTAGGCAACTTCTACTCATGGTATATCCGTTCTCGCTCCTCATTCGCATTGGCACTCATTAATGCCCCGCAGGATTGCACACGGTACCGATTGGCATTAACCTGTCAAGTTGTGTTACAACAGCACACATAATTACTAACCATTTATGTAAAAGAGATAAAATTGAAATCCGGGATTAATGCTTTCCTCTTGGATTACCTTGGTCACAAATGAGTCCATTTGACCCCACCACCGCTCTAAGAATTGTATAGCTATAATCCCAGTATCACACCTAATAATGAGTAACAACAAATAGCATGTTAAGATTTCTAGACAAATGCATCAAACTTTCGTAACTATGGATTTCTTAATTGAGTGCTTACTCCATGTTTTTGCAGCATCAGAATACACTGGTTGTATAAATCTTAAATGGCGTAGACAACGGATAAGCGAAGGGGTATACCAGTTTCGGAACCGTGTCAAAGACGTATCCCTACAATTTAAATAAGAAAAATAGCATCTTTTTCAATCTTCTTTAATTGTTGTTTATATAACAAATGATCAATCGTAAGACGATATAATTTAATGATTGAGGTGATGATTGAGGTGAAACAGCTAGCACCAACCACATATTCTGCCAGTGATGAAATAAACACTGGTGAAGTCCCAGGGGTAGGGTCAAGAATATCGATACGCCTCTGGGCAACATCAATTGATAGAACAAACTACATAGTATTTACCTCGAATGGAATTAAAAACTACATGTTAAGATTTGGATTCAAATCATATTCCCTTCTAGAACACGAAATTCAGCCACATACTGATAATGTGTTACGCCAATGAAATACGACCCAAAAACAAGAACAGATATCGGTTATACCAAATCACGTTGGGTGAAATCAAACCCCAACTTAGCAGAATCGAAGCACTCTCTAAATTCCTTGACAAGGGCTGATGTTGCCATCCTCTTAGTTAATGTCGACATCAGCTTATCCTGGTTGTATAACGTTTAATGGTATATAATAAACGACTCAATTTTATTTTGCATGGTTAAATGTAAACTTATACTGCAAAATAGATTATTTGCTCACCGCAGTCACATAGCCAAGGATGTATCTCAAGCGCATCCCATGCCATGAAGTTTGATTGAGCATATCCACACAGCAACCCATTACCTAGCCATAAATAAAAAATAAAACTAGTATAAGTCTTTAGTAATAAAACACAAGCGGAAAGGGCCATATTGAATATCATACAAAGTACCTTCCTCATCACGTGCTCTGCCTTGTAGAGACAAGCAAGATCACCACGATTTAGCACGTGGCTATACATACGAATAAGGACCTCGCTTAAAAAATGAAACAAGAAATTATGTCAGTCCATTTTTTTGGGTTGACTCGAAGGAGTGAAATACAATGTTAACAACAATTATAATATTTGAATTAAAAACAACCTTGGCTCACGGCTTGGATCCCAAACGTACTTTGCCAGTTTTTTTTCAATGTCAAGCAACTTTCCACCGACAGTCTTAACAAACTCATTTGAATCTAAAATTTTGCTCATTTTTGTCCTTCTAAGTGGTGGAAGCATTGTCAATGCTGCTATATCGTACTGCCTGGTGACGACAGAAGGCATTGGGGAGCTATATGGAACGTCTTGAGTGCCATCTTTACTCCGAGTACTCTTTCAGACAGAGGGATTGGAAATCGTCTGCTCATCCTCCGAAGTCGTTGGAGCATCAATGACTATCGGAGCTGCTGCGCTCGTCCGGCCTGCTACTCCTCCTCTGCCGACCTGACCTCTAATCCTGTTGCTTCTACGGAGAGATGTCGAAGGCCTTGCATGCCTTTCTCGAGGCCTTCTAGATGTCACAGCTCCTCGAGAAGGGCGCTGTTCTTGCGGGGGCTATGAGGGGCTGTCATCATCATCATCATCCTCCCCCTCCTCCGGGGGCTGTGTGGGGCTGTCATCATCATCATCGTCCTCCCCCTCCTCCTCCTCCTTCTCCTCCTCCTCCTGGCCTACCATCTCTATCAAATCCTGGGGGGATCCGACCCCTCTCGCATCTACCCCAATGACTGAATCGGACTGCACACCACCGGACCTATTGGAGGGGCCTACCGTCTCTGCCCCAGCCCGAGGGGATCTTCCCCTCCTGCATCTACCCCAACCCTATCAGACTGTACAGGAACGTCTACACGGGGTACCATACCAGAAGGGGTATTCGTTGCAGGGGCAGTGGTCATAGTGCACAGACTCCGCATAATCTGTAAGATACTATCTGCCCCGGCCAAGCACTACTTGCACAGGGTTTCGAATAATTTCTACAAAAAATTGAAAAGACAATCAATTTGTGCAAATAAAATAAGAAATATTAAACAGTAAAACTTACAGCTGTAGCGAGGCCAACAACATTCGCGACCTCCTCAAAAATATGGTTAGCATCTGGATGCACGCGCTCATGTGTTTGGGCCTCAACCATGCCCCCAAAGTCGATCTATAAAAAATGACAGTATACAACGGAATCAAAAACTACTGACACAACGACATCACATGAACATTATCAACGGAATACATAATTCATGTATATGAATTCTCTCTTACCTCTCCTCTCCCAAATCCCCCACCTTGTGTTAGTTCTCTTTCGATTCTAGTCCGTACTTCTGAGTCAGACCATGCTGCAGCCCTAGAAATAGTCTTTAGCAACTGATAGTAGATGACCCTCACCCAATTAAGATAATGCAGCTACAAATCGAACATAACCATATAGTCAGCTATACTGTGAATGAGTGTCTTAATCATTTAAGCAAATTTAAAAAACACGAATTTATTTATGTCAAAAAAAATAAAAATAATGCTTATTACCATAAATAGGCATCCCCCAACACATCTCTTTCTGCTTGTTTGGGCTGAATGAATTTCAGCACACAATCGCTGGCGCACATACTCAGCCCAATTCAAGGTCCCGATGTTTGCTGCATTATGAAAATAACTGACAACCTCCTTGTTCAGTTGGGCCCATCCCTTTGGTGCAAGGAATGTGAAGATCGCGAGTACGACAAACTTTATCTTAAAGTCGTCACCGGCCTCCATACCAATCAACTCAACCAGCAGCATCGTGCAGTTACCTGGCAGCTCTACAACGATGGCTTCTTGATGCTCATCAGATGCAGCAAGCCCTAGTACTCTGCCATTGCCCAAAATACCTAGGCAAGCTTGTATATCCCTGGCTATAATGACCAGTCGGTGTCCTCCTTCTAATTCAATCGCGGAAGCATTTGGCCTGAAGTGGTCAATCAGCAAGAAGCACAAGTCGTACCGAGTCTTGCTGCAATTCAGCTGCAGCAGGCCTTCAAATCCAATCTCTTCGATAGCTCGGCGCTTGGCATTACTCAAGTTTGCCACCAAGGCTTTCAATATCGTCGCCGAGCATCGAATCGTGGCCTGCTGCTGTAAAAAAAAATTGAGGCATTAATTGTTATGATTCTAAGGCATAAATACTGTGATAATGTCCAACAAAAAATAATTATCATACATCTCAAGTCACATTGACATGCGTCTTACCTGATGTGCGCTACGTATCCGCTGAGTACTTGAACTAGCCGTAGCTTCCTTGTACTACTGGAAGGCTGCTTTCCTCCTCTCTTCCCACTCCCGTCTCTGTCCAGTCCCCGTACCCTGCCAAATAGCTTTGGCTTCTATGCGAGCCTGCCAAACCACATTATCTTTTTAGTAACAACAAAAGCAAAAAAACTATGAACATTAATAATACTATTGTCAACTAAGCCTAGGAAAGATAAGCATGGTGTGGAGGTAGCCAAATTCTTACTTGTGCGCGCCAAGCTCTACCACCCTGGCTGCTAGATGCTTGGCTCCTCACCATATAGTCTCTCCTGAAATATCAAATGTCCTCGTAAGGCCTTAAAAAAAAAGGACCTAATTCTTTATTGCAAATAAAGCTCATTCTTTAATAAATAAATGTAATAAGTGCCCCAAATATCTGCTTACAAATACATAAAGTATGTCCCCCGTGGCCTCCTTGGTAAGACATACGGCTCTTCGGCTGTCTGGCCACTCCCTAATAGTCCAACTTCTAGAGCGCTTATGGACAGTGCCAATCGCCAAGAAACTTATTGTGATTCAGTTCTTCTTTTCTTTGTCATGATGTTGCAGCACAGACATCAAATAAAATACCAAGTGCTAGTTGGGGATCAAGAAAGGGTAGCGCATGCGAAGCACAAACCTTGAGTCTATACTTCTTGATCTTCTAGTGCGACAAAAACTATTATCAATTTAGTTAGCATATACTGAAATGATGAGTACTGTAAACTTTACGTTTCTTAGAATATAAATTGTCACGTGAACACATGAGACTAGCCCTAAGTCAGTGTACATTAGTTACTGCATGAACACACAACATGAACACATGAACGAAATACATAATAACATGAACATATTCCCCAGAGATCAACAAAAACCTGTACTGGTTACCACATAAACATGCCAGACAAAAGTATTCATGTTCACAAATACATGAATACTTTACACAACCACATACCAAAGCATGCTTTGCTCAATATGTGCTAGTTTCTACATGAACCAGCCACACAAACACATGAATAACTTATGAAACTGCTTTAGCATGAACCTGCATCTCTTTACCACACTACATGGACATTGGCACACAAACACATGAACACCTGACATGACTACATGAATACCTTACCAAACCTCATTCTGCACTGCTTACTATAGGAACAAGTCACACAAACACATGAATACAGGATATAAATATATGAATCACTTATACAACCATATGAACTAGACAAATGCATGAATAGCTGACACAATTACATCAACACCTTACACAACCACAAGAACACAAGCTCTAAGCATGTTTTTTCTATATATAACATATAAATAATGGAAGAAGATTGCAAAGAAAAAAACAACAATAAAGGATCAAGGCATAATCAGTGATATAACATATCAAAAAGTAAAAGACATAAATTGTGCTAAATGCGATATGAATAGTGCTGAGGGGAAAAGGAAAAGAAAAGTTAAAAATAGTGGGTGTAGTAGAAATGGAAGTTTGAGATGGAAAAAAGTTGAGCGAGAACGGAATTATCTTTTGCTACGTGTTACAAGTTTTTTGCATCAAAATTTCATTACCCTATCATAGTTCATTGTACAACATTGGAGAAGATAGCAAAACACAAAAAAAAAATTTGCGTCAAAATTTCATTGTAGAACATTGCAGAATACTAAGGAACCTATTATATTCCCTTCTCCGCTCCTGTCTGACTCTATTGAGGGTGCACCAGACAGTAGATCAATACACTATCTAATCAACAATTGCGGATGATAAAAGAATACAGTGGGAGAAGGGGGAAAAAATCATGTCACTGTACATCCTTTTATCCAAAAATTATCAATCGAGTAGTACTCTTCTTGGCATTGTTGGCAACGTGCAAAGCTTGCTACGATGGATCAAGAACCATAATGCATTGCAATAGCCACACAACCACATGAACTACATGGACATTGCCACACAAACACATGAACTACATACCACAAGCACATGAACACTTTATACGACGAAGATACAAGCCCAAAATGAATTTGTACTAGTTACTATAATAACAAACCACACAGACACATACACACGTGACACAAATAGATGAACACCTATCACAACTATATTAACCGCTTTCCACAATATATATCATCATACCTACTACATAGGCCATTGCCACACAAACACATGCACAACATCGTACAAATGTAAGATCACCTTACACGTTCACATAAACACAAGCCCCAAGCATTTGAAAGCGGCACACTGGTTAATATGTTTTCCACTACAATTATTATTTCATTGAAAACTAGATACTCAGGGCTTCTGCTAATCAATCACAGCATATTTACTCAGTAATCATCATTAAGATTCTTTACTAGCAATGAATGTTGTATATCCTCCTTAGGTTCCCTTCTCCAAAGCTCTCCAATGACCATACATACAGGAAGCCTAAAGCACGTTGGAAATGAAGTTATGTCACTTGTATTCGAGTTAAATTATTCAAATACAAAGGTATCGTGTGTATATAATAATAACTATCTATTAAGATAACATACATGAGTAATTTCGAATGAAAAATCACTTTCACCTTCAAATTTTTTTCAAGATGTAATTGACAAATGTTATCTTAAAAGATGACATTTTGTGAACACTGAAACAATTAAAAAATTCTTCTGAAATCCAATGCCAAGAGATACACAAATCCCAATGTAACATATGCACATACTAACTATATATTATAGAATGCACAAAAAAGACCACCACCTATGTCTACTGGGAGCCACCATCCAGGCTCACTGGCTTACTGTTTATAGTAGTCGCCTGGATATCAACAATTGCCTCTGCCTTTTTCTCCCAACTACTCCACTCCATTGTACATAGAAACATAGAAGTCATAAAATGCAAAAAATAAAATTTACCGTCATCAAGAATTGCATGGACCCGGATCTCGCTTTGTATGATCTCGAATATAATGTTAATATGATCTCGCTATATCTTATTAACAATCACCGAAAGAAGGTTTTCTTGGAATATTAATTGCACATGACTACAAATGACAATGATAAATAAGTAGATAAAAAATCTATTGGAAGACAACAAGAATGGAGAAAAAAAATGATAACTACTATCTTATTCTCTTTGATCTGTCCAATACATTAAGGGGAAAGGGATGTAGAATGAACCCAAAACTTGCCACAAAATTAAAATGCTTAACCCTATACAATAACTCAATACCCAGCATTCTAAAAAACTTTTTCTATAGAATGCCAACACGATTAATTTATTGTGCATCATACGTGGGCTTCTGATGGTAAACTATCGTCGCAAAGCACCGAAAGGTTCCCCAAACATGCTTGTATTGACGCCCCCATATACTTAGCACATATACTAACCATTACTACGTCGACTCACTACTGTATTACTAAAATTACTAACACCTAGCACATTTTTGTTAAGAAAAATTAAACAAAATACATCTTTTTTATCAAATAAAAACACTACTAGAATTACAAAGTACTTTTTTCAGTAGAAAAAAATACGGTTAAGATATTGTGCATTATACGTGGTTTTCTGATTGTAAACCATCGTCGCAATGCACCAAAAGGTTCCCCAATCATGCTTATATTAACGCCCCATACACTTAGCACATATACTAACCATTACTACATTCTTTTACAACTGTATCACTAAAATTACTAACACCTAGCACACTTTTGCTAACAAAAATTAAACAAAATACCACATTTTTATAAAAAAAACACAACTGGAATTACAAAAAACTTTTTTCTGTATAAAAAAACACGGTTAAGTTATTGTCCATCATACGTGGGCTTCAAATGGTAAACCATCGTCGCAAAGCACCGAAAGGTTCCCCAATCATGCTTGTATTGACGCCCCATATACTTAGCACATATACTAACCATTACTACATTCTTTTACTACTGTATCACTAAAATTACTAACACCTAGCACATTTTTGTTAACAAAAATTAAACAAAATACCTCTTTTTTATCAAATAAAAACACTACTAGAATTACAAAAAACTTTTTTCAGTAGAAAAAAACACGGTTAAGTTATTGTGTATCATACGCGGGCTTCTTATGGTAAACCATTGTTGCAAAGCACTGAAAGGTTCCCCAATCATGCTTGTATTGACACTCCATATACTTAGCATATATACTAACGATTACTACGTCGGCTCACTACTGTATCACTAAAATTACTAACAGCTGGCACATTTTTGTTAACAAAAAATTAAACAAAATACCTCTTTTTTATCAAATAAAAACACTACCTAGGATTAAAAAAAAAAAACTTTTTCTGTAGAATGCCAACACAGTTAAGTTATTATGCATCATACATGGGCTTCTAATGGTAAACCATCGTCACAAATCATCGAAAGGTTCCCCAATCATGCTTGTATTAACGCCCCATATACTTAGCACATATACGAACCATTACTACGTCAGCTCACTACTGTATCACAAAAATTACTAACAGCTAGCACATTTTTGTTAACAAAAATTAAACAAAATACCTCTTTTTTATCAAATAAAAACACTACCTAGAATTACAAAAAACTTTTTCTGTAGAATGCCAACACGGTTAAGTTATTGTGCATTATACGTGGGCTTCTGATGGTAAACTATTGTCGCAAAGCACTGAAAGGTTCCCCAATCATGCTTGTATTGACGCCCCATATAGTTAGCACATATACTAACCATTACTATGTTCATTTACAACTGTATAACTAAAATTACTAACAGCTAGCACACTTTTGTCAAAAAAAATTAAACAAAATACCTTTTTTTTATCAAATAAAAACACTACTAGAATTACAAAAAAAAAAAATCAGTAGAAAAAAACACGATTAAGTTATTGTACATCATACGTGAGCTTCTGATGGTAAACTATCGTCGCAAAGCACCGAAAGGTTCTCCAATCATGCTTGTACTGACGCCTCATATACTTAGAACATATACTAACCATTACTATGTTCTTTTACTACTGTATCACTAAAATTACTAACACCTAGCACACTTTTGTTAACCAAAAATAAAAAAAAATACCTCTTTTTTTATCAAATAAAAACACTACTAAAACTACAAAAAAAAAAAAATCAGTAGAAAAAAACATGGTTAAGTTATTGTGCATCATACGTGGGCTTCTTATGGTAAACTATCGTCGCAAAAGCACCGAAAGGTTCCCCAATCATGTTTGTATTGACGCCCCATATACTTAGTACATATACTAACCATTACTACGTTCTTTGAACACCTATTACTAACAGCTAGCACATTTTTGTTAACAAAAATTAAACAAAATACGTCTTTTTTATCAAATAAAAATATTACCTAGAATTACAAAAAACTTTTTATATAGAATGCCAACACGGTTAAATTATTGTGCATCATATGTGGGCTTCTGATGGTAAACCATCGTCGGAAAACACCGAATGGTTTCCCAATCATGCTTGTATTGACGCCCCATATACTTAGCACATATACTAACCATTTCTACATTCTTTGAACACCTACCACTAAAAATACTAACAGCTAGCACATTTTTGTTAACAAAAATTAAACAAAATACCTCTTTTTTATCAAATAAAAACATTACCTAGAATTACAAAAAACTTTTTCTATAGAATGCCAACACGATTAAATTATTGTGCATCATATGTGGGCTTCTGATGGTAAACCATCGTCGCAAAACACCGAATGGTTTTCCAATCATGCTTGTATTGACGTCCCATATACTTAGCACATATACTAACCATTTCTACGTTCTTTTACTACTGTATCACCAAAATTACTAACAACTAGCACACTTTTGTTAAAAAAAATTAAACAAAATACCTTTTTTTTATCAAATAAAAACACTACTAGAATTACAAAAAACTTTTTCTGTAGAAAAAAACGCGGTTAAATTATTGTACATCATACGTGGGCTTCTGATGGTAAACCATCTTCGCAAATCACCGAGAGGTTCCCCAATCATACTTGTATTGACGCCCCATATACTTAGCACATATACTAACCATTACTACGTTCTTTTACTACTGTATCACTAAAATTACTAACACATAGCACACTTTTGTTAACAAAAATTAAACAAAATACTTCTTTTTTATCAAATAAAAACACTACTAGAATTACAAAAAACAAACTTTCATGAAGCAATTTATTTGCAATTAAAAGCACATTTAATTTATTGTGCATTATACGTGGGCTTTCAGAAGCCTTTGAGCCATAGAAGTAGTCATGGATGTTTTCCACGCAAAACACATGCCCAATAGTAGTTTCTCTGTCCAGTAATAATCTCACTCCCAAGTAAAGAGAAAAGTTCAATAATCTTTAACAGAAATGAGATGTTAATGCATCCAATGAATACACAATCGCTGAAAAGACACAGCACAGGTTAAGTACAAAGTTGTTCAGAATGTAGCTGCATTATTAAGATGAATTCTCCTTGATGACATGACGCAATGACAATGAAACCGGCCTGTTAGTATAAAATGTATGTTTAATGTAACTTGTGATGATATTCGTGTCACTTTCAAGATAGTAATTTTCAACTTATTATACGACTGCAATTACTATTTCAAAATGGGTAATCACTACAACTACAAAACTTCACTTCAACATTTCTAAACCGCATTCTAACCATATTTTTTTTCCATTGCAACCACAATATCAAATATTTCACAGAAAATGGTAGAACTCTAAAAAAGTAGTAGAAAATATAAAACACAAGCTGCTGGAAAGCAGAGAAACATAAACCAAGCGTAAATTAAGAAACAGAGAAAGATCACAATAAAAGCTCCATATTGGGTTCGAACTAAGGCATTATAAAGACAACAAAGATAGGAAACTAAAAAATAACAGACATTTAGTTAAAAGAAGACACCTTTAAACTAGTATAATGTTATTTGTAGAAGGGTCCCCACTCTGAAAACACCGTCACGTAGTGAGATGAGGGAAGCAGAAAGCAACTAATGACACCTCTTGGATAGCAACCACAAACGATGAAGGGGGAGGTTTGAGGAAGAGGTTGACAGTGAGGGAGTAAAAAGATTCAAAAAAGGTGGATTTCTTAAGAAGAGAAAATGATTTAAGAGATTCATTAATATCTAAAAGTTGATAAGCAAAGTATAGATCTTGTTCATATTTAAACATGGCAAAATAATGCTTTAAGAAAGCATATATAAAACAGACGAACTTACAAATATCTATGAGTTGTTAGACTACTGTTAAGGAAAAATTTATGGAGTTAGTTCGAAAGTCATTCACACACTACATAGGACAGGTTAAAAAAAGGAAATATTACACATTGTGATATTGTGGCCATGAATTTTTTTAAAAACCACTTGCAGAACATGTTTTTTCGGCTAACAAGAACTCACCTTGTATTTGAAAGTTTTTGGATTCAATACTTCCCAAGGTTTATCGTCCCCTCCAATTAAGATCACCTACAACAAAGTGTTACAATATTCCATGGTGAAACAAAGCATCTAACTCAACTAAGTAGAAACAAAAAATGAAAATATAACCACTATTCCATTTCTATATGGTTACTTTAGGCTATATAGATATTTTGCTTTGGTGAGACAAAGCAAGCATCAAATATCCTACAAACCACATGGACATTTTCTTTTTCACATCAAAGGCTTCAGGTATATTCAATCTCTCAAGGTTTATAACAATCACTTAGGTTAAAATAAGGTAAAACAACCAACCCTCTTCAATTAAGCAAAAACACCATTCTCAGCAATCATACTATGATAACCTTCATTATATACTCTATAACGTTTTATCCACTTATCCAAATCAAGTCAAATATACCTCAAAATGTTCCTAAAACATTTATCTACAAATTTCAACTCACAAGGTTCCAGAATTAATTCCATTCTATATGGTTAAATTAGCAAACAAACAGCTTACACAAATTGCTCAAACAATATTTCAGTTTTAGAAGAAATTTTACCTAGGAAATTTCTATGACTTTTTCCATGTAACCTGTAAACTCTAAGTTTTCTAAGACATTATTTCAGTAAAAAAGTTTCGTTCACCCCTTCAACCTAGCTCCCTTAAAAGCTTCCAAATAGTTCATGGTATTGAACATAACAAACCCGTATTTTTAGGAGCATTATGCAACCAGCTTTAGTTCATTTAATTTCTGTAGCTTTGTTTGCATTCAAAACCACCCAAAATAAGCTTCACAACTCTTATAATATATCATGGCATGCTTTGGTTCAGCCATTTGAGTTTAATACCCTGCAATCACAACAATTCCTTAGCTATAACTAATGAACAAAAATAATAAGGACATGTACTGCAGCGAAAAGCATCACCTAGACTACACTTCACAAAGAGCAGGTATCAATGAAAACCAAGAGATTTTTTTTTGTTAGGACTAGCCCTGGTACACCAAACGCTCCCCAGGAGAGGGAACCGATATGTACGCAGCCTTCCCTTGACTTTTTTGCCAAGAGGTTGTTTCCACGGTGGTTTGAACCCGTGACCTTTGGTCACCAAAATATAATCTAAATATTTAACATATTGTTGCATCCTAAATATAATCTAAACTTCCAAGAAAGATGAGAAGAACAGGAAAATAAAAACCTCATAGCAATAAAGTTAATAAGTACTGCAGCAATCATACGGGACAGAATCATTTACAAGTAGAGTTGCCATTACTGGTGTTAAGTAGAGTGAGAACATTTTTAGCAAATTGAACTCCTCAGCATTTATATAACACTGATCAAATTCATAAATGATAAACAAGATTAGAGAAAACTCAAAGTGAATCTTATGCTAAAGAAGCCTAAAATAATGTCAAAGTGACTGCATACATAATTTCACCATAAACACATTAAATTCAGTTTTTTGCATGTGAAATTTACTTTTCCAATTGTATCATAATTTGCAAAAAGGAAAGAAAAATCAAACAAGACCAGCAAATTCAAGCATTTCATGTTTGTTATTATTCCCAAAGAAGGATTGAAATGAAAATGCAGAAAAAGAGGACATTCACTACTTACAAATGACCCCCATCTAGCAGATACAGTAAGTTAAGCATAACCCAACAGTCAAAAGCTAAAGCACAAAATATATTGCAAACACGTAAATGCACCTAACGATGAGGAAGTGCTAGTTATGTTGTTTGGATTTACTTTTCTGCCTAAATCTTTACTTTGCCTTTCCATTTGATATAAATCTTTTTTAGCTGAATCATTAAATGGACATAAACTACTAAAAGACCCAGGAAGTAGAAATATTGTTTGAATAATTTCAGAATATGAAAAAAACTTTTGCCTATTGCTTCAAACGATGCCAGAGAGAGTTAAAAAAAATCGTTAAAGTTAATGTCCAAAGTAATACCAGACCTGCTACATAATAGGCAAAAGTGATGAAACATGACTAGAATAGCTAGTTTTGCAATAGACATGTTTACACCTAACATTAATTAGATCCTCATAACAGAAGAACAAAAGTTCAGCTGCAAAGAGAAAACCTCCTCCGAGACTATTTGGGCAACTCTCATCCAATTAAATAAACTAACAAAGAAGCAAAGGGTCTTAGTCTATAAGCATTAGACAGCAAGTAAAATGCTCGAGTGACAAAAAACTACAAGAGTTTCATCATACAGTTTTCAATTAATCCAAGATACTATTGCTGTTCCTGAAGCCATTAATCTAAAATGTCATAGATACAGATGCATAAGATAAAGGCAGACCATATACAGGCAAAATCAGACAATGAAGAAACTATTATATGTCTTTGAATAGTTACCATAAGCAAAAACCAAAAGAGAACATCAAAAGCTCACTCTGGAGAAAACTATATATATGCAAAGAACTTTCATGATTAGAATATCTATTGCTGAAGAAAATTTGTAAGAACAACATTTTTTTTGGGGTGGGGGGGGGGAGCATCCTCCCATAACAGTATCTAACAAAATTACCCTGATAAAGGAATATGAATTGATACTTTCTCCAGTTGGCTAATGTTTTCGATTTGTCAATTAAGCTACATCAGATGTTGTCCATCTCAACTTTCATCTACACCATCAGTTTTTAGTATTCATCAAATGCAACCACTCATTTAACGATAGTGATGCAGAAATCCATCCAACTAGGCCGCTCTTCTATTATCCAAAACTTACTTCCTTTCTGTAGACCATGGTGCTCTTAAGAGCTTTCCAGGTCAACTAAAACCCAGTCAAAAGAAATGAGAGGTCAACTAGCATAGAGAGAGACTCATGCTCTTGCCACACCCGACTCAAAAATTGTTTCCAGCATTTCTTTCATTCCATTTTCAACTTATCTTCTTACTTTACATAACCTTTGTGTGACCTATTTGTGCCCTTCCTTTCGCTACATTTCATTCACATAAAATGAACAGCAAAATTTCACCAAAACATCTTTAAGCAAAACGGTTAACATCCCAACCCCAAACAATGTGTAAATAGAAAATTTTTTCCAAGGACTTTAACGGTTAATATCCCAACACCAAACAACACTTGTATTAAATGAAACCTTGTGATGCCCCGCATACTTTTTTGTTCTAAGGGAAATGATCTTACCTGAGCTTTGAAGCTATCCCAAGGTTCAAAAGTTGCAGAACTCCCTTCTTCTTCTTCGTTCTCGCTCTCTTGCCACTTCTTTTTTTTTTTTTATCCCAGGCTTCAAAAGAGGTTGCTAGTGAGGGAAGGTAAGGTGTTCTTTACAGTGATAAGAGAGAAGCAAAATACGATACTCGACACTGACTGAGAGTATCCGCAAATGGTGAAGGGACGGAAGGAGAAAGAGGCTAACAGTGATGGAGCGAATGAGCAACTCGGAGAGGAAAAGCATGATGGTTTTTCGGCGACGTGGGAGGTGAATGGGCAACAAAAACTTCAACAATGGCAATGGTTTTTTCATTGAAGGAGATGAAAGAGCAAGACAAGATGGTGGCGTGAAGAAATTGAAACAGTTCGTATTGGTAATAGGGAAAATATTAACTCACGCTGCCAAATGTCTCATCTGCACTTTTCGTCCTTGAAACCAAAGCCCGGCTTGGCTTCAGCCGCTGTGGAGCCAAAGCCAGATTGCCCTGCTTTTGAGTTAGAAGACGTGGCCTCTTCTGTGCTGTACGATCTGGGTTCCTGAATCGCAGCGGCAAAAGGGCCGCACAATTCCCGTACAGGAACTGCACGGCCCCTTATCCGAGACGAAGAACCGATCTGTCAGCAGACTAACGAGCTGGAAACCTCCCCCAAAAGACTAGGTTAAGGGGAATTTCGATGCCTCCTTCCAGAGGACACGGTATCCGTGCAGTCCTAGTCAGAGATCATGAAGGTCGAATTCTACATGCTTGTATTGCCATATCCCACGCCGCCGACCCACTCACAGTATAAGCTCGAGATTGCAGACGCTACAAAAGCTATGAGGGCGATGCCTTGAACGACATATACATTCTGTAAATGGGCACTTCTTGGAGGAGTGGAGAGATAAACCACTGATACATGAAGAGGCCATGCTCAGGATCACCAAATCATGGAACATCCGCTGTGTTCCAAGATTTTGTAAAAGAGCAAGCGCACAATTTAACCAAATGGCTAGATCCCACTACCATTTTTTACTTGTACAACATTTTCTCCGCCCATCCTCGATGTGATGCAATAGAGGCGGTCCAGAGGAGGAACATTGGAATTTGGAAATTTGCAGTATTTCTTATTCATCAAAAGCACAAAAGAAAAAACGGAAATTCCAAAAAGCTCACAGCCTCTAATATCTGCTACGTATAACAATGACATTTCATCTTTCCTGTCACTGGTTGTCTAAGTCAAATTAATGTCTCCCGTCGACGTACCCCAACCTGGGCTAGCTAATTTGTCCCCGGCTCACTCCAAATTTTAACGCTTTGTAGATCTATTTTGTGGCCTTGGGAAAAAGTGGAGCTTGCCCCAGTAGAGGTACATTAGGGACCCGTTTGGACTTCTGTAACCAAATGTTTTTGGACGAGTACGGCCGACAGCGATTAAACATATAGTACTGGAGATTTCTCAATCGAAGGACATTTAATTAAGTTCATTCGTTTTCCATTATACGACAGAAAATTCACAAGGGCACAAATCCAAACATGCTCATTCAAAATTGACGTTCATGACAGATTAATTCTTAAAGAAATCATTATATATTTCGTGCAAATTAATTTCATTCAAATTTACATTTACATATAAGCCATTTAAAGCGTCTCATAGGTAACTTTTTTATAACTACCAAATGAATTACATTATTATGCTAAATAAATAATTTATTTAAATTTTTTCTCAATTGTTTAAATATTTATTACTGCTAACATCATTATCCCAAGATTTTTTTTATCCTTTTTAGGAAAATGCAAGATTGTACTTTAAATGTTCATAGATGCTAACATAAAAAAATGGAAAGGCTGGTGATGTTGGGTGAAGCAATTTTTCTCCAACTAGAGCAATTTTTATTAAAATGACATCACCATACTATTAGTCAATAGAAGGAATTCTATTTCATTGTTGTCTTTTGTTTCCCTCTCCCGTCTACACTTCAGTACACCTTGCTCAATTTAATCTCTCTCTCTCTCTCTCTCTCTCTCTCTCGTGTGGAGCTTTCTTCTTTGATTTCTAATGTGAAAGAATTTAAGGTAAAAATGATCTATGTTGCAGTATTGATCTTCTAAACTATGAGGTATACAAGATATACAAGAGGTATGCCAGAGATTTATACAAGATATACAAAGATAAGAAAGATATGCTAGAGGGTAAAAGTGTTGAAAATGACAACTTTGGGAGTTAACAATTTTTAATTCATGATTAGTTAGTCTAAAACAATTAATAGGAGTTGTTCTTGACATGTTAGAGATTATTTTGATTATGGTAGAAGCCATTTTCATTATGGGAATCTATAATTAAATATTGTTAAAGTTAGGTGGTTAATCATTTGGGAACTCATGTTAGACATGAGTCCCACGTAGGAAAAATTGTAAAGTGTGAAAGCCTTTATATACTAAAAGGCTTTTCTATAAACTTGATAGAAAAACCAAGGTTTGGGAGATGCCACGCGAACCGCCCGCCCAGCCCAACTCGGCCCAAGCCCATGTTTTCACGTTCCTCTATTTTTATTTGACCCAATTAATTCTAACTTGAAAAGAAAAAGGAAACATAAAATCTGATTAGAATTAGGGTCTCCTAATTCGAATTGGGTTTCGATTTTTCCTTAGGTGAGATCAAAAGGAAATGAACATAGCGGCCACTAGGGTTAAGCTTTTTTGTGTTTTGCTTGCTTGAGAGAAAAATCGCCTCTTCCATTCTCCCTACCACAATCAATAGTATTTTGACTGAATGGGACCGATGAATTGAGGAGATTTTCGAAGTGATCGCAGTTGATGTGCGTCGACAGTGATTTAAGACCGTCTTATCCGGCAAGGAAAGTCGCTATACCCATCGCATCGGAGTGCAGCGAATAACTTCTTGAAGGCAAACTAGTATTGAACTGGTGATTCGGTCAGTGTTACTGTACGTTGCATCGCAGCTTATCCAGAGGAGAGCCAACGCCAGGTACATCTACTGGAGTCGGCACCGAGTACGTTCTGGCAGAACTGTGAGCAAGTCTCTCAGATCAATTACTGACTTATTTGTTAAGTTTGAATTCTGTTTAATTACTTTATACTTGGACTATTTGGCCTTTCCAGCATTATTGATATTTTATAATTGCATTTGTTAAAACTCTAGTCAGGTATAGGCAGTACTTATTCAATTTAGTTAAGTTGTTTGTCTGTACTCGTAGGTACCCTGTATCTAACAAAAAGTTCTAAAATAACCTAATAAAACCAAAACTCAATCAATGTCCTCCAAAACTTAAATGCATCCAAGAAAAATCAATAACTATGAACTAAACAAATATATTAAAAACCAAAACAAAGTTAGTATCACACATATTCACAAGAAACTAATGGAGCAAAAGTGTAAAAGCAAAAATACCCAAAATCAAAATGTCCTAAAAAATTAGAAAGAAGAAATATTAACAAGTTAAAATAAAGATTGAATTAACAAAACTCAAGTATTTTTAAAATATTGACACACAATCCTCAACAAAGGTGCCAAAAATTTGATGTGTGCATGTTTGTGTGTATGCTAGCGTACTATAGAATTATGCCCAAGGTTCAATCAAATTTTAAATTTAAAATACTATTTTAACTCAAATACCCACACATTTGGGCAAGTATACACATCATATAGCATAGAGTTTAATTGGTAAATATCGAAGATTCTCGGAAAAGGACATCAACTACCCTTAGTTCCACTCTTATTTTGTTGTTCAATCAACTAAAAATAGAGAAATAAGTCACTAATTATTATCAATTACAACTAACTACTAATGATCACAACAAGCATACATCACCCAATTACAAGATAAATTCTAAAAGATCACAAAAGTAATATAAGAGTAACAAGAGGAGATTGACCATGTAATCAAAGTGAATTCCCCCAATAATAATCAAGCATTGAATATTATTTAATCAATTAAATTCAAATTCAAGTATTGGTAAGGATCCCTAATATTGTAAAAGTCACTCTCTCTCGAGGAATAAATTTTCTATCCTTAATCACATCCCATTGATATCTCTACCATACAAATCACATCTAATGATGCACATAAATTAAAGACCCATAATTATCAATCCAAAATGTGCCAAATCCCTATCTCTAGGTAACCCAACAACCCTATCTATCACAAAGTTTTAATCCCCAAATCATTTTTCAAGTTTATCAAAGGAAAACAAATCTAGTGAATTAACATAAATGGATAGTTATCTCATATATCCTTTCTCAAATTCAATATAAGAGAATAGCCAAATCAATCAATTCAATCAAATAAATTCAAGTGATAGCTAGATTACTCACATAGAATCTAATACACCAAATAATAATCCAATACCATATCAAATTACAGTACAACCTTTTAATTACAATTGAATCTAAGTAAAATAAACATCCACAAATCCAAATTACAAAGTAAAAGAAAGGAAAACTCATGGACCAGTGTTCTTCTTCTACTTTGGATTCTTCCTTGGGATGCTCCTCTTCTCCTCCAATCTACCTTTTATCTTCTCTCCTAGCTTTCCTTGTAGTTTCCAAAGGGTTCTTTGATATTTTTCTCGTGTGGCCCCCTCTCAAATGATCTAGATAGAGAGTATTTATACGTTCTTCTTCAAAAAGCCCTAAAAATTACAAAATAGGGGTTAATTTGCGATATTTCATGGAACCGTGGAAGGTGTTATGCACATTGCTGTGTAAGCTTTCCTTTACTTGATTTGGCTTCAAATGACTTCATGACACTTGAATTATTTATGTACTGGAATAGTGCACAATGGCGTCACCGTTGAGGTGCACAGCGCTATCGGCTCCCAAAAGTCTTGACATTTATAAATTCTGATAGTACAAAGTGATTTGCTTGATGTTGGACACGGCACTATAAACTCCCAATATCCTAACTCTGAAATTCAAGTGATGCACGGTGATGTGCACAGTGATCTTGACAATGCCGCATAGCTTTAGTTAAGCTTTTTTTAGTATTTTTCTTTTTGAATTCACTTCTAATTTCAACTCATTGCAATCTACATCAAATAAGGAGAAAATAGGAGGTTAAGTAGCAATCTATAACAAATTTTAAAAACTTTAAAGTACATATTATATATAAAATATGTATATGATGAAAAATTATCAATTATTGTTAAATATTTCTATATTAAAGCTGTTAGTTTGGCAAGTAGTAGTAAAAAGTTTAACACACAGTAAATTGATAACGTAATTCAACACGAACAAGTCTACATCTATGGATCATGTTAGTGAAAAAGGGATCTACTAAGCGTTTAACAAAAGTTACAAGAATACACTTATCTATATCACCTAGTGATTTCTAGTGATTCTAAAGGACTTTACTGGACTCAACACCTTAATTGAACTCCCTTCAATCTTCACTATTTCAGCATGGAAATACTTCCTTTGACATTTAAACCTTTCCACGAGAAAGGTACTTGTATTGATCAAGAATGATTCCAACTTCCCTTAATTAGCAGTTTGTGTTGGAATATATGCCATCTAGACTAGATTATCTGATATAATTATCGAATTTATTAATAAAAAAATTTATTCTCAAAATTTGTTTATGAATTTACATTTTATTTGTGCATGATTTTTGTTTGGAAAGGACCCATTGTATTTAAGTGATCCATGTGAATGGTGGTCTTTCATAGTAAGGTATGGATCACGGGTTACTTAACACATAAATGTTTGTTCTTAACCGATTGATGAGAATGGGGATCTCATCATGTATAGGTTATTGTGTTATAAATTCCAAATGGGGAATAGCTTACCTTTAGCCAATGAGTAATCCACTCACTTCATAGCATGAGCGTATTTCGAATACGTAGAACAGAACTTGTAATAGTGGTTTTTAAAAGTACTATTTAAAAGAAACCCAAACTCTTACTACTATAGCGTGTACTACTACTCTATCGCGTGAGTATGAATTGGTGGTCTGACGAAGTTAGAAGCATATTTCACGCAGATGAATTATTCTCTCTCGAGGTGTGTAAATGAAAAATGAATTGAAGTGGAGCTAAGGTCTTGGGCAATTTAGTGAGGTTTCAATTCACAAAAGTAAGAAAAGAAAATAGCTCTGCGTATTTTTCATTTTGCATTGACAGAAAGCCAAACCCATTTCAAGCCTTCAAGGCTTATCAAAATTTGAATTTTAAGTCTTCACTGACTGTGCTACGGGAACCATTTCAGAAGATCAAAAGCTTCGCGTGGATAAAACGCAGTAGACGTTTGCAAATACGTGAGCCACTAGCCTTAAATATCCTTATATAGGCATTTACACCAGTGCGAAGATTGCTATTTAATCACAAAAGTAAATTTTACGTTTTTCTAACATGTCTTCGTTTTGATGATTTTTACCATTTTAAACCTTCAGTTTGAATATACAAAAATAATTTGAACCATGAAGCATACAACAACAATCAAAATCCAAACACAAGATAAATTGTATGTTTCAAAATCTATCGAACATTTTTATGAAAATCACTCTCCATTGCATAGTGCGTTCTCTTTTTGAATTACTCTCTGTCTCGTGTGTGTATGTGTGTGCACTATGGTTCCTTTGACTTTTATACTCATAGCAGTAGACTACTTTGTTTTCTTATTGCTTTAAGACATTACTTAAAAAGACGAACACCAAAATCTTTTCAAATCTTTATGGCTTGATCCTATCGAGATTTCAGTTAACATCTAATCACAAATAATCGGAGATATTCTTCAATATTCTTCTAGATTTACTTTTCTGATCTAACTCCATTTTAGTTTGCTCAAACATTACCAGTCATACATCCTTGGTTTAGATTTTGACATTGTCAAGGAATTAACACTTTGATTTTTATTTTATTTTCTTTTTAATTTTTGACCCTTTGTTTATATTCCTGATTTTAGAATATTTGGATAGTTTATGCCTTGTTTTTAAGAAAAAATAAATTTATTACTAAATCTATGTACATTATAATGCGGGTTCTTAGCTCATAAAGTTTTATAAAATTATTTTATAAGCTTAATCCAAGCACACAGCTGTATATTACAACTTGAAAATATGAGCAACTCAAATAATAAATGCGTAATAGGATATAAGTATAAGATAAAGTATTTATCTCTTCAATCAATTGTTTCAAATCCTCTTTCCTATTCTATCATGTCACGTGTCTACTCACTTTATTTTTTAAAATTTAATTAAAAAGACTTTGAATTCTATTTACACAATGTTTTTGTATCTCCAATATAGGTTCCGTGTTCTTCAACCTAAACCCTCATCCTAAACTTTGGACATAAATAAAATTTAGACTAAACCATAAATATAAATAAAATATATAATTGACACGCCATAAATTTTGAATAATATATATATAAAAAAAGCTTTTCATGCAAAGTGGCAATGAATATACGACAGTTTCATAGAAGTGGACGAAAGAGCGGGAAAAAGAATAGAAAAGAGATGCTTTGTCTAGTGATGGGACAGAAAGCAGTTTTTGCGGAATGTAAATTATAATACTCTTATCTGTATCGCATGAGTTTCTGTTTTTTAGTAATGAAAGGACGCCTCCTCAATCTCAACCAAAAAGGCGCGGGGGATGGGGGGTTGAAAACTGGAAAGGATTTGAAGGGATTTTTGACTGATTAGGGACGAAACCCAAAGCAAAGGCCATTTGAGGGTTGGCGAATGGGGTATCTCGCATTTCATTAATGCGAGGTACCCCAACATTTCGCAGAATACGAGATGGTTTGTACAAAGTGGTTTGTCCGCCATTGAACCTTGCAAATTGAATTTGCGAGATGTACAGCACCTCGCATCTCAGATTTGCGAGGTTCTTTATTTATTTTTTTAATTTTCTTTTTCTATTATTGTTTTACGAAAAAAAAATATTTTTAATTTTTTTTTACAATTTCTTTTTTTCTATTATAAAAGAAATTAATATTTTTACTATAATTAATTTTATTTATATGTACATATTTTGAAATAAATTTTTATTTATATTTAAATTTCTAATATTTAATTAGTTATTAAAAAATTTTAAATTCTTAATTATTTAAATATGCTAAAAATGTCTTCTTCTTTTTTTATGTTGGAAGCATTTTATAATTTTTTGTGACTTCTTCCTCTTATTTTTTTCATTTTTTTTGTAATTTTTTTCTCTATTTGTAAAAAAATATATATATTTTTAAATAACACAAAATATATAAAGACTTATATAAATAAATTTAAATAATTAATAATTAAATTTTATTAATTTAAATTTGATCAAAACAAGTAATATCTGTATTTTTACTATAATTAACTTTATTTGTATTGAATTTTGAAATAAGTTTTTATTTACAGTGTAATTAATAATATTTAATTATTCATTAAAAAAATATAAAAATGTAGATAAAATTTTATTTATTTTAAAATAAATAAATACAGATATTCGTTACAATTTAAATTGCACCTCGCAATTTTATTATTTAATTTGTGAGGTGCATTTATTTATTTAATTTTTGTAATTTTTTTCTCTATTACTATTTTACACAACAAAATAAGTTTATTATTTTTTGCAATTTCTTTTTTAAAAGAAATTAATATTTTTAAATAATAATTAATAATTTAAATTGAATCATTACAAGTAATATACATATTTTATCTATAATTTATTTTATTTATATGTACATATTTTGAAATTTTAAACTAATTATAAAATTTATATACTAAAAATTAATTTATATGTATATAATTAATTATAAAATTTTAAATTCTCAACTATCTAAATATATTAAAAATATCTTCTTTTCTTTTTATTGGAAGCATATTATCATTTTTTTGTGACTTATTCCTCTCATTTCTTTTCTATTGAATTTAAAGTCTCTACTATAATCATCCGTTCATTTTTTTTTTTTTTTGTAATTTTTTTCTCTATTGTAAAAGGAAATAATATTTTTAAATAACAAAAAATATATAAAGACCTATATAAATAAATTTAAATCATTAATAATTAAATTTTATTAATTTAAATTTGATATACATGTAATATACATATTCTATTGTTACTACAATTAATTTTATTTATATTAGATTTTGAAATAAATTTATATTTTTAATTTAAGTTTAATTTATAACATTTAATTATTGAAAAAATTATCTAAATTTATAATCCCCTTAAAAAAATATTTAAATATCAATTATCTAAAATTTCATAATCCCCTTACATTTCATAATCTAAATAATTTATAAATTAATTAAATTTGAATAATGTGTGAAATATTAAAGTTCTAAAAAAATCGTTTAATTTTGTCTTAAAAATGGCCAAACTAAATTGAACTCTAAAACGTGATACAAATAATAAAATTTATTACACATGAAATAATCTAAAAAAAAGGATGAAAGCTAGTCCTACAATGAAATCCTCGACGGTTCCTTGGAGGTTGAACTTGTCTCTGAGGCTGTTGTTGTTCTTTTTCGGGCGGTTCTCCGGTTGTATTGTACATTGCTCGTAAAGGTGAGACGGACCGGGAATATCTATAGAATGTCTATGCCGTATCTGAGTCCGTCCAGAAGAAGGGCCAGCATCAAAATCATCAACTGAAGATAAGCATCTAGTATCGAAGACTAGGTATTGTGGAGTAATAAAATCAGCTTACCTATCTTCAACTTCTGCAGGATCACCTTATTCATAATCGTATACTAGTGAGTAGTGATCCTGCATAGGAATATTAGGTACAGTACGTCTACGTGCCCGTCTATCCCCTCTCTGCACTGAGGAAACTCCGCGATTGACTTCTTGAGGGATCGGAGGCATCAGTTGAGTAGTGTAACTTCGTCTAGCTGGCTCGTAAGGCGGGTGGTTCAAACGACTTGCCTCATCAGCGACGGTCAACGAACGTGTAGTGAGATCTGTTATTAATGCAAAGACCTGTCTACTCGCAACATCCGCATTTTGATAGCCTTTATTGCCAAGGTACAATATCCGATGCATCGAATCAGCCTATATTTGTATTTTGAAATGTCAATAAATTATTTTAGTGTAAATTATATATTTTTATAATATTATGTAAGAAAATTTACATACCAATACTTCTGTTGCCCCACCGCTCAATTGGTAGCCTGAAGGATTAGGTTACGTTATAATCGGATTACCAATTAGTCGCCTAGTGTGAGTTCAATACCATGCTGCATAATCAGGTGAAACTATATTTTGACCGTAACTATGTTGTCCAAAAAGAACCGTTAAATGCCGATTAACCCAATTCGCGAGATGTATTGAATCTATCTCGGGCCATCCTGTACCGGTAGTTCTCATGTCATGGGCATGCAAATTGTCACCCGTGTCAATTGCAGCAAGTATTGTCTGTACAAATTCAAACTGTCGCATGACTTTATCTGGACGATACACTTCTATTGTTTCCCACCAAATTAGAGATCTGATAGATGCCCAAATGTATCGTTCATGAGTGCAATACGGGGGTAAGGTAGCCAACATATGCTCATCATAAGGCTACCAGATAAACTGTATAAAGGTAAATTTTCAGTATCAATAATAAATAACGAATTTAAAATTAGAGTTGAAAGCAAATTGGTTGAAGTAAGACTTACATGATCATGTTGCATTCTATCTAACTGATCTCTATAGGTAAGAAGCACATGTGTCGGGGTGCGTGCAAGCTCTAACGGTCCCTCCCATGTTGATCCTCTCGGGGCCTGGGGATTAACATCCTCAACCGGATGAACTCTACTCGTTCTGATAGTAGGGATATGCTCCTAAGCCCACAACTATTTTAACATGAACAACCAATTCTTAAAAAAATACTATATTTATTATTAATTTATAATACTAATAAGATTTTTTTTAAATGTGCATTTCATACCTGAACCAACAATAATAGGCCACTAATGGTGTGGCCTCTGTAGGACGTAGCATTGCACAGACAATGGTACAGATGAGCCAATGCTACACTTCCCCAACTAAGGGTGCCAAATACCTCTAAATCACGAATGTGTTTAAGAAAGCGTAGATGTACTCTATTGCCGGACTTGTCCGAGAATAGAAAGCCTCCGATGAGCTGCATAATACGATACCGTGTATGCTTCCCTATCATCTCTGGCGTCGCATCTGCGGGTAGTGGCTAACTCAATGCTCTCTCGGGCGAAATAATCTTCAATCTATATCCGTCAACCTCTGTCAGAGTAGGTTGAAATTCCAGAAGCTCATTACACATGTCAAGCAACTCTGCAGATGAATGTACGAAACGACTAGTACAAATAGGATCACCGTCTACACGTAATCCAAAGAGAACCTCTATGTCCTGTAGGGTGATAGTAGCCTCTCCAACTGCAAAGTGAAACGTATGCGTCTCCTGACACCATCTTTCCACTAATGCTATTATCAGTGGATGGTCGATCCTCATGTAACATAAACGACGTAGTCCACCAAAACCGGCAATAGCCATGAGATGCTCAATACGATGATCGAATGGTTAAGCTTCCCAAAAGATGCTATCATTCCGCTTTGCATTTAAAACGTCACTGTATAACTGTCCTGCCCAAATATGTGACGACATGTGTTTGTGTTGCAATCTCAATACGTCCGGTATAATATGACCTAGATCCACTCCGTGTGAAGTAGGCTCATATATTCTATCCTAATTAATAAAACCGATTTAAGAAAATTAAAAATAAACATAAAAGTAAGATGTATAGCCAACATCAAATTAAGTACAAAAAAATAAACACAAAAGTAAAGATAAATAATTTAATGCAAGATATATAACAAATATTAAAAATTAATGTTATAAATAAGTAATGTATCTAAACCCTAAATTTAGCTATCTAAATATAAAACTTAAATAGATTTCGTATTTATTGTATAGCACCGTGAGTGCAATTCCTCCTATTGTGTCCGTTGCGATGACAAATGCCGCAACGAGGTGGTGAATCGGGATTGCGTTTATCCATCTCATTCCGAATACGCGACGTCTGCAATCTACCCCTGTGACGATTCTTGAAACGGTGAGCAAATGGGGCCAAGCTAAAGCCAGGATTACGCTAATAATCCTTGTGTGGAATGAGCCTGAATTGTGCTATATAAGTCATTCTATAGGATAGTGTCGTATTTTTTGATGACACTAAATCTCCAGGATTTAACCCCAATTACTGACATGCTGCAAACGCGTGTGAACAAGGTACTCCATAAATTTTCCATTTGTAACAGCTGCACTTCCTGGCCCCAATATTAACCTTGTACGAGTTATTTCCCTTTCCATGCTCACGATACGGTGACACAATATTAAAAATCCCACGATCTCGATTAAAAGTCAGTACACTGTGTGTTCTTCTTTTCGTCTCATTCTTCACAAATTTGGCCCATATCCTAGAAGGAAAGTGATATCGCCCGTGATTAGCCTCCTGTCTATAGTCATTGAAATATTTGACTATTTTTTTGAATGAAGACTCAACAACTACTTTGATGGGTAGGGCATGTATGCCCTTTACCACACTGTTGAAAGATTCTGCCAGATTTGTTGTCATGTTATCACACCGATACCCACCGTCATAAGCAAGCGTCCATTGCTCCTTCGGAATCAAATCCAACCATGTCTTTGCTTGGGGGTTTAACAAATTAATTTCTTCCATAATCCTAAAAAATTTTCGCTTTTTGCTTTGATCCCTAGCTGCGTACATCAACTTCTTCAACTCATGCATCTTGAACTTTGAATTGAAGTTACTCCGAATATGCCTAAGACAAAATCTATGTACAGCCATTGGCTCTTGCCAGAGGGGTAATCGATGAACTGCATTCACAATCCCAATGTGTCTGTCAGATATTAAACAAACTTTTCGATTCTTTAACATATGTTCTCTTAACAAGGTCAAAAACTACCCCCAACTGTCATTAGTTTCTTCGTCAATGACTGCAAATGCAAGAGGCAATATATAGTTATTGGCATCTTGACCCACCGCTATTAAAAGTTTTCCCCTGTATATACCCCTAAAAAATGTCCCGACAACGCTGACCACCGGTTTCATGTGAGTAAATGCATCAATACAGGGTCCAAACGCCCATAAAACAATCCAAAAGTCTTGGCCCTATTACTATCCATAGGTAAGAAGTGCCACGCCACGATGGTACCAGGATTCGCATCTTGTAAAGCTTGTATATATCGTGGTAGCTGTGCGAATGAAGATGGCCAGTCCCTATAGATCTCCTTAATAGCATTCTTGCGTAAGTTTCATCCTTTCTGTATGACGGGGTGACGTGCAATGTGTTATGAATATAACTATTTATTTCACTTACTTTAATCTCCGGATTATCATGAATCAAATGCAAGATGTGCCTCACCATGAATTTCGCACTCATGTTTCGATAGTTCCCGTCGACTGTTCGGACTAATTTGCCACAAACCAGAACCTTTCTTTTTCTGTGCATGGATGCGCCAATAACATGCATGCTCTGGAGTTGAATTTTTACACTTGGCAACCCAATATGAACTCTTGCTTTCTACCACAATAAACTCGCGACCCATTCTAATAGACCACGATCGAACAACCCAAAGCAACTCATTCTTATCCCTAAACCACATACCACATTATTGGATTCCGACCATAAATCCATCCCCGTACTTGGCACCAATCCACCAACTTCGTTTTCTAGCTCTTGCAAAGTATCTAACCGGTCAAGATATATTGAATACGATGGATCGTACAAGCGGATCGGTTCAGATGATCTATTAGCAGGTTGTTACAATACAGAAGGACCGGGAATATCTTCGTCGTCATTGCCATCCCCCCGTCTTTGTCTGGTGACTTATCCGCGGTAGGTCCATCAACGTCTGATGTAGGTCCTAACCCGTCCACGGTCGCTTCCGGAGCACCGACCCAATTACGCTCTCGAGTTATCCAATCATCAACTGGGGTTATATCTAATGGAACACCAATTTCAACCGTTGAAAATAATTGCTGACTCATCTGTGCCTGGAGGGATTAAATGTGGTCATGAGGTTGAGGCATGACAAACCCAGTTGAAGCTGAAAAGTATTGATTGCTAGGTCCAACGACTTGGGTATCCAAAATTGATATATTGAAAAGGGATTGGAAAGTATCATTTTTGATATGTAGAGGATCGTTGGCTACAGAGGTTGGAAAATTTAAATCGAAGTTAAGCATATTGACAGGAACAGTTGGGCTAAGTAATGCAGTGAACGATTCAGTGATAGGAGTTGGGATATTATGATTTGGAAGATCTGTAGCTGTTGCATTCGGAATTTGGACGATCTCATAGTGAACATGCAAATCAATTGGTTGGTCCTTCACTGTAGATGCTTAATACTACAAATTTTTCACATCATCGTCATCCGTTATAGCAGCGGTTGTAGACCTCGTCCTAGTACCAATAACAGTGTCCTCCCTCATTGTGATTTGCAACTTCACAGTAGACGTGTCCAGACCTCGAATGGCATATATTTTGTTGACTAGACAACCAAAACTAACTCGATTTCTAACAATTAATGCCTTGCGATAAAAACCATTAAAAAAATCGCCATGTGCCGTGCGCATAATTTCACAATCGTAATATAATCATAGTCTTACAGGTTCTTCTAATGACATTGCATCTAGATTTATTGAGCAGGAATTTTCTATTCAAAAATTAAAGTATGTCACGACAATAATAAAAATAAATGAATATATAAATAAACAGATAATTAAATAACTATTTATGTAATTAAATATTTAAATAAATAGACAAATAAATAAATAAATGATAATTAAGCAAATAAATAACACAATAAATAGTAATGAACTATGCACTAATAATTAAAAGAAAAAATTGCACTCACGGTAAATAAATGAATACATAAATAAACAGATAATTAAATAATTGTTTAGGTAATTAAATATTTAAATAAATAGACAAATAAATAAATAAATAATCAAATAAATAAATGATAATTAAGCAAATAAATAGCACAATAAATAATTAATTACTTTAATAAGAGAATAAATATTAGTTATTAAATATCATAAATAATATTATGCACTAACTAAATAAATTAATAATGACCTCAATATAATAGTTTTAACAAAAATAATAATTAATAATTATAAAGACTAAATAATAATTTTAATTTAAAAAATATTTATACATACTAAATTATATTATAAAATTTTAATTGTGACTATTATATAATAATTAGGGATAAGAAAATAATAATAACATCATATACTATAATGGTAATATATTATGAAAAGAATAGTATAATAATTGTAATATACCAATTAAACATAATAGTAATGAACTATGCACTAATAATTAAACTAATAAATTTATGAATAAATAAATTATCGAAACAAATTAGCTAACAATACAATAAGATTAATGAATAATAGGTTTAACAATAAATATGTAATTAGTAAATATTTAAAACATTTATAATAATAAGTAACACAAAATAATTTTAGTAATAACATTAATAAACAATGTTTAATAACCTTAATAATAATAAAAATAAATGAATACATAAATAAATAGATAATTAAATAATTATTTAGCTAATTAAATATTTAAATAAATAAATAAATGATAATTAAGAAAATAAATAGTACAATAAATAATTAATTACTTTAATAATTGAAAGGTGATAAATTTAAATATTCTATTCTAGAAGGTGATTTGATTTGATATTTTCATATTTAACATTCTAATCCTGTTTGAAGCTTGCAGCGTAAACCTCTTTCCAATCTATACTGCTTTCTCTTTTCATGTATTACATACTAGCCTTATCTTCTCTTGACAATTTTTTCTCAAATTTTCTTTTCCTAGTCAAATATGCACAGATTTTCTGAGGAAACACATGAGAATTTATGTCCACCATTGAAGTTGAGCTAAACTTTTAGCTTAATATTTTATTCCTTTTTTAGTTGCTTTTGCTAGCATTAGGACCTCGGTAAACTGTATGCTGGAAATGAAGGGACACTGTGCATGAAGAATGCAGTAGATAACTCAGTCAAGTGTGTGCATATAAGATTTTGCAATCCAACTGTTCTCCATCGTTTGCCTTTTTTCTATCCAAATCCAGAAAACACACATAATGCTTATAGGAAAAGAGAGCAAAGAGGGAAAACCTGTTGGTTGTGACTTATGGAAGATGAAGTTCCGGTGGCAGTGAGGTTACTTCTGGCGGCAGTAGTAAGGTTTCTTCCGGCGGAGGGAGCAAATGGGCGGCAGCAGCTAAATGGTAGAACTGAGCAATTTATTACAATAGAAATGGAGAAGATATGCTTGTGAAGAGGAAGAGGATGGAGAAGAAATCTGAGGAGAGATTTCTTGTAATGAAGAGGATGTGTGACCTGTGAGGACTGCAGAGAATCTTCACACCCGTGGCTTCTTCCGGCGACAATATGTGTGACTGGAGAGGACTGCAGAGGATGTGTGACTAGAGAAGATAACGGTGCAGTTTATTTTCTGGGGAAAGTGGGAGATGGGAGGTGAAATTTTTTTTTTGAAAAAAGTGGGAAGATGGAGGTTATTCTTCTCGTGTGGTCTACTGCTCCAAGAGCTATATATCATTGGTATGCGTTCTTCACGCCCATGAAGCTCTGAAAAGAGCATTTGCCGTGCATGCCATCCTGTGAATTGGAGGAAGAAGACAGCCGGAGAACATGCAAACAAACCTGCGAAAAGTGGAAGAAGACAATACATTTCGCATTTGTGATTTGCGAGGTCCAAGGACCTTGCAAATCACAAATGCGAACCCCACAGCCTTCAACAGCCTTGCACAGAATTACATAGAACATTGTCGGGCGTTGTTGGAGCAGTGTTATCTCGCATTCAATGAAGGCGAGGTCACTGGGGATTCTTGCATTCCCTAAATGCGAGGTACCCCTTGAACACCCAACCCACTAATTTCGCCCCTCAAATGGTCTTGGCTTTGGGTTTTGCCCCGAATTGGTCAAAAACCGGATTTGAAGCTTTCAGCCTCTAATATCGGGTATAACAAAGTCCTTTCATCTTTCCCATCACAAGTTGTCTAAGACAGATGTGTGTCTCCCGTTAACTTGACCCAGTATAGGTTAGGTTAAAAATTCTTATGTACTCAATATATTTACATTGAATATTTTAAATAATATATAAATAAAATTATATATAATTTTTAATGTATATAATATAAATATTTAAAATATTTAATATACGTAAATCAGGTGTACGTAAGAATTTCTCAAGCTAGATTAGCTTATTAATCCAACTCCCATTCCAATTCTTCTAACCCCACTCGATCTATTTTGTGGTTATGGGAAAAAGTAGGAGTTTGCCTCCACTAGAGTTAGATTCGGGATGTGTTCTGACTTCTCTAATGAAATCATGTTCTTCGGCTAGCATGGCCTACTATGATTAAACATTCTGTACAGAAGATTGTCAACCCGTGGAGGCTTTGTTATCACTCATTTTCCATTGTTCTTGTCCTTGTATTCAATATCACAAAAGCTATTACCTATACCTTGGCTCCATGGCTGGAAAAGGTATGTCGACATACCAGCCATGGAACCAAGGGACAGGCAGCATGTGTGGACGACCGCCAAAAAATGTTGGTCTAAATTCGGTAGCATGGAGACTTGTTTCTATTGAAGATATATGTTACAAAAAGGGTTTACTTTTACTAGCCAAAATCTGCTTCCAGGTATAACAAAATGCATTTTCTGTTCTTATTTTAGAAAAGCAATCATATATACCAGCAGTGGTCTGGCCATTTGAATGATAATTTCCACTTAAATGCCTAAGAGTCAAATTTTACTCTGGAACAAAGATTTCTTGTCTAATATGGAGGTGCTATGACTTGTTACATATAACAATTACTGGTCTGATATGATTCCTTCTCGCACCATACCTCATCAGCATACCCGTTCTTGAAGGATTAATCAACATTCACTTTGTAAATACCATAGAGAGGTGCTATGCAGCAGCGATCGCACAACAGGAAAAATCGCCATTTGCGACGGCCAAAAACCGTCGCAAAACCGTCGCTGACCGTTTTTGCGACGGTTTTAGCCGTCAAAAACGACGTCGCAATTTGCGACGGCCATGGGAAACCGTCGCAAATTGCAACGGTTTTGCGAGGATTTTGCGACGAATATTTTTTGGTCAAACTTCACCAGAGGAACAATTTTTGCGACGATTTTGCGACGAAAACAAGTGACCCTCGCAAAACCGTCGCAAATTTGCGACGGTTTTGCGAGGGACAATTAACCCCAAGTCGTGACCATCGCAAAACCGTCTCAATTTGCGAGGGTTTTGCGAGGGCACAAGGTTGGCCCTCGCAAATTGCGAGGGTTTTGCGAGGGGAGAATTAACCCCAGTCGTGACCTCGCAAAACCGTCGCAATTTGCGAGGGTTTTGCGAGGGCCAACCTTGTGCCCTCGCAAAACCCTCGCAAATTGCAACGGTTTTGCGAGGGGACAATTAACCCCAAGTTGTGACCCTCGCAAAACCGTCGCAATTTGCGAGGGTTTTGCGAGGGCCAACCTTGTGCCCTCGCAAAACCCTCGCAAATTGCAACGGTTTTGCGAGGGACAATTAACCCCAGTTGTGACCCTCGCAAAACCGTCGCAATTTGCGAGGGTTTTGCGAGGGCCAACCTTGTGCCCTCGCAAAACCCTCGCAAATTGCGACGGTTTTGCGAGGGAGAATTAACCCCAAGTCGTGACCCTCGCAAAATCGTCGCAATACTCTCGCAATTTGCGAGGGTTTTGCGAGGGCCACAACTTCAACCTCGCAAAACCCTCGCAAATTGCGAGGGTTTTGCAATAAATTTTTTTATTATTATATTTATTTTAAATTATTACCCTATAAATCAACCCCGAAATATTATACAAATAAATATCAACACTATGTTCATAATCCAAAAAAATACTATAAAAAATTAAAAATAAACCCAAATAAATATAATTAAATATTAAAATATAATATAAAATACATAATAAGTATCTAAAAAAGTAAAATAATTCACAAAAATAAGTAATAGTGTATAAAGAGTATAAAAATAAATATAACAAGTCTATGTAAGCAATGAAGGAGCAACTGCAGAAGGAGGTGGAGGAGGGGAACGAGAGCCCCTACGTGGGCCCGGTGCTCATCACCTGGATCAAATTCATCGTCAACATTTGGATCTTCATCTTCAAGCATTAGCAACCGCAATGCGCACTTCTATCTCCTCTATGGATGGCATAGATGGTGCAGAATACCCATTTTGTCCGACATAGCCGCCATCCAACCACCAAATGTAGACCGTTGTTGCCTCATGAAGTCCCGGTACAAGTCTATTTGTCGATTGAATCTCCGCTCAGCCTCGTTGAACCCTTTGCTCTACTAGATGTCCAATATCAACTTGTGTAGGAGAAGATGCATGCAGTCCACTTTGAGACAGCCTAGTTCGAACATGTGTCGCCTCCGAGCCTAACCCAAAACTCGTCCCCTTTTGAACCCGCCTTGTGCCTTTACAAACATGGCTTTTTCATCAAGAGGAACAACAGAGTTTACAGAGTCACTAGACTCGGACTGAGGAGTGCTCTGTATGAGATTTCGCACCTCATCCTAAAAAAAAAAAAAAAGAATTGTCAATAGTAATTATCAAAATAAAATACAAATTCCACACAAGATAAAGAATTTCAACATATTTAATCTATATAGTACCAATGTCCGGCGAGATCGCTCACCGACAAACCGACCCTTTTGTGGCTCCGCTCCGAAAGACATGTAATGTCTCAAACATGTCTGTGTAGCTAAAAGAACTCCCCTCCTTGGCCCGCTACATTTATGTTAACACAATGTAATCATTACAATCTTACATAAATTTGTAATAAAACAATTTAGATTAATAATTAATTAAGGCATGTAGGTGAATTACCAAACGGTCCTCGTATTCTGTGAACGAAATAGACCCTCCAATATGGGTGCAGCTACTCCCACGATTCTTTTTGTTGGTGGATGAGAGCTTCTGATACTTCTCTGATCTCCAATACTCGCAAATGTCATTCCAATACTGTGCCTCTATCCAATGAGGACATACCCAATCATCCCTCTTCCTCAGCCTAGACATTATGTCCGAAAATCGCGTCCGACACTTCTTTTCCCAAGTTGATCGAATTAGCGAAGCATACTCTTCCCTCCACCGAAAATATTTCTGCATGATCATGATTAAGATTTCTGATTAACATATAACATAGTACTTAAACGATAAAAAATACTCAAAAATTGCTTACCCCAAATTCTTGAAACCATAAGTCTCGCACGGTTATCGGGACGTGCGTGTATGTCGGATACGAACCAATGAAGTACTGTCTGTATTATATTTGAAATTTCTCGACATATTTGTCCGAGCCTGCGAACCTATTTTTGGTGCAATGATAATGTACAATATAGTTATGTTAATCTCAAAAATAATAATAATAATTGAACTAATAATCAACATCTTACAAAGTATGAATATGTTACTTACCCGTTTCCCCGTGGAACAATCCAAGGTCGGGAGTCCGTAACTTGCAACCCAACGAATGCGAAGTCAAGCAACGGATGATTGAAAAGCCGGGATGGTACTCCCTCATCTCCAATAGAGCCATGTAATGAATGAGGCACCGAAAGCCTTTGTAGCCGAGTAGGGGATGGAGTATAAGGCTCCCGACCCTCCCGACTCCCCTCCCTCAATGATCCTTCATTAGAAGACATTGCTAAATGAGATGAAAAAAGAAAAATAAGTAACCAATAAAGACGAAGCCCACTCCAAAAGAAGGATGTAAATAACCGTGAATAAAAATGATAAAAGAATAATAACATTGAAACGTTATATCTATTCGCTAGTTTAAAGTAATACAATAATAATGCTTTGTTGATGATGGATATGTCAAAATAAACATTGTACTTGTAAATTGAATTTTAAAAAAAAAATTGACAGAGTCTCCCCTATAATTGGACATTTCCCAGGCACAAGGCCACCTCAAGATTTGACAACCAAAACGTCGTTACAAACAACAAAGACAGATCTTTTAAATATAGAAAAATTCAAAAGATAACTAGGGGTAATCACCCATTACCCAAGAGGAATGATCGACCCATCACTCACTGGGGTTCCAATTAAAATGTTAGATATAGTTAAAATCAAGCTAAAAATTATAAATGCCTCTGTCCTTGTGAATTGTCCGTCAATATAGCAACAATACAATATATAAACTACCTTGTTGTTTACACCACAAAAGAATATAATAAGGAATAACAAAAATCCTCCGGCCGTACAAGTCTAAACGAAAGATTCCCGCAAAAAAAAAGAAGGAGATGAGATTCCCGACAATTAGACAAAATTGTGAAACAAAATTGTATGTGATGGAATTTAAAATAATAAAAATTAAAAGATTCAAGGCATGTAGATTCAAGTAACAAATAAATTGTAAGTTAAAATTTGACATGGGATAGTAATGATGCAATAGATTTCAGGATTCCCTCACCATTAACTATATTATTTGTAAATGAATTGAAATCAGTGCCTATTCACTAGAATCATTCTCCGATACGTACTCATCATCATCTACCGAGGTATCGCTACTCGTTTCCCATTCATCTTCTTCCTCTTCATTTATAGGAGAACTATCCCTTGCTCGTTATAGCCTCATCATGAACATCCAACATTTCACTCATACCATTCTCATGCGTCGAATACCAAGATCAACAAATAACGATATGCCGACTTCGTCGCAGCATCTACTTCTTCCTGATAAGCTCTATCAACCACGGGTGCATCTATTATATGTCGAGCTTTGGTTTTGCAAACCGCCAACCAATCGATCTTGGCCTCTTACTCCCCGGATATGATGCATAATACACTTGGATAGCTTGTTGAGCTAGAACAAATGGATCATAGTTAGCATAGCTCCTTTTGTGGTTAATTTCTACAAGATTATACTACGGATGTACCTCGTACCACGATTCAATGTTTGATCAAACCAAGTGACATTTAAAAAGAACAATGCTTTGTCGTGGATTACCAGGAAATTGCACTTCAATAATCTCATTTAACACTCCATAGTAATCGTGTCCCGATGCGTCATTTCCAATCCCTTTCACGCAAACACCACTATTAACTCGTTTTCTTTCCCTCCGCATAATCATGAGTGTGAAATCGGTAACCATTAATTATGTACCCACTATATGATTTCACTAGTCTTGACGGACCCCAAGCAAAGTTCCTCAAGCATTCATTTGTAACCATATTTTCTCGAATCTTGTACCTAAAAAACATTAGACAAGTTAACCTCGTAATTATGAAAGTTATAGCATTATGAAACTCCATTGAATCCCCAATGGAGTTCCAAATGCAAGTTATTATCTTATGAGACTTACATATCCACTAAACCATTCTCGCAAATTCAAGGCCGATACTTCTATTGATTTCTATCTCTCGATATAGTTGGAGCCGTACTTCGTAAGTGTGCCGTGAATGCCCCGTAATGCATTAGAATTAGATGGAATGAGTCAAAATCATTATGAGGTATCGTTTATCGTATAAAATGTATGAAGTAGTAGCTCGTACTCAATGTATGGCTGCACTTCACCACAATTAAGCAACATATAAATTCTTGCCGCAACGAATTCTTCGTAAGTAAGGAACCGAGTTCGAATTCGTCCTATCACCCGTCCTTGAACATTGCGTATTGACAAACTCAGTGTTCTTGCACCTCTCTAATCGTTCTCCTTCTTCATTACGCGACTGAATTGTACGTTTTGTTTGTACATGTGGCTCAAAATAATAAGAGAAGAAAGTGGATGCTTCCTCAACTAGATAAGCATTGCAGTATTGACCCTTCAACTCTAGCCTTATTTTTCACCTTGATTTTCAATTGATGCAAATACCCGTCATTTAAAAAAAATACGACTTCAGCCACACACACTTATATCGAACCCGCTATGAAAAGAATTAGATTGAATGATTCGATTACCGTTCAAACGGGTACATCCACCTATATTGAACAGGGCCACAAACTCTTGCTTCGTAAGGCAAATGAATTAATAGGTGTTCCATTACATCAAAGAATGCAGTGGAAATATCTTCTCCAACTTACATAACAATAAAGGAATGTCGGACTCCAATTTGGCCATATGAGCTACATTCAACTTAGGAGAGCATAGATCACGATAAAAAAGACTCAACTCCGTCAAAACACCCCATACATTAGAAGGAAGAAATTCCTTCAATGCAATTGGAAGTAGTCTCTCCATGAATACGTGATGACTCATGTGATTTCATACCTGATAACTTCAACTCATTCAAATCAGCACATCTTCCAATGTTTGAAGCGTATCCATCCTGGGAGTTGCAATCCCCTCAACCATTCTAGCAAAAGTTTCTTTTGTTCCGATGTCAACGAGTAAACAGACTTTAGGTATAGCCACTTTTCCTCCTCCCACATTCAAGGCATGTAGCTCGGGCCTATGGCAATAAATTTCTAAGTCACGTCTAGCCTTTAAATTGTCTTTTGATTTACCCTTTACCTCAAGAACTCGTATTCATGACATTGTCAAATACATTCTTCTCATTGTGCATTACATCAATATTATGTCGGACCAAATTAGTACGCCAATACGGCAAATCCCAAAAAATACTCCTTTTTGCCCAATTATGAGATATTCCCCCGCCATTACTCCTTCCAATTTCTTTGCATGTTTCTGTAATTTTTTCATAATTAGACAAACTATCCCGCATTTCTTCACCAAGCAGGGTATTGCACAGGCCGTGATGTCTCGTAACCTCTATCATTCCTAAAAGATCTCGTATCCCTCCCGTAAGGATGATCCGATGGTAAGAAACGACGGTGACAATCAAACCATGATTGTTTCCCACCATTTTGTAGATGAAAAGACTTTGTATTGCCCATACAATATGGACAAGCCGCCTCCCAAGCAGTGCTCCACCCACTCAACATACCATATGCAGGAAAATCATTAATAGTCCACAAAAGTGCCGCCCGTAGTTGGAAGTTTTGTTTCTTCGATATGTCATAAGTGGTGACACCTTCAAACCACAATTTGGTTAATTCGTCTATCAAGGGTTGTAAATAAACATCCACCTGGTGCTTTGGATTCTTGGGGCCCGGGATAATGATTGTTAAAAACATGACTCGGATCCTTCATACACATCCACGGGGGAGATTATACTGTGTGAGAATGACCGGCCAGGATGAATATTGCTTACCCGACATCCCAAATGGTGAGAATCCATCTCGTACATAAACCAAGTTTGACATTCCGTACTTCTTTTGCAAACTCGTGGATATATTCGATCAAAGTGTTGCCATGCTTCAAGATCACGAGGGTGACTCATTGTGCCTTTCTCCGATCTCGCTCTCTCCATGCCATCTCATGTGTTCAACCGTTGTTTTGGAAGTGTACAATCTTTGTAGCCTCGTGTTATCGGGAAGTAATACATCTTCTTGAATGAAATTTCCCTTCTACTTGTGTTCTTCCCAACCTTTTTCTCGTGCATATCGAGGATGGCCACAAAATTTACACTCTCTACGATTCATGTCATCTTTCCAAAGAAAGCATGCATCCATTATTGCATACATCTATTTTTTGTACCTGCAAACCCAACCCAGCCACTAATTTTTTCATCTCGATAGAAATCATCGGAATCGTATTATCGCTAGGCACAACCTCTTTCATCAATTGCACAACATCGTTAAAGGCTTTACGCGAGAGGTTATTTTCGGACTTAATGTTTAATAACCTTGAAGCCAGTGAAAGTCGCGAATGTTGTGTGCATCCATCCCATATAGGAGTCTCTCGCCGCCTTTAACATATCGTAAAACCTTTGTGCCTCCACATTAGGTGGCTCTTCAAAATGAACTGCCGATGGAGCTTCAGTGGGGAAAGTCGGGTCCCGCTACGTCTAAGACCATTTCGCGAGACCGATTTTCTTGATGTGAATCGATTCTGGGATTGAGGTAGACACACTTGAGGGACACTCGAATGGCTCACCATGACATGTCCACCGGTAATACCTAGGCACAAATCCGTACTTCCACAGGTGGAGCTTAACTTGTGGCCGGATCCGGTACTTTTTATTCTTACATTTTGCACACGGGCATCTAATTACGCTTGACATTGCATTTGATAAGGCAAATGTCAAAAAGCCTTAACCCCTTCCTCAAATTCAATAGTGATCCCTTTTACACCTGAAGCGTGCCTTCTATACATCCAACTACGATCCTCCATGACGTCTAAATGAGAGAAAAGAACAATCAACTCAATAATTAAAATCACCCCTTAAACAAAAGGAAGAGAAGTATAATTACATTTTCCTTTCTATTATCTAACAAAAAGAGGTCCAAAACATAGAATTTACAATTGCTATCGTTGGATACAGCTTACACCTTCAATATATACGTTTTAACCAAGTATTTAATCTTAATTGAGGAATTTGATTAAGATTAAATACTATTAAAGCTAATTATATTCTTATTTTACACATTCCAATGGTTAAATAATAACATTTTATTTATTTTCATTCCAATGTTTATATTTGTTTAAACTCTCTCTATAACGTATATTATTCCTGCTATTATTAACATCGACCTATATATGAAATTATTATTATTACTCATTTCATTACTCCTATTCTTATTCTTATTAGCAATATTATTTTTAATAATAATGCTATTATGGGATATATACTCATGCTCAATCGAATAATACACTCCAAGATAAGGGTAGTTATTCTATTCCACATTAAGTAGCAGCAGCATTTTGAAAAAAATTTTGACAGTAGTCTCCCCGTAATTGGACATTTTCCAGGCACAAGGCCACCTCAAAATTATACAATCAAAATGCAATTGCAAACAACAAAGACAGATCATTCATTTATACAAAAAAATAAATAAATAAATAAAAGGATAACTAGAGGTAATCACCCATTACCTAGGAGGAGTAATCACCCATTACTCACGGGGAATCCAACATTTGAATTCAACAAAAAGGCAATTTATATGAACAACACGCACCTCCTACATCTTCATAATCTAAGGAAACGGATTTCTCACATAAAAGAGCCTTCAAAGCATTCTACTAGAGTTAAATCTTCCACTAGAGAGACTAATATATTATTATAATCAAGTAATAAGATTACTAAACTAATTAGAAATCAACCTTCCTATTATGGCATCATAACCAATCAAATTAATTTATAAGGGTTTATATAGCTAAAACATAGTTCCCATATAATTTGATCAAAGTAGTAATTTTTTTATAACAGAGTAAAAAAGAGTGCACTATAAGTATAGATCAAAACACATTGAATGTTAAAAAAGGACAACAATTCCAACTAACAATTTAGCAATTCCAGCTCACAATTCCAAATTTAAATCAATAATCTCACATCAAACCACCATCATGTCACTCACAATCTCCTCAAACTCAACCCCAACATCAATACAACTTTTATACATCAATTCAAACTCTGCTCATTCACAAATAATCGCCCAAATTTCAAAGCTTCAGGGGAAATGCAAATCTGCCCAAAGTTTATAAGATAATGAAGTAGCTCAAGAGATAAATTCTAACTACTTACCCAAACGAATCAACTTCAAAGAATAAAGACAAGAAAGAGCACGAGAATGGCAGTGCGCCGACCGAGGGGGCGGGTCGAGGGGGTAGGAAGAGCAGTGGGGGAGTTGAGGGGGGGGCGCGCAGGGATGGGCGGGAGCTGAGGGAGGGGGCGCGGGGGTGTGGGGGAGTTGAGGGAGGGGAGCTGAGGGGGGGGCGCGCGGGATGGGGGGAGTTGAGGGAGGGGGCCGCGGGATGAGGGAGGGGGGAGCGGGAGGGGGCGCGGGATGAGGGAGGGGGGAGCGGGAGGGGGGCGCGGGATGGGGGGGGTCGCCGGCGGGGAGAGGGAGGGGGGAGCGGGAGGGGGGCGCCGGGATGAGGGAGGGGGGAGCCGGATGGGGGGGGCCTTGAGGGAGGTGAGGGAGGGGAGTTGAGGAGGAAGAAGGAAGGGGGAAGAAGGAGGGAAAAAAAAAAAAAAAGAGGGAGTGAAAAATTTTGGAAATTTTTAATTTTTTTTTAAATTTCTAGCTATTTCGTCGCAATTTGTGATGAAAAAATAAAACCCTCGCTAATTTCTCATAAATTAATACGAATAATATTATAAATCGATCTATACATTATAATTTTTATTATTTTTAGTGATTCTAATAATAATATTATTATGTAAATTATTTTTCTTTATATATTTTAATTTATACACCACTTAATCAAATAAATAGATAAAAAAATTAGATATATGTATATATATAACTATATAGTATAATATATATTAATATGTTCGAGATGAATAACATTACAAATCGATCTCTACATTATAATTTTCAATATTTTTTTTAGTAATCTCAACAATAATAACAGTATTTGAATTGTTTTTCTTTACATATTTTATTTTATACACTACTTAACAAAATAGATATATTAAAAAATTGGACATATGTATATACATAGCTAAATTAGTATAATATATATTAACATGTAGGAGACGAAGAACATTACAAATTGATCTCTACATTATAAATTTCATAATTTTTTTAGTGATATCAACAATAATAACAAGTATTTGAATTATTTTTCTTTATACACTACTTAATCAAAGTGATAGATTAAAAAATTAGACATATGTATATATATACCTACATGTTATAGTATATATATATATATATATATATATATATATTAAACTAAACAGATACTTATATACATTATATACATATACTTATATATTAGAATAAGTATATAACATAACATAATTAACTATATACATTTACTTATACAATATATTAGGTGTATAACATGACATAATTACATATACAAAATTATAATAAAATGCACTAATTGAGACATGTTATTAAAAATATTTCAGTAAATTTGTCAAAATATACCATCACATAAACACATAAAGAAATTTAAAAAAAAAGATTAAAACCCTATTTTGTTGTAAAACCCTCGCAAATTCGTCGCAATTAGTGACGTATTAGCGACGAATTTGCGACGAATTGGGGTTTTGAGATTTTCTATACATTTTGCCATTTATTTATTTTTTAATTAAAAATATTGACCGTCGCAAAACCCTCGCAAATTGCGAGAGCCGAAAATTCGTCTCAAAACCCTCGCAAATTGCGAGAACTTTGCGACGGATGTTCAAAAATTTTTAAAATATTTTTTAAAAAAATAATCGATCGTCGCAAAGCCCTCGCAAATTGCGAGGGTTATTGCCGTCGCAAAATCCTCGCAATTTGCGAGGGTTTGCGATGGACGTTCAATTTTTTTAAAAATAAATTACCGTCGCAAAACCCTCGCAAATTGCGAGGGCTAACTACCGTCACAAAACCCTCGCAAATTGCGAGGACTTTGCGATGGACGTTCAAAAATTTTAAAAATATTTTTTTAAAAAATAATTTGTTGTCGCAAACCCATCGCAAATTGCGAGGGTTATTTACCGTCGCAAAACCCTCGCAATTTGCGAGGGTTTTGCGATGGAAGTTCAAAAAAATTTTTAAAAATATTTTTTTAAAAAATAAATTGCACGTCGCAAAACCCTCGCAAATTGAGAGGGTTTATTAGCCGTCGCAAATTCCGAGGGTTTTGCGATGGACGTTCAAATTTTTTTAAAAAATATTTTTTAAAATTAAATATCCGTCGCAAAATCCTCGCAAATTGCGAGGATTATTTGCCGTCGCAAAACCCTCGCAAATTGCGAGGGTTTTGCGATGGACGTTCAATTTTTTTTTAAAAAAATATTTTTTAAAAAATAAATTACCATCGCAAAACCCTCGCAAATTGTGAGGACTTTGCGATGGACGTTCAAAAATTTTAAAAATATTTTTTTAAAAAATAATTTATCGACGTAAAACCCTCGCAAATTGCGAGTGTTATTTGCCGTTGCAAAACCCTCGCAATTTGCGAGGGTTTTGCGATGGTCGTTCAAAAAAATTTTTAAAAAATATTATTTTAAAAAATAACTTGCCGTCGCAAAACCCTCGCAATTTGCGAGGGTTTATTAGCCGTCGTAAAATCCTCGCAAATTGCGAGGGTTTTGCGACGGACGTATCTAAAAATTTATTTAAAAATATTTTTTTTAAAATAACTCGCCGTCGCAAAACCCTCGCAATTTGCGAGGGCATAAATACCGTCGCAAAACCGTCGCAAATAGCGATGATTTTGCTACGAATTGCGACGGGTATTTTGGTCGTCGCAAAACCGTCGCAAATTGCGACGGTTTTGGTCAACTCGCTACTTGTTTGAAAATCGTCGCAAATTGGTCGCTATTAGCGACGGTATTGAAGTCGTCGCAAAAAATTCGTCGCAAATCGCGATTTTTCCTGTAGTGTCGGTCCCCAAGGGCTTGCCCGAGGATGTTATCAAAGTCTACAATTGTTGACTTTTGGCTTCCTTTCTCAGATCCTACATCGGTTTAGGCAAAGTAATTTCACCATCTCTTGTGCCTATATAATTAGGCTTTGTTTGGCTTTATAAAACATAATAACACCAACAATCTCTTCTCCAACATATAAATAAAAGCGGGCTGTTTGAGTGGTGTTTAGATATTAGGCAAATTTGGTCGAACTTCATTATCAATTTCAGGTGTGTTCTTTCTTTATTTTTGCATTTATTTATTATTATTATTAGTGTAGTTTCTTTTCAATTGTAACATAATATTCAATATTATTTGTCGGGTTTATTTGTAGTTTTTTGTACAGTTTATTTGGATATAATTATTCGCGTGTATGTACTATTTATGTATACATGGGTGTAAATTGTGAAAATACAAAGTGCACGTAAGTTATAATAGGAGAATGAAATTTAAGAGAGACGGTGTCTCCTCCAGTTTTTTCTTAGAAACTATTAAATCAGTTTATTTCACTAATTGTTTTAGAGCCAAAGGTTCCCAACAAGTGGTATCAAAGCCAAAGGTTCGTCCTTGGGTTGTTTATAATCTTGTTATATTGAATACTATTATTTTTAGTTTGTAATGGTTTCGAATAATCAAGAAACAATGAAGACTACTTCGAATATAACACCAGGGACATCTACTTCCTCGTCATCATGGTCGAGGATTCCAATGTCAAGTTTAAAATTGGCGGTGGAGATATTTGACGGTACTGGCCATTTCAGCATGTGACAAAGAAAGGTCTTTGACTCTCTTTTCCAGTAGGGTCATGACATAGCTATTAAAGAAAAGAAACCAGAAGACATGGAAGATAAGGATTGGAGTATCATAAATCGACTGGCGTGCGGAACAATTCGATCGTGCCTATCCAAAAAGTAGAAGTATGCTTTCAATAACGAGACTTCTGCATATAAATTGTAGGTGGCATTGGAGGACAAATTTTTGAAAAAAAAATGGTCAGAATAAGCTCCGTGTGAAGAAAAAAAGTGTTTCGATTTGATTACCAACTAAGTACTTCTATAAATAAACACATCCTTATGTTTAGTCAATTAATAGCAGACCTGTTAAATTTAGATGTGAAATTTGAAGATGAAGATTTATCTTTGATGTTGTTATCATCTCTTCCTGATGAATTTGAACATTTGGAGACTACGTTACTTCACAGGAAGGAGAATATATCTTTAGATGATGTATGTTCTACTTTGTATAGTCATGAATTGAGAAAAAAGAATAAAATGAAAAACAAAGCAACTATAGTAGATGAAGCATTGGTGGCAAGAGGACGTTAACAAAGCCAATCGAAGGGAAGAAGAAGAAGATCCAAATCAAAAAATCGAGTTGCTAAAGTTAAGTATGCTTTCTGTCATGAGAAATGGTACTAGAAGAAGGACTGTCCAAAATTGAAGAAGAAAGGGAAGGCTCCGCAAGATGCAAATGTTGCCGAATGCAAAAACGATGTGGAATTAAATATCTCTTTGTTGGTTTCACCATCAACATCACAGCAAGACGAATGGATTTTGGATTCAGGTTGCACCTATCATATGCCTCCCATCCGAGAGTGATTCTTTAACTTCAAGGAACTTAATGGCAGGGTTGTTTACATGGGCAATGATAATTCATGTAAAACAGCTGGGATAGTTACAATCAAGCTGCGAAATCATGACGGATCCACCAGAATTTTGAAGGAGGTGTGGTACGTGCCGAAGCTGAAGAAAAATCTCATCTCTTTGGGGGCCTTAGAATCACAAGGCCTAATTGTGACACTGCAAGATAAAATTCTTAAAGCAACTTCAGGAGCACTTGTGATGTTGAAAGGCATGAGGAAAAATAATCTGTATTACTACCAAGGTAGTACAATGACTAGAACAGTGGCGGCTACAACTTCTAGTAGCAAGAAGGATGCAAAGGCAACAAAACTGTGGCATATGTGTTTGGGACAAGTTGGTGAAAAATCTTTGCAATTCTTGCCAAGCAAGGATTATTAAAAGGTACGAAAACTTGCAAATTAGAATTTTGTGAGCATTGTGTGGTAGGAAAATAACGAAGAGTGAAGTTCGGCATTGCTATCTATAATACCAAGGGTATTTTAGATTATGTACACTCAGATGTGTAGGGACCTACCAAGACCCCAGGTCTTGGAGGTAGGCATTATTTTGTCACTTTTGTTGATGATTTTTCCAGAAAAGTGTGAGTGTTTACTATAAAGAATAAGGATGATGTGCTTGGGATTTTCCTTAAGTGGAAGGCTTAAGTTGAAAACCAGACAAGAAGGAAGATCAAAGTTCTCCAAACTGATAACAGTGGGGAATACAAGAGTGATCCTTTCCTAGAGATATGCCAAGAGTGTGGCATAGTTCGACACTTCACAGTTAGGAAAACACCATAGCGGAATGAGGTATTGAAGCGCATGAACAAGACGTTTGTGGAGAAAGTTTGTTGTATGCTGTCTAATGTTGGGTTAGGCAGAAAATTTTAGGTTGAGGCTGTGACATACGCTCAACATCTCATCAACCACTTGTTGGTATCTGCATTGGAAGGTAAGACTCCTTTAGAGGTATGGTCTGAAAAACCTGCAACAGATTATGATTCTTTGCATATTTTTTGTTCTACTGCATATTATCATATGAATGAATCAAAGTTGGATCTGCGAGTTAAGAAGGCTATCTTTATGGGCTTCAATGTTGGAGGGGATACCGTTTGTGGTGTCTAGAGGTAAAGAATACAATTATCAATTGGGATTTTACCTTTGATGAATCTGCCATATTGAAAAATATAAATCCAGAATGAACTGATGGTACTCCGCAACAGGTGGAGTGTACACCGAAGTAGGTAGAGTTTGAACAGATGGTAGTGACCCCAACAAAAGACATCACCAGTGATTCTCCCATGATAGAAGAAGAATCAGATGAGGAAGAGGTTTCGACCCAAGAACCCCTACAGCAATCAGAGTTAATTACCGCTAAAAGAATAAGATGAGAAATCCATAAACCTACTCGTTTTACTGACATGGTAACTTATGCACTTCCAGTTGTTGATAACATTCCATCCACCTTTCCAGAAGCCGTCCAAAGCCCAGAAAATAGTAGATGGAAAGGTGTAATGAAAGAAGAAATACAATCTCTATAGAAAAACAAGACGTGGAAGCTGACACAATTACCAAAGGGCAAGAAGGCAATTGGATGCAAGTGAGTATTTGCAAAGAAAGAAGGATTTCCTGACAAGAATGATGTTCGCTACAAGGAAAGATTGGTGGCTAAAAGCTACACTCAGAAGAAAGGAATTGATTATAATAAGGTATTTTCTCCAATTATTAAACATTCCTCTATTAGAATTTTATTGGCCTTGGTAGCACAGTTGAATTTGGAGCTAGCTCAACTTGATGTGAAGATCACGTTCCCACATGGTGACTTGAAGGAGGAAATCTATAGGACTCAGCAAGAAGGATACACGGTTGCTAGTAAAGAAAATTGGGTTTGCAAGTTGAACAAATCGTTGTACGGATTAAAGCAATCACCAAGGCAGTGGTACAAATGATTTGACAAGTTTATGAAGGGTCAGAGGTACACAAGAAGCAAATATGATCATTATGTGTATTTGCGCAAATTTCAAGATGGTTCCTATATCTACTTACTCTTGTACATTGATGATATGCTGATAGCAGTAAATAGCCAAGTTAAGATTGACAGACTGAAGGTTTAGTTGAGTAAAGAGTTCGAGATGAAGGATTTGGAAAAAGCCAAGAAGATTCTCAGCACGGAGGTAAATAGGGATAGACAGAAAGGCAAGCTTTGGTTGACTCAGAAGCAGTATTTGAAGAAAGTACTACAATGTTTAGGTATGAATGAAGATTCAAGACATGTAAGTACCCCTCTTGCTCCTTATTCGAAACTCAATAGCCAGTTATCTCCAAAGATTAATGAAGAACAAGAGTACATGGCGAAAGTTCTGTATGCAAATATAGTTGGAAGCTTGATGTATCCAATGGTGTATACGAGACTCGATATTTCACAAGTTGTTAGTATTGTGAGCAAGTACATCACTACAAGAAAACAGAGAATTAGCGAGGGACAATTTCGAAGCTAATCCGTTTTTAAACACAATTAGCAACGAATTAGCGAGGGAATTATCCCCCGCTAATTTCTTCCTCGCAAAGGTAAATTTTTACGACGAATTAAAATTTTCGTCACAAGTAGCGATGGATTTGCGAGGGAATTAGTCAGCAGTCAATGACCTTCAATAATGAATTTTGAAACGGATCTGCGAGGGATTTATTTAATCCGTCACAGATCCCTTTCTAAATTGAAAGGGATTAGCGACGGATTATCTTAATAATTAATAAAAATAAAATGTTCGTAACTAGGGAATTTTTTGTCTCTAATCGCTCGCTAATTTGCAAGGGATTAGCTACGGAATTTTCTTTTTAAATTAATAGTTTAAATATATCCATCACTAATCCTAAGCTAATTTGCGAGGGATTAGCTACGGAATTTTATTTTTAAATTAATGATTTAAATATATCCATCGCAAATCCTAAGCTAATTTACGAGGGATTAACTACGGAATTTCCTTTTTAAATTAATCGTTTAAATACATCCATCGCTAATCCCTCACAAATTAGCTTAGGGTTAGCAACGGATAGTTTAGCGACGGAAGGCCGTCGCTGTTAGCAAGGGATTAGCGGCGGAAGTTATTTTTTCTGTCTTACCCCTTCTATTCCCTCACTAATCCCTCACTAATATTGTATAATTTTAAAATATTTTTAAAATATTTTTAAAAATGTCCTGTATTAGAAGAAAATTCATCTGTCAAAGTAATGCCAAAATTCAATTAAATAAAAAAACCCATCAAATAGTATAATTAATAAATATAATAATGAATAATATGAATAATACATAAAAATATAGTATAAATTTCCTAACTATGAAGCAGGAATCGGTGCAGATGCTGAAGCCGACGAAGGGGGTAGGGTGGATCGAAAGGGCCTGGCTAATGATCAGGATGTGAATCTGAATGACTGATGACTAAGTACTCCTCATCCTCAGCATCATCCTCCTGAACAACTGGCATCGGCGGTGGCGGAGGTAGATTCAAATTCTGAGACATAAGCATCAGGTACTCAGTCAAGCTCTGGCTGTGACTTTGATATACCTGTACCTGATGCTCAACCCTCTCCCGCCTCTTCCTCTCCGTGTGTAACTCTCTCTATAGCTGGCTCTCATCTAACAAGGTAAAAGAAGTCGATGACTCAGATGAAGATGGCTGCTGTAACCTCCGTCTCACCCTCGAAGACTCGGAGCCCAATCCGTATAATTGCCTATTCTTGCATGCTCTGTCATCCACCTCGACGAACATTGTCTTCTCGTCAAGCACCCTATTTGGTGCGACTGTGCTCGTAGAATCTGTCTGAGAACCGGACTACACATGACGCTCAATAATAGCAGTGACAATATCCTGTCAAATTTAGAGTAAGAAAACACGCAAAAAATATTTAAAATCAGCAATCAAAATATAAATAATATTAAACTTAAAAACATATAAGATTGTGTATTCTTACTAGTGTATGGCTTGATCGATCACTAACATATTGGTCCTTCCTCGACCCATCCTGAAATATGTAGGTGCGTCTGAAAAGGTCGATGTAGCTGAAGTCAGGACCTAACTGTCTCCACTATCATTGTAATAAGAAACGACTAAATGTTAGTTTTTATGATGGACTAAGTCTAAAATAGCGAATATATCGAACAGTAAAAAATTTTATACTTACCATTCAGTCCTCATACTCAGTAAAAGAAATGGATCCTTCTGTGTGTGATACCTGACCAGTGGATCTGTTTCGCTTAGCAACGGAAGAAATACGCTATCACCTATCGGACCCCCAATGCTCCAATAAAGCAACCCACATGCTTCTTCTGAGCCTTCAACAATATGTCTGAAAGTCTAACTTTACACTTCTTCTCCCAATTACCTCGAATCTGTGCGGCACGCTCGGGACGCCAACAGAAGAAAGACTGCAAAATCAAAGTTGCCGTTACAAGTAATTACAAGTAAGAAAACATATTAAAAATACTATAAGTAATAATTACAAATCGAACTCACACTCCAAAGATCCAACCACATGTTCCAAACATCAATCGGAACCTGTGAGAAGGTAGCATAGGCTCTAGTATAGTGTCACCTAAAAATCTCAACTATCTTCCTCGCACATTGAACCGAATGTATGAACCTGTTCTGAGAAAATAGAGTTTGTAATATAAGACAAAGTTATAGTTTTGAAAATTCAGATAAGCATATAATAAGTAATTATGTAGTCGACTTATGAGTCACCAACTGGCTCAATCAGCAGTCGCGTATCCTCAGTATGGGGATCACTAATTGTGGATCTTGAAGAACCTGGGATTAGGGTAGGGACCTGCTCTGATCGGTCCTCATCTGGGGGTAACAGCTGTGGAGCAGATATACGTGGCGCGATGCTCGGGGATAGTGTCTCATCCGCCCTCGACGACTCACGAGTCGCTGACTGATTATTGGGTGGGGCATTGGGAGCTATATATGACTGGAATTATTTAAAAACATAAAAATGGTCATATTTTGGGAGAAAAAATAAATTTAAAAGTATAAAGCAAAGTAAAACGCTTGTAATGTAATGATAGCAGAACTAATAATTGTTTCTATACATTAGTTAAACTCGGTCTTAGTCTGTGGACTTTTGTCATCATCGAATAAGTAGCCTTCCACATCGTCGTCTATAGAGGATCATGTCTCCCATTCTTCTTCCTCGTCATCGTTTTCATTGTTCGATTGTGCTTCCTCCATTATTAAACCCGAATCCATAACATCGATTGTATCTCCAATACTGGACTCATCTGCTAATATTCCAAAGTTGTCATCCTCAACACAAAGATTGATTGCCAGCATATCATCTACTTCCTCCGATATGGTGTCTCGACAACAGGTGCATCAATGACCTGTCGAGCTTTCGATTTACAAACAGCTACCTAATCAGATTTTGGTCTTTTACTCCCCAGGTAGGATAGGAAATACACTTGAGTTGCTTGTTGAGCTAACACAAATGGATCATATTTTAGGTAATTCCTCTTGCAGTTGATGTCAACAAGTTTATAGTGATGATGAATTTTAACCTCCCGATTTAGCGTTGGATCAAACCAATCACACTTGAATAGGACAACTTTTAAACAAGGAATCCCAAGGAACTGAAATTCTACAATCTCCTTCAACACTCCATAATAATCGTTGCCACTATCTCCGTCGCCTTTAACACAAACTCTGCTGTTAATTATTTTTTTTTCGAATGACCGATCATGTGTAGGGAACCTAAAACCATTTATGAAATAGCCATGGAAGTATTTCACTTGTCTCGAAGGTCCCCAGGCCAAGCTTTTTAAATGTTGTTCAGTCACTTAATTTTGTGGATCATGAACTTAGCAAAAATAAAGTGTTAATGTACAGTTATTATCAATGTAATTTATTTTAAAGTCCTATTTTGGATGTGCTCAACTCACATAAGTCCTGAACCATCCTGTAAACTCCGACTCTATTCTCCTATCAACTTCAGGGTCTGTTATACTCGGCGTATACAACTGCAAGTCATTTTTTAATTTTCTAAAATGACCAAAATAAACACATAAGGATACTTGTTCTAAGTATTGTTGTATAAAATTCAAAAATGTGCAATAAGTATACTTACGTAATGTATGGTTGAACTTCTTCATAGTTTAGGTATATGTAATTTGTGGTAGCCTTAAATTTATCCAGAGTAAGATATCTATTCTGAATATTTCCCAAAACCCCCCTGGAACGATGCATATAAACAACACACTATCACTTGAGTTTATATCGAGAACGCCTTCATCATTCCGAGCCATAGTTGTATGTCGACCCTGCACATGTGGCTTAAAATAATAGGAGAAGAATGTAGATGCCTCTTCAATTAAATAAGCATTGCAAATTGATCCCTCCACTCTCGCCTTATTTTTAACTTTGGTCTTCAAATAATATAAGAACCTAATACATTTTTTATAGTCAGAATTGATTAACATAGTGGATGTATATATGGATATAATAATACACAATATTTTACCTCTCGAATAGATACATCCATCTATATTGAACAGGGCCACCAACTCTAGTCTCGTATGGCAAGTGGACCATAAGGTGCTCCATTATGTTAAAGAAGCCAAGTGAGAAAATCTTCTCCAATTTACCGATGAGTAAAGCAATATTATCTTCCAATTGCTTCATATGAGTTGTAGGAAATTTAGGAGAACATAAGTCGTGGTAAAAGAGACTGACTTCAGTTAAAACGTTCTAAATTGACATCGGGAGTAATTCTTTAAATGCAGTTAGAAGTAACATTTTCATAAACATATGGCAGTCATGGCTTTTCATACTCGACATTTTGAGCTTATTCAAATGAACACACTTGCTTAAATTCGAAGCATATCAATCCGGAAGTCGCAAATCTCTAACCTACTCAAGTAGAAATCTCTTTTGTTCGGGTGTAATAGAGTATTTAGCCTTTGGCATTGATGCCCTCCCGTCATCCAATCCAGTCACATATAATTCAGGTCTATCACAATATGCCTCTAGATCACGTCGTGCCTTTATATTGTCCTTTATTTTTCCCTTTACATTCATGACTGTGTTAAAGATATTATCGAACACATTTTTTTCATTGTGCATCACATCTATGTTATGATGAATTAAATGTGTTCTCCAATATGGTAAATCCCAAAAGATACTCATTTTGACCCAATTATAGTAGATTCCTTTACCATCATTCCTACCAAGCTCCACAGTTGTCTCAGTTATTTTTAGTAAATGGCACACTCTATCCCACATACCATCTCCAGAAGCGTGTTGTATAGGGTGTGCAGTCTCACGACCTTTATCCTTCCTAAAAGACCTAGCATCTCTTTTGTATAGATGATCTAAAGGCAAGAAGTGCCGGTGGCAGTCAAACCAAGAATGTTTACCTCCATTTTGCAAGCGAAATGATTTTGTCTACTCCATGCAATACGGGCATGCTAATTTGCCAGCTGTGCTCCAACCACTTAGCATCCTATATGTCGGGAAGTCGTTTATTGTCCAAAGAAGTGCTGCTCGCAGATAGAAGTTCTATTTCTTTGAAATATCATATGTAGAGACTCCACTAAATCACATCATCCTTAATTCATCTACCAAAGGTTGTAGATAGACATCAATTTTATACTTTGAATTCCTAGGTCCCGAGACAATGACGGTAAAAAATATAAATGGATCCCTCATGCACATCGAATGAGGTAAATTATATGGAGTAACAATAACAGACCAACAAGAGTATTATTTTCCCGACATTCCAAATGGTGAAAATCCATTTGTGCATAACCCAAGATGCACATTACGAACTTCAGCTGCAAATTCAGGATGACTACGGTCGAAGTGTTTCCAGCTTCACCATTGCGTGGTTGGCTCATAACGTCCTCTTCTGGTCGACTCTCCGCATGCCATCTCATGTGCTCCACTGTTGTGGATGATGCAAACAGTCTCTACAATCTGTGTATTAATGGGAAGTAATACATCTTTTTGAAAGAAACATCTTTCTATTGTTTGTCCTTTGCAACTTTCTTTTTTGCCATATATCTGCCATGTTCACAGAATTTGCAGTCCCTCCTATCACTGTTTTCCTTTCAATAGAGCATGCATCCATTTAGGTAGACATCTATCTTCTGAACAAGTAGCCCTAGACCGGATACCAACTTCTTTATTTGATAGAAGTCATCCAGAAGCTTACTACTACTTGGTAATACCTCATTCATCAATTGCATAACCTAATTAAAGCATTTCTCCGATACATTATTTTCATATTTAATATTCAAAAGTCGAGAAACAACTGATTATATACTGTGATTCTTGCATCTATCCTATATAAGAGTTTTTGAAGCTCTCAGCATGTCAAAAATTTCTGCGCATCCAGGTTAGATGGTTCCTCAATATTCTTGGATGATGAAGGTTCAATTGGAAATTGATGTTCAACTGCATCAATCAACATATCTCGAAATCGATTATTAGAGTTTGACTCAACTACAGTTGTATAAGTGCCGGTAATTGCGGCTGGTGACGGATTAATACCCTCACCATGACTAGTCTATCTTCAATAATTAGCAACAAATCCAAATTTGTACAGGTGCAACTCCACTTCATCTGGAGAAAGGTATGCTTTGTTTTTACACTTTTCACATAGACATCTTAGAACTGAGGCTGAACCAGTTGACAAATAATATACAATGAATCGCTTGACCCCTTACTCAAACTCATATGTAATTCCTTTAATTTCCTGTACGTGTCTTCTGTATATGCAACTACGATCATCCATCTATATTTAGGCCATAACCAAGTAGTTTATTAGCACTTATATAATTCGAATGAAGAATGATGGTGATTGTCAAGGTCGAAGACCCTAATATACTTGTTATGAATTATGAAAGAAATATTGAATAATGATACCGAAGAAATTATATCAACTATCGAGTTGTGTATTCTAAATTCTTTAAAAAAAATTTAACAGAGTTTCCTTTATAAGTTGAATGTTTTCTAGGCACAAAGCCATCTCAATTCACCCAACATTCATTGTAAAAAACACACAAAACACAAATAATCTCATAACAATTAATCAAGATAATAAAGTATTTTACACAAGGAAGCTAAAACAAAAAAAGAACATATGGACAAAGTCATTAAACAATTTCTTGGTATTAAGCTACGTCAATTTTTTTTAAAAAAATTGATAGAGTTTCCCTTATAACTTAAACGTTTTCCAAGCACAAAGCCACCTCAATTCACCTAACATTCATTGTAAATGGAACACAAAACACAAATAACTTCAAAACAATTAATCAACAACGCAAGTAAAGCCCCCCTAAAGAGGAACAAATCATGAACAAAAAAACCAATTGCTTCATTCCAAGTCCACTCCTAGAAACTTTCACCGCTTCACAACACAACTAGAGAACTAAAAACTAAGATCCTTCCCTCTTGAACAAATTTTGTTATGAAAATGGTGAGGAACATTTTGATGTAAGGTTTCATGGCTGAAGTTAAAAAATGTTGTGATGGTGTTGAGGTTGAAAATTCTGTTTTGTGTTGGTTATGTTGGGGTGTTAACAGGTCTGCATGGAGAATGTTTTGGTATGATTTTTCAGTTAATTTGATGTGTTTTGGTGTGAATAAAATACAGAAAAAGAAAGACAAAAAAACAGAAAGAAAAAGACCATATAGCATAATGTACAAAGCTGAAAATGGAATGAACAAGCATGCTGGAATTATGGTTATTCAATGTTTGCAGAACTTGAAATAATTGTGGTTTTGAGGTAGTGAACTGAAATGCCTAAACCTAAGCATTCCCTAAGTTGTTAGGATGATTGTAGAACTAGATTCGGGAGGTATTGTGTGTAGATAAAGGCATGAGAATGGAAAGAATTAAAGCTGGTTGTATATTGTTCAAGAAAAAATGTTGGTTTGCCATGTTGAACTTATGTTCTGTTTTGAACGATTTTTTGGATAAAAATGCTGATGTAAACTATGTCTATTTTTTGGATTAAATTGTACAAAATGGCCATGGATTCTGGAAATCCATGAACTAGACTTTGTAGATAAATGTTCTAGGAAGATTTTCGAACAAATTTGACATGATTTGGACTTATGAATAGAAGGTTATGAATTTTCTATCAAAACTACCAAACTTGGAAAACAAAAATTCTGATTTGCATTTCTTTAATGTAATAGGCTTTAGAATGGTAGTTTGTTATCCCCTTGCTATACACTAAGGTTCCTAAACCTTCCTCAATGTGTTAGGGATCTGAGAGTGGATTTAAAGTGATTTTGGAGTAGTGCAAAATCTAAGATTAATAAAGATTAGTTTTCGATACTAGTTAGCTATAAATATTCATTATCCCTTTTCTTCCAAATTTTAATACTACCATTTGAGAGTTATTTTGGCCATGAAGAGTTGAAGGCCTTGCTTCTAAAACTAGAAAACACCCTAGGATATTGGACAAGGATAGTAACAATAAGAATAATAATAAAATAAAATAAAAAAAGCTTTTATACTAGGGTTCTTTTGATCCAAGGGCCAATAATGCTCCTAACCATCCATTAGGCAACAATGATCCAAAACAGCATGCACTTAGCTTTTCCAATATTTCCTTCATTCTATTTTCAGCTTTATCACTTTATATTATATGGAGTTTATGTACTTTGTTCTTACCCTTCTTTTTACTGCTTTTTCTTCGCACCAAAACACATAAAATGAACTGAAAAATCACACCAAAATACTCTCAAACAGTCTAGTTAATATCCTACACAAATTCACACAAATAGAATTTTTCTCAAAGTCTCCATCATGAATTCATTCAGCTTCAGCCATCATAACTTAATTCAAAATGTTTCTCACCATCCATAGATCAACTTCACAATGAAAAGAACATATGAAAATACACTAGGTAAGGAACAATAAGAATTTCTTGGCATTAAGCCACCTCAATTTTTTTTAAAAAATTGACAGAATTTTCCTTATAACTTGAACGTTTTTCAAGCACAAAACTACCTCAATTCACCCAACATTCATTATAAAAAACTCACAAAACATAAATAATCTCAAAACATTTAATCAAAAACACTAAATTTGAGGGTAATCACCCATTACCCATAGGGAGTGATCACCCATCACTCACGGGGAAAGATCACCCATTACTCACGGGATTCTAAAGATGCCTACTAAGTGTTTTCTTACCTAAGAAAAGCTCGTCTGTCCAGGCAAATCAATGAAGAACTGTATGTCTAACCTATGCATAACAATAACATAAGGTTACTATAGAATAAATTATAAGTGTAACATAATCTCGGCATCAGATGGAGTGAAATCTTAATCAGTTAAGTAAACAGAATGAGATTAAAAGGCATTATCCATCAGTGAACTTTTAAGTTCAAAAAGGCCAAATGAGGCTAAAACAAAGGATTAAGTCCAAAAGAAGGTTTTCCAGATAAAGTATGGTTAAGTCCAAAAGAAGTAAAGAAAATAAAAAGGAAACAAGCTTTAGGTATAGTTAGGATCTCAATTAACTCAATCATAACACCACTATAAAATCATTAGGTAACTGCGTACAAAACAAAATAATCAAATGTACACATATAAATTATGGTAGAACCCTTACAAGACTTTTTAAAAGACACTTAAGCATTTCATCAAATACTTGATAGGCAAGTAGTTCAAATGAGGATTTTCAACAATTAGGATGCTATCACAACATTAAAAATTCAATTTGTTGATCAATCAACTCAAATATGAATATTCAACAATTTGCATAAAGTGTTGATCACATTAAAAATTCATAAAGTGTCCTAATGATTATCAAAGAGTAAGTATAAATAGATAAAGTATGTAGAATTATTACACTAGAGAAGATATTGAGTTTACACAAAAAAGTTACAAGGATTATCAAAGAGTAAGTATATGGAGAAAGGCTATATAAAGAAGAAATCGCCCAATTCTGTATTAAATAAAGAAAATACTTTTAAGTCAATTGATTACTAATTCAAACACTGATTTGAGTTTCAAAGGTAAATCTTACTTTCTTTTAAGTTATGAAATTCCTATTCTTAGCCAATCAAATAGTATCTCTATCTCTCTAAGTAATTTTAAAAAGCAGTAAAATCAACCCAATTACCAAATATATCCAGAAGACAATAACATCCTTAGATGCTCAACAAGGAAAAAGCAGTAAAAAGCATTGGCATTTTCTAATCAAGGGGGGAAGCAGTAAAAAGCAATAAAAATATGATTACCAAAAGCAGTAAAAAGCATTTTCTAATCAAGGAAAAAAAATCAAGATTTAAAACATTAGATGCTCAACAAGACAACCATTCACATAATGAATCCCAATTACTACTCACACAAGATCTGTGCCGTAAATAAATGGAAAAATACGACCTTGAAGAACCAGTAACGATAAGGGTAACAAAATTAAAAAGCAACAATCAATGAAAATTGATGAGACCTTGAAGAACCAGTAACAATATCAGCTCTGGTGGGTGATTGTGGAGGTTGAGCTACTGCGGCGGTTTCCGGTGGGTCGGTGGATGGAACGAGCTCAAGGTCACGTCGCTACTGCGGTAGATGTCCCTCGCTACTATGTTCAGATAAGGTCACCGATGGGTCAGTGGATGGAAGGGATTAGAAGGGATTTGAGAGGGATTAGCCGAAGAAAAGGGGAAAGAAGAAGCCGAGTAGGGAAGACAGAATAAGGATGTTATAGTTATTGGGATTTGCGAGGGAAATTTTGGTCGCTAATCCCTCACTAATAGAGAGGGATTAGCGATGGATACTAAAAATAAAATAAATATATTCCCTCGCAAAATAGCGTGTGATTAGCGAGGAAATTATTCAGCAACGGATTAGCGAGGGTCATCCTTAACGGATTTTTTAGTGCCTTTCTGATCCCTTGCTAATTACATTGTATTAGAAAGGAATTAGCGATGGATTTTTTGAATTTCAGATTCCGCTCAAAGTTTCGCTTGGTTTCAAGTTATAAGTTTTGTATCCCTCGCTGTTATAATCTGTCGCTAATTCGTCACTATTTAGAGACAGATTAGCGACGGATATGACATATATCTCACTTTTGCAATACTCTATTGGGAAAACATATTTTTTTCCATCAACACTAAGCCACTTCCTACTTAGCTATGGATTAAGAGCATGAAATATTTTGCCAGTGAACAATTCTAAATAATCATCATGGTTTTTGTTTAGATTAAATTAACATCGATCATGTTACACTTACTAATATATGAAAAGTTTAATTAGTATTGACGTGTTTTCATATCTCAAAATTGCATTTATTACCCTAATCAAATGTAATAAAATATAATGTATAGAACTTCGATTGTACACGTAAACTCTCATAGTAATTAAATATGTGTTCATATTTGCATAATTATACATCGACCATATGATCGATGCATCAAATATATATATATATATATATATATATATATATGTATGTATGTATGTATGTATGTATGTATGTATGTATGTATGTATGTATGTAAAGTGATCAATGTATTATAAATATACTACACATGACGAATTTGTACAGAGGTATAATGTATGCATATCATTCAATTATAATCTATATTTTGTAACTTGTCGATGGTAATTACACATATATTGAATGCAAATACATTGGTTATAATTCAACAAATAATAAATAATTAAGTATTTGTAAGCATATTACATAAAAAAATTTACCACACACAAAAAGAATCGTGAGAAAAAAATTTGAGAAACCACAAAATGGGAAATCCCTCACAAATCCCTTGGAAATTAGTGAGGGATTTGTGACTGAAATTTTCAACTACGGATTAATGAGGGATTATTAATATCCCTTCCCAATAAAACTCCAATATGTCGCAAATCAGGTAATGAATTCGACGGAAACTTCGATCGCTATTCCCTTGCAAATTAGTGTAGGATTAGCTTGGGTCTAGTCGCAAATCCGAAGCTAAAAATTTATAACGAATATTAAGTAAAAATAAAAAATCCGTCGAAAATCCCTATCAAATTTGCGACGGATTAGAATGGGATATTTGGATCCCTCGCTAATTTGAAAGGGATTCTTGTTAACGCTGATCCGTTGCTAATCAGCGGGGATTAGCGACGGAAAGTTAATCTGTGTGCCTAACTCATTTATCCCTTGTTAATCCCTCGCTAATTCCTGCCTTTCTTGTAGTGCATGTATGATCCGAGCAGGGGTCATTAGCAAGCTTTGAAATAGATTCTGCGGTATATTCAAGATACTGTGGATGTTAGTTTAAAGTTTGAGCAGGATGAATCACTTGGTCAACGCATATTTAGATATTATGATTCTGACTATGCAGGTGACTTGGGCAAGTGACGGTCTACAACTGGCTATTTGTTTACTTTCACCAAGATGCCAGTTAGTTGGAAGTCTACTTTGCAATCAATGGTGGCTTTATCTACAACAGAGGCAGAGTATATGGTGATTACTACAGTTGTAAATGAGGCAATTTAGCTTCAAGAATTGCTTAAAGACTTGGGAGCTGGTCAGAAACATCTTGAGGTATATTCTGACAGTCATAGTACTATACACTTAGCAAATAATAAAGTCATTCATGCAAGAACGAAGCACATTGTTGTTCGGCATCACTTTGTATGGGAAATTCCCGAGGAAGAGGAGATACTTCTCCAAAAGATTCGGACTACGGAGAACCCTACAGATATGCTGACCAAGGTGGTTACAAGAGCCAAGTTTGAACATTGTTTAGACTTGGTTAATATCCTGTACATTTGAGTTGGCGCCTGACGATGCAGATTTGGAAGCACCGCGAGGACTGTTTTTTATTTTTTGTTTGATTGAGAAGATTTGTATTTGGTGAGACTAGAAATTAAGCCAAATGGAGATTTGTTGACTTTTGGCTTCCTTTCTTAGATCCCACATCGGTTTAGGCAAAGCAATTTCACCATCTCTTGTACCTATATAATTAGGCTTTCTTTGGCTTTGTAAAACACAATAACACCAACAATCTCTTCTCCCACATATAAATAAAAGCTGGCTGCTTGAGTGGTGCTCAGAGATTAGGCAAATTTGGTCGAACTCTGTTATCAATTCCAGGTGTATTCTTTCTTTATTTCCGCATTTATTTATTGTTATTATTGTAATTTCTTTTCAATTGTAATATAATATTCAATATTATTTGTCGGGTTTATTTGTAATATTTTATACGGTTCATTTAGGTGTATTTTACTATTAATGTGTATATACTATTTATGTATATACGGGTGTAGACTGTGATAATATATTATACACGTAAGTTCTAATAGGAGACTATAATTTAAGAGAGACAGTGTCTCTTCCAATTTTTTCTTAAGAACTATTGAATCGATTCATTTCACTAATTATTTTAGAGAAAAAATTTATCCAGTTTTCCCAACAGCAACTTTGGCCGCTCACCTTCTTAAAGTCATTAAAAAAGCTCCGACCATAACTTACAAATCTGTTTGCTACAATAGCATTACTTCAGTAAGTGATTCTTTTCTTGACTTCCAAATCGCCCAAAGCAACATATCGCAAGTTTAGGAAGATTTCATCCATCCGAAACGAAAATTTGCGAGCCCATACTCGAGCATTATATATGAAATCAGATCCATAAGGATGGTTGCAGCGAGGACAAAGTGCCACTGGCATCAGTATCCAGTTTTTCAAGATTGGATTTCGATGCTAGAATACCTTAATGTATGCTTCAAGCACAATGTTTTACTTTTGGCTGAATGTTTAATTCCAAATCAGAGACGGAATCAGAGACTTGGGGTTAGGGGATAAATTATATGAAATAATATATTAAAAGATAATACTATAATTTTTAAAATTTTTTTGAGAGGGCGAAAGGTAAAATTTAAAAGAATTTTTCTAAAACTTTTAAATTTTCATAAAAAAATAAATAAAATTAAAAATTTTGGGAGACGGTAGCCTAGATCCGTCTCTGTGAATCCAAATATAAAGCCAGATTGGCTTCAATGTCCAGGATGATGCAGCTCCTTTGCACCATCTATCCACATACCAATCCTCTAGGCTGATTTAAACGTAACAAATACTAGACTTGGAATAAAATCAGTTACCTTGTTCTCCAATAAAGTTCGGTAAAAATTTAAAAGTACTATCTCTATTTTACAATATAAGTCATTTAGATTTGAAATTTTTTTCACAATATAAGTCGTTTTACAAAGTTTTATAAACATTTATTACTTTTTTTTCAACTCTACCCCTCTCTACAATCTCTCTCTTTTTACTAATTATGACTCAATTCTCTTCAATTACCAAAGTAGATGAAGATTTAATTAGAAATATTTTTGAATATTTAATTTTAAAATTATGTGAAATTTAGAACTCTTAATTTTTGTACACAAATCTAAAACAATTTATATTATGAAATAGAGATAGTATAATTTACTGCATGAATCACTAACCAAAAAGTATAGACAAAAGTGATAAGTGCGGCATTTAAAAATGGTATTACATAAGTAAAAGAAGCTACAAGCAATTATCCCTCTTTAACATGTTTTTCACTTTTTTTATATCATTAATCCCAAGTTTTTGCCTACTACAAGTAATAAACAAATTAGTGATCGATTCGTTAAATTGTATCAAGTAATTGAATATAATTGGTCATAACTTCACTGATTAGAAAAAAACTTACGACTGCAAAGTTGAAAGATCGGTAATTAACAACATGTTGGATCGTTGCCTACAATTTTCCTTTTTAGCATGTTTTTTAATTTCTTTATATCATTAATCCCAAGAGCTTTTTGCCTTTGATATGGTTAGATGGTTATTTATTACTCCCTCCATCTCAAATTATCTGTCTACTTTAATCGATTACGTGAAGATTAAGAAAAGTAAAATTTTTAATTAATTAAACTTTCTTTTCTATTTTTACTCTTAAAATTTAATGATAAGTATCTTTCTTTATATTAAGAAATGCACAAACTCTAAAATTTTGATATAACTCTAAATTACTTCTTTCTTCGAAGTATTTAATTCTTACTTGAAAATTAGTCAAAATATTGTTGAATATTTAATTCTCTCTCCAAGTTACTACTCTAAGTATTGATGTTTCTTAGAAATTAATGAGATGAGTATGAATAGCAAAACTCATAAAATGAGTTTTTGATTATATTTTAATATGTTTGGAAAATAAAATATTATTAAAAGAGGTAAATTTGAAATATTAAATCTTAATTTCCTAAAGAAACAAATAATTTAAGACAAAGATTAAACTAGAAATTGCACTGATAATTTAAGATAAATTGAGTCATAAAAGCAAGAAATCTTTTAGAAAAGTTGTGGGACCAATAAGAAAGGATCGTTTGGTGTTGGCAAATTGAAAATGAAATGCACAACTATTATGAATGCCTAACCACATGCATTTGTTGGTGACAAATATATAATCCAGAAGCATAAAAGGACCTAAAAGCATCTTTTAAAAGATTGGGGGACCATTGTTCTCCTTGCCCACATGTAGTTTTGACGTAACAAATTTCCGTTTGACATTTGGACGCTTAAACTGATCAATGAACAGACCTATAGAAGGCACATTGGTAGAAACCATTGTGTTCGGGAGAAGTTCGCATTTATTATCTTTTTGAATTGGATAAAATTTGTTTCAATCTTAATTGATAAAAAATTATAAAGACGTAAATCAATCTAGATAAATCTTAACTAATCGACTCAACTATTAGTATAGATTTTGATTCATGATGGAGCGGTCAGTGCAAAGCAGATATTCAATCATTAAATTAAAATAAGAGTTTCTCCCTTTTTTTTTTTTTTTTTTTGCTAGATATTTGTCTCCATGTTAGAAACATAGCATTATATACAAAAACATATATAGGATTGGTGTTCCTCAATGGGGTAAAGATTATAACATTGTGATGGTTTCACCAAATCAAGCTATTAACCTGTTCATCATAAAATCCAAAAGAGCACAAAAATTCTTCGGTACTAAAAGGTGAAGGTGGATAATTTATGCTGCTGTAATTGTCTGTCAAAAATGGTTCTGTCCAAAAACTCCCGCTGGATTCCGCAACTATTTGGGCTGCAAAATTGTCAAATTCGTCGAAGGCATTTATAGCGTCTGCCGCGGTACTGCTGATTGTTGGAGAAGAGGACATTTCACTCGATGAAGGCTGAGATGAAATTTGTGAACTTTCACTGCTTGCTGGTTGTGATGAAGATTCTGAACTTTCACTTATTGATGGCTGCAACGAAAATTCAGAGCTTTCTAATATTTCGCGAACTCCAGGAACTATAGGAGAGTCTTCATTTTCCATTGCCATTCTTCTCTTGCGATTCTTTTCGCGGTGGGAATGGGATTTGGAGCTTCGTTTTGATTCACCTGAGCTTGATGATTGTTTTGAGCTTTTCTTGAGAGCTGTATGCCAGTGGTTTTTTATCTCATTGTCTGTTCTTCCTGGTAAATGAGCTGCTATTGCCGACCATCTGAAGGTAATAGAAAACAAAGAGTGTCTAAGAATTGGCATCATCTCCTATCCAATATCCCCAGAAGTGATGTTGATTACGATCTCCGTATGAAATTTCACATGCCATTCATATGGTTCTGTTTTTGTCTAATAATTGCATGCCAAATGTGATTAAACAACTTTGTTGAGGGGAAAGGACAAGAGGAAGCTTCCGTATAGCACGCGGCACTCGCTAGTGTGTCAACTTCAAGTCTTCAAGCATATGAAAACGATATAAATCCAGTAAAGGCATGAGTAAATGTACCTATTTCCAAGTGATGCATGCAGTTTAATGATGAGTTCATCTTCTTCCTTGGTATAGTTCCCTCTTTTGAGGTTTGGCCTAAGATAATTCATCCATCGAAGTCTGCAGCTTTTTCCACACCTTGATAAACCTGTCACAGGGAATAAGAGTAAGTGAAATATTCTAACATCGGTGGTAAATTAAAACCAATTCACACAACAAAAACAGAAGCAGGGAGATTGAAAGTCACGGATTTTGAATTCCTAATATACTGCACTGCAAAGCAGGAATCCAACCACGGGTACGGGTGGATGACAAGGAGATGGAAGATTAGGATATCAGTTTCTGACCTACTGCACTGTGAACAACGGATCCAACCACAAATACAAGGCCAGTAACACTATGAAATATCCCCCCTTAGAAGCTAAGAAAGCAAACTCAAGGAGAAGAAGGGGGAAAAAACCCCGTTATCAGCTTTTTGAGAAGCAGAAAAGCCATATCCCTACTAAAAAATGCCATCACAGAGAAGTTGTCTCCGGAGGCAACGGCTAAGAAAGAAAACTTTGGTGGAAAGAAGAGACGCAGAATGAATAGTTAGTCAGATCCTTTCCCATCCATATTCCTACCAGCAAATTTGGGAAGTTGACGCCAATTCCAACAGCCGTATCTGGTAACATAAGCAGTTAACTTCCTATCTTCTTCTGGTGTCCAAGTCCCCTTCCTCATTCCAGATTTATCACAGCAAGGAGTCCTCACCATTATTTGGTCTCTATCCTTCTGGCTAAACCTTGGAACTGCAATTCAAGATTTAGTGCTTGCAACGGGTTCTTTCAATTTTCGATGAAGGTGAAATTCAAATAACGAGGCCTTTTATATAGAGCTCGACTCGACCTTGACTCGAACCACAAGTCAAGGGCAGTCTACAGGGGGAAAATGTGTTACGCGTGTTTATACATTATCGCATGATCATGAGGCAATAAAGGGGGAACCTTTGGTTCCAAGAAAATTCATTTGACATTTATGTTTTTCACAACTCAACCCTGTTCCTTTGGGGGTAATGGGACAGTTTATGGACCGCTTGATTGAGTTGTTTGGAGCTCCAAGGAAACAGGACAAATTAAGGGCTGAATTTATTTTTTCTTTCGGGGGGCCCTATGTACCCGAAATTACTTTCATTTTCTACTACTGTTTGTGTATCTAATCAAAGAAACTTGCTTGCTTCTAACCCATCAATCTAATCAGACCTAACAGTGTCGGAGATATATATATGTACTTTGTCTAAAATTAAACATCTATAGATTTATTTTGAAATATTAAAAATAAATATCTATTTTGTAAACTTGCATAATTAACTTCGTCAATCTAGTAGATGTAAGCCCCATAAGTTCACTACTAAACTCTCTCACTAATAAAGGTAAAATAATAAGTTATTTAGTACTATCAAATATTTTTTATAATATTTATGTCGAGTTAAATAAATACTTTATTGCATATTTCTTTTAAATATGTTTAACAGTAACTACCAAAATTAAGAAAATTGTCTTGCTATATATCTTGAATACCATCAAATATTTTCTCTTGGTTAAAATGGTGCTTTTCTTGGATTTTAGTTTCCACAATAAATTCTTTTTTTCTTTACTTCATTCTAAATGTTAAATGAAAACGCTTATTTTGACGTTGATAGAAACTTCATTATGATGTGTCGTAGTAACTTTCTCAATACGGTAAAATTTCTTTTACTACTTTTAGATTGTTTCTATTCAAAAGGAAATCAAAAGCTTAGTGATTTATGCCTTAAATCAGTTTGCCTCAACTTCCATAGCATATGGCAAATTAGGGATAGGATCAAAACTTTGAACATGAAAGTCATAAGAAATAAAAGGGTAATTAAAAAAAGTTTGTAATTTTCAGTGACAAAATGTAAATTTATATAGGCTTTACAAAAAATTTCAATTCTTATAGAAAGAAAATAAACGAGTTTTGAAAATTTTAAAGAAAGCGTGTTACCACCTCTATTTCCATCGGACGTGGCAAATGATTTTTTACTAGTCGCATTTTATAAGGCATTTAAGCCCACTCTTCTGCTTATTTGGCACTCTAATAAACAGGCAGATGTTAATGCCTAACCTTCTACCGTCCATGGTGATTTTTTTCTTTTTCTTTTCTTCTTAAAAAGAGAGAATAGTTTAATACAACCTAATTAATATCAAACTGAAAATGTATGTTGAGAAATAATATTGATATTCATTTTTTTTTTAAGGGGAACATATGATTTTGATTTGATATAAATGGAAGTGTAAATTTTGAATTATACAATCCCAACAATTAATCGCATCAAATTATAAATACCAGAACAACATTTAACTGCATTCCCTTTTAATTTCTTCATTGTTTGGTATACAGCAGACAATAATTAAGTCTCACAAGTAATTGTCATTTCCATTTGTCCTACATTCATATTGTGGTTGTGGTTGCATGTATTTCCCATCCAACACCAGATTTCAGATAAACTGAGATTTTTTCTTTTTTTACTTTTTCGGGGCGGGAGTGAGGCGAGGGGTTGGGGTAATATTTTCCTCATTAATGCTCGGCTTTAAGGCTGCCTCCATTTTTTCTGAATGCAAACGACTTGCGTTTCTCAACGCACTGTTCGTACCATACCTTCAAATAGCATACTTCTTCCGTCTTATTCTATCTATTTATTTTAATCAATTTATAAATTTAAAAAAAATAAAATTTTTCGATTAATTAATCAACATTTCCTATTTTATCCTTAAAGAATCTCTCTCTTTATTAATAATGAGTAATCAAATTTTAAAACTTTATGTGTTGTAAGTATATTTAATTTACTTTTATTTCTCACTATAAGTACACAATAGTCATTGTATTAAAAATGAGTATTTGTAAAAAATAACAATTAATAGAGTCTTGATTTACTAATAAGATAAATAAATTAGGATAAAAATTTTAATTAAAATAAACAAATAAAAAGGAAGGACAAGAATATTTCTCACAGGGGCTGCATAACTTTGAATGGATAGCTATATTCTTTTTGTTGTTTTAGTATTTCTTGATTGAAAATAATCAATTGATTTCAGTGAAAACGATGTTCTCCTTACCTAAACTCGAGGCAATTGTTTTGCTTTGTTGGCAAATTATTCCTTCTTATTATAAATAATTAGTTTCTTTTTTAATTTATTTAAAAATAATTGTTCATTTTCTAAATATAAGTTGTATTTAATTAATTTTTTCAATTTTACCCTTAATACAATTTTCTATTAATTAATTAGTATTACAACTACCCATACTAAAATTATTTTAACCAAAACTGAAATTACGTTATCTTATAAAAATAGTCAAAGTGCAATTTAATGAAGCGATATGGGTAAAAAAAATATTATAAAATAAAGAGTGGAAAGAGAGAGACACAAAGGACATAGGTGATAAGAGAGAGACATATATAACTATTAGAGTGATATAATTAAAGAAGTAGTGGGATTTAAATTAATAAAGTGAGAAAGATAATAAAAATATTCTAAAATGTATAATGAACATTTTAGTCATTTTTATTATAAAATTTCATAATTTCTTAATATGCGTAATTGTTATAATTATACCAATTATTTGTGAACGGAAGGAATATTACCTCAGATTTTGTTTTTGGTTTAAAAAAAAGTCTCCTCAAGATAATGAAGTGTTTGGTATATATCAATTTAAGGTAATTATTCCGTCTACTCTCTACCACAAACACAAGGAGGATGTTTTCAATCCTAATTTTACTTCATGATAATGTATTGCCTTGAGTTACTCTCAGCCATGCACTCCAACATACATTTGCAAAAATATCCGAAGGCTGTTGTGATCAATTATAGCATGGTAAAACAGGAAATCTTAATTGCATTTTCGAAGAATCCAAATAAGGATACCTATGGCTCTGTCGTTATCTATTGCTTCCAACATTTTTGCCTTGCTTTGAAGAACTCTAAAACAATGATTTAAAAAAAAAAAATAAGACAGTTCTTTATTTTAATACATATTGGTTTGATAGGGAAAAATAAAAGAAAAGAAAATTTCTAAAGCACATGAAGTTATAGCAGAAACGAATTATCAAACTACTTCTATATATTTTTTTACTACCTTCGTAAACTTGATACTACGCGTATCATTATATCTCCTTCCATCGTTTTTATTTATAATTCTACATGTTAAAATTATTTTACTCCGTCTACACTAAAATTCCTTTCATTCTCTGGACGGTAAAATAAAAACAAAAATTTCATGTCCAATGTATCTATCCCCGTCTCCAAAGCCAACAACCGCATATTAATTCCAGAATTTTGAGGTTTCCAGGCAACCGCATATTAAAAGGCATGGTAAAGAAATACCAGGGAGTGTTTCACACCTGGTCTGAACAGGGCGAAAGATTTTTGAATCACGACGAGGCAAACAGTCCCCTTTGCTCAATTACAAAATTCCCTGGTTGGAGCCTCTCAACCTTTTTCAGGTCAAATGAATAGACTGGGGATTTTCACACCATACACAATCCCTTTCCATCCTTTTACACCACTGATTTCTTTAGTTTACTCAACAATTGAGCCTTCTGTCACTACCTTTGGCGCTGCCCAATGCCCATGTAGTGCTTACCTGGCAGATCCATGAAAGTGCATGAGGGAATAATTTTTTTTTTAATTTTCTTTTGCTGAAAAATTAGTGTGATGTCATATTTTCAAATTTTCAACACCAAGAATTTGATTGCGACGTTGATTATCACTGGCAATGTATTTTAGTTGTTGTTAGGATATAACGAATATCGGAGGTATTGGCAAGCCTTAGGAATATATCTAACAGAGGACGGTGAGGTTTTAGGTTTTGAAATTTGTACTTTCCTCAATAAAAAATATTTTTTTCTTATAAAAAAAAAATTATAAAATTTGCCGTTTTATAATATAAGATTGACAGTTGAAAATAGTTAGCTGGCCCTAATGATTTCGATTCTATCTCTCATTATAATGAATAATTCTTATATGAATAATGTATCAGCGGACCAAATGTATTAATAAGTTATACTGTACAACTTGTGTTGTACGCATTATAAGTTACTAATGCATTTAGTCTATCAACTATTGGTTCATGTTAAAAATTTTCCATTATAAGACCCCTTGGGGAACTTTATTGTGTACCTCTAATGACATATAAATGTATAAATTTCTCTATAAATATTATTTCATGAGGAGAAAAATAAAGTCGAAATTAGGAATTAGTTTTCTGTGAGTTAGGGTGACCATGGTTGGAAGTTTTATTGGTTCAACTGGCTAATTGAACCATCGTTAACTACAATTCACAGTTAGAATTGCAAATAGAACCACCAATTATGGTTAATTGTGATTAAGGGTTTTCCTCAACTACAAGTCTACAAACAAGCAGTTTCATTGAACTTTGGGGGAAAAAAACACACACACACACATTTAATATTTTCATACAAATCTCTATTAGTTCTCACTATTCTCTCTCAAGTCTAACCTATTTACTTCAATTATCTCAAAACTCTACTAATTAGTATTTACTTATATTAGTTATTTTTTTTCAAATTTCAACAATATTATTTTATTCTCTCAAATTTTGGGGAAAAAAATGTTTAACTAAGTTCTAAAGATAAGATGATACGTAGACAACTAAAATCAAGTTTAAGGCATTTGTTGTCCCCCCGGCCCCTTTTTTTAATTTTTACCCAATGAGGTTGAAATTAAATTATTTATTTAAAAAAAAAGTTAGACAATTAACCAACCGCAACCAACCGGCTAACCGCCTGCCGTGACATTCGTTTCTGAAAGGTTACAATTGATGATGTCCATTTTACCCACCTTCAACCTAAGATTAATCAACTGCCAATTTGGATGTTGTCCAACCTCGTCACCCATGACTAGAGGAGCAGGCAGGACTGCTCTCGAAACGTTTATAACTTGTGACTTGTCGCTTCAAAGAATTTACTTTGAATTTGTACTAAGAAGATCAATTATGGTTCCAAGTTGTCCTTTATAATTGGAAGCATGCATGATATTTTATCTAATAAGGAACTATTGAACCGCCAAGCTTTTGGGACAGAGTGAGGAGAGTGACGAAGAATGGGTAGCCAAGTAGTAGGAAGTTGATATTTGTATACGTTGGGAGCTACTTGATCAAATTTTCTTACAATAGTAGTATATAAACGCAACAACATAAAGATAAGGGTGAGTATTGAACTTTGAGTATCTTCTTGTGACTGTAATTTAGAACTTTTTTTTCATAAAAGATAATTATAGTTCAACTAAATACCGTATAGAAATTCAAACAAAACGATTTTAACTGTATTAAAAAAAATGCTAAACAAATTATTACATGCTGAAGTAAGTTAGAACAAATGATCATCCAGAGCAATCAATGTAGGAAAAAAATAGCAAATCTAAGATAATTTTCATTTCAGCCACAAATCTCTTGATCTTGTGAGGGCAAACTTCCCCACATACCACCTTTTTGCACTACAATGAAATTATGTTATTGGATTTTAGGAGGAATCTTAGAATCTTTCTTCAAATAATTCTCATATTGTTGGCTTATACTACAATCTTGCACCCCCCAAAAGAGCTAATAATGCTGTGTGGGTCTTGCATAAGTACCAATTCTCCACCTCTAACAGAAGATTTGTTTTAGCCAAAGACCCCCAAACAAGAACTTCTATAGCAGCTGCTTCATAATCAGTTTTCTACCCCACATATTCACATTCCTGTATCCAATTGATCTATGCGCCACAAGTTTTGTTCACGTCCATCCTGCTTATGGTTGTATTCATGTGGCCTGATCACTTTTGGTGATAAGTGATTGTACCTTTTAAAATTATATAAAATTATTTAAGATCTCAGTTTTTTTTTTTTATAAAGAAAATGTAATAAGATGTTTGATTGTTTTCTAAATCTAAAAGGTACTTTTAAAGTGTTCTCTATTTTTTTTATCTTTGATTTCAACTCAATAAAAGAAAGAAAGAAAAAAGAAGATTGTTATGGAAAAAAATATGAAAGTGAAACACAATAGGTACTTTTGAAAACAAATTTTAATTAGTAGTGCTATTAAAAATGAAAATTATTATATCTATTTCTAAAATAGAGCTTTGTCTAATAGAAGAACAAAATGCATATTAAGCCTTACCTCTAATATAAGCTTGAAAAAAATACCTGCATTTGAAAATTTAATATGGGAAAAATTGTGAATTCATATTTATTTTATATTCACAAGTCAGAATTTAATATATATTGTGACTGAAGAATATTGGTACATACTTTAATGTGCACAAACAATAACATAAATGGACCAAACCCTCATCCACGCAACACTAATTAGGTCATCAACAAGCTTGAATAGATAATCAAATCCCATAATTACACAATTCATGTGTCACATAACATAAAGCCAAGATATTAATTAATTAATAATATTCATCTACTTAGACTTCCTTTTCCTTGGAGTCAATCTTTTTGTGGGAATCAGTCTCCTTGAAATGCTTCATGGGTCCCCAAACATCTCGATGTGTTCTTCGTGGCCATGCACTGAGAAATTAATGCTCTCTCACCACTCATCTGTAGTTGATTAATTTCTTTGTCCCCGTGGCCGGCCCATCCACTGAGGAAGAAACCAAGTCCCTCACCATAGTCTGGCCATGAATAACGTGAACACTTCATTGTGGAAATGAGGTCAAAATTCTACGTTCAAGTCAAGCCAGTTATATACAGGGTTCGGAATATCTTTGGTCGAAAAATGACCAAAAGAAGTCCATCAAATTGTCGACTTTGATTTTGAATATGCATTAAATTCAATACTTAGATAAGAAAAACGTTATTATTTAGTCTCAATATATACTTAGTACGCTCGATATGATATTTATAATTGACGTTGTTTTGAGACACAGTCTTTATCTGGAAATTCCAAAAATGCTTCCTTAGGCAACGCAAAAGCAAAAGCAAAAGCAAAAGCATAGACTTAGCCATCCGTGAACAGTAATATGTGTTAGCTGTTCAGTCGTTCTTTAGGGTTGTCGGGTTGTTTTGGTGTCGAAGACTTGTTTTTCCTTTTTTGTTTTGGAAAACTAAAGAAAGACTTCCATTTTGAATTAATGGTTTTGCCGGTCCTGCACTCAAACTACTTTAAATTAGTCAAGGATAAAAAGAAGTCTTGAGACTCACCAAAAAAGAAACAAACGAAGTCGCACGAGCTAGTGGCACGAGTTCATTATTCCCATTGTGAATGAAAAATATTCATAATGAATAAATATTGGATTGAGATAAATTTGTTAAAATTTAATAAAATATTATTAAATGTGGAATCCAATTATTATGAAGAAGAGAAAATATAATGTGTTATGATTATATGACAGTTTTCGAAAATAAAAATTATTTAAATTAATATTATTTTAAATTAGAATTTTAATTTGAATTTGGAAGAGTTTATTCTCAAGTACAACTAGTTTCCACAATGTATCATATTGAAAACTTGCACTGCATTTTCAATTAATTAAAATACTCCATCCGTCCCAATTAAATTAGCAATAATTGACTTGGCACAATATTTTATGTAAAAGTATAAGTTGAAATATAATAATAGTAGAGTATAATATAATATAATAAAATTAAAAAATATGTATATTGTTGAAAATGGCAACTTTGGGAGTTAATAATTTTTAACTCATGATTAGTTAGCCTAAAACAATTAATGAGAATTGTTCTTGATATGTTAGAGATTATTTTGATTATGGTATAAGCCATTTTCATTGTGGGAATCCATAATTAAATGTTATTAAAGTTGGGTGTTTAACCATTTGGGAACTCATGTTAGACATGAGTCCCACATGGGAAAAATTGAGGAGTGTAGAAGCCTTTATATACTAAAAAGGCTTTTCTATAGACTTAATAGAAAATCCCAAGGTATGGAGGATGCCACACGAGCGCCACCGGCTCGGGCTTGGGCCATGTTTTCACATTCCTCTATTTTTATTTTGCCCAATTAACTCTAACTTGAAAAGGAAAAGGAAACATAAAATCTGATAAGGAATTAGAATTTCCTAATCCGAATTGGGTTTTAATTTTTCCTGAGGTGAAATTAAAAGAGGGAACAAAACCGCCATTAGAGTTAACCCTTTTTTTCTGTGCTTTTTTGCTTCCTGAGAAAAAATTCGCCTCTTCCATTCTCTCTTCACGATCTATAATTTTTGGCTTATCAGGACCAGTGAATTGAGGGGATTTTCGAGGTGATCGTTGTTGGTGTACGTCGACAGCGATCTGAGACCGTCTTATCCTGTAAGGAGAGTTGTTGTACCCATCGTATCGGAGTGGGGCGAATAACTTCTTGAAGGCAATCCAGTATTGGACTGGTGATTTGGTCAGCAGTATAGTACGTTGCGACGCAACGTGTCCAGAGGAGTGCCGACGCCTAGTACGTTCTGGTAGAATAGCAAGCAAGTCTCTCAGGTATCCTACTGACTTGTCTATTGAGTTTGAATTCGGTTTAGTTACGTTAAGTTTGGACTGTGTGGCCTTGTTGGCATTGTTGATATTTGATAATTGCATTTGTTTGAGCCCTGGTCGGGTATAAGCGGTGCTTGTTCAATTCAGTTGAGTTGCCTGTCTGTACTCGTAGATACCCTGTTTTTTCTAATAGTCTTCAAGAAGTTAATCTGCAATTATCTGTTGTGTGCAATGGCCAATTCGTCAGGTACTGCATCTGCTGCGTATAAGCCTTTGGTTGACTTGAATGGTCTGCCGAACAAGTTTGGTCCAGGGCAGAATTTCAAGCGTTGGCAACAACGCATGAAAATTTGGTTGACCATGAGGGGCTTATTGTCAGCAGTGCAGGTAGACAGGCCTATACCAACTGAAAGGCATCCTAGAGTAGCTGAGATTGCTACGTGGGATGAACGGAACAATGTAGGTAGAGGGGCAATACTATCAGCATTGACAAATACTCTCTTTGATGTCTACTGTTTTGAGTCTTACACAGCAAAGATGCTATGGGATGAATTTGATAGGAAATATAATACCGAGGATCAAAGTCTGGAAAGGTATTATGTCTCTAAATTCCTGAAGTTTCAATTGGTTGAGGGCAAGTCTGTGACTGAACAGACTCCAGAGTTGCAATTGATTATTCATTCTCTTCATAAATCGGATATGGAACTTCCTGAGAAGTTCCAAGTAATGTCAGTGATAGAGAAACTTTCTAAGTCTTGGGAGGACTTTGGTATGTCCCTCAAACACAAGACGGAGAAGATTTCTCTAAACGATCTGATAAAATCAATGTCCATTGAGGAACAACATAGAAAGAATAGTCATATTGTACTTGTGGAGTCTAATGTCCATGTAGTGACTATTGGGAAAAAGAGCAATAATTAGAGGAATGTGGGGGTTAACTCAAACTCTAAAAACATAAACAAGACAAAAGGCAATGCCAAGAAGAAACCGAAAGCGAACAAACCATGCTGGAATTGTGGTCAGGTTGGACACTGGGCTAAGGACTGTCCGTCTAAAAAGCCCAAGTCAAACAAAGCTCAAATTCTGAAGCACAAGTTAATGTGGTGATAGAGGATACTAGTCAAGCGGAAGCTGATTTGAGTACACACCTTACTGAAGTTTGTACCAGTGAGGTTGGGACTGGCATCACTACTTCCAATGATGATGGAAGGTATGTTTCTGTTAACTCAGAAGTCTTTACTATTTATGAGCCACTTGAATGGCTGGTTGATACTGGAGCAAATGTGCACGTTTGTGCTGATAAATTGCTTTTTGTCTCTTACCAGCCTATTAAAGGAAAAACTGTGAAAATGGGGAGCTCAGCTACAGCCAATGTGTTGGGGATTGGACGCGTGGACTTGAAGTTTCCTTCAGGGCGTATTCTTTCTTTTCATAGGGTGCAGCATGTTCCAACAGTTCATAGGAATATTTTTAGTGGTTCATGTTTAGTTAGAGAGGGTTATAAATTCACTTTCAAATGTAATAAAATAGTGATTATGCACTATAATTCTTTTATTGGCAAATGTTATTTGTCAGATGGTTTGTTTAAGTTAAGAGTTGAACAATTTATTTCTCATTTGAATAAAACTTCTTCTGTTGAGAATTCTGTTTATCACATGGTGCAAATGATTGAATCCACTAATATTTGGCATAGCAGACTTGGACATTTAAATTTAGATTCTGTTAAAAGAATGATGAATTTAGACTTAATCCCTGAACATTCAATTGATAAGAAGAATAAATGTCAAGTGTGTGTGGAAGCTAAAACACCCAGGAAACCCTATCATTCAATTGAAAGGGATTCAGAAATACTTAATTTAGTTCACACAGACGTTTGTGAATTCAATGGCTTGTTGACTAGGGATCATAAGAAATATTTCATTACTTTTATTGACGATTGCAGTAAATATTGTTATGTTTATTTACTTAAACATAAAGATGAAGCACTTGAAAAGTTTCTCATATTTAAAAATGAAGTTGAAACTCAAACTGGCAAGAAACTTAAAAGGTTAAGATCTGATAGAGGTGGAGAATATGGGTCTAATCCATTTGTTGAATATTGCCAAAGTAATGGCATAATTCATGAGGAGACACCCCCTTATTCTCCCCAGTCTAATGGGATTGCTGAACAGAAAAATAGAACATTTAAAGATATGATCAACAATTTACTTTTGAATTCTGGATTGCCTAAGTATATGTGGGGGTGAGGCTTTGAATACGGCTTGCCATATTCTGAACAGAGTCCCTCATAAACATAAAGAGGTAACTCCATTTGAAATCTGGAAAGGTAGGAAACCTAACTTAAAATACTTCCGTGTGTGGGGTTGTCTTGCAAAAGTTCTAATCCTTGAACATAAAAGGAAGAAGTTAAGACCAAAGACTGTTGATGCCATCTTTATTGGTTATGTGGAAACAAGTTATGCCATGAGGTTTTTGGTAATTAAGTCCGAAATACTTGGTATAGATTGTAATACTATTATTTAATACCGTGATGCTACATTCTTTGAGGATGTGTTTCCCATGAAAATTGGTTTGCCTCAAGATGTTTCTACTTTAGATTCAACATTAACATCTGATTCCATTCCTGATCATGTGGAAAGGATGAAAGATGTGGGGGCAGGTCCAAATAGTTCCAATACTCAAATTGAGGAATTGGAAGAACCTAGAAGGAGTAAGAGAGCAAAGGTAGTCAAGGACTTTGGAAATGATTTTGTCACGTACAATGTTGAGGACAAACCTTTGACTTTTCAAGCAGCTATAGCTTCCTCAAAAGCAGGGCATTAGAAAGAAGCTATCAAAAGTGAGATGGATTCCATTGTCTCCAATGGGACATGGGAATTGGTAGATCTCCCTCCTGGGTGCAGCACAATTGGATGTAAATGGATATTTAAGAAGAAACTTAAACCAGATGGGACCATAGATAAGTATAAAGCCAGATTAGTTGCCAAAGGGTTTAGACAGAAAGAGTGAATAGACTATTTTGATACATACTCTCCTGTTGCTCGTTTGACTACAATTCGAGTGCTAATTGCATTGGCTTCTATATATGATCTCACCATCCAACAAATGGATGTGAAGACAGCTTTTCTTCATGGTGATCTTGAAGAAGAGATATATATGGATCAGCCTGAGGGGTTTGTAGCCAAAGGAAATGAACGGAAAGTTTGTAAACTTGTTAAATCCCTATATGGTCTAAAATAAGCACCCAAACAATGGCATAAAAAATTTGATAAAACGATTCTATCATTTGGCTTCAACATAAATGAGAATGACAAGTGTGTTTACTGTAAGATTAAAGGTAATGCTTGTATTGTTCTACGCCTGTATGTGGATGACATTTTGCTATTTGGGTCAAATATTAAGATAATTAATGAGACTAAATCATTTTTGAAAAGTAAGTTTGAAATGAAGGATATGGGAGTAGCAAATGTGATTCTTGGCCTTAAGTTGATTTGCTCAACTGATGGGATAACCATTTCTCAAACTCACTATATTAAGAGTGTTCTTGAGAAATATGGGTATCAAAATTGTAGAATTGCTAAAATTTCAAGTGACCTTTCTGTAACTTTGTTTAAAAATGAAAATGGACTTCCTGTGTCTCAATTAAGATATTCTCAAATTATTGGTAGCTTGAAATATCTTACAAATGGCTCAAGACCAGATATTTCATTTTCTGTATCTAAACTGGCAAGATATACAAGTTGTCCAAATCCGACTCATTGGGAGGCCTTGGATAGAGTACTAAGGTATTTGGAGGAAACAGTGTCCCTTAGGCTGCATTATGGGAAATTCCCTACTGTACTTGAAGGATATAGTGATACAAGTTGGATAGCTAAGAACTCTGGTAGTAATGGTTGCACTGGATATGTGTTTACATTAGGTGCCGGAGCAGTCGCCTGGAAGTCTTGTAAATAGATTTTGATAACTCGGTTAACTTTTAAGGCTGAGTTATGTGCCTTGGATACTATTGGAACGGAAGCTGAATGGCTGTATGGACTATTGTTTTCTTTGCCAATGATCAGCAAGCCCGTTACTACTATATCTGTGCATTGTAACAGTCAAACCACAATTGCAAAGATAAAGAGTACCAAGTATAATCAAAAGACTAAAAGACACATCCAAGTTAGACTTAAGTCTATAAGGGAGTTAGTGTCTGAAAGGGTGGTGTCTGTTGACTTTGTTGGATCCAAAGATAACATTACAGACCCCCTAACTAAGGGACTGGAAACATCATTGTTCCTTAAATCCAGGTTGGGAATGGAACTGATAACCCAGAAATGATTCACCTACAGTGACAACCCAACTAACCAAGTGGAGATCCCACAAGGCAGTTCAATGTGGTATAAACAAGCTGTTTGAGTGAATTTGGCACCAATTCTGATACATTTGTATCTAGGTCCTTTTCCTGAAAGCCTGTGGTGCGGTTACTGCAATTAGTAATAGTTTTGACTCTTATTGGGATCAAGTCTTTTAGACAGGATGCTAGCAATACATCATTGGGGATCGCCAACTTTGTGAGTGTTGTTGTGTGGCCGCAACTAAAGGGAATTGGATTTTCTCTAAATACACTCATGAGACAGAATCAGGACACATGACCATAACGTGTCAACCCTAAAGATTGTCTCCATAGCCGATAGTCTGTAATTACCAATGGACGCCGTCACATTCAAGGTTCAGATTCAAGGCTTAAGTCCATCTGTTCCTATGGGGGCATAAGTTGGATAACTTAGGTAGTGGTTCAAACCAGAAGGTACCATTATCGAAAGCAGATAATGTAAATCTTGAATAATCTTTAACTATGGATTTGTGGGGGGATTGTTGAAAATGGCAACTTTGGGAGTTAATAATTTTTAACTCGTGATTAGTTAGCCTAAAACAATTAATATGAATTGTTCTTGACGTGTTAGAGATTGTTTTGATTATGGTAGAAGCCATTTTCATTGTGGGAATTCATAATTAAATGTTGTTAAAGTTGAGTGTTTAACCATTTGGGAACTCATGTTAGACATGAGTCTCACATGGGAAAAATTGAGGAATGTGGAAGCCTTTATATACTAAAAAGGCTTTTCTATAACTTAATAGAAAAGCCCAAGGTAAGGAGGATGCCACACGCACACACTGCCCAGCCGGCTCGGCTTGGGCCATGTTTTCACGTTCCTCTATTTTTATTTGGCCCAATTAACTCTAACTTGAAAAGGAAAAGGAAACATAAAATCTAGTAAGGAATTAGGATTTCCTAATCCGAATTGCCATTAGGGTTAATCCCTTTTTTCCGTGCTTTTTTGCTTCCTGAGAGAAAATTCGCCTCTTCTATTCTCTCTTCACGATCCATAATTTTTGGCTTATCGGGACCGATGAACTGAGGGAATTTTCGAGGTGATTGTTGTTGGTGTGTGTCGACAGCGATTTGAGACCGTCTTATCCTGTAAGGAGAGTCGCTGTACCAATCGTATCGGAGTGGGGCGAATAACTTCTTGAAGGCAAGTCAGTATTGGACTGGTGATTCGGTCAATAGTACAGTACGTTACGGCGCAACTTGTCCAGAGGAGTGCTGACGCCTGGTACGTTCTGGTAGAACAGCGAGCAAGTCTCTCAGGTATCCTACTGACTTGTCTATTGAATTTGAATTCGGTTTAGTTACGTTAAGTTTGGACTGTGTGGCCTTACCGGCATTATTGATATTTGATAATTGCATTTGTTAGAGCCCTGGTCGGGTATAGTCGGTGCTTGTTCAATTCAGTTGAGTTGTCTGTCTGTACTCGTAGGTACCCTGTTTTTTCTAACATATATCTCATAATATTTTATGTCAAATTCAAATATATAGAAGTAATATATGTGGAGTATATTGATTATTTTATAATATATACTACCTCCATTTCACAATATAAATCGTTTTAAATTTAATTTTTTTTCACAATATAATTCGTTTCGCAAAAATTTATAAAATTTTATTATTTTTTTCCATCTCTATCCCTCCCTATAATCTTTCTCTTATCACTAATTATGACACAACTCCCTCCAATTACTAAAATAAATAAAGACTTAATTATGAGTATTTTTGAAAGTTTAGTTTTAAAATTGTTTGGAACTTATAGATCCTAATTTTTGTGTATAAGTCTAAAATAATTTATATTATAAAGCGGAGATAATAATATATTATAAAAGAAATTTTGAAAGTTTCAATTTTTTTGAGATAATTTAAAAAAATAAGTAAGTTAATTTAGTTGGGATAGAGAGAGAGTATCTTTTTAGCATAAAATAATTTTTAGATTCGATTAAAACACTATTAATATAATCGAATCTATATAGGTATTTTTCTTATTGATAAGTTTATTAATCCAACTCCAACGGCCAGGCCTTGATGAACCCAAGTCAAGTAGATGAAGGCTTGCAAATGTAGATTCGTCAGAAAGAAATGCAAGCTTTGAGGTGCCAAAATTTTTTTTCAATTGAGACAAAGACCCTCCCAGTCTGTCGTGGGTCCTAAAGTAGTAATAGGCTGGAAGAATCCTGTTCAGAGGACTTACGAAACAGGGGTCACAAGATAAACGTACTGATGAAGAAATGATCATGGTCAAAGAATAGTGATTTTTCCTTTTTAAAATATTGGAGATAGAAGGTAAATCAAAACTTTTATCTTGCACCTCAAATGGAGGAACCCCCCCCCCCCCCCCCCCGGTTTTACAAGGCAGCTGAAGGCTTACAAATGGAGATTCGAACTTGATCGGAAAGAAAATGCAAGATTTGAGGTGCCAAAAAATTTTCTTTTCTTTATTTGAAATTATTTTTTAAATATACCTTAGAGAATATATATATATATATATATATATTTATATATGTGGGTGGGGGGGGGGAGTGATGGGCGGTAAATAATTAAAGTGAAATTTTGAGGAATTTATGATACAATTGTTCAATTAACTTGGACTTGTTTAATATTGAATTGGTACAAAGAACTCTCTCTTTTTTTTTGAATTCTCCAATTGAGAGATCATCAGTATTGACGTCCAAATCCAATCAGATAATCAGATAGGGGACAAAGACTTTCCCTATCGGTCATTGGTCCTAAAGATATTGTGGACTGGATAGACTGCATGTTCAGGAGGAATTACTAAACAGAGGTCACAAGGTAAACGTACCGATGAAGAAAAGACTCTGGTTAAAAGAATGGTAACTTTTTCTTTTTCCTTTTTTCTTTCCTTGAAACAACAAGAAGGAAGGTGAATTAAACTTTTACCTTGCACCTCAATCAATTCACTCTTTCAAATGTAATTATAAGCTAAAACCCCTAATCCGTTCTTTAACAACTAATCAACACACACATGTATACACCCAAATAATGAGATTTTATATTTTTTTAACTACAAACAAGGTCAAGATTTGATTTTTAGTTTTTTAAATTATAAGTTAAAATGTTTAACTGCATAATTATTATTTAAAATGATTGGCCGAGCCAATTTTGACAACTTTAGTTATGATTCCCCCCCCCCCCGGCCCCAGCCCCCGGTTCCTTGTTCCCTCGTTTTACAGTTGGATTATGCAAGAACCTATGAAGGTCAGATTATATTTTGAACAGAAATTCTTCTCAATAAAAAATTTTACTTTAATTTAAATCAGTATTAATTTAAATAATTTTTATCATCATATACTTACAATTTATCACATTCTCTCTTTTTAACCTCACATAAACCCCATATATTTGATAATTTTTATTACATTTAAACAAATTCATCTCAAATAAATTTCTATCTACTTACTATCACATTTCGAGTCCGATGATGACCTGGTAGCACCCTAAAAATAAAATATCGAACCCATAACAGAACACAATGGATAACTCCAAAATTCCTTAATCCATCCAAAATATAATTGACTTCAAAAAACAAATTCCTCAAATTCAATCACGATATAATCCAAGAAAAGTTCTAACTTTAACATTAACAAAATCCACAATCATTCTAACTGTCTAAAAGCTGTAAATAGAGAGGAAGGTTCAGAAACCTTCAAATAATTACTACACCAAGTCCTCCTCAAATTACTCGTCTAACTTTTCTTCTTCTTCTAACTGATGTCCTACAAAAATAGTAATCAAAATAGATGAGCTCACTAGCTCAATAAGGAAAATATAGCTTTTCTGGGATTAAGCATGTTACTAATAACTATTCTTTACAAATTGTTAAACAAATTTATCATCTATACAAGGAAACTCTTTATGGTGTGTTGGTTTGCACTCCAAGGACCAAGAGGGAACATTGAACATCGCAAGGGGAGCTCTCATAAATCAAACAAAGCACTTTTAAGCTTCCAATAGAGACAATGGGTTCAAAAGCAACGTAATCACGGAGTACAGGGTGTAGCCGACGCCGGTCCAAGGAGAAGATACGACACTAACTTGAAGCTGGGCAAGCTGGTGAATTCCAGAGCATGGCCAGTGTGGGTGTAGGTGTTAGAGCCGGTGCCGGCTCCGCTCTAGAAGAGCGAAACGGGTCCAAAATGCAGCACATAATAGGGTGCAGTTTGACCAGTTTTCAGGTTTTTCAAGGCTTACAATACCCTAAATAGAAAACGAGAAAAGAGAACACCGCCAACCACCATTTTAACAAAACATAGCTGAACTCACACACCCAACGTATCTAAATCATAGCATATTATAGAGTCTGAGACGTGCTTGAGTGCAAAGTTTCGGTTTACTAATATTAGCTCCTAACTATTACATCCCGTTAGGAGAAGGGTTTGAACTGAAACTAGGTACTATATCCCCCTAGCAACGGCCTTATAACTGAAAATTAGGTATTATATCCCCCTAGTGAAGGGCCTTATAATAGAAATTAGGAATTTCTCCAAAACCAGCTCAAGCATCAATCAATTTCTATAACACAATACTGACTCAAAATAGAATTCACTTTGCACAATTTCATCCACACAACCACAATACTTAAAGTATTAAACATATATGCTACTCAATCCGATTTAGTAATACGAAAATAACATTTATTGGCAAAAGGTTCATAATTTGATATTTGAACACCAAAAAGTCCGAAAACGCAGAAAGCTATAAATCCCTTACCAGACAATTCAAAGATAAAACCAATCCAAAATTCACAATCAATGTATCTAACTGCCTACAAGAACCCAAAAACACAATCAATTGCCAAACTTCTAACTAATCCTCAAATCAAGTTCTTACACTCAATTCAACAATAATCAATTTCTAAGCGAAAATTAACTCGATCCAAAGCACGAATATCGAAAGACTTACCTAGATTCGAAACTTCCGACACAATCTCTTCACCGAGTTCTTCTCTCTCACTGATTTTCTCTTTCTCCAAAGTTGTCTTTGCAAAAGCGTTCTTATCTACAAGAAATAACGTACATTAAACCTCAAAACGTAACTGATCTTTTTTTTAAACTAATGACCATCTTATAAATTTAATCCCAAAATTATTCCTTTTACTGAAATAACTTTTAGATACATGGGTTAAGTCCACCTACACATCTATAAAAAAAAAGTCCAATAATGAGTTGGGTCAGGGCTCACACTTACACCCTAAATAATTCTACAATCCCATCTAAAGTTCAAAAGTTAACCCCTTGCGATTACTTCGTGCTTTTTTTCCAGCTAGGTTTTGCCGTGTGAGATCAAAAGGGTGATGTCAAATGTATCCCATGGGCCATGGCTGAGTTTTAGCTACGTCATGCTGTCAACGTCATATATCAATGAGGCTCGAATTATATAAATTATTTTCTTCTTGTTTTTTCATTGGAGAAAACGATTTAAAATGCCATCAAAGTCGAAAGAACTTTATGCGAGATTGTGTATATATGTGTGAAAGGAGAGAAAAAAAAACAAACAAAGAAGTGAGGAATTCCCACTATAAACAAAGAAGTGAGGAATTCCCACTATCTACAGGGAAGGGAACAAAGTGGCAGATCAGCTAGCCAACTATACACTGGATCCTGGGAGTGACTTTAATTTTTCAAGCTCATCCACGTTGTTTAGGCATATAAAATAATTGTATTTGTTTGACAAGATACAAGTGACTTGTATTCGAATACTTTTTCATATGATTCTCGGAGGTAGCCTTCCATACAATTTTTTGCTTTTTACTACATAAATAAAACCAAACTACTCTTCTGGTGGTTCAATTAAAAAAAAAAAAATTGAGGAATTCCCAGTCAAGAATTCTTGTTTGTTGCTGATATTCTTATCACTAAAAATATTGGTAACATTTTTTGTGGTACTCGGAAACATATTTAGTTCCGAATCATTCCACCTAATATCTGCGTAAACATAACCTATTTCAATTTTACCAACCATTCGTTCTAATCGAAACTTCAATTTTTATCACAATTCTAGTATTACATTCAACAGATTGAATTATTAAAACCTGATAGCTCATAGTGTTACAAGGCAATCCATGAACTTGAAAAGGACATGGAACCTTCATTTTCTGTATTTAATGGAGTCCGAAATCAAAATTTCTATGCGTTTTATGAGCAGTCATCGTCGTACCCAAATTTTGGTGTTTTTCATTCAAACTTCCACTCGAGTACGGGGAAGAAGACAAGAAACGAGCACAAGCACGCTTAATTGCTCTTGGTCTTAGTCGAGGTTTGCACATGGACATGACGGGACATTCTTAGAGGTATAAGAACCGGCAGGGTTCAATTGTCAATACGTGAGGGATTGGAGATGAGATTTTTTATTTTTCTTTAGTTTTGTGGTCTTGGTCTTACTCGAGGTTTGCACATGGACATGACGGGATATTCTTAGAGGTCTAAAAAACGGCAAGGTTCAATTGTCAATGCGTGAGGGATTGGAAATGAGATTTTTTTCTCTTTCTGGTTTCTTGTCTTTCTATTTTTGGAGGATCTTAACTGTCACTAATTAGCATATGAATATTCAGAAGAAGTCATAACACGTTCTTATAGAGCTAATTGAGTTAATCGGATAAAGAATACGGTGATTAAAAAGTCATAAATTTAAATTTTATAAGATATCTATTGATCTCTTCAATTGAGTCGATCAATTTAAACTGATTTATATTCTTTTGATTCTTTACCGATTAGGGGTCACGAGACGAATTTCATCTCTTGTGTACCGAAAAAAGTAATGATTGTAAGTTTCTCGCCGACGTATAGAAGAAGTCATAACACATTTTTGACCTTTGAAGGAGCCATACACAAGCATATGGAGTTTGTGGCCAGAATTTGTTATCCCAAATATCCCAAATTGTGTGGCCGTTTGATAACTAAAATATGAAGATTGAAATTTGAATATTTAAGTATTGAATTTTAAAAATTAAAAATTAAAAATTTAAATTTAAATATTAAAATTTATAGTTAGAATCTAAAGTATTAATCAATTATAATTTATTTTTACACTATATTTTATTGTAATTTTAATTAAATATAAAAGAATATTAATAATTAGATGGTTATTTAACATATTCAAATTTTAAACTTATCTAACTCTTATTTCACTTAAAATCTGTAAAAAGATTTCAATATATTTTAATCAATCAAGTGATAGTAAAAATATGTTATCAAATGTATTTAATTAATTAAATATTTAATATTATTTATTATTAAACGTACGTAATAAAAATAAGTAATTAATTAATTTTAAAACTAAAAATAAAATTCATGAATTTGTGAGTTTGTAAGTTCATTTTGGTTTTAATGTAAAATTGCTTATTTTCACAAAACGTTTTCTAAGTTTTATGCATATCTTTTGTGACTTTGTGAATAAATAATAGAGCAATTTGGTGCGGTTATGAACGAAGTGCTGCAGATAAGACTAATTGACGAAATTTAAAATACTTGTAATGTTACAAAAACGAGTTCAAGAAATCACGAGGGGAGAAAAACTCAATATCTATAAACTTCATTGTCCATGTGAATTCAAGACTTATAAAATTGCTTTTTGAGAGCTTCCTACAAGGGAAGATGATATTTTGTCTTGTTAGATAAACCCTTCTCGTAAATACAATATTTGTATTTTAAAATTAAATAAAATATATATTTATATATTTATATATATGTATGAGTTTGTTTTGTCCACGAATTATTTAGATATTATAAATTAAGTATTTATTTGTCAAAAATATAAAAAGTCTTAATTTATAATTTAATTCAAAATAAATTATTCGCGATCTAAAATAAATTTGGACAATTTATTTTTTATGAGATTGTCTTAATTTTATTGAAGTTTGTCTTTGATTTTGGTAATAAAATTAGGGATATACTTTGATATATTGGATGGACCATCAATGTTTATTTGTGAAATAGACCATACAAATTAAATATTAAAAGGTTATCGTATATAATACATTAATATTGAGTAAACAATTATTTATATTTACTAACTTGAGGTTACTTGAGTTATCAAAGAGTGAGATTAACTAAATAATCAATATCTTGGTATCTTAGGAATTAAAATGAAATAAATATTGAATAATTATTCTGTAATATGAAATCCGCCACCTTTAATAGACAAGATCATTTTCTCATGAGTTCTTTTAAAGAACAATTAAATCTGAGTTCGGTAATTCAATAGTGCCTATTGAATTCAATTGATAAGTGTGAAATAGTCACATGATATTGTCAAATTAAATATGAGAATTGAGGATTTGAATGAGGGGTAATGTGATCATATTGCCTCATTCAAAATGTTATGTTGATTAATGGGGGTAATTTGGTAGCTCGATCAATCATAAGGATATAATTATTGACTTTAATAATTGTAATTAGTCTAAGAGTACAATTATGTTCGTTTAGTGGAGTGAAAAGTAATTAATAAATTATTTTTGGGTTGACAAAATAATTTATTGGAGTTTAGTCTAATTATATCCGGTCAAATCCCTTCAGTGACTCCTAAATTATGGGACAATAATAAATTATAAATATTTATAATTTATTAGTGAAAATTATAGGAAACAAAAAATCGTATTTAAGATGGAATAGGATAAGGGAAAATAATTGTACTTAACTATACTTTTCTTATTCTGTCAGGATTTATATTTGATATAGAGTCAATTATATATATTGGTAAAAGACTCTATATCAAGTTTAGGAGAGAAACAATGTTCTCTCAATTTTTGTGTGAGTCTAACTCTAGAAAAAGAGAAAAAAATACGATTAGCAATTTTCTAATCTCGAGATATTACATTGAGGCTTGGGGGTTTGGAGTACTTCCAGAAGGCCAAAAGTTTCAAGAATTATATTGTTGAAGGCGATATCTATAAAGGTATGATTCATTTTTCACGTACTCATAAACTTTAATCTGATTGACATATAAATATATCGATCCTATTCCTAATAATTTTGTCACGTTTAAGAAGAGGAAACACTAAATTCTTCGACTTAATTGTCAATGTGAATTCAAGACTTATGTTTGAGGGCTTTCTTCAATGGAGGATGGCACTTTATGACATTTAAAAAGAGGAAACTATTAATAATAACATCTTATTTATAGTCTTATTGTTAGTATTATTGCTTGAGAAATATAATGTGTGATTATCAAAACCTTTTTTCCATTTTTTTCGCGAGGTTAATTTAAGAGCTGCATAAATATATATTAGTGATGAGATTATATTAGTGAGTTTAATTAATTTTCTCGCCTTTCAATGGCCAAGTAGCAAACCAGTTCCAAAGAAAAGATTACAACTTAATTGGTGTTGTGAATTCATTAGTGGAGAATCAACTAATTCTATTAGTGGACAAATGTATATGGATGTTCGCCATTAACACCACTAATACATTTTAGTGGAGTTAATGGAGACACCACTAAGAGCTCTATAAATAGAGTTCTTCCCCAAGCTTGAAAAATATACCAATTGTGAGAGAATTGTTGGAGAAAATTGTGAGAGAAAAGAAAGAGAGAAGTTTGAAGAAATTATTGTGCAAATAATAGTCAGAAATTTATTATGTGTAGATGATATTCTGACACTGTCAAAATTTTATAACACGTTATCAGTACGAGTCTTTACCGTTACAAAAGTTAGAAGACTAAAGCAGCATGAGTTTCTGCCGTTACAAAAGATAGAAGACTAAAGGTACGTATTTATTGATCCCTATGGCTAACCTTACTAAACTCAAATTTGTAACTCTTAATATTTCTGAAAAAAATTATATGTCATGGGTTCTCGATGCAGAAATGCATCTAAATGCAGAAGGTCTTAATGAAATTATTAAAGAAAAAAATAGTGAATCTGCACAACAAAATGCCAAAGCTTTTATTTTTATCCGTCATCATCTCGATGAAAATTTGAAAATGAAATATCTTATCGAAAAAGATTTATATGTCCTGTGGGTAAATTTAAAAGAAAGATTTAACCACCTAAAGATAGTCGTACTACCAATTGCACGGTATAAATGGTTGCACCTGAGGTTGCAAGATTTTAAAACCATGAATGAATATAGCTCCACTATGTATAAAATTACATCTCAGTTAAAGTTATGCAGAGAAAAAGTTATTGATGAAGATATGCTGGAGAAGATATTCTCCACCTTTCATGCTTCGAATATTGTCCTACAACAACAATATCGAGAAAAAGAGTATACCAAATTTACTTATTTAATTACTGCCCTCTCATTACAGAGAAAAATAATGAATTATTATTGAAAAATCATAAAGCCAGATCAACTAGCTCAATAACATTCCCAAAAATGAATGTTGTTAGCTCTAGTAGAAGTCATAGTCATAGCCGTGACCATGGCCGTAGTCGTGGTTATGGTCGTGGACACGCTCAATATTTTTCTTATCACAGTAATAATCAAGTTGTGAGAAATACTGGCCACTTGAAGTGGGAAATAAAAATAATAAGGAAAAAGAAGAAGAAATGCAAGAAAATTATGAAGATAAGTGTTATAGATGTGGCATGAAAGGTCATTGGTTACGTAACTGTCATACGGCCAAGTATTTAGTAGAATTATATCAAGCTTCACTGAAAAAGAAAAATAAAAATATTGAAGCAAATTTTTCTCAACATCCAGTGAATGATGCTAACGACGATGATATTGATCTATAAGATCTTAATATCAATATTACTCATATGGATGTATCTAATTTTTTCAAACACTCAGACGGTAGGATATACCATTTAATTGGTGATGGCAATATCCAGAAGAACTAATGCATCACCCTGATATTTTTTAATTTTTTTTATATTCTAATAATATTTACGTTTACATATACATATTTTTGTTCAGATGGCTGTTGTTAATGATGATGTATGTATTATTGATAATAGAACTACACATACAATACTTAAAAATGAGAAATATTTTTTTTATCTCAACATGGAAAAAATAAATATTTATACTATAAACAGTAGTACAAATATGATTGAAGGCTCCGAAAGAGTTAGTATATTGTTGCCTGAAGGAACAACAATTAATATTCATAAGACACTATTTTTCTCAAAATTCAGAAGAAATTTATTGAATTTTAAAGATATCCGTCGAAATAGGTTTCATCTTGAAACAAATGAGGAAAATGGTATTAAATATCTTTATATTACCCAAATTAATTTGGGTGAGAAATCTATATTAGAAAAACTACCGTCTTTTTCTATTGACCTATATTTTGTAAAAATACATACAATTGAAATTCATTATCTAGTAAACCAGAAATTTACTGATTCTATTACTTTTAGGATTTGGCATGACCGGTTGGGTCATTCGAGATCTACCATGATGAGAAGAATAATTGAGAATACACATGGTCATCAATTAAAAATAAAAAGATATTGATATTAGAAAAATTCTCATGTGCTGCATGTTCTCTAAGAAAATTAATTATTAGAATATCACCAATAAAAGTAAGACCTGAAGTCCTACATTTCTTGAACGGATTCACAGAGACATTTGTGGACCTATTCATCCACCATGTGGACCGTTAAGATAATTTATGGTCTTAATTGATGCATCATCCCAATAATCATATGTGTGTTTATTATCTACTCGCAACCTGGTGTTTGCAAGATTAATTGCTCAAATAATTAAACAATGAGCACAATTTTCTGACCATCAAATTAAAAATATACGTTTGGATAATGTTGGTGAATTTTCATCACATACTTTTGATGTATATTGCATGTCAATTGGGATTAATGTTGAACATCCTGTAACTTATGTTCATACACATAATGGCCTTGTTGAATCTTTTATTAAAATATTACAATTAATTACTAGACCATTATTAATGAAAATAAATCTCCCAACACCTGCCTAGGGACATGCTGCAGTAATTGTACGTATAAGGCCAACTAGTTATCATAAATTCTCTCATTTACAATTAGCTTGTGATTCAGAACCAAATATTACTCATTTAAGAATTTTTGGGTGTGCTGTATATGTTCTAATTGCACCAAATTAGTGTACAAAGATGGGTCCTCAAAGAAGAAAGAGAATATACGTTAGATATGATTCTCCCTCTATTATCAGGTATGTTGAACCCTTGATAGGAGATGTATTCACAACATGATTTGCTGATTATCATTTTGATGAATCATTATTCCCTAAATTATGAGGAGAAATAAACAGTATAAGAAAGATCTTGCTTGGACAATATCATTAAATTATCTTGATTCGCGTGTGTGAACTTAAAGTTTAAAAGATAATTCATTTGTAAAACATTGCAAGTCAAATGCTAAACGCTTTTGTTGACTCCAGAAGAGTAACAAAATCACATATTCCAACTATAAATACTCTTATTCGAATTGAAGTCCCAACAGAACAAAAGATTATCCCTAAAGTTGCTGAGTAAAAAACACGCCAGAAGCGTAGCCGACCTCTTGGTTCTAAAGATAAAAATTCTCGAAAGAAAAAATGATTAAATGATCCAGGTGATTATATTGAAGAAAAGAATGATAAAGACCAAGAGAGAATTGATGACAAAATAAAAGAACCAGAAGTTGATGAACGTAACACTGAAATTTCTATCAATTATACCATTTTCGGTAGAAGTTGGAATCGGATAGAAACAGTTATTGATAATATGTTTGCATACAATATATCACTTGATGTTTTACAGGATAACGATAATCCTGAACCAATATCAGTTGATGAATATCGGTATAGAAGCGATTGGCTACAATGGAAAGATGTAATTCAATCGGAGTTAAATGCACTTATAAAACATGAAATCTTCGAACTTGCAGTCCGAACACCGAAAGGTGTAAAACCTGTTGGCTACAAGTAGATATTTGTGGGAAAGTGTAATGAAAATAATGAAATTGTATGATATAAAGTACGGTTGATAGCCCAAGATTTTTCACAAAGACCAGGTCTTGATTATGATGAAACTTATTCTCCTATTATAAATGCTATTACACTTTGATATCTTATTAGTTTGGTTGTACATGAAAAGATAGATATGCTCTTATTAAATGTTGTCACTGCTTACTTGTATGGAAATTTAGAAAATGATATTTACATGAAAATCCCTGAAGGATTTCGCATGCTCGAAGCATATAAACATTATCCTCGTAAAAATTACTCCATCAAGTTGCAGAAATCATTATATGGCCTGAAGCAATCTGAGTGCATGTGGTTCAATCGTCTTAGTGAATATTTATTGAAAGTGGGATTTAAAAATGACCAGGCATGTCTATGTGTTTTTATTAAGAAATTTGATTCTAAATTTGTGATATTAGCTATATTTGCTGATGATATTAATCTTATTGAACCTCTAGGAGAGCTCCAAGAAATAATTAATTATTTAAAAAGAAAATTCGAAATCAAGAATTTTGGTAAAACTAAATTTTTCCTTGGTTTATAAATTAATCATTTGAAAAGTGGAATATTTATTCATCAATCAACATATACAGCAAAAGTTCTAAAAAGATTTCATATCGACAAAGCATATCCATTGAGTATTCCAATTATCGTCCGGTCATTAGATATTAATAAAAATTCTTTTTGACCTCGAGAAGATGATGAAGAACTCCTTGGTCATGAAGTACCATATCTCAGTGTAATTGATACCTTAATGTATCTTGCTAATAATACACGACCTGATATTGCATTTGCTATCAATTTATTAGCAAGATGTAATTTTTCACTAACACGACGATATTGGAATTGAATTAAACAAGTCATTCGATATCTCCAAGGTACAATTGATCTCGAATTATTGTATTCAAATAAAACCAACCCAATATTGATAGGTTATGCAGATGTTGGTTATTTATCTGATCCACATAAAGCACGTGCTCAAATGGACTATCTATTTACATGTGGAAATATTGTTATATCATGACGTTCTACAAAACAATCTATAGCAATTACTTCTTCAAATCATGCTGAAAATTATAGTCATTCATGAAACAAGTCGAGAATGTGTATGGTTAAAATCAGTGATTTATTATATCTGATAAAGTTGTAGATTATCATCTATAAGAGATATTCCAACTCCTCTTTATGAAGATAATGCAACTTGCATAACTCAATTACGAGGAGGATATATTAAAGGAGATTAGACAAAATATATTTCACTAAAATTCTTCTTTACTTATGAACTCCAGAAGAAATGTGAAATTGATATGCTATAAATTCGGTCATGTGACAACCTGACAGATATTTTCACGAAAATTTAATCGACTGTAACATTTGAGAAGTTGAGATAAAAATCGGTATGCGTGATTCAAAGATTTAAAGGGATCATCTCATTAGGGGGAATAATAAGTAGACATATAGAATAGTGTATTCTTTTTCCTTCACTAAATTTTTTTTCTCATTGGGTTTTTATCTAGTAAGATTTTAACGAGGCATATTTTTTATGTAATGGATATTTAAGGGGGAGTGTTGTGAATTCATTAGTGGAGAATTCACTAATTAGTGGAGAATCCACTAATTCTATTAGTGGACAAATATATATAGATGTCCATCATTAACACCACTAATACATATTAGTAGAGTTAGTAGAGACACCACTAATAAGAGCTCTATAAATAGAGTTCTTCCCAAACATGAAAAGTATACTAATTGTGAGAGAATTGTTGGAGAAAATTGTGAGAGAAAAGAAAAAGAAAATTTTGAAGAAATTATTATGCAAATAATAGTTAGAAAATTATTATGTGTAGATTATATTTTGACACTATCAAAATTTTATAACAATTGGTACACATAGTTCTAAAAATATTTTAATTTTGGTCATTTCCTCTTTTTCTATTGCATAAAATAGGAATTCATGTCCCATCTACTTTTTTTTTTTTTTGGGTGAGGACCAACCTAACCACATACCTTGACTGGTAGGATTTTGCGGTTCCAAAACTGAATAGAAAGTTGCCAATTCAATATTGGGCTATGGGCCCATGATATATCGCATTTTATTCTTGTCTGGCCCATTAAATAAAGATGCAGAAGCCCAGCCTAACGTTGCGGTTGTTCGAAAATGATGTGGCCCAGATTTGAAAGGAAGTTGATGAGAAAAAAGCGATTGGATGATACATTGGTCCAGTTTGACGTAATGATTGTAACTAGAAGGAATAATATAATATTTAAAATAATCATTATATTTATTTATACAAAATAATATTAATTAATTTCTCCTATAATAATTTTATGATTTTTTCAATCTCTATCTATATTTCTATCAAGAACAATTAAATAATATGATGAAATAATTTTTTATGCTAATAAAATCAAAGAGAAAAATATTAAATTTTAACATTGAAATATTTTGTTTTATTAAAGATAATATAAGTTATTATTGGTTACCTTGAATTATTGTGAAAAATCTGGATTGTGTTTTGACCTGAAAGTTTGAGAGTACAACTCGAAACAGAATTTTTCTAAAGTCTATGGTGGTAGCCGCTAGCCCAAGACCTGACTAATCTCTTTGTGGGGTGCGGGGGACTTCGTCCCCTACAATACAGGACCTTGTATTTAGGTTATTGTATAAATATAAGGTTTTGAGATTTAGAATTATAGCATTTCTATAATAATTCTCTAAAAAGAAATAAAAACTATTTCTCCTTACTCGTGGTCATAGGTCACACTGATTGAATCACATAAATTTTGTATGTTTGTTAATTTTTCTTACTTTTAATTCTTTTCATTATTACTATTTTTAATATGTGGTATCAAAGCCAAGTTACCTAAAATTTTTTGTTCAAATTTAAGTATCTAGGGCTCTTTTTAATGATTAAGATGAAATCGCACAAATTTCATATTGATAAATTCAATAGTTTGGATAGTTTCACTGTATATAAGGATAAGATGCGAGCTCTTTTGGTTATGTAACATCCCTTCTTGAGTAGCTTTGAGTTAGGATATATTTTATTACCTTTGACGAATTTTTAGACGGATTTCAAGAGGAAGTATTAGAGGATAGAAAGGAAAATAACAAAGAAGAATTACTTGGAGGAAAATGATTGATTACTATCTAAAATATATTTTATATATTTGATAAAAAATAATATTATATATATTATATTTGATAAGAAATAACTTATTTTATATTAAGAAGAGAAATAAAATTTTGCTAAGTAACCTATGTAACTCGCTATATTAATTAGTCGGTGACCTACTTCATTGTTCATTTCTTAAGTTATTTTCAAATTTATTATTTTAATATTGTAAAAATAGCCCACAATGGTTGACTATAGAAAAGTCATTTGACCATTGTATTTTCTATAATCTTCTTGGATCTTCTAAAATATTCTACTATATGCTAAAGCATTCTATACTCTTTCATTATGTTCTAAAGTCTTCTTTTAGTTTCTTTTAGTTTCTATTTTATTCTATTAATTTCCATAAGTTTCTGTAAGTTTCTAATTACTTCTATTGGCTTCTATAAAATTCTAAAATCTTCTAAAAGATTCCTACACAAGCTTCTTATATAAGCTTCTTACAAAACTTCTCCTATAAGTTTTTTAGAACACTATAAATAGAAAAAAGAGGGAATCACTAGAAGAGAAGAAAAATAAGAAAGAGAGGAAAAAGGAGAGACCGAAAGCAAGAAAAAGGAAGAGAAAGAAAAGAAAGAAAACTGGGGGAGAGAAGAGAGAAGGAGCCAAGAGAAGAAGAAAGAAAAAGGAAAGAAAAAGAAGAAGAGGATGGTTACTTTGGAAGCTTGATTTTGCTACATCAAGTGGGTAAGATTTATTTTTTTTAGAATTAAAGTTGTTTGGTGTATTATGGAGAAAATTATAATATGAATTTTATGCTAGAAGACATGCTTGAATATATGAATTCTTGAAAGAAAGATGAAATGGAAATTGTTGTTGTTGAGATGTGACAGGTTGGTTAAAGAAGAATAATTGCTATGTTTTATAGCTTTCATGGTGCATCTTGAAGTAGTGAAAATGTTGAAAATAGCTAAAGAAAGAGATTAAGGAAAATAAGGGAGGAAATACTATAAAGTTATTTATTGTGGATATAAACAAAATAAATGATTACTTGGTATTTGTGAATGATCTTTGAATTGAGAAGACTATGAATTGAGATGATTGAACCTACATATGTTTTGGAGGGCTAAAAAGGGTTTGGAGTAGGTTTTGCCGGATTGTGGTTGTTAAAGAACAACATGGTATCAAAAGTTACCAAAATTGCCATTAAGAAGAATGAAACTTCTGTTTTGGTGCCTTTGAGTGAATCTTCAGTTTGGATGATTGGGAAGTACTAGAAAGTAAAACCAACTACGATCTCTTAGTTTGAATGTTAAACAAGCTTTGGGAAGTTTCGATGTAATTTGTATTATAGAAGAATCCTTAGAATAACCTATGTGCAGTTGTGATCACAAATAGTAAAAAATTTAGAAATCTATGATGCGTGCTTTGTGTGTATATCCTTGTGCATAGAAAATAATCTCAACAATTCACACAAATTAATCAAGTTTAATTATAAAATACTAAAATCACTTACATAAAACACACATTTAGGCAAGTATACCAATTATATAGTATAGAGTTTAATGGTAAGTATCATTTCCCTCGGGTAAAGTGGCAAGTACTTCTACTATAATATTGTCTCATTGTTTAGTCAACCCTTCATCTAGGTAAAATTGATGAACCATCAAAGGAATTAGCTAATCCTATTACAGTAGAATTCACCTAAGGTTTTCAAATCCATTGAAAGAAAGGAAGAGATAAGTAACGCAAGTAAATGGAATCTCTCAAATCAAGTCAAATTTTAACCACCTAAATTAGCTAATTTACAACTTAAATTAGGTATTGATGGATAATCTCATAAAGGACTCATTCTCTTTCAAGTTATGAACCCCCTACCCTTATATCAACTGGTGGATATCTCTATCTCACTAATCAATCCTAAGAGTAGCATTGGCAAATGGGGTTGGCCCGGCCCACAAGCCGAACCAGCCACACTCCAATTCATCTAAAAACTCACCAAATACTCTCTAACTCTCTCCAATTCTCTCAAACTCTCTTATTTTCATTCATTTTTCTCTCATAATCCTCAAATCTCTTCATTTCCTCTACAAAAAGTGTTAAAATGGAATTTATTTATTTATTTTTTCAATTCTTCAAGCAAACTCTTCATATTTTGAAAGATTATTGAGTGGCTATAATAGGGCAAAAACTTATCTATATTTTTCTAGTTATTTGAGGGTGTTTTGTGATACATTTGTTATCATAACTAAGCATATTCCTTCATATTTGATATTTTACCCTTGGAAAGGTGTATTGGACCTTTATTGTAGAAAACGATGAAAAAATATCAAAACCGTCGCCATCAGAGCACGGCCGGTGCCGGCCGTGACCCATGGAACCGGCCCTGGCCTCGATCTGGAACAACTGGGGATTTTTCAAAGAAAAAACAGAGCATGACCAGGGTGCCGGTCGTGACCCACGGAGCCGGCGCCGGCTCTACTCTGTCCCATATCGGCGAATTTTCTAATTATGTGAAATTTGGTAATTTCCTAAGAGTTTTGGTATTTTTCAATCTCTACTCGGCCTAGAATTCTTAGGGGATGAAATTTGGCCTCTTGAAAGCCTATTTAAACAAGAAAAATACAAGACAAATGTGTGAATCCAAGGATCAAATCAGAAAATTATTCATTAAAGGAGGAGTTCATCAAATCAAGAAGCGTTGTTTAAGAAAATCTTCAAGGGAGAAGAAAGAGGATTGTTTATGAGTATTTTCTTTTACTTTTGTTTTCTTTTTCTTAAATAATGATGGAATCAATTTTTTTTATTGTAATTTAATATTATTTTGGGATTCATGATTTATTGAGTTAATTTAGTCTTTTTGATCAATTCATTATTCATCTTGGGATTTAATTACTTATTTTTCTTACGAAGTTGATTGATTGATTCTTTTTGTTAACTTGTTTGAAAAAGGGGTTGATAATGACTTCAATTAATTAATTTTATATTTTTCATCTCTTAACTTGCTTGAAAAATAGGTTAATTGTTAAGAACTTGGTAATTAAATGTTGGTTGATGATTGTTTGAATATGAATTTCATCGACTAATTTTATACTTTAAATTATCTAGAATATAGAGATTTATTTGAGGATTGATTTTAATACATCTATTGAGTAAGACTGGTGAGATAGAATATATCCATTAAGTTACTTAGAAGATAGGGGATAATGGATTGAAAACGAAGTGACACTACAAAAAAATGATACATTAGTGACAAAACTTAAGTTAGGAAATTTTTTTTGTGGCTAAAAGTACCATTTAGAGAGGAAAATTTTTCTTTTGCGACAAATTTTTTTTGTCTCTACTGATTAAGACTTTCGGCAAAATTTTTTTTATTTCCTAGCTAAAAGTGATGGCTTTAGCTAGGAAATAAGTGCATTAGCGAGAAAAATTTAACTTTCCTCACTAATGATGCACCAATAGCGACGAAATTTTATTTCCTAACAAAATTTTCCTCGCTAATGATGCATCATCAGTGACGAAAATATATTTTCTCTCTAATGATGCATCATCAGTGACAAAATACATTTCCTACCTAAAAATATTAATTTCTATCACCGTTAACTATACTTTTAGCTACAAAATTTTCATTCCTAGCTAATACACATCCCTAAATTTTTAAATATTTACAACATCACCCCATAAATTTTGTAAATTGGACTTTAAAATTTTTATTCATACAAAATGACCTTATAAATTTATAAATTGGTCCCTAAATTTTGAAATATTTATAATATGACCTTAAAAATTTTACAAATTAATCTTTAAAATTTTAAATATATACAATATTATCAAATATGAGAATATGCTAGATTATGTGTGGCAAAATATATCTGATTACCTTCAAATTTTCTCATAATATTTTTTTGGGGCCAATTTTAACAAATTTAACGGTTGGATCGTTAATTTAATGCGTCTATCATTGTAAATGCATTAAATTTTGGATTTTTTTACCGATATTATGCTAGATTTATGCCAGAAAATATCTGATTATCTTTAAATTTGGTTATAACACTTTATTTTTTAGCAATTTTAACAAATAAAATGGTTGGAACGTTAATTTGAGGTGCCAATCTTTGTAAATGCTTTAGGTTTTCGGTATTTTTATAGATATTTCTTTGGATTACGTGCCAAGGTATATCTGATTACCTTCAAATTTGGTAATAACAATTTTTTTAGTAATTTCAACAAATTTAATGGTTGGATTATTAATTTAAAGTGCCTATCTTTATAAAGGCCTTAGGTTTTCAGTATTTTTGTAGATACTTTGATGGATTACGTGCCAAGGTATATCCGATTAACTTCAAATTTGGTAGTAACACTTTTATTAGAAATTTCAACAAATCTAACGGTTGAATCATTAATTTGAAATGCCTATCTTTGTAAAAGCCTTAGGATTTCGGCATTTTTATAGATATTTTACTGGATTACATGCCAAAGTATATCCGATTACCTTCAAATTTAGCTGTAACACTTTTCTTAATAATTTCAACAAATCTAATGGTTGGATCATTAATTTGAAGTGTCTATCTTTGTAAAGGCCTTAGGTTTTTGGTATTTTTATAGATATTTTGTTGGATTATGTGCCAAAGTATATCTGATTACTTTCAAATTTGCTTATAGTATGTTTCTTAACAATTTCAACTAATGTAATGGTTGGATCGTTAATTTGAAGTGCCTATCTTTGTAAAGGCCTTAGGTGTTTGGTATTTTTGTAGATATTTTGTTGGATTACGAGCCAAAGTATATCCAATTACCTTAAAATTAGGTCATAACACTTTTATTAACAATTTCAACAAATTTAATGGTCGATTGTTAATTTGATGCGCCTATCTTTGTAAATGTCTTAGGTTTTCTGCATTTTTTGCAGATATTTTGTTAGATTGCGCGCCAAGATATATCCGATTACCTTTAAATTTAGTCATAACACTTTTTTTAGAAATTACAATAAATCTAATGGTCGTATCATTAATTTGAGGTTCCTATCTTTGTAAATGCCTTAGTTTCTCAGTATTTTTATAGATATTTTATTAGATTACATGTCAAAGTATATCCGATTACCTTCAAATTTGGTCATAACACTTTTCATCGAAATTTCAACAAATCTAATGCTCAAATTGTTAATTTGAAGTGTCCATCTTTGTAAATGCCCTAGGTTTTCGGTATTTTGTAGAATTTTATTAGATTATATGCCAAAGTATATCTGATTATCTACAAACTTGGTAATAACACTTTTTTTAGCAATCTGAACAAATCTAATGGTCAAATCATTAATTTGAAGTGCCTATCTTTGTAAAGGCCTTAGGATTTTGGAATTTTTGTAGATATTTTTTTTTTGGATTACTTGCCAAAGTATGCCCGATTACCTACAAATTTGGTTGTAACACTTTTCTTAGCAATTTCAACAAAAATAATAGTCACATTGTTAATTTGATATGTCTATATTTGTAAATGCCTTAGGTTTTTTGCATTTTTGTAGATATTTTGTTAGATTGCGTGCCAAGATATATCCGATTACCTTTAAATTTGGTCATAACACTTTTTTTTTTTTTTTACAATTTCAACAAATCTAATGGTTGGATCGTTAATTTAATAAGTATATCTTTTTATATACGTATGTGATGTTTGTTTTTTAGTGTAGAAAATATTACCAACAAATTACACAATTAATCAAACTTTAATAAAATGGTAATCACTAAAACCACACATACGAGCAAATATACCCATCATATAGCATAGGGATTAGCAAGTATCGAATCCAGGAGAATTTAGGCTCCCACCTTACATTACCCAAATTCTTATTGTTTAGCTAATAAAATATGAAGAGATAAAATAAAATTTTAACCTAATATACTAGAGAATAGATCAAGTTCATACAAGACAAGTCACAAGGATTATCAAGGAGTAAGAATAAGAAGAAAAGACATGTAAATAGATAGAAATCCTCAAAGACATAACAATGATTGATTAGCACTTATCACAATTAATTATTATCTTGGCACCATGAAGGAACTTAAGTAAGATCCAATTGTTTTCCAAGTCATGAACTTACTTATGTATACTCTACTTCTTTCCCAATCTATGGAATCACTATCTTTTGATTAATTTGGCAGATTTTCCAATCGCACTAAAGTAGCCAAAAGATGCATTAAACTCATACCACATAAACATAGAATTAGCCAATGACCATTTGCTCGAGGTGAAATTAACTAATCTTTAATCACTTAGGTTCTTTAATCTTAACTTTGTTTCCCAAGTCCATTACGATTTAACAAATACGAAATCAATGCAATAAACTCCTAACATCGTTTCTTAAGTCAATTAGAAAAACTAGCATCAATAACCAATGATAATAAGTAATCAAATACGAAAGACAATAATCAATTGATCAAAGAACTAAAATTAATAAAAAGTCATGAATCCAAAAATATCTTCTAAATATAATTAAAATAATTAAAACTCAAATTATCAATAAATTACAAAGAAGAGAAAAAGAAACCACTCATAGACAAGTAGGCCTTCCTTTTCTTCCTTGAAACCTTCTTGAGCAACCTCCTTTTCTTCTCCATGAATTCTCCTTTGATCCTTCTAAATCTTGGTGTTTTTCTAGGAGTTTCCTATGGGTTTGCAAATCTCAAAGGTGAAAACTAGTTTGTAGAATGTTATTCTCTTGTATATATAGGAGTTCTAATTGCCAAAAAGTGTGTACAAGAGTCTTTTTCTATGGTTGAAAGGGTTCCCAAAAGAATCAAATTGAAATTGCCAAAATCTGTTTGGAAAAGGAAAATTCGCCGACATTGATCAGAATGGACCTCTTCAACACACGTGGTGCCAGGTCCAATCTGTTTCTCCTCAAAATTGCTGCTTTTCCAGAATAAACCTGGCACCTGGTGGCTAAACTAGATCTGGCACTGGGTCTAATCTATAATCTTTCACTTTTTGCTTGAAATTCACTTAATCTACACAAATTTGTCAAAAATACTTTTTACAAGCAAAATGTCAAATAGGAAGGAATACGCCTAGTTATTACAACAAAAGTACCTCAATTTGACCACAAATAACTAGAAAAATAGTGTTAATTTTAGCCCCTATCACATAGCTCCATACTTGAACTTTTGCTTGTCCCCAAGCAAACAAGAATTAGACACTAAGCATTTAGAATAAGACAAAACAATTTCACAAATTTTTCCTTAGCAAATTCATCCATAATGAAGACATAACATTCTTCCAACCTTAAACATAAATTTTCCATTCATTGAACCTTTTCAAAACCTTGTAAACTCTTGTATTAAATCAAACAATCATAAGGCTATCAAAGTTAAGTTAAACAAACTCATATCCAGTAAAAGAAAATTATCCTACTTCTCAAGCAAAAACATAGATAACATAAATCATACAAATTAAGTCATTTAACCAATTCCAACATTGTGAACTTAAATTTACACAACCCAAGATAAAAAAATAAGGAAAACACTCCATTCTTTTTGTTTTCAATGGCTTAGGGAATTGATAGCCTCAAGTGCATGGATTTCTCTTCACACACCATATTGGCCTCCTTATAGTCATCATCATTTTTTCAGCAATTTCCTTTTTCTTTCTTTTTTCTTTCCTTACCTTCTTGCCTTTGGAATACCTTCAAGAGAGTGGGATGCTTTTTTATTTCTTCTCTTCCACTCACCGTATTAGCCCCCTTTTTAACAAAAGGTCTCTCTCTCTCTCTCTCTCTCTCTCTCTCTTTTCCTCAATAGATGAAAGTAATTTTTTTTCAACTGACATTCTTTCCTTTTCACTCATTTTTTTTTTTTAAAATTTCCTTACATTCCTTATTCACAACTCTAAGTCAAACAAACTTTAAACTTATAATACAGGAATTAGTCAACAACTCTTCCCATATTTCATCAAATCATCCACATTCAAACTTAAAAAATAAAACAAAACTCAAACACCAAATATAATCAATGTTAACTTAAATTCTGAACACATAGTAAAATCTAACTTAATACACAAGTTTACTTTTTAAATAAAAATCCAACTATAATGAATGACAAATCTATATACAGAGTTAAAAAGAAAATCACAACTCCATTATAGATAAATAAGCGCAATTTAGCTCTAAAATTTCTCAACTTTCCAAAATTGTCAAAATTTCAAGGAAAATGCAACAAAATTATTTTTCAAAATTAAAAATTTTTCCAAAGTAGCTTAATACCAAGAAAACACCAAGATAATTGATAAAAAAAAATTTGGACAAAGAATATTATTAAACCACTCTCCTACATTTAAACTGGACAATATCCTCATTGGAAAAAAATTAACATAAGAAAGTATCTCCAAAGGGACCAAAAATGATAAAGGTGGTAGAAATTTAAGCAATACTCCCCAAGTGCAATAAGTTCCAATAGATATCAAAACTGAAAATAGAGAAGAGAGCTTGGTTAAAAAGACTTTATTCTGACTTACAAAAGAAAACACAAATAAAAGTAGAAAGAAAATAATAACAAAAGAAAGACACACCTAAATAAAAGAAAACACACAAAAGAAAAATACTAATAAAAATCCTAACAAAGCAAATAAAGACACGACTCACTGCTCCACTCTCGAGATAGAAAATATTTTTCTTGTTACAAGGGGGTAAATGACACTTAACAACTTAAACAAAATAAAACCCAAAGCAAAGATATAAACTCTTTCCACTCATCATGCTTCCTCATCAAATCTTTGTAAAAGAAATTAAAGCTCATTAAAAAAAAGTAGGCATAATGAATGTAGACATAAGAGAGGATTTTAAAAAATGGAGGGTTCATTGAAAATATTAGTTGCAATGAATGTAAATGCATGACCCTCCTTCCTAACACTTTTTTAGACATACAAATCAAGTTTTCAACACAAAGATGTAAATTATATTTAAAAAGTGTGTAAACATGAGAATCACTACTTATCCCTTCAAAAAATTTGTCACAATTGAAATTCTCCTGAAAATTTAGCAATTAAGTTCTTAAAGATGGGATCAAGAAATTCTTACTTTTCAACACATGGTCTACAAAAACAAAGTTACCTTCATTTGAATAAGGTGAAGGGTAGAAATTACCACCATCCTCCCAGGACTTCTTATGATGTAGCGTTGAAAGATCTAACTCCTTGAGACATGTTAAACTCCATACATCATCATTTGGACCATTGTCCTCCAAGAATGTAGAGGAACCTAGGAAATCATGTGATAAAGAGAGATTAGAAGTATTAGCACATAGAGAAACATTGAATGCCTCCCTTTTCACATTAAGCAATTGTTCCTCATATCCTCTCTCTTTTCCTTGGGGATTCTCTTATTCAAGTGTATGGGCCTTTATGGCATATTCAACCAACTTGACTAGTTGTGTTCTTTGATGGCTCATTCGTTGGGATGCTTTTCATGCCACATAATGGACTTGTTTGTGTTGGCAGCAAAGGATTTGATTGAAGTTTCAAGTGACATCACACTAAAAACGTTCATTCGAGCTTGCAAATTTGCCAATCTATCATCATTGTAGCTCTTTTGATCTTGTGTCCAAAAGTAATTGTCCATGATGATGTCAATCTTGCGCTCAAAGAAAAATAAAAATAAATTAAAAATAAAAATAAAAATAAACAAAAATAATAGAAAAATAAAGAAAAAGGAAAACACACAAATGAGAAATATTCACAAGCTCCCTAAAAACAAAAGTTAGTGACATTTACAAATACAACAACGGCTAAATCAATAAGATTCGAGTGTTTTCAATTGTGTCCATCCTCGGCAATGGAGCAAAAAACTTGATGCGTGTTTTTTAGTGTAGAAAATATTGCCAACAAATTACATAATAAATCAAGCTTTAATAAAATGCTAACCACTAAAACCATACATATGAACAAGTATACCCATCGTATAGTATATGAACTAGCAAGTATCGAATCCACGAGAACTTAGGCTATAACACCCCACAACCTAGGCCCAGCAGGGCTGGGGATGTCGCTCCGTCCAAAGGATAAGGGGTCTTTATAATTAGGACACACAACAAAAATAAAACAATACTTTGAAATTAAAGCTTATTACAACCCAAAAAAAATTCAAGAACAAATCCAAAATAAATTGTTTACTCTCATCCCTTAAAGCATCACATAAAATAAAAAACACAAAATCTTCCAAAGCAGGCAACAACTAGCTACTCATCCCCATAGCAGGATCGACCTGAAATCATGGTAAAAAGGGTGATGAGATAAAAATCTCAGTAAGTCCGTGTGTGCTTTGAGTGTTCAGGTAAAACAGTTCATGTTTGCAAGTTGAAACATTTCATAAGAGAAAATGCTGGCAATCAATAAATAAAGTTAAAATAAAGAGTGGCGTTTACCTCTTTTCAAACCATACAAGTGCACAATAAATACAACGACTTAAATAGGCGGCCATGGGTACCACACATTGGGCCCCATGTCCATACAACGGTCAGAATGCCACATTTTGTGCAGATCGACAAAAGGTAGGTGTACGGCTTATCGGATAAGATACTCCTCATTCTCTACACCTAAACAAAATCGGTTGTCTACTCCGACAACATACAGTCCACATGACTGAAATTTGCTAGCTCGGACCGGCGTGACTAAGTAGTACTGTCGCTTCTCCAAGTTGAGTTCATCTTCTGGAGGTGACTTCTTACTAGAAGACTCGCTCTTGCTCTTCAAAATTAGTAATACTAGCCTACCCTTATTGAGTACTCAATGTTAATTGTTCCACTTGAGAGAAAATCGATAAAACATAGCTTTACTTGAAAATGGCAATTAAGGGGTTCTAAAGTTCGTGACAAAGTTGGTTTTAGAAAGAGTCTAGTGTTTGAGTAAAACTGCTTATAGTTTTTCAAATAATTTGTTTGAATGAAATAAGAAAGAAAACGGTCCTCAATTGCCTTTACAAAACCAGTGTTCATATACTTCGTGTTTGGCTTGCCATAGTAACCTTTTACAACAAACAAGTTTTATGCAAGAGCTTACCTGATCCTTCGCTTGAGCTAACTCAAAGATCTTCCAAAGCTGACCTAAACCCGCCTGGGGTAAACACAAGCCATAATTAAACTCAAGCCAAATTTGCTTCTATAAATAATCCTAGTTCAACTTCCTACAATCATAACCTTAATGTTCCAAACTTTAAGGCTAGATAATCAAAAGGATTTTATAAAATAAATCTAGTTTGATAATAAAATAACTAGGGTTTGTAAAATATTTACTAATAAATTGTAGGTATAAATCTTTGTTATTAATAAATAAACTAGGGTTTATTTGATAAAGGGTCCTAAGTCCTAGATGATATTATTAAAATAATAAACTATTACTATTCTCTTAATTAATAATTAATAGTTAGAAAATAATTGATAAATAAAATTAATAAGTAAATTTTAATATATTTTGATTAAAAGATAATAAATAAATTTTAATAGTATTTATGAATATATAACTTATAAGATTAATATTTTACCTATTATGATTATTTATATAAACTGCTTTATTTAATATTATTATATATAATATTTTTATATTTTAATTTTAATAAAAGATATAATTTATTTGGCTAAAATATCATTATCTTATATAACAGTCCAATTCCACATTTTCCTAGGGTTTTCGAAATCATTAGAAGAAAATATAGTATTAATTTTTATTAATGTATTAAAATTGACTAACTTAAATAATTTAGAAACAACAAGGTTATGATCATAATTCTCCTATTGCTAACCATAATCATGAACATAGACTCTAACGCCAATCCACAAACCATTCAATTCATGAATAAAATCATAGATCCAAATCTACCATCACATGATCCAAACTCCACTAAACATAATCATATTCATGGCTTTAATAAGCATACAAGGACATAAAACCCTATTCACCAAATGTGACATAATATCTACCATGCTTAATCATCCACACTAACTCACGACATGAAGAGCATGCAACAAACCCTAAAACATCATAAAACTCAACCATGACAAATCATCCTCATACTTCAATCCCAACTCCATCATATAAACACATACTCAATCACCAATCATATTCCATCATTTTCTAATTACATCTAAGAGACATGATTTTAAAATTAAGGAGAGGGTTAAAGAGACATACTCGAATGACGACTACCTTGATGAAGTCTCAAGAGAGTCCACACGCTTGGAAGGCTTGATCCGACCAAGAAGGAAGAAAAGAAAATGGCTATGGTTGAAACAACCATTTCGGCCGAGAGAGAGAGAGAGAGAGAGAGAGAGAGAGAGAGAGAGAGAGAGAGAGAGAGAGAGTATTAGTATATTTCAATAAAGATCGAAGAGGAAGAAAGATGAACATAATCGTTCATGTTTACCTTGAGAGTGTTCTTGAGTCTTCAAGAAAATTCTAGTTTTTTGATCCGAAAGTAAAGTCTTGATTTCAGCGTTTGATGTTATAAATTACAGAAATAGATTCTAGAGGATGAGTAGATGTGATCTGGAGTTTTTGGAGAAGATTAGAGGTGTTTAGAGTGGTCTTAGGCTTAGAGAATGGTGGTGTGTATTCTTGGTGAAATGGAGAGAATGGAGAGAATTGAGAGAAAGCTGGACGAATTTTGCTGAAGGGGTTGGCCGAATGGTTAGGGGATTCTTGTGATTGAATTTTTAGATTAGGGAGAAGAAGGAAAGTTAGTTGTTTGAAATTCAAAAGAAGTAATTTAGGAAGTGAATTAAGGTAGAAAATATGGTAAGAATAGCTTGGTTGATGGAGGTCTTTGGGAGCTTCAATGGCCGACTGGTTTGGCTGGGATTTTGCTGAAATGAATGATGTTTGAATGAGCTATAGGGTGGCCGAAATTCAGAGTGTAATGGTGGAAGATTTTCTGGTTGTTTGAAGCTTAATCCAAGGAGTTTTCATGGATCAATTTGCTAGAATTTTGAACTTAAATTGGAGGCTTGATTGTAGTGATTGATGGAGTGATTTAAGGAGTAGCCATGGAGCTTCATTCATGCAGATCAATGGAGAAGATGATGAAGTTCAGTTCATGGCTGACTAAGGTTGGTTTTACAGAAAATTGGAGTGAGTTTCGGATAGGGTTGAAGAAGGAACAAGGCCGGAATTTCTAGTTGTTCATTTAAGAAGTTTGCTGGAATTTTTGTGCAGATTTTTATGCAATGTTCCAACTAACTTGCAGAAGGTTTGAAAGGGTATTAGAGGGTCCTTTAAGGCTGGTTTCTAGCCTTCTTTATGGAGGAAAGACATAGATGAATTACTGGTTTGAAGGCTAGAAGAAACAGCTTGGTTTTTGGACTGTTATGCTGCGAATTCTACTCAGAATTTTTTTCTGGTTTGCACACTTTGTGCAGTCCAAATTTTGGCCGAAGTTTTTAGCTTTTAAGCTAAGTAAATTGGCTATTTTTCTAGAAGTATTTGAATGGGAAAAATGGCTAAAAATTTCAAAAGTTGGATTGACCAAGAAGCTGGAAAAATTTTTCAGATTACTATATGAAGAAGATGAACACTTATAGGGTGGAGTTTGAAGGTTCAACCATGGAGATTAATTCTCTTGGGAACCTTCCATAACCCCTTCCCCATTTTCAGTCAATATGCTATCCTCATATAGACATTTTCGAAACTCCAAGATCAAAGAGTCTTGCTGGAATTTTCTGAAAATAAAAATGGCTTGGATAAATTGAGCAACTTAATTGATAAAGATTTAAGGTAAGCTAGAGAGCAAAAATGATATGAATCTCTTAAGAGTTTTTGTAGGGTACAAGAGTAGGATTAGGACATTCCTTTCATGTCTCCCCTAGGACAACACTTCTACTCCTTCTTATGGCCTACAAGGGACAAAAATATCCATCTATCTAAAATAAAATTTAATCATGCCAAAACTTAAATGATGGGATTTGAACTCAAAACCTTAGAGATAAATTCCAAAGCTCTAACCACTAAACCACAACAAGTCTTGCTCTTATTTTCTCTCCTAAATATTCTTCCTATTCAATCTCCAAGCGATCTCCCTATTTCCACTTCAAGTAAAATTACCATTTTGCCCTTCCTATTCAATAAGCATAATTAAGCCTTCTAGACTATAAATCATGATTCCAAAACACATAAAGTCATTCAACAAATATATTTATACATGCAAGAAAATATGATATGCATTCCGACCCCTTTACCCTAGGGTTGGTTTTAGATGGGGTTTCACATAGGCTCCCACCTTACTTTACCCAAATCCTTTTTATTTAGCCAATAAAATAAGAAGAGATAAAATAAAACTCTAACCTAATATACTAAATAATAAATCAAGTTCACATAAGACAAGTTATAAGGATTATCAAGGAATAAAAATAAGGAGAAAAGACATGTAAATAGATAGAAATCCTCAAAGACATAATAATGATTGATTAGCACTTATCATAATTAATTATCATCTTGGCACCATGAAGGAACTTAAGTAAGATCCAATTGTTTTCCAAATCATGAACTTATTTATGTAGACTCCACATCTTTTCCAATCTATGGAATCATTATCTCTTGATTAATTTAACAGATTTTCCAATTGCACTAAAATAGCCAAAAGATGCATTAAACTCATACATCATAAATATGGAATTAGCTAATAACCCTTTGCTCGAGGTGAAATCAACTAATCTTTAATCACTTAGGTTCTTTAATCTTAACTTCGTTTCCCAAGTCCATTAAGATTTAACAAATATGAAATCAATGCAATGAACTCCTAACATCATTTTCCAAGTCAATTAGAAAAACTCACATAAATAACCAATGGTAACAAGTAATCAAATACCAAAGACAATAATCAATTGATCAAAGAACTAAAATTAATACAAAGTCATGAATCCAAAAACATCATCTAAATACAATTAAAATAATTAAAACTTAAATTGTCAAAAAATTACAAAGAAGAGAAAAAGAAACCACTCATAGACAAGTAAGTCTTCTTCTTCTTCCTTGAAACCTTTTTGAGCAACCTCCTCCTCTTCTCCAAGAATTTTCCTTTGATCCTCCTAAATCTTGGTGTTTCTCTATGAGTTTCCTATGGGTTTGCAAATCCCAAAGGTGAAAAATAGTTTGTACTATGTTATTCTCTTGTATATATAGGAGTTTTAGTTGCCAAAAAGTATGTACAAGAGTCATTTTCTATGGTTGAAAGGTTTCCCAAAAGAATCAAATAGAAATTGCCAAAAGCTGCTTGAAAAAGGAAAATTCGCCGACACTAATTAGAATGGACCTGGCACCCGGTCCTTTCGACACACTTGGCACTGGGTCTAATCTGTTTCTCCTCAAAATTACTACTTTTCCAGAACAGACTTGGTGCTTGGTGGCTAAACTGGACCTAGCGCCAAGTCCAATCTATAATCTTTCACTTTTTTGCTTGAAATCCACTTAATTTTGCCCAAATTGATCAAAAACACTTACAAGCAAAATGTCAAATAGGAAGGAATATGCCTAGTTATTACAACAAAAGTATCTCAATTTAACTTCAAATAACTAGAGAAATAGTGATGATTTTAGTTCCTATCAGTATGTATGTATATATATATATATGCATGTATATATATGTGTGTGTTGTATATATAAATAATGCATGGGTTATCTATAAATATACATATATATTTTTATATATGTGTGTTGTATACATAGATATATTTATATATGTGTATGTATATATATTTACATGAATATGTATATATGTGTAAATATGAATATATGAATATTTATATATATATATATGTGTGTGTGTGTGTGTGTGATTATATATATATATATATATGTATATATTTATTTACAGACTTATATATATATATATATATATATATATATATATATATATATATATATATATAACACCCCACTATCTAAGCCTGACAGGGCCGGGGATGTCGTTCCATCCAAAGGACAAGAGGTCTTTATAACTAGGTTACACAATTAAATTAATAGAATAAAACAATACTTTAAACTTAAAACTTATTACAATCCAAGAATTCAAAACAAATCCATAATAAAAATTATTCACTCTCAACTTCCCCAAAGCATTACATAAAAACAGATAACAAAATCTCTTTCAAGGCAGACAATATTAGCTACTCATCCCCACAACAGGATCGACCTGAAATCATGGTAAAAAGGGAGATGAGATAAAATTTCAGTAAGTCCTTGTGTGCTTTGAGTGTCCAGTGAAAACAGTTCGTGAATGTAAAGTGTAAAATCTTTATAAGAGAAATGCTGACAAGCAATAAACAGTAGTCAAAATAAAGAGTGGCGTTTTGGCTTTTCCAACCATACATGTTCAATAAAATCAACCACTCAAAAAGTGGTCATGGGTTACCACACGTTGAGCCCTATAGCCATACAACGGTTAGAATGCCACACTTTGTGCAGACTAACAAAAGGTAGGTGCTTGGCCTACCGAGTAAGATTTTCCTCCTTCTCTACACCCAAACAAAACCGGTTATCCACTCCGGCAACACACAGTCCACATGACTGAAAATTGCTAGCTCGGACCGGCATGACTAAGTAGTACTGACGTTTCTCTAAGTTGAGTTTATCTTCTGGAGGTGGCCTCCTACCAGAAGACTCACTCTTACTTTTCAAAACTTGTACTACTAGCCTACCCTTATTGAGTACTTAACGTAATATATATATATATATATATATATATATATATATATATATACATACATATATATATATCCCACTTGGGAAAATGAATAAAACATAGTACCACTTGTACATGGCAATTAAGGATTTCCAAAGTCTTTGTCAAAATCAGTTTAGAAACAGTTTAGTGTTTGAATAAAATTGCTTGTTGATTTTTAAATAATTGGTTTGACAAAAATAAGAAAGGAAACAGTCTCTAATTGACTTTACCAAATCGGTGTTCACAAACTTCAAGTTTGGCTTGCCATAATAACTTTTTGCAACAACAAGTTTTATGCAGGAGCTTACCTGATCCTTAGCTCGAGATAAAACAAAGGTCTCCAACAACTGACCTAATCCCGCTTGGGGTAAATATAAGCCATAATTAAACTCAAGCTGATATTCACTTTCACAAATAAACCTAGCTCAACTTACTACAACCATGACCCTAGTGTCCCAAGCTTTAAGGCTAGATAAATAAATAAAAAGGTTTATAACATAAATCTAGCTCAAAATTAAAATAACTAGAGTTTGGGAAAATAGGTTTAATAAGTGGAAAGTTTAAATCTTGCCTAAAATAAATTAGGGTTTATTTGATTAAGGGTCTTAGGTCATAGATGTTATTATGTAAAATATTAATCTAGTAATAATTAATAGTTAGAAAATAATTGGTAGATAAAATTATTGTAAGTAAATTTTAATAGGTTTTGATTGAAAGATAATAAGTAAATTTTAGTAGTATCTATGAATATAAGACTTACAAAATTAATATTTTACTTATGATGATTATTTACATAAAAAGGGCTTTATTTGATATTATTATTTTATATAGTATCTATATATTTTATTTCTTTAATAAAAGCTATAATTTATTTGACTAAAATATTCTTATTATATATATAATAGTCCAAAACCACCTTTCCTAGGGTTTTCGAAATTTACTAGAAGAAAATACAGCAATAATCATTTTATTGATAAAATAAAATTAGTTTAGGAACAATAAGGTCATGATCATATTTCTATTACTAACCATAATCATAAACATACACTCCACAACAATTCATCAAATCATCCAAATAATGAATAAAGGCATGATCCAAACTCTACTAACATAAACATATTCATGGTTTTAACAAAAATACATGAACATAACCCTATTCACCAAAGGTGACATAATCTCTAACATGCTTGATCACTTAGACCATTCATGACATGAAGAGCATGCAACAAAACCCTAAAATGCCATACAATCATTCAAGACAATCAACTCATGCATCAATTCCCATCTCCATCACATACACATATTTATTCATGCTTCAATCTCAACTCCTTCACAACAACACATGCTCAAACCCTAATCATAATCCATCTCCTTCCAATATCATCCTAGAGACATGAATCAAGAATTTAAAGAGGAGTTTGAAGATGTTTACTTGATTGATGACTACCTTGGAGTAGTTTCGAAGGGATCCTAACCCTTAGGAGACTTGATCCGCCTAAGAGAGATGGAGAAAATATGGCCATGGTTGAAGTATCCATTCGGCCAAGAGAGAGAGAGAGCATTTGGCCAAGAGAGAGAGAGAGAGAAAGAGAGAGAGAGAGAGAAAAGAGAGGAAGAGAGCTCGTTAGTATGTTATATATATATATATATATATATATATATATATATTCATTAGAAGTTGAAGATGAGTGAAGATGTAAGCGATTGATCATGCTTACCTTGAAGGTGTTCTTGGCCTTCTCGAAAATACTGGTTTTTTGGGGCTTGATTTCCGAGTTTGATGTTAAAAGTGGTAGGAATGGATTCACAGAAGTGAGTAGGTACAATCTGGAATTTTTTTTGAAGAAGATTGAAGTGGTTTTGGTGGCCTTAAGCGAGAGAAGGTTAGTTGGTGTTCTTGAAGGTTGAAGAGAATGAAGAGGATTGAGGAAGAGCTAGCCAAAATTCTGTGGAAGATAGTGGCCGAATTGCTTGAGAGGTTTTTGCAACTGAATTCTCTGGTTTGAAAGGAATAGGAAAGCTGGTTGTTTGAAATCCCAAAAGAACATTTTAGGGGATCAATTTTGGAAACAAAATATGGTAAGAAGATCTTGGTCAATGAAGAGCTTTTGGAAGCTCCAATGGCCGGTTGTTTGTCTGTGATTTTTGTTGGAATGAAAGCTGTGTGAAGGTGCTTAATGGTGGCTGAAAATATGGAGTACAAAGGTGAAGGGATTTCTGGTTGGTTGAGGGATGATTTATGGTTGGTTCAACCATAGAAATTAATTCTCTTGGGAACCTTCCACTACTCCTCCCTATTTTTGGCCAATAAGATGACTTATTCACAGCCATTTTCGAAATCTAAATCCCACAGATCTTTACTGGAATTTTCTGGAATGAAATTGGCTTGAACAAATTAATCAACCTAATTGATTAAGGATTAAGGAAAGCTAGGGAATCAAGAAGGGTATGAAACCCTTAGAATTTTTTTGTAGGGTACAAGAGTAGGATTAAGACATTCCTATCATGTCTCTCCTAGGACAACACTTGTACTCTTCACTAAGTCATGCAAAGGCCAAAACCTAGCCTTCCCAAACAAAATAAAATTTAATCATGCTAAAACTCTAATGATGGAATTTAAACTCTAGACCTCAAGGATTAATTCCAAAGCTCTAACCACTAAATCATAACAACTCTTGTTCTTATTTTCTCTCCCAAATATTTTTCCTATTTAATCCTCAAGCTATCTCCCTATTTTCACCTTAGGCAAAAATTACCATTTTGCCCTTCTTACTCCACAAGCACAACTAAGCCATCTAGGCTACCAATCATATATCCAAAGCACATAAAATCATATAAAAATATATTTATCCATACAATAAAATATGATATGCGTCCCAACCCCCTTACTCTAAGGTTGGTTTCAACTGGGGTTTTACATATATATGTAAATATATATGAACATATAGATGTATATATATAAATATGTATTAATCTACATATGTATATATGAATATGTATATACATATATAAATATATATGAATTTGAATATATATATATATACATATTTATAAATATGTATATATATATATATACATATATATAATTTATATCTTTATTTATATGAATATAATGTATATGTATGTATATATGAATATATACATATTTATATGTATATATGAATATATATTAAATATATAGATGTATATATATGAATATATGAGTATATTAATATATATATATAGACACATAAATATATTTAAATATTTATATATATAAATATTTATATACATATATTTAGATATATTTATAAATATAATATTTATGTATTCCTTTATATGTATAAATTTATTTATGTATATATATACATATTCATATATATATATATATAGTATGTATATGTGTGTGTATAAATAATTTAATAAAAAATGATATTATTGACAATATATAAAATTTTAAAATTATAAGAATATACAAAATAATTTATTATATTGAGTAATATGGTTTCATGTTAAATTTTATATGATTATTATATTTTTTTTATAGCATAGCACTTATATTTAAAAAAAAATACTAAAAGAATATTTGATATAGTTTAAGTAAAAAAAACAAAAAGATTTCATCAAGCAACTCAGTTGGCCAAGCAGCTAAGGCTCGACCTCCATAATGCGGAGGTCGTGAGTTCGACTCTCGCATGCCTCAATTCCTCAATAATTGAGGGCTACATTCTGGTGTGTGTGGTCCACGAGGATGGCTGTGCTTTAGTGAGGAATTTTTTTTGTCGCTATTGCACCCTTTTTGCTACGAAATTTTTTTGTCACAAAAGGTATTATATTTTCTCATCATCAATTAATTTTTTAAATAAATTATATTTTTTGAGACAAAATTTTTGCGATGAAGCTTTTTGTCACTTAAAATCATCACCAGCGACAATCTTAAACTTTTGGCGACAAAATATGTTTACCTTTAGCTAGGAAAACTTCCTAGCAAAAAAGACTAGGCTTTAGCTAGGAAAAATTTTCCTAGCTAAGGGCTACTAAATTCTTCAATTTTGTTGCCAAGAAACTTTGGTGTTGGGCTTCAGCGAGGTAGGGGCGAGGAAATTTTTTTTTTGTCGTGGAAGGGCTTTTTTGACCTTTAGCTAGGAAATTTTGGCCTTCAGTTAGGAATTTTTTTTTGGTCACAGAAGCTATTTTTGACTTTTAGCTAGGAAATTTTGACTTTTAGCTTTTTTTTTTTTTTTTGGTAGTGTGGTTCTAATTTAATCATTCATGGGACCAAGATGATAATTGATTGTGTATTTGTTAAGTAATTCATTATCATGTTTTGAAGTGTACTTGTCTATTTTATATATTCTTTCATCCTTGAGTTATATATATTTTTCTTTATTTTTTTTAATGATTTTATCACTTTATTATGTCGATTAAACAATAAATGAAAAGTGATTAGTGTGTACTTGTTCCTTTGAGGATCGATACTCGTTAATTCCCTATACTATGCTTGCGATGAGTATACTTGATCGTATGTGTATTTTGGGATCAATGTTTTAATTAAAACTCGGTTAAGGGATGGATTTAAATTTAATAATTTTTATACACCCAAAATTTATGCATTAAGTTTTTTGTGCCGTTTCCAAGGAATAATGTTATGAAAGTTTAGATTTTGTTGATTTAACCATATTTATATGTTTATATGTAAATATATGAGTATGTATATATGTTCCTTGTATAAATATGTGCCATATTTTGTTGTTTCTATACTTGTAATTTTCTTTCCTAATTTCCTTACATGTTGTAATTTTCCTAACTTAATTCGTGAATGCACAGTAACTGTTTACCTTGTAAATTCTACAATCTCACTATCTTCTATTTTCTATAGATCTTGCCCTTAGTGTGTGACCCGATGATCTAAAGCAGACATAGTAGATCTTGATCCTGAGATTGGGAGAATCACAAAGGTTCGAAAGGTTGTTAGACAAAGGGTAAGCGGAGACATGGAGGTAATGGTGATAATAATAGGAGAATTATGGATGACTTTGTGAAACTTGCAATTTTGGGTACAGGCTTAAGTATTACGAGACTTAGGATAGAGGCTAATAAATTTGAGATAAAGGCCAACATTATCCAAATAATCCAAAACACAGTACAATTCGATGGGCAACCTGAGGAAGATCCCAATGCCTACCTTGCGAGTTTTTTAGAAATTTGTGACACATTTAAAATGAATGGGGTATCTGAAGATGCTATCAAACTAAGGCTCTTTCTTTTTTCTTTGAGAGATCGAGTGAAATTTTGGTTAAAATCTTTGCCAACTAGATCCATTACCACTTGGAATGTTTTGCCTTAAAAAGTTTTAGCAAAATATTTTCCCCCAACTAGAATGTCTAAGCTTAGGACCGATATTTTTGTTTTTCAACAATTAGAATCTAAAAATCTTTATGAGTGTTGGGAGAAGTTCAATGAGATGCTTAGAAAGTGACCTCTTTGTGGGTTCGAGTTAGGTATGCAAATGTAAATATTTCATTGTGGTTTGAGCTTTGCTATAAAGCAACTGGTTAATGCATCTGCAGGAGGTTCCATTAACTCTAAGACCCTAGAGGGGGTGTTTGATTTAATTGAAAATATGGTGACAAACAACTATGCATGGGGTAGTTCAAAGTTAAGAATTCGTATTCATGGAGTGCACAATGTGGATATAATGGCAAATTTGGAGGCAAAGGTGGAGGCACTAATGTAAAAGATGGAGCAAATGGTGATGTCTCATTCCTAGGATAGGTAATGCATGTTAACTGTGATTTTTGTAGGAAAGGACATCCAAACCATGAGTGCCAAAATATGGGGTTATCACAAGAGTCATTAAAACAAGCTGCGTTTATGAGCAATGGACGACAAGATAATAATCCTTATAGCACCACTTATAACTCTGGTTGGAGGAATCATCCTAACTTTTTATGGAACAATCAAAACCAACCTAGGCAGACTTCTTCTAGCTTTAGGAATCAAATGACTCAACCTCCCTTACCATACAATACACCTCCGCCTAAGCCATCACTGGAATAGTTGGTTAACCAATTGGTAAGTGGTACAGAAATACAATTTCAAGGAGTGGATGCAACCACGAGAATTTTGGAGGTATCCATGCGCAACCTTGAGAATCAAATTGAACAATTGGCCAAACTCTTTGGAGATCGTCAAGTGGGATCCCTTCCAGGAAATATTGAGACCAATCCATGCGATCTTGACTGTGGAAAAAAATGATCTCCACTGATTTGGTTTTTGATTTTTGGACATCTATTTCAATTTTGTGTGCTTCCATTTGTTTTCATGTATTTTTAATTTTTAGAATAATGGTAATTTCTTCATAATTTCGTAGTTTCCATTCTTATATCTATTGTATTTAATTTATAAAAAAAGACCTCTCACCTTAGCCTCAAAATCACCCCTAGATTGTGTGTGTGAACTACTAGCACGAGCTCGAGGTGGTCCCGGGTACTAGACATCAAAAGGCCATAACCAACGCTCACCTCCATACTGTATTGATAACCACAGCTAGTAAGTGTTTGCTCAGCAATCATATCATGCTCCGTTGTGGTTTCAGTAAGCTCCTCTTCCAAGCTAATGTTAAAGGCTTCAAGAATTTTTATTATCACGAGGGGGAAGACAAATGCTTTGGTGGAAAGGCAAGAATAGACCACATTCCGCATGGATTGAATAATTAAAAAAGTAAGTGGGATAGGCTGAGTGTGCATCATTCTATGAAGAACATACAAATCAATCACATGAGAGTCATTGAACTGACTAGCCTTTGGAACAATATTGTAAGAAAAGATATAGACTAGGGTACATAGGTTGGCTTCAAGATCATTATTAGAGTAAAAACCTACTTGCCCTACTGGACCTCTCCTTTACAGTCTCATGGTAACTCTAGTATCACTTACTTTTCACTCAGGATTAGACATTAGTTTTTGGTTGTTGTGATCTACAGCTAACCAAGGACCTTTATCATTTACACGAAGGATGGCAGCTAGTGTCTCTCTATCTAGAAAGATAGGGGTGCCCTTTACTCTAGTCTCAATGGTCTCAAGATGGTTATTGCATTTTTAGACCATGTTAGCATAGAATTCTTCGAGCAGTACAGGGCAATAGGGTCCTTTTAGTTGAACTATTGGTCCCCACCCAAGTATCTAAACATGAGGCCTAACTTGAGTGCACGATCTAAGGAGGGTGTGAAGGTGCATTCTACTATAATCTTACTAGCAGCCCTCTTAGTATACCATTCTTGGTAGGACGGATAAAAGAAATCAGCAGGGTATAGGAACAATGAGTGTATGGAGGTAGGGGTAGAGAAAGATGAAGCTCTAGCCTGTTTAAAAGATTGGCCCCTCTCTCTAGGCATGATGAAGTGATAGGAAAATGATGAATAAAAAAGATGACCAATGTATCACTATAATGTAACAACAACACTAAATGGAATCACACCACACCAACATAACTCTACACACAATCCCCACAATCCACAATTTCTAATCAATCCACCACAACCTCAATCCACAATATCAATTAAATATAACCTCTTTTCAAAACCTGTAAGAAAAACAATAGAATACCACAAGTTAAACCATAATAGGATTCCTAATGACTTCACAACCTGATCATAGCATGAAATACATGTCCATATCCCCAATCAAAAGCAATGTCTATGCCAATTATCATGAATTCATCAACAAGACAATTGCCATAACAAAAAATAAACCTCCTATGATCATAATATGGACATGTAGTTGTGTAAATAATCCATAAGTCATACTCTCATACTATTATACTCATAATAATGCTATCAAGACAATCAAATTGAACAAACATTTTGAATATATGCAATTTTCGTCCAAAAATAGGTCCAAAAATAGAAAAAATTCAATTGCAAGAATGTAACCATAGGAACTTAAGAAAAATCATACATTTGTATTCTGCAATGCCTGGGCAAGCAAAATATGCAATCTTTTTGAAAAAAATCCTTGCTTAAAAGGAGAGATTTGAAAGTGGGTCTTTGAAGAAAAAGTTGATAGTTTTGGAGTTTTGATCCGTAGATTCAACAAAAATAAGAGGATTTTATATTGGATTGATGTTTTTGATGAAAAAAATGGAACCGCTGGTGTTTGGGGATATAGAAATGATGTCGGATGGAGAGAACAATTAAGGAAAATTGGTTTGTTTGAAAACAAAGTGGCCAATTCGACCACTTATAAAGCCTTTCTCTGTAGGAACCGGCGCCGGCTTTGAATTTTTTTTTTTTTTGAGAGAAAAAATTTGGAGTGTTTTTCTTGAATCATGATTTGAGTTGTCTAATGTTTGGATTTATAATGCTTGAGTTGGTAGATAGCTTGACTTATATGATTCATGTTATCTATGTTTTTACTTGAAGGGTGGAATAATGTTCTTAGACTAATGTATAAACTTGTGTAATTCAACTTCAAGGGCCTTGATATGTCTTGTTTAGTACTTGGTTTTGTGAATGTTTTCAAAGGTTGAAAGAATGACAAGGACGTATCTAGAGTTTGAAAAGTAGTTGTGGCTTTGTTCTAAGTAACTTTTTGAAAGATTGACTTGTTTTTCTTTGTTTTAAAAGGCTTTACTTGAGGACAAGCAAATGTTCAAGTGTGCAAGAGGAGTAAAATTCATCTATATTTTTTTAGTTATTTGAGGGTGTTTTGTGATACATTTGTTGTAATAATTAGGTACATTCCTTCATATTTGATATTTTACCATTGGAAAGGTGTTTTATATTTTTATTGTATAAAACGATGAAAAAACATCGAAATTGTTGCCGTCAGAGCACAGCAGGCGTCGGTTGTGACCTACAGAACTGGTGTCGGCCTTGATTTGGAAGAACAGGGGATTTTTTGGAAAACAAAGTATGATCGGGCCAACTAGAGTATGGCCGGCGTGGGCTGTGACCCACAGACCCGGCACTGGCTTTGCTCTGTCCTATGTCAGTGAAATTTTCAATTATGAGTAGATTTGGTAATTTTGCAAGAGTTTTGGTATTTTCTAATATCTACTCGGCCCAGAACTCTTAGGAGACGAATTTTGATCTCTTAGGAGACGAATTTTGATCTCTTAGAAGCCTATTTAAACAAGAAAAACATAAGATGAAGGTGTGAATCCAAAGATTAAATCAGAAAATCATTCATTGAAGGAGGAGTTTATCAAATCAAGGAGTGTTGTTCAAGTGAGTCTTCAAGGGAGAAGAAAGAGGCTTGTCTATGAGCTCTTTCTTTTACCTTTGTTTTCTTTTTTTTAAATAATGATGGAATCAATGTTTTTATTGTAATTCAACATTATTTTGGGATTCATGATTTATTGAATTAATTTAGTCTTTTTGATCAATTCATTAGTCGTCTTGGGATTTAATTACTTATTTTCTGTACGAAGTTGATTAACTGATTGTTTTAGTTAACTTTCTTGAAAAGGGATTAATAATGATTTCTATTAATTAATTTTATATTTGTTATCTCTTAACTTATTTGAAAAATGAGTTAATTGTTAAGAACTTAGTAATGAAAGATTGGTTAATGATTGCTAGAATATGAATTCATTGACTAATTCCATACTTTAAATCACCTAAAATATTGGGATTTATATGAGGATTGATTTTAATACATCTTTTAAGTAAGACAGGTGAGATAGAATATATCCATTAAGTTACTTAGAAGATAGGGGATCATGGATTGCAAACAAAGTGGTTCTAATTTAGTTCTAATTTAATTATTCATGAGACTAAGATGATAATTGATTGTGATATTTGCTAAGTGATTCATTAGCAAGTTTTCAAGAGTACTTGTTTAAATTACATATTCTTTCATCATTGAGTTGTATATATTTGTCTTTATTTTTTTTCCTTTTTTGATTTTATGACTTTATTAGATCGGTTAAACAATGAATGAAAAGCGATTAGTGTGTACTTGTTCTTTTGAGGATCGATACTCGATAATTTCTTATACTATACTTATGATGAGTATACTTACTCGTATATGTATTTTTGGATTAATGTTTTAATTAAAACTTGGCTAATGGATGAATTTAAATTTAATGATTTTTATACACCTAAAATTTACGCATCAGGAGGAATAGTGGATATTCAAGTCTTGAAGAAGACAAGAAGTAAAGCTCCACAAAGTGTTATTGTTCTTGACCATCAACTAGTTAGTGTTTTTTAATCTTACATTTTTATTTTTTAGCTTTATTAATTACTTATTTGTTTTAGTTATTTATTTAATTTTAAATTAATTTACAAGTTATTTATATTTTTAATTCTCTTATTTTATTATTTGTTAATACCTTATTTCATTTTTTAACTTTTATTTGAAGTTGAATTGATTATTTTTGTTTAGAAATAATGGATCTAAATCAATATCACCACTTTTATCGAATTAAGTAAAAAAAAAAAAAAAAAAGAAGAAGAGAGGATAGGCGTGAGCTCGGCTTGCCTGGTCCACAGGTCTCAAGGTCCTAGGGCCCGAGCAGTATCGGGCCTAGCCCAGCCCAGCCCAGCCTGCATTAGCATGGGGCTAGCCCGGCCCGACCCGAAACTGTACGAGATGACCCACATGACAATGCTACCTAAGAGGCATTAAGATTCATTATCCATCTAAGTTGAGAGAAATGAAGCCTCTATCTCTAGACAACCTCACAAACCTTTAATCACCAAATTCTTAACCTCAAACCTCTTTCTCAAGGCAATTCAAGAGAAACCCATAAAGTAATTAAATACCCAAATAAATTATAAATAAGTTAAATAGATGTCAAAATATAATAAAATAAGGGTTAACCCTTTAAGTATATCATTCTTTAATAAAAGTGCAACCAAAATCAACAAGAAAATATAAAAGAAAAGAAAATGAACTCATAAACAAGTTGATCTCTTCTTCCTATTGCAATTTTCTCTTGAAGATGCTCTTCTCTCCTCCAAAGGAGACTTGAATCCATCCTTGACCTCCTCGTTAGTGTTCTAGGGGTTGAGAATGGCTCTCCCCATTCTTGTTTCGTTCTTTTAAAAGATAGCAAAGTGATCTATTTATACTGGTCTTGAAAAACCTTTGAAATCTATTGTGTACTGACTTGTTTCGATATAAACTGGTGTTGTTGTAAAGCTAGATCGGTGTTTTTTGTGCAATTTTTCTTAAAGATCTTGAATCTTGCTCCAAACCAGCGTCTGTCCATTCTTCAATCCAACACCTGTTAGTCGTCTTGTTACAGCTCCTTAACTCTTCGAAAATAACCCGTGCCTCTTTAGTTGTCCAATTGCTGCCTGTTAATTAGTGCAACAAGCAGTCATGTGTCCTCTAAACCCATGCCTATTATTTTCAGAATGTTTCCTTGAACTCTTATTCTGAACTGATGCCTGTTTACCTTTGTACTAGGTGGTAGTTTGATGCTTCTTGCTCTATTTTCACCCTGTTTCTTTAGTCATCTCTCATTTATGTATTCTATACAAAACAAGAGAAGAATAGGGCAAAGTCATTTGATCATAAATTTAGCGTAACTTGGTACAAAATGACTAATAAACATAGATATAATGAGCATTCATCACTTCTCCACACGTAAGCTGTTGCTTGTCCTCAAGCAAATTCTTAGAAAAATAAGCACATCAAGCAAAAAGTAATCTTCATTCATGTAAGATTTTTGGCAACAATGATTCTTATGAGAAAGATATTCTTTTTCTTTTAAGATGAAAATTCAGTTCAAGGTCACTTGAAGATTTTTGGCAACAATGATTCTTATGAGAAAGATATTCTTTTTCTTTTAAGATGAAAATTCAGTTCAAGGTCACTTGACCAAGCCAAACTCATGTAAATGCATGTCTTTGAATAGATAAAACTAAGGCCCTCGAAGTTGGATTAAACAAGTGTATGCTTATTTAACATGCCTCACCTCATTTCCTAAGTCAAGAATATGAACACAAGTGATTTATATAAGTAAGGAATAGTGGGTGCATTTAAGTTCTATAACTTCCCAATGCTATTGCAATCTAAGTAGTAAATAGAGGATTAGTCCAATTGTTTAATTTTGTAGAGTAATGTAAATGCCTAGTAAAGATATAAGCAATGATTTTTTAACTTTTACATTACCTTTGTTAAACACTCATTTTCTTTTCAAGGCAAGGTAATGCAAATGTCTAGTAAGGATATACTTAATAATTTTTTAGCTTTTGCATTACCTTACTTTACTCTTTTATTTTTTTACCCCAATCTACATTTACTGAAACTCAGACTTTGGACTAGCTAGAGGATCTAGAATATAAATAGATTAAAATTTTCCAACTTATACTTCATCACAAGTTTTTTATCCGTTCCCAAGAAATTAAAGTGTTACAATGTCTACTAAAACCTAAACAAGGTTAAGCCAAATTCTCAAGACTTAGTCTATATCATATCAAATATACACATTTATCTAAGAATATCTCAATCACAACAACCTCATACTAAATTTTTATGCCAAGAGAAAAAGAATAGCAATATCATACAATTCAAAGTATGCCAGAAAATTGAAAAATTTTTCTGATTTTTTTTTCTATCAAATTTAACCAAGAGAAACAAATTTTAACAGAAAGAAATAGCTTAATGAGTGCCAAGAAATTCCAAGAAATTCAATATATTCTTTTGCAAGAAATAAAACTTAATCTTCTCTCCTATATTTAAATTGGACAATGACCTTATCACATCCAATAAAGATTCAAAAGGGATAAGGGAAAGTAGAAAAGCAATACTTCCCAAGTCCTTTGAAATGTAATTTTCACAAGTTGTTTGAGAAGAAGAGGTATGGTATTATTCCACATATTCCAAAAGTTCCCTCCACAATCACAAAATAATATCAACATTAGTTAAATAATCAAAAGGAGTTGGAAGAAAAAAGTATCATAAATAAATAAAAATACTAGTACTGAATATCTATAAAAGTTGTAAAAATATATACAAGAGAGATGTCTAAGCAACATGGAATAAAATAACAAAAATAAAATGTCTGGATCCTTTAACGGGTGGAATAGGGACTGCTTGGGCCGGGCTAATCAGCAGGGGCATCAAGAATGTCTCCGAAATGCTCAGTTGGTAGAGGATGTGTAGGAGCTGCTTTCTGCTCCAGCTAGCACAAGAACTCAGTCTGTCTGTGCTGATGGATGTAGATCTCCATATACTGGTGGAAGAGCATCTCATGCAGCTATGTAACCTCAACTCTCAACGTGGTCTACCCAATCCTGATATGCTCCACTACTACTCTCATCTTTGCTAGAAAGTCTTCAGTAGGTCCTCGTCTCCCATGAAATTGTTTGGGCTATGGTGGTACTAGTGGTACTGGTAGTGCTACCACTGGCTGCTCCTCTGCTTCCATCGGGTTTTGCTCCGGCTGCAATTTCTGTGGTGGTTCATAATCTGGCTCTGGTGGCTACTGTGGTAGCCCCTCCACTCTGTGCCTTTTTTCTCTCAGGGTTAACCATCTCCCCACCCTCCTATCGTATTAGAACTTACAACTAATTAGGATTCCATCTGACACTGTATCTCCAGAGGTGGTGGTGACTGATATCTCACCCTCAGTGGGCACGTGAAAGTGCTGGAGTATAAGGGTAATGAGGAGGGGAAAGATAAAGGCTCTGGAAGTATAGCGAGATACTACTATGTCTCACATATAAGTGAGGACAATAGGGGCTAGAAGGATAGCTTGAGAATGTGTCATCTTATACAGGTATGGATATCTACCACTCTAGCCTTATTGAGGCTAGTGGCTCTAAGGGCAACATTAAACCCTAGAAGATAAATAAGAAGTCTATGTTGGGGAGGCATATTGGTAACCTGGATAATCATGATCTGTCTAGCCTGGTATACTGGAGCTGAAACTCCTCCAGAGTCTCAGTGAATTTCTAAGTACTCTTAGAGGAGACTCTTTTATTATATGTATCTACCTCTACCCAGGGGTCCTCATCTGCTAACTTGATAATCCTAGCTAGTAGTCCTCTCGTAAAATGAATGGGCATCCCCTCACTATAGTATTAATAGACTCGAGCATGTTATGATGCTTCTCAAACATGTTGGTGAAGAACTTTTTCACTAACGTAAGATAATATGCACCACTCAAACCTAAGATAGGAGCCCATCCTATTTGTCTAAGTACCTCCACTAATTGCATATCCTCCTCAAACCCGAGGTCTACAGTCTTTTCCACAATAATCTTGTTATGGAGTCTAGTCATGTATCACTCCTCATATAATGCATCTACAAAATAATTAGGAGGAGTGGGAGTTTCAGAAGTGGTGGCTGGGATGGAGAAGCTTCATCGCTCTTCCTTTTAGAGGGAAGCTTGGATAATTTAGGTGGCATAGTATGGAAGTACAGGAGAAAAGATAGGTAGAAAAAGAAGAAAAGATGGTCCTCCAGCACAACTCAACAAAAATCTAACTCCCAAACTCGACACAATAACTCCAAACCCAATCTACAATTGAATCCACAAAACCACGACTCAATCACAAAATAATATTTGAATATGTAGAGCAAAAGAAATAGAACACAAGAAATATCTAAGTTAGCTCAATGCCAAATCAAAATCTACAAAGGATAATTCATCATATAATCATTCCAAATTTAAGTGTACAAATAAAAAACACAAAAAACTATTTCAGCCCCCATAAATTAATTCACTATCTGCAAGGTTTTAACATGGATTCACTTTGAAGTCTAATATAATTTTAATCTACAAAATAAAAGCACCAAAAATAGTCAAGCACTCCAAAACCATTTCATTAAAGAAGCAGGACTATAACATTTTATCTTCATTATTCAGCTTCAATAAATTTAAGCCGTACTAAGCATAATCCTAATTAAATTCAATAGAAATAAAGCATCAGTCTCGAGTCATAAAGAGAAAATAAAAAACGGATTCCAGATGTTCACAAAATCTCAAAAGCAAGAGCACCTCCAATATCAACACCTATTCAAAACCCATTAATATGTTAACCTAAAACAGGTATCATATCAACAATGCTTCAATTATCAGAGTTAGCTTTCTTCTCATTTAACAAAATAGGACATAGTAAAAGATAATTTCCTAAAATCATGCCTTGAAATCCCAGAATTTGACAAAGTTTCCAAAACACTGAAAACCCATAGTAGCTCTTCACACAACCCTTCTAAAAACATACTACCAGTAATACATTCATATTAAAATGGCAATTGAAGCTCAGTAGAATAACCTAAATTCAACATTCCAACCAAAAAAAAAAAAAAAAGACAAATAACAATTCCAGAAATTCCAAGTTACAAAAGTAGAAATAAAGGGGAAAAGAAAGCAATGTTATCATAGATTTACCCTTAGTCGTTGTCTGTATCCTCTTTACTGGAATCGCTGCTCACAAAAATGGAGAGATTAGCGGTTCTTGGTTGTTTGTGGAAGAGAAAAGATGAGACTTTTTTGAGTAAGTCGAGACTGTTTCCTAGTGGGTCTTGAAGGAAGAGAGAATGGAATTTCAAGAAGTTAATGGATTTGAATGGAAGATAGGGGTGGGTTTCAACCGATGAAAAGATGGGAGGAGAAGGGAAAAAAAATCATAGCGGGAGTGTGATGATTTTTTGAGAAAAACTACTTTGCGGTTCTTTGATTTATCAAGAATCCGACACTAACCGGCGCCTGTTGAACACAATAATAGGCACCTGTTGTGAAAGAATCTGAACTGGTGCGATCAAAATGATGTTGTTCTTATTACCCCGTATAACCAACGCTTGTTCAGAGTACTAAGAGGTGTCGGTTAATTCTAGTAACTTAATGTTACTGTCATTGAATGAAACCGACACATGTTCATGAACTTAATAGGCACCTATTTTCTTTAGTACCTATTCACAACAAAACAAAAAAAATCTTTTTATTCTTTTCTCTATTTTCTACTCTATTTTCTTTCTTTTTCTCATAATAGAAATAAACCAACACAAATATCCATAAGAATACATCAGAATTCAATCCATATCACAATAATATAATCATAGCAAACAAGCTCGAATTCAACATCATCCGTTCAAAACAAGTCACCAAATCAAGAGTCTATAGTTCAAAGTATACCAAAAGTAAGTAAGAATGTCAAATGTAAAAGTAAAAGCAAAACATAAATAACATTGTCCATGAACAACCAAAGATGTAAAATGGGGAGAGGGATTAATTCTTTCCATGCCTATCACGTGAATTAGCTTCTGTATTTTCCGGGAGAGTTCCATATTGCCTATCGCCTAATAGTTTTGCAATCTGCCCAATTCGCCCTTTAAGGTTATGGATGGATGCCTCTTGGTTGCGCATTGAAGCCTCAACTTCTTGGAATTGTGAGTCGGTGGAGGATACTAACTTCTCTACTAAATCTTCTAATGATGGCTTTTGCGGGCGTTGAGGAGTTGGATTGGGAGGTGCGTGATAAGGTAAGGATACTTGTGGCATAGTTATAAGATGCACATGAGCACCTTGAGGAAATGATTGACTTTGCTCTTGACTACCTCATGAGAAATTTGGATGATTACGTCGTCCCAGATTGTAGGTATTCCTATAAAGCTTGTTTCCTTGTCTAGAATTTACCACAAAATCAACTTGTTCCACCAATTTTTCATTATTTGACTTCATAGATTGACACTCATGATTGGGGTGCCCACTTCCATAAAAATTGCAGCTCATGAATTGGGCTTTGGATTAGTGTTCATTTTCTCAATTTTCTTGGTGAGGACTTCTAATTTTACCTCCATAGCTACTATTGCATTAATACTATGCATTCCTTGGGTGCATGCCTTAGGTTTTGGGTTACCCCATGAATAGTTGTTCATTGCTAGGCTCTCATTCAAATCTCTTAGCTCTTCAGGAGTTTTAGATGATATAGAACCACCTAAGAACACCTTTAAAAGTTGCTTGGTGGCAGACTTGAGCCCATTGTGAAAAGTCAGCATCTGAAAGCCTAAGTCCAAACTATAGTGTGGGAATTTCCTCAACAATTCCTTCTAGCACTCCCAGCAATCATATAGTATCTCTCCCTCCATTTGAACAAAGTAAACGATGTCAATTTTGAGTTTGGTAGTGCGAACGGGGGAAGTATTTTGCAAGAAACTTTTGTGCCTCTAAGTAGTAATTGAGCCACGGGCAAAGATTTGAGCCATGATTTAGTCCAGTCTCTCAGTGAAAATAGGAAAAATCTAAATTTGATTGCATCATTTGACACTCTATTTAGTTTCAAAGAGTCATAGATTTCAAGAAAACTTGTAATATGAGCATTAGGGTCTTCATTTAGCAGTCCATCAAATTGTATGGTTTACTGCAACATTTGGATAAATGATGGTTTCAGCTCAAAGTTATTTGCTTCAATCCATGGCTTGACAACACTCAATTCGGTTCCTTGAAATGAAGGTCTCGTATAATCACCCATGATTCTTCTCCCAATTCCATTTCCATATTCAGGTTCATTTCCATCTTGTGGCTTATCTTCATAAATCCCAACATTTCCTCCAAGTGGGTTCATACCTTCTAAGTTCTCTAGAAGCACAAATAATCTATCTCATTCTTCTAGATTTTGGGTCGACATATTTTCCTGTGGCTTTTATCTTCTCAATCTTCTAAAAGTCCTTTCTATTTTCGGATCAAAATTCTCCAATTGTCTGTGCACTCTCCTATTCATATAAGAAAAGATCTCCTTCAATCAAAACATAAAACTAACATTAATCCCATGAACAAAATGATTTTTCAAAGGATCTAAAAGGATCGATTCAAATCTAATATGAACTCAAAACAAAAGGACAATTGTATACTATTTACTCAACAAATTAATGAATGTCAAACCAAATAATTAATTAATGGATAAATAATGTCCTACATTTTAGACTAAAAGCACAACTTGCACAACAATATGTAGAAGGAAATTCTATAATACATTTACACCAATAAATTTAATGCTAAAGTACAAATACAAACATTTCATCCATAATTGGCATGTACAACTACTTTGGTATAAGTGAGTCACATTCACAATTATGTAAAGTTACAAAACCAAATCAACAAAACTCAAGCAATTCAAATATTACCATTTAATCTCCGAAAATGGCACTAAAAACTTGATGCATGCTTTGTGTGTATATTCTTGTGCATAGAAAGTAGTCTCATCAATTCACGCAAATATACTAAATTACCAAAATCACTCACACACAACATATATGTAGACAAATATACCCACCGTATAACTTAGAATTCTAATGGTAAGTATCGTGCCCCTCGAGTAAGGTGGCAAGTACTTCTACTATGCTATTGTTTTATTGTTTGGTCAACCCTTCATCTAGAAAAAAATGATGAACCATTAAAGGAATTAGCCAACCCTATCATAATAAAATTCATCCAAGGTCACCAAGTCCAATGAAAAAAAAGAAGAGATAAGTAATGCAAGTAAATGGAATCTCCCAAATCAAGTCAAACATTAACCACTTAAATTAGCTAATTAACAACTTGAATTAGGCACCAATGGATAATCTTATATAAGACTTATTCTCTCTTGAGTTACGAGACCCATAACCTTATATAAATTAGTAGGCATTTTTACCTCAGTAATCAATTCTAAAAGGCATTAAGATCCATTATCCATTTAAGTTGGGAGAAATGAAGTCCCTATCTCTCAGCAACCTCACAACCCTTAAATCACCTAATTCTCACCCTCAAATCTCTCTCTCTCTCTCTCTCTCTCTCGGTGATTCGAAAGAAACCCATCAAGTGAATCTACCAATCGAGTCTCTAAATCCTAACTCCATCTCTTGAAATTATTAGAACAAGAAAATTGAACCAATAAAAATATACAATACACAACAAGGGATTGAATATCCAAATTAATTTGTAAATAACTCAAATAGACGTTAAAATATAATAAAATATAGGTTCAACCCTTTAACTACATTATTAATCAATAATGTGCAATCAAAATCAACAAGAAAATGTAAGAGAAAAGAAAATAAACTCAAAAACAAGTTGATTTCTTCTTCCTCTTATAATTTTCGCTTGAAGATGCTCTCCTTTCCTCTCCCCATTAGTATTCTAGGGCTTGAGAGTAGCGCTCTCCCTTCTTGTTCCATTCTTTTACAAGATAGCAAAATGATCTATTTACAGTAGTCTTAAAAAACCCTTAAAATTTATTGTGTACTGACTCATCCTAATACAAACTGGACCTTGTTGTAAAACTAGACCGGCATCTGTTGTACACTTTTTTTTGAAGATCTTGAATCTTACTTCAAATTGTTGCCTGTCCATCCTTCAATCTGGCGCCTCTTAGTCGTCCTGTTATAGCTTCTTAACTCTCTAGAAATAATTGGTACCTCTTCAATTGTCTAACCGTTGCCTGTTAATTAGTGCAATTGGCACCTCTATGTCCTTTAAACCGACGCTTATTATTTCCAGAATGTTTTCCTGAATTCTTTGTTTTGATTTAGTGCCTGTATACCTTTATACTGAGTGCCAGTTCGATGCTTCTTGCTTTGTTTTCACCCTGTTTCTTTTGTCATCTCTCATTTATGCATTCTATATAAATCAAGACAAAAATAGGAAAAATAAGCAGTCATTTGATCATAAATGTAGCATAACTTGGTACAAAATAACTAAAAATCTGGACATAATGAGCACTTATCAATGCTCTATATATGCTTGCTATTTGTGATTTAACTGTACAAAATGGCCATGAATTCTGGAACTTCATGACATGAACTTTGTAGCTAATCATTTTAGGAATATTCCAATTTGACATGATTTGGAGTTGTGAGAAAGAAGTTATGGGATAAATACCAAAGGTTGTTAAAGCTGAGAATGTGAAATGGCTTGTTTTTGCTGCTAAGAGTTTGCAGTAATAACTTAACTAAATGGGAAAGGTGTTGACATCTAATAAATTGGAATTTGTAAAGGTACGACTTAGGAATTTTGGAATAAGTTTGTCTTCATTTGAAGTTGTATGGCAAAAGTTACAAACAAAATACTAAGAGGTGCTAGAGCTGGAAATATTGCTTACTTCATTTTCCTTAAGCTTTAATGTACCACGTGCTCTTAGTAATACACAAGCCTTAATTTGAGGACATTGAATAATGTTTTATGAAAACACCTCACTATTATAGGTGATCCTATCCAAAGGAGATCTTAGGCTTGAAAATGTGTGCGTAAACTGGATTTATAAATCGAGGTGAGCCCTTTGGATTTTCTACTCCCATTTAGCTAAGTATTTTTTTTTGTTGATAAAACTAAATGTTTTTTTTGATATAACCAAGTGTTTTCCTAATATATCTAAGCATGAACCTTTGCTTGAATTTGAGAGCATTGATTATTGAAATTCTAATGCATATTTTTTTCTTCCTTAAATTTGTGCAAAATGAAGCATTTATAAATTAAATTTTATTTAATTATGAGAAATGAACTTTATGTAATTTCTTATAATTCCAAAACATTTTTACATGCAAATGCTATATGACAAAGCTTATTTAAACACATAAACATGCCTATGTAGATTTTAACCTATTTATTGAATATATGGAATTATATACTCTCACGAATATTATATTTAAATAAAGGAAAGCATTTTTCAGTAATACATGAACGTACTTCGTCTAAATACACTCCGAAGCATGTATAATTAAAAGGCAAGTGTCCTTCCATGTTTTATGAACTTCAAAAAAAGTTACTTGGGAAGCACTAAACATTTGGAAAATGACATTTTGGCACAAAAATGATTTTCTAATGCTCGGGTATGAGCTTGTATTTTGGAAGAGAAAATATTTGGGAAAATGGTTTGGTTTTGAAAAGTATTGAGTTGTATTAAGACATTGCATTGATCAAGCGTTGTGTACTCAGCGGGAGCTTTGACCTTTGTACTATCTTCTGTTAGAGATAGATAACTCCGCATAACTTGGCCAAGTTCGGGGGTTCATCTTACTCCAAATAAAGCGTCATGACATTGGAATTAGCCGTCCGTAGCTAGTAACACATTTTCCCAAAGTGGAAACAAAGGACTGGGGTGGGATACTCGGGCTATTAGGACAGACTGTGATGATGATCATAGTGTGATTGATTGTAGTGTATACACTGGGTTAATCACACATTTATCATGTTCATAGAATTAAGATATATGGTGTTGATGCGGTTGGATTGAGATCCTTCAAATTAGACAAGATGAGATCTTGTTGGTGATATTATCGGTTGGATTGAGATCCTTTCATGTGATAACGCAATGTGGTTGTGAATGTGAATGATATATTTGAAAATATGGTATGGTTTATAATTAAAAACTATATACTAAAGTGGTGCCAGGTTAATTGATACCAAGATACTATGTGTCATAGTAGTGGCACACTTTTCCCAAAAAGAAATGAGATACAATTTCTTTAAATATGGGGCAATCGTTTTTAGCGCATCATAGTTTCCAAATATGCACGAACTATTTTAATTACAATTGATAATGTTTCAACTGCAATGTTTCAAGAGTTATTTTAATGGAAAATATGATAAAACCCTTTTACCTATTTTCAAAGGAAAAAACACTAGTACACAGAGAACTCACTGAGTGTTTTGCACTTATATGTATGTTATTTCCATGTTTTTAGGGTTGTGAAGTAATGCTCTAGATATTTGGAGACCATCATACCTTTTGAGATCTTGAAGTTTTGATTGTAAGGTTTGAGGTAATATCTTAAAGAGTCTTTGTATAGTACGTTGGGATCTTTATGTAATAGATGGATGGGTGTTGAGCAAATGATGTAATACAATTGTTATGTCCATTAAGTTTATTTTAAATTAAATTCCATGTATATTTGAAATTATAGAATGACCTCGTTGTGCATTAAGGTATAAATCGTTATAAAGATTTCTTGTTTGGGTATTTAGACGGGGTGACATCACATGAAGATAAGATCCATTCCAACATGAAATATGTGGGGTGTTACAGGTTAAGTAGGGATGCGCGTTAGCATTGAAATGAGAAGAAAAGTTATAGTAGAGATTGAAGGCAATGGAGAAGGCTAAGATTTTGATAAAGGTCCATAGCATGATACAGTTGAGTATGTCAATGAAGTTTTGAGAGAAGTTGTTCATGAAACGATAATTGTGGGGTTATAGAAAAGTTGAAAAGCAATTTCTAGAAAAAAAAAAAACTTAACACATTATTATATCAAAACTAGCGTTTGTATTGTAACACCCCAATCGAAATATTAAATTCTAGTAACATTTAAAATATGTTGCCTTATTTACTGACCAGGAGTCTTTAAAACTATTAAGATTAATATATATATATATATATATATATATATATATCGTATAAAATAACTTGTGGCACTTACCACCCTTTATTAGAATAAAAGAACCATCTAATTCTTTTCTTATACAATAATGTTACTATAGACCTATCATTCAATTACACATACGTGTAGAGAAAATACATAAATGTTCTCCATGTTTGAAACCAAACAAATCTAAGTACATTCATCCAGCCTCTACATGAGCACAAAAGAGAAAATCAAACGTTAACCTTTAGACATTTGTCATACACACTATACATAGTATAAAGACATGGATCAGAAGGATAAGTCACTGTAAAAGTAGTTTTTAGAGTAACTTTTTCTTGAACTTGCAAGGACACGATTACTAAATGTGTGAGGTAAGTTTAGTAAGTCCTGTGGGTGCAAATGAATACCTTTTCAAAAATTAAGCTGAACAAAAGATTAGACGATATGTTAGTAAAACTATATAATGCATATAGTACATTAGGAAGTACAAGATAGTTACAAAAATAAATGTTTAAACATTCATGGTAATACTTTTTTTTTTCTTTTAGATAGTGTCTTTCTTTCCTTGAAATTTTGGAAATCTATGATCCAAATTGGTGTATAAATGTGAGTGACATATCCTCTGGAAAGGTAACCTCTGCGTATAGTACATTTATTCCATGTTACACTTTAGGCTAGGGATAATGATGGTTTTGTTAGTGTTATACCCTAGAGGCAATCACTTATATGTTGTATATGACACATTTTAGTTAATAAAAGGTGTTATTTATTGTACAGTTTTTTTTGTTTACTTTTGTGTAATATAACTATTAGATAAAGTCCCTGTCCAACACTGTATTAAGAAAATCATGATAGAGATCATGATATGAGATTCTTACTACACTGTATAGTGTTAGTACTTAAATAGTCCTTAGTCATAGTATTAATGAGATAGGACATCATTATTGCGTTAAGACTAACATGTGTTAGACTTCCTGATTCAATCAGGAGGTGTTTCTCATATCTGCGGATATCGAGATACTCAAAGTTAACACGTGGATGCTTGTTAATAGAACAAGTACATTAGATGACCTAGCTATGAAATAATTACATAGATAACTATTTAGTGCTAGTGATATAATCTCAATATAGCAAACATGTAAGTATCTTTAGACTTGAGATCTCTAAGGTACTTTATTTGCTGAGCATTGTGCTTTGATTCCAATCTTTGGAGCCAGATCGAGGGCCATCTATGGAATATTGGGTATATTATGAGATAAACGAAAGTAGTTGAGAGGGTCAATAAATGATTTACCACTTCTAATAGTAGGGGCGAATATCTCGCGGCCACTTGTAGGAATTACTACTCGAGAAGTCCTTGGCCAAAGTGACTGTGTATTGGCCAAGGTGACTGTGTATTATAGTTTGTTATTGAAGGGTTCATGCCAAACCACTTGACTTTATGGACTCTTGGATAGTCATGATGTGTTGCTAGATAATGCTCATGACCTGGGAATATGAGTTTATTAATTGATGAATTAATAAACCAATCCTGATTAGAATTGATATGATTAATTCTAATTAATTTTAGATTATTAATCTAAAAAACGTTTGAATTAATTTATGTTCGCTACCAATTGACCGGGAAACCTAATAGGTCACACACAATACAGAATTATATGCTTAAGATGTTATTTGATAACATAATAGGGTTAATTGCGAGAAAGAAAAGTTGTTATGGCCAAATTATAATTAGTTATAATTTATAAGCCAAATTATAATTATGAGAACTTGATGATTCCAATTACAATTAGAGAATTCTAATTGTTCTAGAATTCTCAGCTTTTTAGTGATTTTTTTGTGACATATAGGAGAGATGCACGAAACCTAAAGGGTGAGGGATTCACAGAAAAACAACTCTCCAAAAACCCTTGTCTTCTTCTCTCTCTTTCTTGTGGTCCTTCAGCAAAGAAGAAGAACAAAACCCTAGCCGCCTTATTGTTTTTTGCTAGTATAGAAAGTCTTGGTGTTTGAGTGTGATCCTCTGTGTGGATTTCTATTAGAGATAATCACACACTGTGATTGTAGTGGCTGGACATTCGATTCTCGTAGTGTTTGATCAAGAAGATTGCTGAATCGTGCCACAATCGTCAGATAAGAAGAAGAAAGATTTTATTTTTCAGACGCACAAAGAAAGGTAAAACCGTTACCTTTTGTTCCTTGTTAAACCTGTTTTAAATTACATGCTTGTGATCTTGGGGCTTGGATTTCTTAGTTTAGGCCACAGTAATCGTTATTGTGATATAGAAATCCCATCAGTGGTTTCAGAGCCTTCCTGCAATGTGTTCTCTAACGGGTTTAAATTTTTGCTGTGAATTGTTCCAAGCATGTTCTGTGACTGAAAAACATTTTCAATAGTGTGAATATGTCTCTGAAATATTTTTTCTGCTGACTTTATTTTCTATGTCTGAAAACATTTCGTGCATAAGATAAGAGTCATAAAGAAATTGTGTCTGAGATTGGGTTCTGTATGAAGAGTTTTCTGTTTTGTTATCTTGAATGACAATTGTTTTTATTTTGATACAAAAGCTTTCTCTGGTTCTATTTTTTTTACAGAAAAAACATTTTCTGTGAACATGTTTGTTGCCTTTTGTTTTTGTTTAAACTAATAATTAGTTGTTGTTTTGACCTTCAAAACAGAAAAATTCTATTGAGAATTGTTCTCACTAAACCGTTGTAGAAGATGAAGGCTCCAAAAATCGTTTCTGGAAAATTTTAAAACTCATCGACTCTTCCAGACTACAGTCGGCACCGGTTTGTGCTATTCCGCAACGTCCAAAAATCATTTTTGAATTTTTTTTTAAAAAAGAAAACCTGATTGCAGCCAGCGTCGCCTCTGGCCTCTAACCAACACCGGTTTTGTCCTATTTCGTGACATTCCAACAATTAATAAATTTTCTAAAATAGAATTTTGAAAGGGAAAAATCTCATTTGATGAGAGGTAGAATAGTAAAATTTTTTTTCAATGGGCGCTACCCCCTTGATCCTCGCCCGCTAACCAGCTAGTGGGACCGCCATTTTTACTATCAGAGACGGGACCCAAAAGTATTTTCTCAAAATTAATTTTGAGACAAACAATTTTATTTTTCAAAATAGTGATTTTGAAAATTTAAAATTAATGTATTTTTCTAAAATGTTGATTTTAGAATTTGTGTTATTTTTTCAAAATAGTGATTTTGGAATAATAAAAATTATATGTTTATTTTGTTTAAGCATAATTAATGGCATGGTGGATGGTTATGGACTAAAACCAATTATATCTGTTCATGCATTTTACAGTTTTGATTTTTTTATGAAATAGGGCCTGCGTATCCTGTCTTTTCTAAAATTCTTGTGTAATTCTCTTCACATCTAACTCCCCTCGAATGTAATTCGAGATTTTCTCTCTTTAGGAAATTATATAATAAGTTTACATAGGTTAGATATGAGTAGAATTATTTTTATTTTGGAGATGGCAACCAAAACAAGGCGATAAGGTAAGACATTCTACTTAAATCATGCATGAAAACATAGGGTTAACTATATTAATTTATTTTTTCGCTCAAAGAAATTAATTTAGGGTAAAGTCCATAACCATACCACGTAATCGCTTTATTACCATGATTATCAATTATGTGATTTATTGATTTTTATGCATCTTATTTATTGAAATCACTAAAAGGAACAAATTCCTCAATTAATATTAAACCTAATTCCTTTCGTTAATATAGTAAGAACGAGATTCCTTTTTCGAGACCAAGTTGTTAGGCAAACCCAAGCCTACTCGACATCGGGCATGTTCAAGCTATGAATCAAATTCTTGATTAATGGGTCGGGTTTAACTAAATTCTTTATCCCAGTTGTACAAACTCAAGCATAAAGAAATTTAGAGAAAAAGTTGGGGTAGCCCAAAAGGCTTTAAGATTAAAAGTTGTTAATCACCCAATGATTCGGTAATTATATACGATGTAATTGGTATTGGATACCTACCAACAAACTCAAGCGTGGCTTGTTGGGAAAACCCAAGGTTATTCTTGAGGAATTTGGATACCGGTCTACTAGGAAAGCTTTTAACGGGTTTTCCCGAATCAGTAGTGGGGGCTATTGGTTTGAGTAAAATAGTGGAGTAAAAATGTGTTTAATTAAAGTCCTGATTATTTGCATTTCATGTGCATATACAATAGCTAATCCTTACTATCTTTACATCTAGGTCACTTGAATTATGTCTACAAATCTAAACCTATGTAGCATTTTGGAGACCAACAAGTTAATCGAATCAAACTACCTCGACTGGTATAGAAATTTGAGAATTGTTCTCAAATTGAAAAAGTTTCTCTACGTACTAAATGCTCTTATTCCGCAACTACCAGCTCAAGATACTCATGCTGATAAGCATGCTGTCCACAAAAAGCATAAGGAGGATAGTGATACAACATCGTGTATTATGTTGGCATCCATGACTCCCGAGTGGCAAAAACAGCACGAGCATATGGATGCTCAATCGATTATACTACATCTTCGAGAGTTATTTGATGTCCAAGACAGAGCTGAGAGATACGAGATCTCGAAGCAACTATTCCGTTGCCAAATGGTAGAGGATTCTTCTGTGGCCCCTCATAGGTTGAAGATGCTAGGCTTAATAGAGAAGTTTGGATCTTTCGGGTTCGCGATGGATCATGACTTAAATATTGACTTAATTCTACAGTTTTTACCTAATAATTTCTCACAATTTGTGATTAACTATCAGATGAACAAGATTGAGTCCACTATTCCTGAGTTGATCAATCTTTTCAAAACTGCGGAGTCCTCCATGAACAAGGATTCCAATACAGTTTTAATAGTAGAATCTTCTTTTTCTAAGAATAAAGTTCAAAAGAAGAAGAAGAAAGCTCCCATGAAGCCCAAAGGTGGTGTGAAGAAGAAGGACACTACTACCAATGGCCCATGCCATCATTGTGACAAGATGGGCTACTGAAGGCACAACTGCAAGGCCTACTTGGAGACTGTTAAGGACAAGAAGTAGAAGGAGAAGCTTGCAAGCACTTCTGCTTCTATTCCGGGTATGTTTATGATTGAGATAAATACTGCCTTTAGAAATGAAATATGGGTATTAGATACCGTATGTGGATCTCATTTGTACAATAACTTGCAGGGACTAAAGGGCAATAGAAGACTAAAGAAAGGCGATGTGGACCTACGTACTGCAAATGGGGCTAAGGTTGCTGCACTTGCTATGGGGACATATGAGCTGAACTTGCCTTTGGGATTAGTTCTAGAATTAGAAAACTGTTATTATGTACCATTTTTAATGAAAACATTATCTCAGTTGCGTGTTTAGACTTAAATAGATTTCATTTGATATTTAAGAATAAATGTTGTTCTTTTTCATCGAATGATATTCATTATAGTTCAGCAACTTTGGTTAATGGTTTATATGTTCTAGGCTTGGATAATCTAATTCTCAATATAAACAATAAGAAGCCTAAAATAGATAACTTTAACACCTCTTACTTATGGCATTGTCGTTTAGGCCATGTAAATGAAAATCGTGTTTCTAAGTTACACAAGCTTGGTGACTTAGGGTCATTTGATTATGAATCATATGGCACATGCGAGTCTTATTTACTAGGTAAAATGGCTAAAACTCCTTTTTTAGGAAAAGGAGAACGGGTCAATGAGTTATTAGAACTCATACATTCTGATGTATGTGGCCCAATGTCAATACAAGTAAGAGGAAGTTATAACTATTTCATAACCTTTATCGATGATTTCTTACGATACGGGTATTTGTATTTAATGAAATATAAATCTGAGGCCTTTGATAAGTTCAAAGACTTCAAGAATGAAATAAAGAAATGACTTGGTAAAAATATTAAGACTCTAAGATCTGATCGAGGAGGAGAATACTTGAGTCAAGAGTTTCTGAGTTATCTTAAAAATAATAGGATATTATCTCAATGGACTCCACCACATACACCTCAATATAATAGTGTATCTGAGAGAAGGAATCGAACCCTTCGGGACATGGTATGGACCATGATGGTTTCTGCAGACCTACCAAAATTGTTTTGGGGGTATGCACTAGAGACTTCTGTTTATATATTAAATAGAGTTCTGACAAAATCGGTTGATTCTACTGCATTTGACGTGTTCTTTGGTAAGAAACTAAAGTTATCTCACTTGCGAGTATGGGGTTGTCCAGCCTTTGTCAAAAGGCCACAGTTAGACAAACTTGATAGTAAGTCTGACAAGTGTTTGTTTGTGGGATATTTGAAAGAATCTTTCAGATATTACTTCTACCTACCCTTTGAAAACAAAGTGTTTCTTTCGAAGCATGTCGTTTTCTTAGAGAAGGAGCACATGCTCAAAGGGGACAGTGGGAGTAAAATTGAACTTAGTGAAGTTTAAGAAGATCAAACAAATAAGGATCAACCATCTGATCACACATCTATTGAGAGAATAGATGAACCTTCTACTACACAAGAACCTCGTAGGTCTAGTAGGATACGTGTGGCACCTGAGAGATATGGATTTCTCGTTAGTGACTACAATGACGTATTACTCATAGATGAAGATGAGCCTACTACTTACAAGGATGTTCTGAACAGTTCAGAATCTGGCAAATGGTTTGAGGCCATGAAGTCAGAGAAGGATTCCATGTATGACAACCAAGTATGGACTTTGATTGATCCACCCAAAGGAATTAAACCTATTGGGTACAAGTGGGTTTTCAAGCAGAAAACGGACATAGATGGTAACGTAGTTACCTATAAAGCACGACTAGTGGCGAAGGGTTATCGTCAACAACATGGTATTAACTATGACGAAACTTTCTCGCCTGTAGCCATGTTAAAATCCATCAGGATACTCCTAGCTATTGCTGCTCATTATTATTATGAGATTTGATAAATGGATGTGAAAACAAATTTTCTAAATAGAAATCTAACTGAGAAAATGTATATGACACAACCTGAGGGTTTCACATCCAATGATAGCACAAAGGTGGGTACGCTGCAAAGGTCCATTTATGGACTTAAGCAAGCTTCTAGGAGTTGGAATATCCGTTTTGATAAAATAATCAAAGAGTTTGGTTTCATTCAAAACATGGATGAGCCTTGTGTATACAAGAAGGTTAGTGGGAGCACAATCGTTTTCTTATTACTTTATGTAAATGACATATTGCTAATAGGAAACAATATACTTGTCTTGCAAACGGCTAAAGTTTGGTTGTCCAAACAATTCTCTATGAAAGACCTTGGTAAAGTAACCTATATTCTTGGAATAAGGATCTATAGAGATATATCTAAAAGGTTGTTAGGTCTTTCACAGTCTATATACATAGATAAAGTGCTAAAGAGGCTTAACATGGATCAATTCAAAAGGGGATTCTTACCCATGTCACATGGTGTAAGCCTTTTAAAGTTGATGTCTCCTAAGTCACAAATTGAAAGGGATCACATGAGTAAGATTCCATATGCTTCGGCAATTAGATCTATCATGTATGCTATGATATGTACAAGGCCCGATGTATCTTGTGCTTTCAGTTTGACGAGCAGATATCAATTCGACCTTGGTGAGGGTCATTGGGCGGTTGTAAAGAATATCCTTAAATACGTACGAAGGATTAAAGATGTGTTCTTAGTATATGGAGAAGGTGATTTAAAAATAAATGGGTATACTGATGCCAATTTTTAATCTGACAAAGATGATTTCAAAACACAATCTGACTACGTGTTTATGTTGTGCAGAGGGAAAATAAGTTGGAATAGTTTCAAACAAGAGACTATTGCCGACTCTACGACAGGAGCTGAGTACATAGCCGCTTCTAAAGCAGCTAATAAGGCCATTTGGATCAAGAAGTTCAAGACAGAACTGAGTGTGATTTCTAGCGTTGTTGGTCCAATATCTCTGTATTGTGACAATAACAGGGCCATTGTACAAGCAAAGGAGCCACGATATCACCAATGATCTAAACACGTACTGCGACGCTATCATTTGATCCGGGAGATCATAGATATGAATGATGTAAAGATAGAGAGAGTTCCCTCAGATGAAAACATAATTAATCCGCTTACAAAAGCACTTTCCCAAAAGAAACATGATAGGCATATTGAGTCATTCGGTGTTAGATGCATGAATGATTGGCTCTAGTGCAAGAGGGAGTTGTTAGTGTTATGCCATAGAGGTAATCATTTGTACATTATATATGACACATTTTATTTAATAAAAAATCGTTATTTATCTTACAGTTTCTTTTGTTTACTTTTGTGTAATATAACTGTTAGATAAAATCCCTAGTACAACACTATATTAAGGAAATCATTATAGAGATCATAATATGAGATTCCTACTACACTGTATAGTGTTAGTACTTAAATAGTCCATAGTCGTAGTATTAATGAGATAGGACATCATTAATGCGTTAAGACTAACATGTGTTAGACTTCCTAATTCGATCATGCGGTGTTTCTCATATCCGTGAGTATTGAGATACTCAAAGTTAACACGTGGATGCTTGTTAATAGAACAAGTACATTGGATGACCTAACTATGAGATAATTACATAGATAACTATTTAGTGCCAGTGATATAATCTCAATATAGCAAACATGCAAGTATCCTTAGATTTGAGATTTCCAATGTACTTTATTTGCTGAGCATTCTGCTTTGATTCTAATCTCTGGAGCCAGTTTGAGGGCCGCCTATGGGATGGATATTGGGTACATTGTGAAGTAAACGAACGTAATTGAGAGGGTCAATAAAGGATTTACCACTCCTAATAGTAGGAGCGAATATCTCACGGCCACTTGTAGAATTATTATTCGAGAAGTCCTTGGCCAAGGCGACTGTGTATTGGAAACAATTTCAATTGATATATATCTAGAGTAGTGGGTTCCTGGTACAAGTACTATTATATTCAGGCCAGAATGAATATATTCTGGAGGGAGTTGGCACTAATTCCGTACTCCAAACCGAATGAGTTATTGTATGGTGAAAGGAGTTAATTGCACTATAGTTTGTTATTGAAGGGTTTATGTCAAGCCATTTAACTTCTTGGACTCTTGGGTAGTCATGATGTGTTGCTAGATACCGCTAATGATCTAAGAATATGTGTTTATTAATTGATGAATTAATAAGCCAATCCTGATTAGAATTGATATGATTAATTCTGGATTATTAATCTCAAAGACGTTTGGGTTAATTTATGTTCGCTACCGATTGACTGGGAAATCTAATAGGTCACACACAATAGAGGATTATATACTCAAGATGTTATTTGATAATATAGTGGGGTTAATTATGAGAAAGAGAAGTTGTTTTAGTCAAATTATAATTAGTTATAATTTATAGGCTAAATGGTAAGTATGAGAACTTGATGATTCCAATTACAATTAGAGAATTCTAATTGTTTTAGAATTCTCAATTTTTCAGTGATTTTTCGTGACATATAGGAGAGATGCACGAAACCTAAGGGGTGAGGGATTCACAAAAAAACAACTTTCAAAAAACCCTTCTCTTCTTCTCTTTCTTTCTCATGGTTCTTCAGCAGAGAAGAACAAAACCCTAGCCACCTTGTTGTTTTCTGCTTGTACATAAAATCTTGATGTTTGAGTGTGATCCTCCGTGTGGATTTCTGTTAGAGATAATCACACACTGTGATTGTAGTGGCTGGACATTCGACTCTCGTGGTGTTTGATTAAGAGGATTGCTGGATTGCGCCATAATTGTCAGACAAGCAGAAGAAAGATTTTATTTTTCAGACGCACAAAGAAAGGTAAAATCGTTACCTTTTGTTCCTTGTTAAACCTGTTTTAAATCGCATGCGTGTGATATTGGGGCTTGGATTTTTTAGTTTCTGCCACAGTAATCGTTATTGTGATACAGAAATCCCATCAGGTTTTGTGTTGACATCTAAATTAGGACCCCAATTATCCATCTTAATCTCGCTGGCTAGTAGACATGTCACACTCTATCTATATCCAGTCTCACACATTTGTTCTTGCCACATTACTATTGGAAAATATGCCCTCAAATACTATATATTTTGTGTAAATATATTGCAAATAGACCCGGCGCCAGGTGGGTCCACTGGACCTGGCACCAGGTTAACTCTGCCCAGTCGGAGTTCTTGAAAAACAAACCAGACTTGGCGCCAGATAGATCCAATGGACTCGGTGCCAGATCCACTAAATTCATTCAATTTGGTTTGTTTATTATGTTATTACACATTTAGGTTCAAGTGTGACAAGTATTGGTCTATGTGTTGGGTCGTTCTTCACAGTAAGATATAGACCATGGGTACTTGTCATACACGTAAAATTGAGTTCTTAGTCGTTTGATGGAATTGGGCATTTCATCAAGATAAGACTATTATGTCATGAGTTCCAATGAGGAATGGTTTACGTTAAAACAGTGAGTAGTTCATTCATATAATTAGCATAACCGTATTTCGAATATGTAGAATTGGACATGTAGTAGCGGTCTCTCTTAAAGTACTATAATTATAGAAATCGAACTATTACTTCTATAGCTCGGACGGATACCTTCATACTTGAGTATGAGTTGGTGGTTTGGTGAAACTAGGTCTTGTACTTTGATATATGTTGGGTGAGATCTCTTTTGTGAGATTAATAACCTTGTAAGTTGGGTATATTACTCTAGTTAGTTAAAATAAACTCATGCAACAGAGTTTTTATGCCTCATTTTGTAAAGTTAAATCACCCTCTTGTGATTGTCTAAGATAGTCTAGTAATCCAAGGCCCTAGGAACTTGATTCTAGAGTATGTGCTTTTGGGTAGCTGCCAATGAAAAGCAAGTACATTTGAGTGAGTTACGGATTATCGGATTAGAAATCTAAGGATGGTAGATGTCTTTGAGATGGGTGTTTGTACATTTATCCTATCTCATTGATAGGTGTTACATAGAGAGATATTTCTGTCATTTCACCTGTAGGTCGGAGACATTATTTTAGCAACTTTATTCTTGGGGTCAATATTTTTATATGGTGATAAATGAAAATATTTAAAATAGTAAAATGTAGCTATTTGATAGTAAGGGCATTTTGATTATTTTAATAGCCATGAATAATATGTCTCTTGGTCCCCAGAGTAGCTCAAGTTACCTTGGTATTATTTAGACACAATTTGGGCTTCATGGATAATTATCTGAAAGAGAAATAAAATTTATTTTAAGAGTCTAATTAGAATTAATTAATTAGTCTTGGGTTTTTCATAAAGCCCAGAAAAGATAATTAATGAATTTAAAAATTGGGCTGGAATAAATTATTTCATTGAGCTGATATATGTTAACATATATTAAGAGTCCAATCGGAAATTATCTTGGGTATTTGATAAAGCCCAAAAAAAGATAATAAAGAGGATTACTTTATGAGGACAACACCAAGCCCATTAGGGCTTAGTGTATTTTAGCTCACTAGAGTTTCATTAAGCCCTAGGGTGATCAAAATATATAGGAAAGATATGGAAATGTTTTGAAACCTAGCTCTTTCCCTCTTATATGTGCAACCACCCTTCCTCTTGTGTTTGCTCTTCCTTCTCTCCTTTCTCTCTACGAGTGGATCTTAGTTTTCTAAAAGAGTTTTCACCAAGCTAACCCAAGATCAAGGTAGAGTCATACACCGGAAGACTACGAGAAGAAATTTGGAGAAGTTTGATGCGTAGGAGTAGAAGATTGGCAGGAATACCGGTCGAACCATCGAGGTCTCCTTCTCCCTTTCCATCGCAAGATTCAGTACAACCCAGTATCTTGTTAGTTAATCTGCGACAAAACAAGATAAGTAAGTACTCTTTCCTAGATGTGAATCGAAAAACTAAAAATTTTTCACTGCATTTTCTTTGATGTTTTTTGTTTTTTATCCTTTTAATTGGTATCAGAGCCAAGATTTTCATCTAGGAGCATTTATTAGGGTTAAAAATTGGAAAATATGGTTCCTTTACTATAAAAAAATGAATCTTTTGTGATTTTAAGTTATCCCTCATACATTGATTTCTAGATCTTATGTATGCCTCGTGGTTAGAGGCATAAGATCTTGTATTTTAATGGGTTTTCCATTGTTTTTCTAGTTTTGAGTAGATGCGATGTACGCCTCATGTTTAGAGGCATAGGATCTTGTAAAGGCATGCTTTTATGCCCAGTTTTGCATTTCTCTTAACCTGTAGATAGTGGGGGATTGAAGAACATGGTTAATGGAATGGTTGAGGGGTGAAACTGATTGAAAAGCAAGATTTTTTTAGAAATTGGCGAACTCTAGAACAAACCCGACACCGAGTACCTAATGGACTTAGTGCTAGGTCCATTCTTCTCAGCCGAATAGAGAAACAGAATAGACCCAGTGCCAGGTGGGTTCAATAGACCCGGTGACAGGTCTATACTGTTAAAAAAAAAAAAGAAAAAAATGATAGACCCAGAAGGTCGATGCGCGCAGTTTTGTCCAAGAAAAGGGAGAGCACTGTTGAAGTTATGTACCTCAATTTTTCCTTAATGTAATTATGTTTTAAAACCATTATATGAGGTTAATTTTCTGTAATAGTTTTATTTATCTATGGATGAATAATTTGCATGAAAACGAATAGTAAAGGATGGAACCACCTTAGGATTAAATAAGATCATTAATTTTTAAATTCATGATGTTTAATCCATTATTTGGTCACTTATAAATAAATGAATAGTTTGAGCATGAAAAAGTTTACTTTTGTTATTATACTTATTTCATTTTTGTGATCAAATGCGCATGTTTTTGTGAGACTAAAGTCTTACTAGATAGAATGGTTGTTGATAAAACATTTCAATCTAAGAAACTTTAAAATAAAAGAGGTCATGGTTTATTCTCTTAAAGGGTTCGATTCTTGCAATAGAGAATAATGTTGAATTTGAGGTTATTTAATAAAGTTTTACTTGGCCATTAACTTAGAAGAGTAAAATAAATTCATAGCTTATTCTCTCAAAGGATTTTATCCTTGACATAGAGAATAATATTGAATTTTAATTTTTTACTAAAGTTAATGAAGTCATAAGATTGTAGAAAATGTTTTTGGTCTTAAAATTCTATTTTCAATAAGAGATTAAGTGGGAGAGGGGTTCCAATGACCCCATGGCTTCCATCACAACTTTTATTAAAGATAGTGGATTTTCTCATGTTATTCTGAGCATGACCCCTTATAGGATGGATTTTCACAAGTATCTAGAACTAATGGAAGAGTAAAATTAAAAGCCTAGGATATGTGCTAGGATCGACCAACCTACGTTGGAGGTTTTTAGCATTGGATTGGTATGAATCAGTGACCATCCTATCGGAGGAACTTTTTCTAGATCAATACCTATCAAGGAAGTTTTGATTCGTGATGGTTATACACTTAATTTAGAATGCTATTAATCTTCTTACGAAGCTCTGTTAGTTTTTCTAAGAGCTAAACTATTTATATTATTGATAATAGTTTTAAGAGTTATCTATAAGAAATAATATAAAGAAATGTGCATTTTTTTACAAACTAAATGAATGTTTTTCGCAATATATTCGAAATGTTTGGTTTCAGTCCATTGTTAATCATTTACAAGGAAAATAAGTTGACAGGCCCCAATTATATGGACTGAAAGAGGAACCTGAATATAGTACTCACTACCGAAGAGTATAAGTATATTCTTATGAATCCATGTCCTGTGATTGGAGAAGATTTCATTGATCAGGAGCCAGAGACCGAGAAGGCATGGAAGAAAGCTGACGAGATGGCTAGGTGCTATATGTTGGCTTTCATCTTTAGTCTGCTCTAATCTAAGCATGAGCAAGTAGCCACTGCGTATGATATGGATTTATCATTGCGTACCATGTTTGCTGATAAGAGCTGCCGCGCAAGGCAAGAAGCCCTTAGGGCAATCATGAACACTAGGACGGCTGAGGAGGCATTGGTTCGAGAGCATTTGCTCAAGATGATTGCCTACTTCGAGGAGGTTAAGGTCCTAGGCGCAACAATAGATCTTGAGAACCAAATTGACATAGTTCTTGAAACTTTACTTAATTCATATTCAGAGTTCAAGTTGAACTACACAATGAACAAATTATATATGAATCTCACAGAACTTACAAAAGAGCTCCAAGTGACAGAGAAGATCATGAAGCCCATGTCAAATGTTTTGGTCTCTCATTCTACTTCTTCTAGAATTAAGGCAAAATCTAAGAAATTCAAGAAGAGGAAGGTCTAGAACAACGCAGGAGCTTAACCCAAAGCACCTGGTCATGCTAAGCCCAACGGGCAGCCTAAAGGTAAATGTTTCAAGTTTAGCAAGAAGGGGCATTGGAAAAAAGATTGTCCGGACTTCTTCGTTAAGTCTATTTTAGGTATTTCTCTATACCTAGAGTTTATTTTGATGGTTGGATCAACACTTTCCTCGATAGTTGATTTTGGAGTTACTGACCATTTTTGTAACTCCTTGTAGGGGTTCAGAAGAACAAAAAGACTCAGGAAGGGGTGAGCATAGACTTCAAGTAAGGAATGGAGCAAGAATATGGGCAGAAGCAGTGTGAGATCTTTAGCTTATTTTTTTTTATTGTAATAGGAAGTTACTTTTAAAAGATATGTTATATGTTTCTTATTTTAAACAGATTTTAATTTTAGTTTCTAAATTGATGAATTAAGGATATTCTGTTTCTTTCCATTCTGGTATTTTCATCAGTAGAAATGGTAATTTAATTTATACAGGAAACATGTATGGAAATTTTTTTATATACATCCTGTTAGAAATCAAATAAATAATATTCAAACTGAACCTCATAATAAAAAGAGAAAGACCATATCAAATGACTCGTATTTGTGGCATCTAAGATTAGGACATCTAAATCCCAATCGGATTCAGAGGCTAATCCATGATGGGCATTTAGGTTCATTGAGATTGGAAGAATAGCCTTAGTGTGAATCTTGCCTTAAAGGTAAAATGACCAAAATGTCATTTACCAAAAAGGAAGATAGAGCTATAGAAATACTAGCATTAGTTCATATGGATGTTTGTGATCCAATGACTACACCAGCTAAGGGAGGCTACAAGTACTTTATCACTTTCACAGATGATTACACTCGTTTTGGTTATATTTATCGGATGAGGCATAAGTCTGATACTTTTGATAAATTCAAGGAGTTTAAGGCTGAAGTGGAGCGTCAAATAGGTAAATTAATTAAAGCTTTGAGATTGGATCGTGGTGGAGAGGACCTCTTTGGTGAGTTTAAGGATTACTTGGTACATCATGGCATAGTATCTTAGTTAACTTCGCTTGGGACTTCCCTGTAGAACGGAGTAGTTGAGAGAAGAAACATAACTTTGATGGAAATGGTCAGAAGCATGATGAGTCATACGTCTCTTCTTATTTCTTTTTGGGGATATGCCTTAGAAATAGTGGCATATATTTTGAATTTGGTACCTTCCAAATCAGTACCTAGGACACTCTATGAGATGTGGACTGAACAAAAGTCCAGTTTGAATCATCTCAAGATATGAGGTTGTCCAGCGTATGTGCTGACAAAAGGAAGTAAGCTAGAGCCAAGATCAGAATTATGCTACTTCGTTGGGTATCCAAAAGGAACGAGAGATGGATATTTCTATCATCCTCAAGAGCATAAGGTACTTGTTAGTGCTAATGCTAGATACTTAAAGGATGAACAAGTTAATCCACCACGGGTTTAAGTAGAATAGAGTTAGAAGAGAAGTTGGTCACTGATGCAATTTCAGGTACTTCTAACACCCCGATCGAGGAACTAAAAGAAACACTATCGAATGTTCCTATACAAACTGAGCCTCGTCGTAGTGGGAGGATCACAAGAGTTCCAGAAAGATGGACTTGAGAGATTTATGCTCTAGTCTTTGATAATCAGGAACAAAATCCCTAGATACAAGGAGGCCATTGTTGATGTTGATGCAGACAAATAGTAGTTAGCCATGAATACCGAGATTGAGTCTATGTAGCTCAATTAGGTCTGGAATCTTGTTACTGCACCTGATGAGATAAAACCAATTAGGTATAAGTGGGTATACAAAAGGAAGATAGGTATGGATGGAAAGGTTGAAACCCATAAAGTAAGGTTGGTTGTTAAAAGTTATACTTAGAAAGAAGGGATCGATTATGAAGAAGCATTTTCACTAGTAGCCATGCTTAAGTTTATTCGCATTCTCTTAGACATTGCATGTTATTATGGTTACGAGATATGTCAAATGGATGTCAAGACGGTGTTCTTAATTAGCTATCTTAACGAAGACATCCATATGTCTCAGCTATTTTGATGAATTCTACCGTTCACCCCAATTTCAAGGAGGTAACATGGTATTTGTAGATGCCTTGAAAAGTAAGGATTTTCTTGATCCCATCTTTGAGAACTCAAATACTAAGTTTAAAAGGAAATTTCAATTATAACAAAGCTTTTGAAGGGTTAAAAGATGATTTTAAGTTTGATGCATTCTTTAGAAACTATGTGCAGTTATATGTTGACAAAAATATTTGTGTGTCTAAAAGAATGTTAGAAAAAGAGGCTTATGTGTTATGCTTTAGTGAAAAAAAATTATTTTTATAAACCTTCTATTTTTCAAAAACCTCTCTTCTTTTTCCACATTCGTCATGCCTATCTTCTCTTTTGAGCTTTAATTTCTTTTACAAATGTTCCATGACAAAGCATGATGAATGGAAAGAGTGTGTGTATTTGGTTTGTGTTCAGTTTTGTTAAGTGTCTTTTCCCTCCCTAAATAAGGAAAATATTGTCCATTTTAAGTGTGGGGGAGTGAGTCGTGTCGTTATTTGTTTTTTTTTTTTAAGATTTCTAGTTTACTTTCTTTTAGTTAGGTTTGCTTTATTTTGCCTTTATTTCCTTTATGCTTTTATTTATGTTTTGTTCTGCAGGTAGGAATAAATATTTTTTAGACAAGCCCTTTTCTCTATTCCATAGTTTAATATTTATTGGAGTTTTATTGTACTTGGAAAGTATTACTTAAACTTTCTAACCCATTATTATTTTTAGTCCCTTTGGAGGTGTTTTCTTGTGTTTATTTTTTGCCAATGAGGACATTGTCCAATTAAGTGTAGGGGAATAGTTTGGTGATATACTTTGTCCAAATTTTTATCAATTATCTTAGTATTTTCTTAGTATTGAGCTATTTTGAAATATTGTGAAATTGAGAAATAATTTTATTTTAATCACAAAGTATGGGAGTATTTTCTTTCTTATCTTTTTCCCTTTTATTTTTGGTCCCATGGCAATATTTCCTTGCTCTATTTGTTTGGCCATTGAGGACAATGTCCAGTTTAAGTGTGGGGGAGTGGTGAGAATGAGAATTCTTCTATGCTTTATTCTTTTTGAAATTCTTTTTTGAACCTTTGAGCAAAATTTGAAAATTTTTTTCTTTTTTCTCATTTTTGTTGATCTTTCAAGATGTATTTTTAATGCATGTCTTTGTGATAGATCATAGAGCATATGTTCTATATCAATTATGGCTTATGAATGATTTTTTGCACGCACTTAGACTAAATAGTTTTTGATCATATGTTTTACATTGTTCTTAAACCTATTTTTCCACTAAGATTCATTGAGCATTTTAGAACTTACTTGAATACTTCTTGAGGGAAAATAAGAAAGACATTCATGATTTAACTTAGGAATGATGGTAATAGGCATTCTTTGAATAGTTTGAGCTTTTCAAGCCTACCTATTTGACATTATCCCTAGTGCCTATTTTGATCCTAAATTGTTAATTTTTTTTTTCTTAAAACCCATTATCATACTTTGTCCATTACTTCGTCATAAGAGTTTGAATAATTCTTCCAAATCTTTGATTGCTCTTCATGGATAAAAGTACATGTAAGAGAATGTTGAGGGAGAATACTTGTGAAAAGATCATGACATGTTACTTTCAGTCATGCATCAATAGTTGTGTTGAGTTGGGAAAAGAGAAAAGAAAGAGAAGAAAAAGAAAAGAAAGATTGAGAAAACAAAAAGCTGCAAGAAAAGATGGAAAGAGGAAAATTGAGAAAGAAACAATAGAAGGATTTGAAAAAGAAGAGGAAAAAGAAAGAAAAATTGAAAGAGAAAGAAAAGAAAGATCACAAGAAGAATGGTGGTTGAGCTGTAGGTATTTCTGAAAAACTTGAGTTCACATCAAGTTCTTGGCACCATTGCTGAAAATTTGAATGATCTTGTGAAGATATTATTGATGAGTTGATGATGATTGATGAAAATGCAAGATTTGCTTGAACTGAACTGTAATTGCTACACAAGGTTATGGGTTTTGACTAATTTTAGAATAGGAGAGTAAGAAGAGTTTGGAATTTCTTGGTACATTTTGTTTATCATTTTTCTTGTGAACTCTTAGCTTCTTTGATATTTGATTCTCCTATATCCTTCGTTTGACAAGCTGCATTATGAGCCCTTTAGCCTTACATTACAAGCTTGAAAGTCCTACTTGACCTAAGTAGAATTTTGGTATGTCTCAGATCAGTGGAGAGAGTGTATGAAAAGTAAGCTTATGGAATGCATATTCTTTTTTAACTAAATTTTTTCCAATGGTTTGAGAATGATGTTAAAGTATTGAGATAGTTCTACTAGTCAATCTTTACTTACACAAGTCTTTCATTTGTTATGAAAGATATAGTAGCTAATGTTTTGTTGTTTTGAATAAAGAAAGCATTGAAATACTATTTTGAAATTGATTGAGTGATTTGTGAAAACTTGTGTTTTCTTACTTGTCTTTAATACTTTACTTAAGGACAAGCAAAGAGCTAAGTGTGGGGGAGTATGATAGGGCCTAAATTAGTTATTTTTTTCCTAATTATTTGAGGCTATTTGTGATATATTTTCTTCAATAACTAGTCATATTCCTTCATATTTGAGATTTTACCCTTGAAAAGGTATTTTGTACAGTATTTTAGATTTTAGGGGTAAAATAAGACACAACGTCGCAAAATAGAACAGAGGCGGCGCCGGTTATGACAGAGGAACCGATGCCGGTCATGTGTTGTTGGCATGCACTTTAAGGCAATGAAAAACCAAGTGAAATAGAGCAGAACAGAACCGAATTGGCATTGACAGGGAGGCTAAAGGCGATGCCAGCTGCAATCTGGAAGGGTTGTGTGGAAATCAAGACAAAAATCGGTGAACAATTGGAGAAACAAAACACAACTGCCGTCGACTGTGAGGTTGGAAGGGCACTGGCTGTGCCCTGTTATTAAGGTGGTGCCTCGATTTTCGTACACATTTTTTGACAATCTGTAGAGTTTTAGTATTTTCCTACTTCTAATCGGCGAAAAACCATACACCAACGAATTTAGGTATTTCCTAAACCTATAAATAGAGAAAAAACACAAGGAAAAATGGGGGGGGGTGAGAATTCATAGATCATAACAGAAAATCACTCAGATCAAAGGAGGAACTCTTCAATTCAAGAAGGATTGTGCAAGAGGGTCTACAAAGGAAGAAGAAGGAGGTTTGTCTATGAATACTTTTTTTTTTCTTTTTCTTGAATAATGATGTATTAATTATTTATTGTAATTTAATATTATTTTAGGTATTCATGATTTTTAGAGTTACTTTGATCTTTTGATTAATTGATTATTATTCTTGGTATTTAATTACTTATACTTATTATGAGATTAGTTGGTTGTCTCTTTTTATTAACTTGCTTGAAAAGGGGTTGATAATGGTTTCAATTCATTAGTTTTATATTTGTTGTCTCTTAACTTGTTTGAAAAAAGGGTTAATTACTAAGAATAAGGTAATTAAAGGTTAATTGATATCTGCCAGAATATGGATTCAACGGTTAATTTCATGTTTTAAGTTTGCCAGAATATGGAGATTTAATCAAGGATTGTGTTTAATGCATCTTTTGGGTGAATTAGTTGAGACAGAATATGTGATGCTAATTTTTCTAGAAGATAGTGATTTCATGGATTGAAAAAGAAGTGAATCTATCTTAATCTTTCATGATGCCAAGAGAATAATTAGTTATGATAATGATTGAATATTTTAAGATCACGTTTGTCAAAATAATAGTTTGAGTTACATAATTCTCCATCATTAACATACATATATTATTTTATTTTATTTTATTTACTTTTTTACTTTATTGAGTCGGTTAAACAATGAGAGAAAAGTGATTAATGCATACTTATTCCTTGAGGATTGATACTCGTTTGAACCCTATACTATGTTAATGATGAGTATGCTTGCTCATATGTATAAGTTAGGGTTAACGTTTTAATTTAAACATAATTGGGAATATGCTTATTTTTACATGATTTTTATACCCAAATCCATACGCACCAGAAACCATAGGAAGGGAAAGCACATTGTGAGGAAGTATCACCTCATCCAGGAGTTCATCCAGAAATGAGAGATTGTGGTTGATCAGATTTCCTTTATCAAAAATCTAGCAAATCCTTTTACCAAGCCTTTGACGGAAAAAGTGTTTCGCAGACACTTAAATGTCATAGGGGTAGGTACTAATAGGCTTTTTTAGTCTTTATAGTGCAAGTGAGAGATTGTTGGAAAGTATGCCTTCAAAGACTATGTATTCTGTGTAAATATATTATAAATAGACTCGGCGCTAGGTGGGTCCACCTGGTGCCAAGTCAACTCTGCCCAGCTAGAGTTCTTGAAAAACAGAGCAGACCTGACGCCAGGTAGGTCTAATGGACCTGGCTCCAGGTCCACTAAATTTATTCAATTTGGGTTGTTTCTTTTATTATTGCACATTTAGACCCAAGTGTAACAAGAAATGGTTTATGTGTTTGGTCATTCTTCACAATAAGGTATAGACCATGGGTACTTATTATACAAGTAAAATTGAGTTCTTAGTCGTTTGATAGAATTGGGCATTTCATCAAGATAAGACTATTATACCATGAGTTCCAATGAGGAATGGTTTACCTAGAATCAATGAGTAGTACACTCACATCATTGGCATAAGCATATTACGAATATATAGAACTAGACCTGTAGTAGTATAGAGAGAGGTATTTCCATTTCACCTATAGGTTGGAGATATTGTTTTAACAATATTATTCTTGGGGTCAATAATTTCATATTGTGATAAATAGGAATATTTAAAATGGTAAAATGTAACTATTTGATAGTAAGGACATTTTGGTCATTTTAGTAGTCATAAATAATAGTCTCTTGGTCCTCGGAGTAGCTCAAGTTACCTTGATGTTATCTAGACACAATTTGGGTTTCATGGATAATTATCTGGAAGAAAAATAAAATTTATTCTAAGAGTTCAATTAGAATTAATTAATTAGTCTTGGATTTTTCAAAAAGCCTAGAAAAGATAATTAATGAATTAAAAAAATTGGGTTGGAATAAATTATTTTATTGGGCTGATATATGTTGACATATGTTAAGAGTTAAATTGGAAATTATCTTGGGTATTTGATAAAGCCCAAAAAAAGATAATAAAGAGGATTAGTTTATGTGTCCAATACTAAGCCTATTAGGGCTTAGTGTGTTTTGGTTCACTAGGATTTCATTAAGCCCTAGGGTAATCAAAATACATAGGGAAAAGATGAAAATGTTTCAAAACCCTAGCTTTCTCCTTCTTGTGTGCGTAGCCACCCTTCCTCTTATGTTTCCTCTTCCTTCTCTCCTTTCTCTCTAGGAGTGGATCTTGGTTATTCAAAGGAGCTTTCACCAAGCTAACCCAAGATTAAGGTAGAGTTATACTCTAGAAGACTACGAGGAGAAGGTTGGAGAAGTTTGATGCGTAAGAGTAAAAGATTGGCAGGAATATCAATTGAACCACCGAGGCCTCCTTTTCCCTTTCTATCGGAAGATCCAGTGCAACCCGACACCTTGTTGGTTAATTCGCGACCAAACAAGATAAGTAAATATTCTCTCCTAGATGTGGATTGGAAAACTGAAAAATTTTCACTGCGTTTTCTTTGATGTTTTCCGTTTTTGATCCTTCAAGTACAAGGTCCCCAGTCCTGACTTTATGCATAAGGTGGTAAGATTGGTAATAACTTGTTGTCCTGCAATTGGTAATATTATAGATGACAAACAATAGATTTATACTAAAGCATTGGTTAGGAATTAAATAGCTAGTTAAGGATGGCTATTCTCAATTATCATGTCGCCATATTTCGAAAGAGGTAGTTTCCAAAATAGATCAAGTTATTTGTGATCACCTAACTCTAACATACTCTAGCACAAAGGAAGTTGTCCCCGCTGAGTACTCAATGCTATCAAGATCATCAATTCTTATAACAAGTTTTCATGAGGAAGATCAATATTTGCAGGGCATATGGTTTTCACATATGCACATATACACATGAAAAGAAAACATGTAAGAGCATGCTTCTAGGATATAGATAAAATAATTTTATAGTTTCCAATAGGTAAAATCAAATATTTTCATGTTCAATAAATTTCAAAAAAATTGCATAAGTAAGTCTTAGAGCAGTTATCTAAGGCCAGAAAATATAAATATATAAATCCTATTTGATAAGTAAATTGGAGTTCAAAGGAATTTTATGCAGTTTTTTTCTGGCTTAAATTGGTAGGATTCACCTTGCTAATTTCATATCCTTTTCTTCCTAGTAGGTATAGTTTTGGAACTCGTGCCTTCTAGCGTGATGATAGTGTAGTATTAGACTATAAGAATACTATTGCCAGAAGATCGTTTTATAAATTTAGAACAGTTGCACATTCGCATTTTCTTCTTCTTTTTTTATATTATATTCTAGCAATCACCTCAGGCATGTCTCATTTTCTTTAAACCAAAGACTAAGTTTCCTATATTCCTTCTACTTGCTAGCCAGATACTTTAAACTCCTAAAGCTCGAAATCACACATAAGCTATCCAAAGAATTCTCCAAATTCCAACCTACCTGTCAAAGGTTTCCAGTTCAACTTTCTAGCTAATCGGTTTGAATTTCTTGCATTTCCTTCAATCATTTCACCAAACATCATGTACGGCCCAACTTCAAAGATATAGAGTAACTTCTTATACAATTGTAAATATTACCTAGACCACCAACATGTGCCAAAAAAAATTACATATTAAGTATTTACTCTAACTAGTCATACTCTGCCTAGAATGTACACTATCGTGGTAATAGGCTTTTGTACTCACTGAAAAATTATTAAATTCAAAACATATATTTCTATGACGTATGGATATTCTCAAAAATTTCTATATTAAAATTTAGATTACAAGAAACTTAGCAAATATTTTAGAACTTGCACACTAATTTTCAAGTTCCACTACTGCTTAGGATTACTGTCCTAGTAACAAATTCATACAAACCTATATACTTATTGCAAAATTGTGACATTTAAAAGGACTCCTACAAAATGTGGATGTTCTCAAACAATTGTTAGATTAAAATTTGTAGTACAAGAAACTTAACAAAGGCCTTAGAATTTACACAATGATTTGTTAGTATTATGCTCTAGAGACAATCACTTGTACATTGTATATGACACATTTTATTTTAATAAAAGACATTATTTATCTTGCAGTTTCTTTTGTTTACTTTTTTGTAAAATAACTGTTAGATAAAGTCTATAGTACAACACTGTGTTAAGAAACTCATGATAGAGATCATGATTTGAGATTCCTACTACACTATATAGTGTTAGTACTTAAATAGTCCCTAGTCGTAGTATTAATAAGACAGGACATCATTAATGCGTTAAGACTAGCATGTGTTGGACTTTCTAATTTGATTAGGCAGTGGTTCTCATATCCGTAAGTATTGAGATACTCAAAGTTAATACATGGATGCTTGTTAATGGAACAAGTTCATTAGATGGTCTAGCTATGAGATAATCTATGGATAATTATTTAGTACTAGTGATATAATCTCAATATAGCAAACGTGCAAGTATCCTTAGACTTGAGATCTCCAAGGTACTTTGAATGCTGAGCTTTGTGCTTTGATTCCAATCCCTGGAGCCAAATCGAGGGCCGCCTATGGGATGGATATTGGGCACATTGTGAGGTAAACGAAAGTAGTTGAGAGGGTCAATAAAGGATTTACCACTCCTAATAGTAGGGACGAATATCTCACGGCCACTTGTAGGAATTACTACTCGAGAAGTCCTTACCTAAGGTGATTGTGTATTGAAAATAGTTCTAATTGATACACATCTAGAGTAGTGGGTTCCTGGTACAAGTACTATTGTATTCGGGTCAGAATTAATTCTGGAGGGAGTTGGCACTAATTCCGTACTCCAAACCAAATGAAATATTGTATGGTGAAAGGAGTTAATTGTACTATAGTTTGTCATCAAAGGATTCATGTCAAGCCACTTAACTTCTTGGACTCTTGGGTGGTCATGATGTGTTGCTAAATACCGCTCATGATATAAGAATATGGATTTATTAATTGATGAATTAATAAACCAATCCTTATTAGAATCAATATGATTAATTTTAATTAATTATGTATTATTAATCTCAAAGACGTTTGGATTAATTCATATTCGCTACCAATTGACTGGGGAACCTAGTAGGTCACACACAATAGATGATTATATACTCAAGATGTTATTTTATAACATAGTGGGGTTAATTGCGAGAAAGAAAAGTAGTTGTGGCCAAATTATAAGTAGTTATAATTTATGGGCTAAATTGTAATTGTGAGAACTTGATGTTTCCAATTACAATTAGAAAATTCTAACTATTTTAGAATTCTCAGTTGGAGTATTTTTCCAGCAGATTTCGTGTAATATATAAAGGATATATGCACGAAATTTCTGGGTAGGGTGTAAGACACGAAAACAACTCCAAACCCTAGGGCAACTCACGACATTCTTTCTTCCCTCTCTCTCGTTGATATTGATCATAACCCTAGCTGCCATTGTTGTTTCTGCTAGCACAGAAATCTTGGTGCTTGAGTATTCCTCCGTGTGAATTTCTATTAGAGATAATCACACACTGTGATTATAGTGGTTGGACGTTCAACTCTCGTGATATTTGATCAAGAGGATTGTTGAATTGCGCCTCGACTTGAAGAAGGAAAATTTTATTTCCCACACAATCAAAGAGAGGTAAAAAGCTATTACCTTTGGTCTCTTTATGCCTTGTTTTCCACATATGTGGATCCTGGAGTGGTATATTATTCTTATTTTTCTGCTTCGACATATATGATATGTGAGAAATACACAACATGATTTTAATTAGGTTCAACTGAGAATGTCAAACAACTTGTTAATACTTCATTCTTTGAGTTTTCTTCAAATAAAAATCACTCTAAATTATGAGAGATGGAATAAAGAACATTTTTTTTTTATAGTTTGAGGGTTGTGAAAAGATGAAGAAATTGAAGGCTTTAAGGCTGGACGGTAGTTATTTCCTCAATTTTGTTTTCCTAGATCCTCGTCGCTTTTTCCTTCAACTTTCCAATCTTTTTCTTCTTCTTCTCTCTTTTTTTAATGGGTAATAAGGGAAACAGGATTTCCATGCAAAGAATTTAGGTGGAAGCAACGAGGCTAATGGTCTGAATCAATTGCATTTGCACTTGCCATGCAGTGATAGTGCCATCTCATTTTTCCTTGTTATCTATTTGATTAGTATCCTTTTTTTTAATGACAAAAAATGAAAACAAGAAATGGGGATGAATCAAGGTAAGTCTTAGGCACTAGTGGCGGCTGACCTAATAAAATTATATGACATTAAACTAGATAATCTAACATATTATATATATATATATATATATATATATATATATATAAGAATCTAATCCAAAGTAATTAGTTCCTAAGTTGATTTAATGAGTTTAATTAAATTATTTTTTTTGGCTTTCTTAATCATAAGATGAAATAAATCAATCATTCATTAGTTTTTTTTTCTAATAACCGTTAACACCTAAGTAAATGTGATTAGTAAAATTATTTACCTTACTCCCTCATTTGAAACCTTCTACAAGGGTGATTTCTTCTTATTAAAACTTCTATTTACTTAAGAAAGAGTCGGTCTCTACAATTCTCTCTTTCTACAGGAAATTACGTCCTCGAAATTTGCTTTTTGTTTCAAATAATTCTGGGAACCTTTTTTTTTTTGCATCTCTTTCTCTATTTCCCATATCGTGTCGCAAACTTAGTGATGATCTCAAAGTACTTTAACCATTGTAGTGCATTTCCATCATAATTCCTTCTCAGCTTGCTCCAAGATTCAAAAAAGTTCTTCTCATAATTTAAGCCAAGGACTAATAAGATAGGTTCTTTGCTCAATACATGCTCGGGGTCCAGGATGTAATGTTGGAGTTAGGATATATGAAATACATTATGTATATGCAGGAACTTTTCTGACAATGTCAATTGATATACTACTTCTCCAATCCTTTCTACAATCCTAAAAGGGCCTAGATACCGTGGCTCCACTATAAGAAAAAAGTAACTTTCCTAACATCTTTATAGTGATACTTTTTAAAAAGTGTTATAATAAAATGTTTATAATGATGCTGAGTTTATTTGTGTCATTATAATAAAACTAAAACGATGTAGTTTTATTAAATTGACTTAAACTAACATACTATTATGACATATTTTTAGTGTCAATTAAGTTGACATATTTTTCCTAACGCATTTTTATTGTTAAGAAAAACAAAAGGTGCGTTTTAAAAAATTTCAATAGAAAAAGTGCCAGTGTGGGGGACAATTATTGTTGTTAATGGACCGAGATACTAGTAAAAAACTACTCAAACCACTCAACAAAATCTCCATTCTTCTACGCACATCCCTAGCTCTCAAAACTACTCCAAACGAGATGGGATTTGTGGGATGGTATACACTTGGTGATGCAATGTCATGGTCAGAGAGATCCTGCAATTACTGTGAATATTCTTGTTTACTATGGCATTCCATCTAAAGTTGGTAGCTTTTCTTTTACTTTGGATTTTTTTTTTCTCCCTTTTAGCTTTCATTTTCATTCTCATTTTTTGTGTTTAGGGAATTTTTTTTGTTTCTTTGTGTAGGTGGCAAAGGGAAAGCTTTATGAGCTTTAGGCAATTATGGTAGAATATGCAAGAAGACACGCTGAAGCAATTGGGGAGGGCTTGGAAGTGCTTCTCGGAATCAAAGAGCTACTTGGAGCTTTATCATCAATGGAGACTGTCACAATTGATTGGTAAATAAAGCATAGCATCTTAGTGAAACCCTTGTTTTCATTATGTATTTTGATGATTTATTATTCATAATTCTTTTAGAACCACACTCATAAACTCTCAGCAATTACTTCGTATGAGAACCACACTCATATGAATTCATTATTCAAATGTCTCTTAGCTTTCAAAAGCAAGAACGGAGCGACAAATTTCTTTTCTCTTTTCTCTAAGAAGTTTTATTGTGTATAAATTAGGGAGAGTTGGAGAGATTTTAAACCTTTTCTTCTTGAGATGGTATAGAGTATAGTGGTTTGAGAAAAATTTCCCTCCAAAGTCTTCCCTCTTCTTTTCTTTTTGTTCTGGTAAATAGGTTGTTAGATTCCATGGATTTTTTGTATGTAGGTGTAGATACAATTGTTTTCTATTCTCGTTTCTAGTGAAGTGTCATTATTCATGTCAATAATTCTGTAACAGTGAGGATGTGAATGGCTGAATAAACCTATTGAAGTACAAAATTTGACTTTTTACTGACACCTTATTTCAGAAAAAAGGAAATGAGATATGTAAAATGTCCTCTGTTAGCTTGTATTTCTTATTGATATTCTTTTATTGTGTTCTGCGGATGTAGTATATTTTTTCTCTTATATATTTTTGCATATTTCTCACAAAAGTTTGTGGATTTCATGCTCATAAATGGCCAAAATTTTTATGAACTTTTGTTGAAACTGGACATGACATTTTGTTGAATCTAGTATTTGCTAATGTATCACCAAATAGCTGTTGGACTCTTGCAAGTTTTTGTAGTCCAGTTTCGGTAACTTTCTTAAACTCATGAACAAATATGTGTGATTCGAGTTTAAAGACCTAATTGCTCTTTTCATGGAACTGTCCCTTTTCTTTCATCTTTTTACTTTCATCTGTTAGTTTTAGATAGGATTTTGAAGTAAATCAATGCTGGAGTAACAACAGATGCTTTTTCTCCAACTTCCTTTTCCTAAAATGTCCGTCAGGCTCCGTCTTAGGAACAACTTGAGGAATACTTTTTCACCAGCTTAGAACTCCAAGTCCCTCCTCCAATAGTACATGTAACATTTCTGGCAACTTTTGGCAGTCTCTAATATGTCTTTTATTAACCGTAACTTCCGTTTGGTGCCTTCTACATCAAAGCTTCTTATGTTCCCTAACGCTATTCACATCCAAGTTTTTCCTAATATAATAATGCTAGCACTTTTGACCATACAAGGCTTCAAATGGGACTGTATCAATATAATTTATTCCTAAATTCTAGCACTTAGGCTCGTAACAAATATTCTAATAGATGGATCACCTACTCCTACTATCCATCTGTTTGTAGTTAAGTAGCAGTGAGGACTCTAACATGGTCCCACATATTTCTTGTACTTTTTCCAAAAATTTAGACGTGAATCGAGGGTCTCGATCTAATACAAATACGTCGATTAGGAGGATAAGTTACTGTAAAAGTGGTTCTTAGAGTAACTCTTTCCCAAACCTACAAGAACATGATTACTAGATGTCCGAGCCAAGCTCAGGGAGTCCCGTAAGTGTAAATTAACTACCTCTTCAAAAATAAAATTCAACAAAGAACCACAAGATATGTTAGAGAACTGTATAATGCATATAGTAAATAAGGATATATAGGATAGTTGCCATGTAAATATAAGAGGAATATCTTCCGAAAGGGTAACCTCAACGTGTAAAGCACATTTATTCCGTGCTTCACCTTCGATGAGGGACAAGAATAGATTTGTACTGACATCCTAATTAGGACCCTAACAATCTATCCAAATCTTACCGGCTGCTAAACATGCCATCATATTTTATCCATATCGAGTCTCATACACTTGTTTTGCCCATTGTCTGGGGTCCCCAATCCCAACTTTATGCACGAGGAGGCAAAGGTTGGTCATAACCAATTGTCTCACACCCAGTAATACTTTAGATGACCAACAACAGATTCATATTAAAGCATTAGCTAAGGATGAAACAACTACCTAGGAACGATTATTCCCAATTACCCTATTGCCTCGTTTCGAGAGAGGTAATTTATAAAACTGATCAAGTTACCTGCAATCATTTAACTCTAGTGTTGTCTGGCACAAAGAAAATGTCTTTACTTAGTACTCAACATTTTCATAAGATCATCAATTCCAGTAACAAATTTCCATGATGGAGATTAATATTTTAAGGGCATATAGTTTTCACTTATGTACAATTACCCACAAAAAGAAAACATGTAAGAGTATGCATCTAGGATAAATAAAATATTTTTTTTCAATTTCCAATAGGTAAAACTAATAACTTTTACGACCAAGAAATTTCATAAAACAACATATGTAAGTCCATAAACAGTTATCTGAAGTCAGAAAAAAATATATATAAATCTTGTTTGAGAAGTAACTTGAAGTTCATAGAAGTTTTATGCAATTTTATTTATTTATTTATTTTTGTAAAAATCAGTGGGACTCATTTTACTACTTTTGTATCCTTTTCCTCTTAGTTGGTGAAGTCTTGAAATTTGTGCCCTTTTGCAGTTGAAATTGTAGTATTACACTACAAGGAGACCATTGCCTGATGAACATTATAATAATCTTAAATCAGTTGCACAATTTGATTTCTTTTTTTTTTTTTTTCTTCAACAATTGCCTCTTACTTACCTCATTTTCTTTAGACCTAGTATTAATTTCCCTACCGTTCTCTTACTTCCTAGCTAGATATTATAAACTCCCAATGCCCAAAATTGTGTGTAAATTAACTAGCCAAATAATTCTTCAAATGCCAACCTATCCATATAAGGTTTTCAGTTCAATTTTCCACTTAACCACACTACATGAACATTAGTATTTAGTGACAAAATAGCTTCTTCGCTACAAGTCCAAATTTCATTGCTAAAACCTTGCTAAAGGTCTTTAGCAACAAAACAAATTTTCTCGCCATTTCTTTGCTGAAGCATCGTCGCCAAAGGGTTATGACGATAAAACTTTTAGTTTTGTCGCTAAGGGGTACCCTTTAATGAGGAAAATTATTTCCTTACTAAAGTTATCACTTTTAGTTAGGAAAAAATTTGTCGCTAAAACTTCACTATTTTTGTCGCCAAAAGGTTTCACTTTAAAACTACTGTTGACTTTTAGGTACAAAATGTTTCATCACTAAAATTTTTTTGTGGCCAAAAATATAATTTTAGTTTAAAAATTAAATTCAATGGTGAAAAATATTTTTCTCTTTGATGAGGAAATATTTTGTCGTCGATACAAAAATTTTTCGTCGCCAATAGTGCTTTTTGGCTGCAAAAAGCTTTATATCCAATGACTAAATTTTTTATCGCCAAAAAAGGTTAACAGTGAAAGAAAATATTTGCACCAAAATATTTATAAAAATTTTCTTACTAATGATTAAATTTTTTGTCACCAAAATAGGTTAACAGTGAAAGAAAATATTTGCATTGGTGAGAAAATATTTCCTTGCGAAAGAGTCATTAAAAGTTTTTTTTAAAAAAAAAAAAATAACAATGCACACCAGACTGCACCCCACCGCACTAACTCCTTCTTATTGGCTTAGTCCACCTACACTAAGCACACTTGATTGTACCCTCAATTTAACACCAATCACAGAGTGTTTGATACTATGGGATTCGAAAGCACAACTCACATTAACGCTTGAAGAACTTAATCATTAGGCCTCAGTTGCTTGGTTATATCTTTTTTTTTTAATTTAAATTATTCTTAACATTCTTTTATATTTTTTAAAATATTAGTATAATAACAAAATATAATAATCACATTAAATTTACTATCAAAGAATATTATTCAATATAATAAATTATTTTATACATTTATATAATATAAAAAGTTTATATTCTATTAATCATGTCATCATATATACATATGTGTATACATATATATTAGGGACTAATTTACAAAATTTTTTAGATTATATTATAAATATTTTAAAATTTAGAGATTAATTTGTAAAATTATTGAAAGGTCATATGTAAATATTTCAAATTTTAGGGACCAATTTGTAAAATTTTTGGAGTCATATTTTAAATATTAAAAAATTAAAAATCCAGCTGTTAGATTTATTAAATTTAGTAAAAAAAAATATTATGACCAAATTTAAAAGTAATCGAATATATTTTGTCATATAATCTAGCATAACCTTTATATAAGAACTCAAAATCTAACACGTTTATAAATAGTAGCATACCAAATTAATTATTCAATCATTAGATTTGTTAAATTGCTTCAAAAAATGATAAAATTTGAAGATAATCAGATATATTTTACCACATAATCTAGTATAATATCTACATAAAAGCCCCAAACCTAACGCATTTATAAATATAAGAAAACCAAATTACACATCCAATTGTTAGATTTGCTAAAATTATTATAAAAAAAAGTATTATGACCAAATTTGAAGGTAATCAGATATATTTCACTACATAATCTGGCATAATCTCTATATAAGAGTCCAAAACCTATTTCATTCATAAATATAAGTACGCCAAATTAGTGATCTAACCATTAGATTTCAAAATTTAGGGACTAATTTTCATGCATATATATATATATATATATATATATATATATATATATGTGTGTGTGTGTGTGTGTACGTATATATATGTTGTATATATGTATTATATATGTATGTGTATCGTGTGTATATATAATATATTTATATTTATCTATATTAAACGCATATAAATATTTGCATATATACATATATGCAATATATATTTAAAATATTTAAAAAATTGATAATCAATTTGTAAAATTTTTTAGAATTATATTTTAAATATTTCAAAATTTAGGGATTAATTTTAAAAAATTTTGGGATTATTTTGCAATTATACAAAATTTTAGGATCAATTTGTAAAATTTTAGAGTCATACTATAAATATTTGAAAATATAGAGACTAATTTGTAAATTTTTTTGGGGTCATGCTGTAAATTTTGAAAAAAAATTAATGAGCAATTTTGCAAATTATTTTGGGGTCCTTTTGTAACTATATAAAATTTAAAGACTAATTTCTAAAGTTTTTGACGTTATATTGTAAATATTTAAAAATTTAAAGACAAGTATTAATTAGAAAATGTAAATTTTGTCCTTAAAGATATAATTCATAGTGATGAAAATTAATAGTTTTAGTTAGTAAATAAATTTTCATCGTTGATTATGCATCATTAGTAAAGAAAATTTAGCTAGGAAATAAATTTTCATCATTGATGATGTATCATTAGTGAGGATATTTAAATTTTCTTCACTAATACACTTGTTTCCTAGTTAAAGCCATCACTTTTAGTTAGAAAAATGAAAATTTTATTGTTGAAAGTCGTAATTAGTAGCTATAAAAAGTTTTGATCGCTGAACAAAAATTTTCCTCGTTAAAGGATACTTTTAGTAACAAAATTTTTTTTCTAATTAAAGCTTTGTTGTTAATGTATCATCTTTTTCTAGTGTCAGTTTAGACTTCTTACAATTTCTTCAATTATTTAGTCAAACATCATGCATAGCCAACTTCAAAGATACAAAGTAACATCTTAGCTAATTATAAACATTACCCAAACCACCAACACATGCTAGTAAAATTGCAAATCAAGTATGCACTCTAATTGGTCATACTCTACCTAGAATGTGTAGTATCCTAGTAATAAATTCATATAAGCTTATATACTCGATGAAAAATTATGAAATTTAAAACATATACTGTTATGACATATGAACATTCTCGAAATTTTATGTTGAAATTCAGAGTACAAGAAACTCAGCAAAGGCCTTAGAACAGACACGCTAATTTTCATGTTTTGCAATTGCTTAGGATTTACTCTGGCCTAGTAATAGATTCATGTAGACCTATGTACTCACTGGAAAATTATGAAATTTAAAATATACACTCCTATGATGTGGAAATTCTCAAAATTTTCTATATTTAAATTCAGATTTAAAAAAAAAAAATCAACAAAGGCCTCAGAACGTACACCATTATTTTTAGGTTCTATCAAGAGTGCCTAACAACTTGTTAATCCTTCATTCTTTACGATTTCCTCAAGTAAAAATGACTCCAAATGATGAGAAATGGAATAAGGGTCATTTTTTTTGTAGTTTGAGGGTTGTGAAAAGATGAAAAAATCAAAGCTTCCAGAGCTGGATGGTAGCTGTATCTTTAGTTTTTTTCCCCCAAGTTCTTTTCGGTTTTTTTCTCTCAGCTCCTAAAACTCCTTCTTCTCTCTCTCTTTTTTTAATAGGAAGTAAAGGAAATAGGATTTTCAATGTATAGGATTTAGGTGGAAATAAGGAGGGCTAAATGTTTGAGTTTTGTGACAGGAAAGTAGGAGAAAAAGAGTTGAATTAGCTACGTTGTCTATTGCTGTGTAGTAGTAGTGCCACTTCCTTTTTTTCCTTGTCATCTAATTGATTAGTATCTGTTTGTTTTGTTTTTATTTTTATTTTTTAAATTACACAAGATGACAACTAGAAATGGGAGGTGAATCAATGTAAGTCTCAGACACTACACAACAGGAAAAATCGCCATTTGCGACGGCCAAAAACCGTCGCAAAACCGTCGCTGACCGTTTTTGCGACGGTTTTGCGACGGTTTTAGCCGTCGCAAAAAACGACGTCGCAATTTGCGACGGCCATGGGAAACCGTCGCAAATTGTGACGGTTTTGCGAGGGCAAAAAAAATTCGTTGCTATTTACGACGGTTTTGCGAGGATTTTGCGACGAATATTTTTTGGTCAAACTTCACCAGAGGAACAATTTTTGCCACGATTTTGCGACGAAAAAAAGTGACCCTCGCAAAACGGTCACAAATTGCGACGGTTTTGTGAGGGTCAACTTTGTGCCCTCGCAAAACCGTCGCAATTTGCGACGGTTTTGCGAGGGCCAACCTTGTGCCCTCGCAAAACCCTCGCAAATTGCGACGGTTTTGCGAGGGGACAATTAACCCCAAGTTGTGCCCTCGCAAAACCCTCGCAAATTGCGACGGTTTTGCGAGGGGACAATTAACCCCATGTTGTGACCCTCGCAAAACCGTCGCAATTTGCGAGGGTTTTGCGAGGGCCAACCTTGTGCCCTCGCAAAACCCTCGCAAATTGCGACGGTTTTGCGAGGGAAAAATTAATCCCAAGTCGTGACCCTCGCAAAACCGTCGCAATTTGCGAGGGTTTTGCGAGGGCACAAGGTTGACCCTCGCAAAACCCTCGCAAATTGCGACGGTTTTGCGAGGGACAATTAACCCCAAGTCGTGACCCTCGCAAAACCGTCGCAATTTGCGAGGGTTTTGCGAGGGCCACGACTTCAGCTCTCGCAAAACCCTCGCAAATTGCGAGGGTTTTGCAATAAATTTTTTTATTATTATATTTATTTTAAATTATTACCCTATAAATCAACCCCGAAATATTATACAAATAAATATCAACAGTATGTTCATAATCCAAAAAAATACTATAAAAAATTAAAAATAAACCCAAATAAATATAATTAAATATTAAAATATAATATAAAATACATAATAAGTATCTAAAAAAGTAAAATAATTCACAAAAATAAGTAATAGTGTATAAAGAGTATAAAAATAAATATAACAAGTCTATGTAAGCAATGAAGGAGCAACTGCAGAAGGAGGTGGAGGAGGGGAACGAGAGCCACTACGTGGGCCCGGGTGCTCATCAGCTGGATCAAATCCATCGTCAACATTTGGATCTTCATCTTCAGCATTAGCAGCCGCAATGCGCGCTTCTATCTCCTCTATGGATGGCATAGATGGTGCAGGAATACCCATTTTGTCCGACATAGCCGCCATCCAACCACCAAATGTAGACTGTTGTTGCCTCATGAAGTCCCGGTACAAGTCTATTTGTCGATTGAATCTCCGCTCAGCCTGTTGAACCCTTTGCTCTATTAGATGTCCAATATCAACTTGTGTAGGAGAAGATGCATGCAGTCCACTTTGAGACAGTCTAGTTCGAACATGTGTCGCCTCTGAGCCTAACCCAAAAACTCGTCCCCTTTTGAACCCGCCTTGTGCCTTTACAAACATGGCTTTTTCATCAAGAGGAACAACAGAGTTTACAGAGTCACTAGACTCGGATCGAGGAGTGCTCGTATGAGATTTCGCACCTCATCCTAAAAAAAAAAAAAAAGAATTGTCAATAGTAATTATCAAAATAAAATACAAATTCCACACAAGTATAAAGAATTTCAACATATTTAATCTATATAGTACCAATGTCTAGCGAGATCACTCACTGACAAACTGACCCTTTTGTGGCCCGCTCTGAAAGACATGTAATGTCTCAAACATGTCTGTGTAGCTAAAAGAACTCCCCTCCTTGGCCCGCTACATTTATGTTAACATAATGTAATCATTACAATCTTACATAAATTTGTAATAAAACAATTTAGATTAATAATTAATTAAGGCATGTAGGTGAATTACCAAACGGTCCTCGTGTTCTGTGAACGAAATAAACCCTTCAGTATGGGTGCAGCTACTCCCACGATTCTTTTTGTTGGTGGATGAGAGCTTCTGATACTTCTCTGATCTCCAGTACTCGCAAATGTCATTCCAATACTGTGCATCTATCCAATGAGGACATACCCAATCATCCCTCTTCCTCAGCCTAGACATTATGTCCGAAAATCGCGTCCGACACTTCTTTTCCCAAGTTGATCGAATTAGCGAAGCATACTCTTCCCTCCACCGAAAATATTTCTGCATGATCATGATTAAGATTTCTGATTAACATATAACATAGTACTTAAACGATAAAAAATACTCAAAAATTGCTTACCCCAAATTCTTGAAACCATAAGTCTCGCACGGTTATCGGGACGTGCGTGTATGTCGGATACGAACCAGTGAAGTACTGCTGTATTATATTTGAAATTTCTCGGACACATTTGTCCGAGCCGGCGAACCTATTTTTGGTGCAATGACAATGTACAATATAGTTATGTTAATCTCAAAAATAATAATAATAATTGAACTAATAATCAACATCTTACAAAGTATGAATATGTTACTTACCCGTTTCCCCGTGGAACAATCCAAGGTCGGGAGTCCGTAACTTGCAATCCAACGTAATGCGAAGTCGAAGCGACGGATGATTGAAAAGCCGGGGATGGTACTCCCTCATCTCCAATAGAGCCATGTAATGAATGAGGCACTGAAAGCCTTTGTAGCTGAGTAGGGGATGGAGTATAAGGCTCCTGACCCTCCTGACTCCCCTCCCTCAATGATCCTTCATTAGAAGACATTGCTAAAGGAGATGAAAAAAGAAAAATAAGTAACCAATAAAGACGAAGCCCACTCCAAAAGAAGGATGTAAATAACCGTGAATAAAAATGATAAAAGAATAATAACATTGAAACGTTATATCTATTCGCTAGTTTAAAGTAATACAATAATAATGCTTTGCTGATGATGGATATGTCAAAATAAACATTGTACTTGTAAATTGAATTTTAAAAAAATTTGACAGAGTCTCCCCTATAATTGGACATTTCCCAGGCACAAGGCCACCTCAAGATTTGACAACCAAAACGCTGTTACAAACAACAAAGACAGATCTTTTAAATATAGAAAAATTCAAAAGATAACTAGGGGTAATCACCCATTACCCAAGAGGAATGATCACCCATCACTCACGGGGAATGATCACCCATCACTCACGGGGTTCCAATTAAAATGTTAGATATAGTTAAAATCAAGCTAAAAATTATAAATGCCTCTGTCCTTGTGAATTGTCCGTCAATACAAAGCAACAATACAATATATAAACTACCTTGTTGTTTACACCACAAAAGAATATAATAAGGAATAACAAAAATCCTCCGGCTGTACAAGTCTAAACGAAAGATTCTCGCAAAAAAAAGAAGGAGATGAGATTCCCGACAATTAGACAAAATTGTGAAACAAAATTGTATGTGATGGAATTTAAAATAATAAAAATTAAAAGATTCAAGGCATGTAGATTCAAGTAACAAATAAATTGTAAGTTAAAATTTGACATGGGATAGTAATGATGCAATAGATTTCGGGATTCCCTCACCATTAACTATATTATTTGTAAATGAATTGAAATCAGGCCTATTCACTAGAATCATTCTCCGATACAGACTCATCATCATCTACTGAGGTATCGCTACTCGTTTCCCATTCATCTTCTTCCTCTTCATTTATAGGAGAACTATCCCTTGCTGTTATAGCCTCATCATGAACATCCAACATTTCACTCATACCATTCTCATGCGTCGAATACCAAGATCAACAAATAACGATATGCTGACTTCGTCAATAGCATCTACTTCTTCCTGATAAGCTCTATCAACCACGGGTGCATCTATTATATGTCGAGCTTTGGTTTTGCAAACTGCCAACCAATCAGATCTTGGCCTCTTACTCCCTGGATATGATGCATAATACACTTGGATAGCTTGTTGAGCTAGAACAAATGGATCATAGTTAGCATAGCTCCTTTTGTGGTTAATTTCTACAAGATTATACTGCTGGATGTACCCTCGTACCACGATTCAATGTTTGATCAAACCAGTGACATTTAAAAAGAACAATGCTTTGCTGTGGATTACCAGGAAATTGCACTTCAATAATCTCATTTAACACTCCATAGTAATCAGGTCCTGATGCGTCATTTCCAATCCCTTTCACGCAAACACCACTATTAACTGTTTTCTTTCCCTCCGCATAATCATGAGTGTGAAATCGGTAACCATTAATTATGTACCCACTATATGATTTCACTAGTCTTGACGGACCCCAAGCAAAGTTCCTCAAGCATTCATTTGTAACCATATTTTCTGAATCTTGTACCTAAAAAACATTAGACAAGTTAACCTCGTAATTATGAAAGTTATAGCATTATGAAACTCCATTGAATCCCCAATGGAGTTCCAAATGCAAGTTATTATCTTATGAGACTTACATATCCACTAAACCATTCTCGCAAATTCAAGGTCGATACTTCTATTGATTTCTATCTCTGATATAGTCGGAGCCAGACTTCGTAAGTGTGCCGTGAATGCCCTGTAATGCATTAGAATTAGATGGAATGAGTCAAAATCATTATGAGGTATCGTTTATCGTATAAAATGTATGAAGTAGTAGCTCGTACTCAATGTATGGCTGCACTTCACCACAATTAAGCAACATATAAATTCTTGCTGCAACGAATTCTTCAGAAGTAAGGAACCGAGTTCGAATTCGTCCTATCACCCGTCCTTGAACATTGCAGATTGACAACCCAGGTTCTTGCACCCTCTCTAATCGTTCTCCTTCTTCATTACGCGCTGGAATTGTACGTTTTGTTTGTACATGTGGCTCAAAATAATAAGAGAAGAAAGTGGATGCTTCCTCAACTAGATAAGCATTGCAGATTGACCCTTCAACTCTAGCCTTATTTTTCACCTTGATTTTCAATTGATGCAAATACCTGTCATTTAAAAAAAAATACGACTTCAGTCACACACACTTATATCGAACTTGCTATGAAAAGAATTAGATTGAATGATTCGATTACCGTTCAAACGGGTACATCCACCTATATTGAACAGGGCCACAAACTCTTGCTTCGTAAGGCAAATGAATTAATAGGTGTTCCATTACATCAAAGAATGCAGTGGAAATATCTTCTCCAACTTACATAACAATAAAGGAATGTCGGACTCCAATTTGGCCATATGAGCTACATTCAACTTAGGAGAGCATAGATCACGATAAAAAAGACTCAACTCCGTCAAAACACCCCATACATTAGAAGGAAGAAATTCCTTCAATGCAATTGGAAGTAGTCTCTCCATGAATACGTGATAGCTCATGTGATTTCATACCGGATAACTTCAACTCATTCAAATCAGCACATCTTCCAATGTTTGAAGCGTATCCATCTGGGAGTTGCAATCCCCTCAACCATTCTAGCAAAAGTTTCTTTTGTTCTGATGTCAACGAGTAAACAGCTTTAGGTATAGCCACTTTTCCTCCTCCCACATTCAAGGCATGTAGCTCGGGCCTATGGCAATAAATTTCTAAGTCACGTCTAGCCTTTAAATTGTCTTTTGATTTACCCTTTACCTCAAGAACTCGTATTCATGACATTGTCAAATACATTCTTCTCATTGTGCATTACATCAATATTATGTCGGACCAAATTAGTACGCCAATACGGCAAATCCCAAAAAATACTCCTTTTTGCCCAATTATGAGATATTCCCCTGCCATTACTCCTTCCAATTTCTTTGCATGTTTCTGTAATTTTTTCATAATTAGACAAACTATCCCAGATTTCTTCACCAGTAGGGTATTGCACAGTCGTGATGTCTCGAACCTCTATCATTCCTAAAAGATCTCGTATCCCTCCTGTAAGGATGATCCGATGGTAAGAAACGACGGTGATAGTCAAACCATGATTGTTTCCCACCATTTTGTAGATGAAAAGACTTTGTATTGCCCATACAATATGGACAAGCCAGTCTCCCAGCAGTGCTCCAGCCACTCAACATACCATATGCAGGAAAATCATTAATAGTCCACAAAAGTGCCGCCCGTAGTTGGAAGTTTTGTTTCTTCGATATGTCATAAGTGGTGACACCTTCAAACCACAATTTGGTTAATTCGTCTATCAAGGGTTGTAAATAAACATCCACCTGGTGCTTTGGATTCTTGGGGCCCGGGATAATGATTGTTAAAAACATGACTGGATCCTTCATACACATCCACGGGGGGAGATTATACGGTGTGAGAATGACCGGCCAGGATGAATATTGCTTACCCGACATCCCAAATGGTGAGAATCTATCTGTACATAAACCAAGTTTGACATTCCGTACTTCTTTTGCAAACTCAGGATATATTCGATCAAAGTGTTGCCATGCTTCAGTATCACGAGGGTGACTCATTGTGCCTTTCTCCGATCTACTCGCTCCATGCCATCTCATGTGTTCAGCTGTTGTTTTGGAAGTGTACAATCTTTGTAGCCTCGGTGTTATCGGGAAGTAATACATCTTCTTAAATGAAATTTCCCTTCTACTTGTGTTCTTCCCAACCTTTTTCTGTGCATATCGAGGATGGCCACAAAATTTACACTCTCTACGATTCATGTCATCTTTCCAGTAAAGCATGCATCCATTATTGCATACATCTATTTTTTGTACCGGCAAACCCAACCCAGCCACTAATTTTTTCATCTGATAGAAATCATCAGGAATCGTATTACTGCTAGGCACAACCTCTTTCATCAATTGCACAACATCGTTAAAGGCTTTACGCGAGAGGTTATTTTCAGACTTAATGTTTAATAACCTTGAAGCCAGTGAAAGCTGCGAATGTTGTGTGCATCCATCCCATATAGGAGTTTCTGCCGCCTTTAACATATCGTAAAACCTTTGTGCCTCCACATTAGGTGGCTCTTCAAAATGAACTGCTGATGGAGCTTCAGGGGGAAAGTCGGGTCCTGCTACGTCTAAGACCATTTCGCGAGACCGATTTTCTTGATGTGAATCAGATTCTGGGATTGAGGTAGACACACTTGAGGGACACTCGAATGGCTCACCATGACATGTCCACCGGTAATACCTAGGCACAAATCCAGACTTCCACAGGTGGAGCTTAACTTGTCTTGGATCCGGTACTTTTTATTCTTACATTTTGCACACGGGCATCTAATTACGCTTGACATTGCATTTGATAAGGCAAATGTCAAAAAAGCCTTAACCCCTTCCTCAAATTCAATAGTGATCCCTTTTACACCCGAAGCGTGCCTTCTATACATCCAACTACGATCCTCCATGACGTCTAAATGAGAGAAAAGAACAATCAACTCAATAATTAAAATCACCCCTTAAACAAAAGGAAGAGAAGTATAATTACATTTTCCTTTCTATTATCTAACAAAAAGAGGTCCAAAACATAGAATTTACAATTGCTATCGTTGGATACAGATTACACCTTCAATATATACGTTTTAACCAAGTATTTAATCTTAATTGAGGAATTTGATTAAGATTAAATACTATTAAAGCTAATTATATTCTTATTTTACACATTCCAATGGTTAAATAATAACATTTTATTTATTTTCATTCCAATGTTTATATTTGTTTAAACTCTCTCTATAACGTATATTATTCCTGCTATTATTAACATCGACCTATATATGAAATTATTATTATTACTCATTTCATTACTCCTATTCTTATTCTTATTAGCAATATTATTTTTAATAATAATGCTATTATGGGATATATACTCATGCTCAATCGAATAATACACTCCAAGATAAGGGTAGTTATTCTATTCCACATTAAGTAGCGGCAGATTTTGAAAAAAATTTTGACGAGTCTCCCCTGTAATTGGACATTTTCCAGGCACAAGGCCACCTCAAAATTATACAATCAAAATGCAATTGCAAACAACAAAGACAGATCATTCATTTATACAAATAAATAAATAAATAAATAAAAGGATAACTAGGGGTAATCACCCATTACCCAGGAGGAGTAATCACCCATTACTCACGGGGAATCCAACATTTGAATTCAACAAAAAGGCAATTTATATGAACAACACGCACCTCCTACATCTTCATAATCTAAGGAAACGGATTTCTCACATAAAAGAGCCTTCAAAGCATTCTACTAGAGTTAAATCTTCCACTAGAGAGACTAATATATTATTAAAATCAAGTAATAAGATTACTAAACTAATTAGAAATCAACCTTCCTATTATGGCATCATAACCAATCAAATTAATTTATAAGGGTTTATATAGCTAAAACATAGTTCTCATATAATTTGATCAAAGTAGTAATTTTTTTATAACAGGGTAAAAAAGAGTGCACTATAAGTATAGATCAAAACACATTGAATGTTAAAAAAGGACAACAATTCCAACTAACAATTTAGCAATTCCAGTTCACAATTCCAAATTTAAATCAATAATCTCACATCAAACCACCATCATGTCACTCACAATCTCCTCAAACTCAACCCCAACATCAATACAACTTTTATACATCAATTCAAACTCTGCTCATTCACAAATAATCGCCCAAATTTCAAAGCTTCAGGGGAAATGCAAATCTGCCCAAAGTTTATAAGATAATGAAGTAGCTCAAGAGATAAATTCTAACTACTTACCCAAACGAATCGGCTTCGACAACGACACGACGAGTAGCACAGGAATGGCAGTGCGCCGAGCGAGGGGCGGGCTGAAGGGGGTAGGAAGAGCAGGGGGAGTTGAGGGGGGGGCGCTGCGGGATGGGGGAGTTGAGGGAGGGGCGCGGGGGTGGGGGGCTGCGGGATGGGCGCGGGGAGGGGGCGCGGGGAGGGGGCGGGGAGGGGGCGCGGGGAGGGGGCCGCGGGGGTGTGGGGGAGTTGAGGGAGGGGAGTTGAGGGGGGCTGCGGGATGGGGGGAGTTGAGGGAGGGGGCCGCGGGATGAGGGAGGGGGAGCGGGAGGGGGCGCGGGATGAGGGAGGGGGAGCGGGAGGGGGCGCGGGATGGGGGGGTCGCCGGCGGGGAGAGGGTGGGGGAGCGGGAGGGGGCGCGGGATGAGGGAGGGGGAGCAGGAGGGGGGCGCCGGATGGGGGGGGTGCCTTGAGGGAGGTGAGGGAGGGGAGTTGAGGAGGAAGAAGGAAGGGGGAAGAAGGAGGGAAAAAAAAAAAAAAAAGAGGGAGTGAAAAATTTTGGAAATTTTTAATTTTTTTTAAATTTCTAGCTATTTCGTCGCAATTTGTGACGAAAAAATAAAATCCTCGCTAATTTCTCATAAATTAATACGAATAATATTATAAATCGATCTATACATTATAATTTTTATTATTTTTTAGTGATTCTAATAATAATATTATTATGTAAATTATTTTTCTTTATATATTTTAATTTATACACCACTTAATCAAATAAATAGATAAAAAAATTAGAATATGTATATATATAACTATATAGTATAATATATATTAATATGTTCGAGATGAATAACATTACAAATCGATCTCTACATTATAATTTTCAATATTTTTTTTAGTAATCTCAACAATAATAACAGTATTTGAATTGTTTTTCTTTACATATTTTATTTTATACACTACTTAACAAAATAGATATATTAAAAAATTGGACATATGTATATACATAGCTAAATTAGTATAATATATATTAACATGTAGGAGACGAAGAACATTACAAATTGATCTCTACATTATAAATTTCATAATTTTTTTAGTGATATCAACAATAATAACAGTATTTGAATTATTTTTCTTTATACACTACTTAATCAAAGTGATAGATTAAAAAATTAGACATATGTATATATATACCTACATGTTATAGTATATATATATATATATATATATATATATATTTATATATTAAACTAAACAGATACTTATATACATTATATACATATACTTATATATTAGAATAAGTATATAACATAACATAATTAACTATATACATTTACTTATGCAATACATTAGGTGTATAACATGACATAATTACATATACAAAATTATAATAAAATGCACTAATTGAGACATGTTATTAAAAATATTTCAGTAAATTTGTCAAAATACACCATCACATAAACACATAAAGAAATTTAAAAAAAAAAGATTAAAACCCTATTTTGTTGTAAAACCCTCGCAAATTCGTCGCAATTAGTGACGTATTAGCGGCAATTTGCGACGAATTGGGGTTTTGAGATTTTCTATACATTTTGCCATTTATTTATTTTTTAATTAAAAATATTGACCGTCGCAAAACCCTCGCAAATTGCGAGAGCCGAAAATTCGTCTCAAAACCCTCGCAAATTGCGAGAACTTTGCGACGAATGTTCAAAAATTTTTAAAATATTTTTTTAAAAAATAATCGATCGTCGCAAAGCCCTCGCAAATTGCGAGGGTTATTGCCGTCCCAAAATCCTCGCAATTTGCGAGGGTTTGCGATGGACGTTCAATTTTTTTTAAAAATAAATTACCGTCGCAAAACCCTCGCAAATTGCGAGGGCTAACTACCGTCACAAAACCCTCGCAAATTGCGAGGGTTTTGCGACGGACGTTCAAAAATTTTAAAAATATTTTTTTAAAAAATAATTTATCGTCGTAAAACCCTCGCAAATTGCGAGTGTTATTTGCCGTCGCAAAACCCTCGCAATTTGCGAGGGTTTTGCGATGGTCGTTCAAAAAAATTTTTAAAAATATTATTTTAAAAAATAACTTGCCGTCGCAAAACCCTCGCAATATTTTTTTTAAAAATTTTTTTGAACGACCATCGCAAAACCCTCGCAAATTGCGAGGGTTTATTGGCCGTCGCAAAATCCTCGCAAATTGCGAGGGTTTTGCAACGGACGTACGAAAATTTATTTAAAAATATTTTTTTTAAAATAACTCGCCGTCGCAAAACCCTCGCAATTTGCGAGGGTTTATTGGCCGTCCCAAAATCCTCGCAAATTGCGAGGGTTTTGCGACGGACGTACTGAAAATTTATTTAAAAATATTTTTTTTAAAATAACTCACCGTCGCAAAACCCTCGCAATTTGCGAGGGCATAAATACCGTCGCAAAACCGTCGCAAATAGCGACGATTTTGCTACGAATTGCGACGGGTATTTTGGCCATCGCAAAACCGTCGCAAATTTGCGACGGTTTTGCGACGGTTTGGTCAACTCGCTACTTGTTTGAAAATCGTCGCAAATTGGTCGCTATTAGCGACGGTATTGAAGCCGTCGCAAAAAATTCGTCGCAAATCGCGATTTTTCCTGTAGTGCTAGTGGCAGCTGACCTAATGAAATTATATGATATTAAGATAGATAATCTAATATATTATATATATACCACAATAATATATATATATATATATATATAAATGATAATCCATATTAATTAGTTAGTAAGCTGATTTAATGAATTTAATTAAATTAATTCTCTTTTACTTTCCTTATTTTTAGATGAAATAAATCAATCCCTCATTAGTTTGTCTTTTTGTAATTAGTGTTGAAATCTAATTAAACTTACTTAGCAAAATTCATTATATTACCCCCTTAAAGCCTCTCATTCTAAACCTTCCACAAGGGTGATTTTTTTCTTATTAAAACTTCCATTTACCCAAGAAAAGGCCGGTCTCTACATGTATACCTTGTGAATATAAAAAAATATGCAAATAAAAAATTATCTTGATAATTTTAATTGAATCATCATAGACTTACAGGGTGTTAGGTTTACAATTGATTATAAGAATCAAGTTATCATTCTTTTTTGTTAGTTACCTAATTCGTATTAGAATTTTCTTGATGCTATATTGTATTATAGAGATAATATTTCTATTAACATTGTGAAGAACACCGTGCAATCTAAGGAATTGAAGCGAAAATTCTTTTGCTCCAATAAGGATGGATCAGGCACAGGTTTGATTGTCATATGGGGCAAGAATAAGGAATGAAATGGTAGGGGCAGAAGTAAGTCATGTTCTAAATCAAAGTTTGGTGGATGTTAGTGTTTCCACTTTAAAGACAAAGGGAATATCATAAAATATTACCAACACAGAAGAAGGAAAATGATAGGAATGAATCAAATAGTAATACTAGTGCACTATGGTTCAAAACATCTCAAACATAGTTTAGGATAGTTCTGATGACGAAGAAAATAATGATGTTTTGACTGTTAGAACTTCAAGTTCTACAAATATCTATATCATAGACACCAGTGCATCTTATCACGTAATATTTTCAAACAATTAGTTTGCTTATTTCAAAGAGGAGAATGGTAGTGTGAAACTAGATAATGATAAAGAGCTTAATGTTAAGGGTAGCTGTTCTATGCAGATTAAAATGTATGATAGGATAGTCAGAACACTTAATGCATGGTATGTTCCTAACTTACAACAAAATAAAATGATTTCTTTGGGTGCTCTTGATAAACAAGAGTACAACTATTTTGGTGAAAATAGACAGATCAAAGGTTCAAAAGATACTCTGATAATAATGAAGAGTAAATTGTAGCATGAAATTTATATCTTAATGGGAAATTCAATGATAGAAACAATGACAATCTCTTATTTTTTTTAGAGTAGTATAATTATTGTAGAGTTGTGGCATCACAAATGGGATCACATAAGTCAGAAGGTGCTTGCAATATTAAGTAAACAAGAATTGTTAGATAGGGTAGAAACTGGGAAGTTGAATTTTTGTCAGACTTATATTATAGGTACATAGAATAGGATTAAGTTCAATTCTTGCGAGCAACTTTCATTGACAACTATTTTAGAAAAATTTTGATATATTTTATGAAATCAGATGATAATGTGTTTGAACAATTCAAGGAGTAGAATATTATGGTTAAAAAATCGATTGGAAAACAAGCCACGACATTTAGAACAAATAATAGGTTAGAATTATGTAATACACCCTTCAATGAGTTCTGTAAAAAAGAAGGTATAGTAAGGCACCATACTAATATAATGTACACTATAACATAATAGAGTTGCAAAATACATGAACAAAATATTCCTGTAGCATGCTCTGAAGGATCGCGGGAAATTTAAAACATGGCGATAACCAGGTTTTCAAAATAATTTTCCAAAAATAATCTATAAAAACTTTTTTTTGCAACATGTAGGTTGTATAATCGATGGCAGATTTGGGTTTGATGATGGAACACTCGAACTTGGTACATCTTGAATTGTGACATAAACTTGTTCTATGGGAATACCAACTAAGTGTCCATTCATTTGAATCCAACACGTATTAAAATTTCCAACTCTCAATCTTTCAAAGTATTCTCAAAACCATTCTATATGCAAATTATTAATGAAAATAAACAAGGATGAAGAAGTAGAAGAAGAACGTGGGAGAGCTTTTGTAGAAAGGAAATGATGGCACACTAAAACTTTTTTTTTTAAGCCTTAATTTTATTAAATTGAAAAAGATTGTTCAGGCTCTAGCTTGTACACGAATAGTAGGGAGCTGCATTCTATCAAGATTACAAAAACCCCTAGCTTCCGAGGGAAGCTCTATAAAAGATGAATATACAGAAGATGAAGCAATAGAACACGCCACATTTGCTAAAGCATCAGCTACTTAGTTTCCTTCTCGGTAAACATGCCTTACATTGCAGCTGTCAAAGCTATGTAGAAGCAATCGGATATGCCTGAAGGACTCATAAAATTGCCAAGGTTCTAGAAATGAGCCATTAACCTGATTGACCAAAATTTGAGAGTCTGATTGTACCAAAATTGTGCGATATCCGTGGCGCGAGCACCAACGAAACCCCTGAAGCAGTGCCATAGTCTCCGCTTTCTGATTGGTTCCAATACCAATATTTCTCGCAAAAGCAAATAAGAAATAGCTAGCTGAATCTTGAATAATACCCCCAATACCTGACATTCCTGGGTTTCCTTTGGAAGCCCCATCAACATTAAGAACAACAACATTGGTCGACATTGGTTTAAGCTAAACAACTGGAATGAGATTATGAGTTGTACAGCTCTTCTACTGAATTGAAGCAGACAGCTCTAGGGGCAAAGAAAAAGGCCGAGATAAAGGCTGTACCCTTGAAATATCAGCCAAAGTGGAGAAGACTTTCTTTTAGAAACGGGCTGTTGTGAAGGATCCCCCATCATAGAGAATTTCATTTCGGAATCTCCAAATCTCCCATACAATAGAAGTAATGAAAGCTCTAGCAAAATCTCTATAGCCAACTGAATTAAACCACCAAGAGGAGATATAGAGATACAAATTTCCACAGGCAACCTCTATGTTCAGGACATTTGCAACCAGCTTCCAAACATCAACAATAGTAGAACAATCCATGAAAATATGTTGAGAAGATTCACGGTCTAAAAGACAAAGAGAGCACCTACTAACCTGCTGAATACCTAGCGCAACAAGCGAAGAATCCAATGGAAGAAACCCATTGAACATTTTCCAAAAGAAGACCTTATATTTTGATGGAAGAAATGAATGCCAAACAGTCTTAAGGAAGATGCTTGAAGGTCTCTTTTGCCTTAAGAAATCCCAAGCTGATGAAACAGTGAAGACCCCTAATGTAGTTAGTTTCCAAAGCTGCCTATCTGATCCATTATCAAGATCAGGAGGAGAAGTTGTAAGCACCTTCCAAGCCTAATTGTGATCCAGCAACTGAAGAACTTTATCTGCCTGCCAAAAGCCAGATTCTATCAAGCTATGCAATTTCAACTCAGGGTTATGAACACAGGTGGTGGTGTCAGCAAGCCTCCCATGGTCGGCAAGCCTCCCAGCTTCCGACCATGAATCGTACCAAAAAGAATTATTTGAAGCAGTTGGAATGAAGCAGATATGTTCCTCTATCATGGTAATAACTCCACAAATTTGACGTCAAATGAGAGATGAACCAGCCTTAGCCTTGAGCAGACTCGGATGCAATGTAGAGGAGTTATACTTAGCCCACATGAATTTTGCCCAAAGGGATTCTTGTAGTCGAAAGTTCCACCAAGCTTTGTAAGGAAAAGCTGTTGAAAAATCCTGCAAGGAGCGTAGACCAAGTCCGTTTTCCTCAACTGGATAGCACAGTGAAGACCAATTACGCCAATGTCTCCGCAATCCATAATCACTAGAACCCCAAAGAAAATTTGCCATATACTTAGAAATATCTCTGAAAACCTGAGGGGGTGGAGATAGGGCCTGCAAAATATGAAGAGGAATAGATGATAAAATCGTTTTAATCAAAATGAGGCGGCCACCAAAGCTGAGGGTCTTATATCTCCAGCCACGCACTTTAGTAATAATAGTATCCACCAAAGGTTGGTAATGACACCTCTTGTTTCTTCCCTTAAAAATAGGGCAATCTAAATATTTAAATAGCAGAGCATTCCAAGAAAAATCAAGAATTCTCTGAACAAGAGAAGTACGACTTATCTGTGTTTTAAAAGAAACATAAAACGAGCTCTTAGCTGCATTAATTTTCTAACCCGAAGTTGCTTCATAAGAACTAATAAAAGTAGCAACATTTTTTAAATTCTGCTTTCTAGCAGTGGTGAAGAGAATAGTGTCATCTGCATAACTCAAGTGAGCTACTGGAAAGCAACTTGTAGGCAAAGATTACGGAGCAAGAAAACCAAAAGAAAGATAAGCATTGAGTCCTCTTGACAAAATTTCTTGGGATAAAATAAATAAATAAGGAGAGAGAGGGTCTCCTTGTCGTATTCCTTGAGTAGACTTGAAAAAACCAACTTGTCGCCCATTCAACAAAATAGAAAACCAGCAATTTGATAGGACATTATGAATAAGACCTATAAAATGCTGACTAAAACCAAATTTAAGAAGAATCAGCTTCAAAGCCCTCTAAGAGACACGATCAAAAGCTTTAGCCATATCCAGCTTCAAAATGAGATTTCCACCATGGGCTTTCCGATCAATAGAATGCACCATCTCCTAAGCTAGACAAATATTATCTATAATACTCCTGCCTTTAAGAAATCCCGTCTGGTTTGGAGAAATAATCTTGTTCATCAAAGGAGTCATCCTATTTTCCAAGACCTTAGTAATAACTTTATTGCAAAAAATACAAAGGCTGATAGGACGAAAATCAGTGAAAGTGTGGAAATTTGGCTTTTTTGGAATAAGTATAAGAAGAGTGCTTGTGAAGGACCGAGGCATAGGAACTCCAGAAAAGAAATCTCGGACTGCTGCTACTACCGTAGTGCCAATGATATCCCAACAATGCTGGAAAAAAACTCCTGTAAAGCCGTCAGCACCAGGGGCACTATTTTTGTCAAGATAAAAAACAACTAGCTTTATCTCTTCAAGAGAAGGCAGAGATGAAAGGCAAGACTTGTCAGTCAAGGAAATGATTTCTGGAATGAAGTTGAAGAGTGAATCATCAATCTGCATAGGAGAGATGTGAGAAGGGGCTAGAAGATTCAGGAAGAAATTCTCAGCTTCAATCCCAATCATCTGCTGATCCGTAATCAAAGCATCAGAGGAATCATGAATTTGAGAAACCAAAATCTGGTTTCGTTTTGATCAGCAATAGCTTTGAAAGAACTTTGTATTTTCATCACCTTCCTGAAGCCATTTAATTCTAGCTTTATCCCTCCAATAAAACTCTTCTGATTTTAAATAGGAAGCATATTTGGCTTTAACCTCATGTAAAGTCATGCGATTTAGCTCAGTGGAAGATGCCTCAAAAGCAAGCTTTGCCCTAGTAACCTCATCCTCCCAGTGATCTAGTGCTTCAAAAATATTGCCAAAAGTATCCCGGCTCCACGCCTTTAAAACAAACTTAAGCCTTTTTAATTTCTGCTGCAATATTTGCATGCCATCTCCAAAGACCTCAACCTCCTAAGCCTCCTTAACTACCTTTAAAAAATCAAAATGCAGAATCCACATTAAAAGGAATTTAAATGGCTTTGGAAATGTAGATGGAGGCAATAAGTCAACTGAAACAAGCAAGGGGCAATGATCAGAACCCGTCCTAGATAGATGTTTAACGTGCATAGAATGAAAAAGATGACCCCAGTTCTGATTTAGCATGACCCTATCCAGTCGCTCTCTGCAAGGTCTTTCCCCATCCCGAACCCAAGTAAACCTCGAGCCAGAAAAAGGACAATCCTCCAACCCACAAGACTGCTTAAACTCAACAAAATCAGAGATAGCCGGAATAGAAGGCTGTCCTGAGCTAGCATATTCTGATGCATTTGCAATGATATTAAAGTCACCTGCTACTAACCAAGGCTCCTGCATAGTCAAAGAAACAGAAGAAAGCTGCTCCCAAAGAATGACCCGAGCAGCCCGAGTACAGGGCGCATAAACAAAAGAACAAGAAGTCTTAAAATTGCCAAATAAAGTAGCAGTAATAGTCAAAAAATGATCTGAAACTCCAGCTAATTCCAAAGGGATAACATCCTTCCAGAAAATCCACACCGTCCCAAACCAAGAATTTGCAAACCGTTCAAACCCAATGCGATAAGCATAAGCTCCAATTTAGCTAACATCAAGAAGCGGTTCAATAATAACCAGAAAAGCTAAATTGTATTTCTTGATTAACATCTTTAGATGACGCAAAGACATACGATCTGCTAATCCCCTAACATTCCAAATTAAGAAATTAAAATCATTGAGAAGTTGGTTTATTGGACAAAAGAGAAGTCTTTACCCGCCTTCCTAGTTGTCTCCTTGGAGGACGGGTGCTAATAGTGACAATTTTAGCAGCCTTAGCTCCCGGGCCTGTAGCACCCCAACATGCAGACGTAATTCCTCTGCAAACTCCGGCCTGAGATCACCAGGCCTCCCCGAGTCAGAACAATAGCCCTCATCGAAGGACGACTATGTTGATCGAGCCCCAGAGTGATCATCTTTGGATCGAATAGGCTTAGGCAAAGCAGAAACCCCCTGAAGGAGTTTAGAAATAGGAGTTTCTGATTGAAAGCTTATTAAATCAATAAAAATGGAGGGCAACGGCCTAGAAGCCACAGTATGTTGAGCAAAAACCCCAGCAGCAAAAGAGGGAGAGACTCTGGCTTCAGGAGTAGCTGGGGATGAAACCCTAATATCAGGAGCAAGAGGGCATAAAACCCGAGTTTCAGGTGCAGGAGGGGATGAAACCCTAATATCAGGCGAAACCCTAGATGCTGGCAAAACCGCAGATGAAGACGGATAAACCCTAACGGCAGGAGAAGATTTCTCTTCTACTATGGACGACAAACATGCCGCCATAGAAGGCTCAATGTTAACAGGCAAAACAGGTGCAGCAGAGATAACCCTAGTTGGATTGGGCAAATCTGATACCAGACCAATAGTCTCAGAAGGGCCAGCTGTAGATGATTTAGTTTGCTTCTTTGGAGTCCAACGCTGCTGTAGCTTTTTGGGAGGTAATTTTCCGGACACAACAGAGGCAACAGGCTGAGTCAACGATGCATAGTCGCAGAACAGTCGTGTCCCAATCGCCTGAATTTAGAGCAATAAACAGGCAGATTCTCATACTTAATTTTCTGGTAAAAACCATCACCATCTATATCCAACCAAATACGATTTGCCCTTGGTTTGAGTAAATCGATCTCCACACAGACTCTAGCCACACTAGGTCTGGACATCAAAGCCGCCGCATCATCCAATTTTAGAGGCTTCCCAATAGCAGAGGCTATTGAAAACAACACCTTTTTACTGAAAAACTACAGGGGAAGATGCTCCAAAGAAATCCAAATCGGAACCACCGATGGGTCCTCAGTAATTCGGAACTTACGCATCCATTTATGGACCTTCATTGGTACACCAGACAGATACCATGTCTGCTTCATCCAAAGTCTGATGCAATCCTCCTCCAAGGCCGGACGGATCAAAATATGAGAGTAATCAAGCACACCAATCGTGACCTCTCCCTTGAGTCCAATAGTATGAAAATCTTTCTGTAACTTCTCTAAGGGAGGCCGGCCACGCGAAAATTTCCCAATCTGGGCAAACCTGAGAGGAACAAACAATTGCAGAAGTTCTTCTTTTGTGAAGGACAATGCAGGTTCCCCCTTATGGAGGGACACTGGTTTAATGGCAGATTCAGATTGAGGGCTGGTGAAGAGAGAGATGAACGAGCGTCTCACCCAGCCGGAATCTGGCTGGGGAGGAGCCGCCATTGATTAGAGAGAATCCGACGACAAAATTTAATTGATCCTAAAGCTACTTCAAAAAAAATATATATAGCTACCCCTCGATGGCACACTAAAACTATTTCTCTATTTTCTTTTTACGTGAACTGAGCACTATTGCTTGCACACACGCAACAAAAATCTAGACCTCTCATTTACCACCTCTCTATTCCTTTCCTTATAAATGGCGACTACTCTCAGGTTCCAAAAACCTTACAGTCGTCTCTTTCATTATTTGGTGGGCCAGTGTCTAGTCCACTTTTAATAATTCCAAGACTTATTTACATAAATTTTTATTAATTAATTGATCTTCGTAGACCTAATATAAAATTGTCTAAGATAATTAATTAATAATTCTATTTAATTAAATTGACTCAATATATTATTCTAATCAAAATAAATAATAATCGGACTCTTAGAATAATTTTAACCCAAATAAATAATAATCAGACTCTTAGAATAATTATTTCATTGTTTATTTCATCCAATAAACCCACATAGTAAGTAAATTATTAAAGTTACTTGAGCTACTTTGGAGATCAAAAGACATATTATTTTTTGTTATTAAAATAACTAAAATACTCCCTACTAACAAATAGTTAATTTTATCAATTTAAATATTTCATTTTTACTATATAGAAATATTGACCCTAAGAACAATATTACAAATGCAGTGTCTTTGACCTGCTAGTATAATGATGAAAATACCCCTCTACATAATATCCATTATTGAGATAGGAAAAATATACTAACACATTTCTCAATGACATCTACCATCCTTAGACATTTAGTCTAATAATTTATGACTTCCATTATGTACCTACTTATCTCTAGGAGTTATCCAAATGTATACAATACTAAGTCACGTTCCTAGAACTCTGGATTATTAAGATTATCTTGGACAATCAAATGGGTGATTTATCTCTACTAAGTGAAGTATAAAAGCTATAATGTATAAGTCTGTTTTAATTAATTAGAGTAATATACCTAGTGTTTGTTTTAATTAATTACAGTAATATACCTAGTGTATAAGGTTATTGATATAACATAAAGACATCACCCATCATATATCAAAGTGCATAAGTCCAATTTCACCAAACCACCAACTTATACTCAAGTTTTATGGTACTTTTTCACGTTGTAGCAGTAATAGTCTAATTTCTTTGGATATAGTACTTTATTGGAAACCATTACTACAAGTCTTTTTCTATATAAAATGGCGTGAGACAACTACTCACTAGTTAAAGGTAAATCAATTTTAATTTAGAAACCACAGAATAATGATCTTACCTTGATGAAATACCTAATTTTATCAAAAGATCAAGAACAATATTTTTCTTGTATATCAAATGTTTATGACATGTACCTTATTGTAAAGAACGACTCAACACATAAGTAATTAATTTGTCATACTTAGACCTTCAGATATAGATATATGTAGATAAAAAATAATTAATGAATGAAATATTTTGTTGTGATTTATAATACAAAAATACATAGTCTATTTTAGGCATACATTCTAATAACCTCCCACTTACACTAAAGAGACTATAAAAGTCCATATGTGCCTACCCCTATGAAGTCTAAATGTCTTTGAAACACCTTCTTTGTCAAAAGCCTGGTAAAAGAATTTGCCAAATTATTTATAGAAGAAATCTGATCAACCATTATCTTTTGTTTCTAGATAAACTCTTGGATCAAGTGATATTTCATCTCGATGTGTTTGCCCTTTTTGTGGTTTATTGGTTTCTTACATTATGACACATCTGACACACCTCTAGAATTTCACAGTATAAGATGATAGGCTTGTCCATTTGTGGAACCACTTCAAGTTTTGTTAAGAACATCCGGAGCCAAACTACTTCTTCAAAAGTTTCTGAAGCTCATACTCTACTTTCATAGTAGAATAAATAATACAAGATTATTTGACACTACTCCATAAAATAGCTCCTTCAGAAAAAGTGAAAACATATCTACTAGTTAAATTTCTCTAATCTTTATCTGCCTGGAAGTCTGAGTTAGTGTAATCGGTAAGAACTAAATCATCAACTCTGTAAACTAGTATGTAATATGCCGTCCCTTCTAGATACTTAAGGATATGCTTTACATTTTGCTAATATGCTTTCTCTAAGTTTGACTAATATCTACTAACTATGCGTACGATAAAACAGATATCTGACCTAGTACAAAGTATGGTGAAGCATAGAGAATCCTACTTATTCTATCTTTCTTTTTCTGTATTTGAGGACACTACGTGGCAGATAATGTCAATTGATAGGGCCTAAATATACCTATATTTTCCTAACTATTTGAGATGATTTTGTGATATTTTTGATGCAATAGCTAGTTAATTCCTTTATAATTTGATATTTTGCCTATACAAATTTTTTTCTATCATTTTACACAGAAATTGAAAAATTTGGAGCTTAACTATGCAATTCTAGACTTGTATCGGCCCTGGCTCAATTCTGAAAAAATAGGGCAAAATAGAGTAAACGGTGAAAATCCAGAGCTGACCCGGCGCCAGCCTAAAGAGTTTGACTAGACACCGGCCCAGTTCGGGTTAGAAGCGGTTTTAAAGTCTAAATTTGAGCAGAATTGAAATTTCTCAAGAAGTCTTCTGGTATCTGACTTGCACACAACCCAGAACTTCTAGGAAATGATTTTGGCAACCTTAGAAGCTTTAAATATAAGGAAAATACAAGGAAGAATGGGGGATTCTAGGGATTAAAATTAGAAATCATTCTTTTTAAAGAGGAATTCATTACAAAATGAGCATTCTTTCATGAGAGATTTCAAGGGAGAAAGAAGGGGGCTTGTTTATGAGTTCTTTCTTAAGCCTTTGTTTCTTTTTCTAGTACAATGATGAGATCAATATTTTTATTGCAGTTGGATGTTATTTTTAGATTCATAATGTTGAATTAATTTAGTTCTTTGATTAATTAATTATTATTCTTAATATTTGATTACTTATATTTATTGAAAAATTGATAAAAGTATATCTTTCTTCTAATTAACTTGGAAAAGAGGTTGGACATTGGTTTCGATTCATTAATTTTATATGTGTTGTATGTTGACAGACTTGGGAAAGCAAGTTAAACTGTAGAAGGACTGAAGTAATCAAATATTAGTAGATTTCGCCTAGAGTATAGGGTCATTAGCTAATTTCAATTTTTTGTTACCTAGACTATATGGATATTGATTGAGGAATGAGTTTCATGCAACTTTTTGCTTGTTTTAGTGAGATTGGAAAATCTATTAAGTTGGCTAGAAAGATTGTGAGTCCATGACTTGGGAAAGAATTGGATTCTATTTTATTATTTCATGATGCTAAGATAATGATTAGCTGTGTTAAGTACTAGTAATTCATTTCATGTCTTCAAGAATTTCTATCTAAGTACATGTTCTTCTCTCCTAGAGTTATATATATTTTTATTTTTTTAATTTTCTTTTTTCATCACTTTAATTGGTAGGTAAAATAATGTGCGAAAAGTAACTAGTGGTAGTTGTTCCTTGAGGATCATACTAGTTAATTCCCTTATTATGCATTTCAATGAGTGCAGTTGCTTATATATATGATTTAATGATTAATATTTTAATTAAAATTTGATCAGGAATGGACTTGAAATTGTATAATGTTATATACTCAAATCTAACACATCATCAATGTTAGAATCCATACGTGCATCATATATGCATTGCGTAGCGGAAACTAAGGATTCTATGCAAGAGGATTGCATACATGTGAAATAAATAGATCAAAAGCAAGTAGATATACCTTCCGTGATATCGTTCAAAATTTCAATCTTCTATTGCTGAGGCGCGATCCAGCACAAACCAGAACGCCTTGTCATCTCTTCAATCTCAACGTGAGATTGACTCTAACAGTAATCCACACGAGAATACTCAAGTAGCCAAACACGATCTCTATACTAGCAGAGAAGAATGGCAGCTAGGGTAAAATAGAGAACAGAGGAAAATGATGGTGTGTTTCGTGGTTCGGTGTGATTAAAAACACAATCTCTGTCTAAATTATATATATATATATATATATATACCGATATATTGTGCAGAGAACACATCTATAAATTTTAATCCAATTAGAATTTGCTAATTGTAATTGAAACTCATAATTCTTAACAAGCACAATTTGGTTCAAAATTATAACTAATTATAATTTGACCACAATAACTTTTTCTTCTGACAATTAACCCTATAATGTTATCAAATAATATTTCAAGTACTTAATCATGTATTGTGTGTGACCTATTAGGTTTCTCGGTCTATTGGTAGCGAATATGTATTAATCCAAACATATTTGAGATTAATAATACTTAATAATTTAGAATTAACCTCTTAATTCTAAATAGGATTAATTTATTAATTCATCAATTAATAAACCCATATTCAGTAGATCATCAGCGGTATTTAGCAATACATCATGACCACTCAAGAGTCCAAGAAGTTAAGTGACTTGACATGAACCCTTCAATAATAAGCAACAGTGTAATAAACTCCTTTCTCCATATAATATCTCATTCAGTTTGGAGTATGGAATTAGGGCTAAATTCCTCCAGAATAAATGTTAATTTTAGCCCGAATATATTAGTACTTGTACTAAGAATTCACTACTCTACATGTGTATCAATTGGAACTATTTCCAATACACAATAACCTTGGCTAACGATTTCACGAGTAGTAATTCCAATAAGTAGCCATGAGATATTCACCCCTACTATTAGGAGTGGTGAATCTTTTATTGATCCTCTCAACTACTTTCGTTTACCTCACATTGTACACAAAATTCATCTCATAGGCAGCCCTCGATCTGGCTCTAGAGATTGGAATCAAAGTACAATATTCAGCAAACAAAGTGCCTTGAAAATCTCAAATCTAAGGATACTTACACGTTTGCTATAGCGAGATTTTATTACAGGCACTACATAGTTATCCATGCGATTATCTCATAGTCAGGTCATCCAATGTACTTGCTCTATTAACAAGCATCCACGTGTTAATTTTGAGTATCTCAATACTTACGGATATGAGAACCACCGCCTAATCAAATAAGGAAGTCTAACACGTGCTAGTCTTAACACATTAATGATTTTCTATCTCATTAATACTATGACTAGGGATTATTTAAGTAGTAACACTATACAGTATAGTAGGAATCTCACATCATGATCTCTATCCCTATTATGATTTTCTTAACACAGTGTTGTACTACGGACTTTATCTAATAGTTATTTTATATGAAAGTAAAGAAAATAATCTGAAAGATAAATATTGCCTTTTATTATAAAACAAATGTGTCATATACAATTTACAAATGATTACCTCTAGAGCATAACACTAGCAAACTCCCACTTGTACTAGAGCCAATCATTCATGTATCTAATACCTAATGACTCAATATGCCTATCATGTTTCTTCTGGGATAGTGCTTTTGTAAGCTAGTCAGCTATGTTCTCATCTGTGGGAACTCTTTCTATCTTTACATTATTGCTATCTATGAGCTCCCGGATCAGATAATAGTATTGTAGCATGTGCTTGGATTATTGGTAAGACCGTAGTTCCATTGCTCATGCATTGGCTCTGTTGTTGTCACAATACAATGATATTAGACCAACAACGCTAGGGACCACACCCAATTCCGTCACAAATTTCTTGATCCAAATGGCTACCTTAGTTGTTTCAGAAGTGGCTATGTACTTAGCTTCTGTCGTAAAGTCTACAATAATTTCTTATTTGGAACTCTTCCAACTTATTGCCTCTCCATACAACATAAATACGTAGCCAGATTATGATTTAAAATCATCTTTGTTAGATTAAAATCTGGTATTAGTATACCATTTAAATTTCAAATCACATTTTCCATAAACCAAGAACACATCCTTAGTCATTCGCAAGTACTTAAGGATGTTCTTTACAACCATCCAACAACCCTCACCAGGGTCAGATTGGTATCTGCTCGTCAAATTGAGAGCATAGGATACATAAGTCCTTGTACATATCATAGCGTACATGATAGATCTAACTGCCGAAGTATATGGAATCTTACTCATATGATCCCTTTCAACCTGTGTCTTGGGACAAATTAGCTTTGAAATGTTTATCCCATGGGACATAGGTAAGAATCCCTTTTTGAATTGATCCATGCTAAACTTCTTTAGCACTTTATTTATGTATATAGATTGTGAAAGATTTAGCAACCTTTTTAACCTATCCCTATAGATCCTTATTCCAAGAATGTAGGTTGCTTCTCCAAGATCTTTCATGGAGAATTTCTTGGACAACCAAACTTTAACTGATTGTGGGACAGGTACATCATTTCCTATTAGCAATATATCATCTATATAAAGTAAGAAGAAAACAATTGCGCTCCCACTAACCTTCTTGTACACACAAGGCTCATCCATGTTTTGAATGAAACTAAACTCTTTGATTATTTCATCAAAATGGATATTCCAACTCCTAGAAGCTTGGTTAAGTCCAAAAATGGACCTTTGCAGCTTGCACACTTTTGTGCTATCATTGGATGTAAAACCCTCAGGTTGTGTCATATACACTTCTTCAGTCAGATTTTCATTTAGGAAATCTATTTTCACATCCATTTGTCAGATCTCATAATCATGATGAGCTACAATGGCTAGGAGTATCCTGATGGATTTTAGCATAGCTACTGGCGAGAAGGTTTTGTCATAATCAATACCATATTGTTGACGATAACTCTTAGCTACTAGTCGTTCTTTATAGGTAACTACGTTACCATCCATGTTTGTTTTGTTCTTAAAAATTCATTTGCACCCAATAGATTTGATTCCTTTAGGTGGATCAATCAAAGTCCATGCTTAGTTGTCGTATATGAAATCTATCTCTGACTTCATGGCCGCAAGCCATTTGTCAAAATCTGAACTGTTCAGAATTTTCTCGTAGGTAATAGGCTCATCTTCATTTATGAGTGATCCGTTATTGTGGTCACTAATGAGAAATCCATATCTCTCAGGTGCCACACGTATTCTACTGAACCTACGAGGACTTTGTGAAGTAGAAGGTTCATCTATTCTCTCAATAGATATGGGATCAGATAATTGATCCTTGTTTGTTTGTTTTTCTTGAACTTCTCTAAGTTCAATTTTACTCACACTGTCCCCTCTGAGAATGTGTTTCTTCTAAGAAAACAACACGCTTCAAAACAAACACTTTATTTTTGGGAGGGGAGATAGAAGTAATACCCGGAAGATTCTTTCGGATAACCCAAAAACAAAGACTTGTCTGACTTGCTTTCAAATTTATCTGATTGTAACCTTTTGACAAAGGCAGGACAACCCCATACTCTCAAGTGAGATAACTTTGGTTTCTTACATAAGAACATCTCAAATGGGGTAGTGTCAACCGTTTTTTACGGAACTCTGTTTAGAATATAAACAAAAATCTTTAACGCGTACCCCCAAAACAATTTTGGCAAGTCTACAGAAGCCATCATGGTCCGTACCATGTCTAGAAGGGTTCGATTCATTCTCTCAAATACACCATTATGTTGACGTGTGTGTGGTGGAGTTTGTTGAGATAATATCCCATTATCTCTAAGATAACTTTGAAATTCTTAGGTTAAGTATTCACCTCCTCAATCCGATCTTAGAGTCTTGATATTTTTTCCAAGTTGTTTCTCTACTTCATTTTTGAAGTTTTTGAACTTTTTAAAAGTTTCAGATTTGTATTTCATTAAATATAAATACCTATGTCGTGAATAATCAATAAAGGTTATGAAATAGTTATAATCTCCTCTTGCTTATATAGATATTGGGCCACATACATCAGAATGTATGAGTTTTAATAACTCTTTGGCCATTTCTCATTTTCCAAAAAAAAGGAGTTATAGTTATTTTACCTAGTAAACAAGACTCGCAAGTGCCATATAATTCATAATCAAATGACCATAAGTCACAAAGCCTGTGTAACTTAGAAACACGATTTTCGTTTATATGGCCTAAATGGTAATGCCATAAACACGAGGAGTTTGGGTTATCAATCTTTGGTTTCTTATTGTTTATATTGAGAACTGAATTTTTTATGTCTAGAACATATTAACCATTAACTACAGTTGCAGAACCATGATGGATATCATTCAATGAATAAGAACAACATTTATTCTTAAAAATTAAATAAAATCCATATAGATCTAAACATACAATTGAGATAATATTTTTTAATAAAACTGGTACATTATAACAGTTTTGTAGTTCTAAAACTAATCCTGAAGGTAGGTTCTGCTCGTATGTCCCCAGAGCAAGTGCAGCAACCTTTGCTCCATTTGCAGTACGTAAGTCCAATCGCCTTTCTCTAACTTTCTACTACCCTTTAGTCCCAACAAGTTATGATACAAATGAGTTCCACATTTGATATCTAATAACGTGTGAAAAGTAACTAGTGGTAGTTGTTCCTTGAGGATCGCACTAGTTAATTCCCTTATTGTTCTTTTCAATGAGTGAACTTGCTCATATATATGATTTAAAGGTTAATATTTTAATTAAAATTTGATTAGGAATGGACTTGAAATTGTATAATGTTAAATACTCAAATCTAACGCATCATCAATGTTAGAATCTATACGTGCATCATATATGCATTACGCAGCGGAAACTAAGGATTCTATGCAAGAGGACCACATGCATGTGAAATAAGCAGAAAAAAAGCAAGAAGATATACCTTCAGTGATGTCGGTCAAAATTTCAATCTTCTGTTGCTAAGGCGCGATCCAGCACAAACCCGAGCGCCTTGTCGTCGCCTCTTCAATCACAACGTAAGATTGACTCTAACAATAATTCACACAAGGATACTCAAGTAGCTAAACACAATCTCTATACTAGCAGAGAAGAACGATGGCTAGGGTAAAATAGCAAAGAGAGGAAAAGGATGGTGTGTTCCGTGGTTCGCTGTGATTAAAAACGAGAGACAATCTCTATCTATATCATATATATATATATATATATATATATATATCCTAATATATTGTGTAGAGAACACGTCTGTAAATTCTAATCCAATTAGAATTTACTAATTGTAATCGAAACCTATAATTCTTAACAATCACACTTTGGTCTAAAATTATAACTAATTATAATTTGACTACAATAGCTTTTCCTTCTCACAATTAACCCAATAATGTTATCAAATAACATTTCAAGTACTTAATCCTCTATTGTGTATGACCTATTAGGTTTCTCGGTCTATTGGTAGCAAATATGAATTAATCGATACATCTTTGAGATTAATAATACTTAATAATTTAGAATTAACCTCTTAATTCTAAATATGATTAATTTATTAATTCATCAATTAATAAATCTATATTCAGCATATCATCAGCGGTATCTAGCAACACATCATGACCACCCAAGAGTCCAGGAAGTCAAGTGGCTTGACATAAACCCTTCAATAATAAACAACAGTACAAGAAACTCCTTTCTTCATATAATATCTCATTTGGTTTAGAGTATGGGATTAGTGCCAACTTTCTCCAGAATAAATATTAATTTTGACCTGAATATATTAGTACTTGTACTAGAAATTCACTACTCTACATGTGTATCAATTGGAACTGTTTCCAATACACATTAACCATGGCTAAGGATTTCACGAGTAGTAATTTCAACAAGTGGCCATGAGATATTTGCCCATACTATTAGGAGTAGTGAATCTTTTATTATCCCTCTCAACTACTTTCGTTAACCTCATATTGTACCCAAAATCCATCTCACAGGCAGCCCTTGATCTAGCTCCAGAGATTGGAATCAAAGTACAATATTAAACAAACAAAGTACCTTGGAAATCTCAAGTCTAAGAATACTTGCACGTTTGCTATAGCGAGATTTTATCACAGGCACTACATAGTTATCCATGTGATTATCTCATAGTCAGGTCAGCTAATGTACTTGTTCTATTAACAAGCATCCACGTGTTAACTTTGAGTATTTCAATACTCACGGATATGAGAATCACAACCTGATCAAATCAGGAAGTCTAACATATGCTAGTTTTAACGCATTAATGATTTCATATCTCATTAATACTGTGACTAGAGATTATATAAGTACTAACATTATACAGTATAGTAGGAATCTCACATCATGATAGAAATTTAACATCATAATCTCTTTCATAATTTTCTAAACGCAGTGTTGTACTAGGGACTTTATCTAATATTTATTTTACATGAAAGTAAAGGAAATAAACTGAAAGATAAATAATGCATTTTATTATAAAACAAATGTGTCTTATACAATTTACAAGTGATTGCCTCTAGAGCATAACACTAGCAAACTCCCATTTGCTCTAGAGCCAATCATTCATGTATCTAATACCGAATGACTCAACATGCCTATCGTGTTTCTTATAGGATAGTACTTTTGTAAGTGGGTCAGCTATATTCTCATATGTGGGAACTCTTTCTATCTTTACATCATTCCTATCTATGATCTCTTGGATCAGATAATAGCGTCGTAGCACGTGCTTAGATCATTGGTAAGACCGTGATTCCTTTGCTCGTACAATGGCTCTGTTGTTGTCACAATACAATGATATTAGACCAACAACGCTAGGGACCATACCCATTTCCATCACAAACTTCTTGATCCAAACGGCTTCTTTAGCTACTTCAGAAGCAGCTATCTACTTAACTTCTATCGTAAAGTTTGCAATTGTTTCTTGTTTGGAACTCTTCCAACTTTTTGCCCCTCCATACAATGTAAATACGTAGCCAGATTGTGATTTAAAATCATCTTTATTAGATTGAAATCTGGAATTCGTATACCCGTTTACTTTCAAATCACCTTCTCCATAAACCAAGAACACATCCTTAGTCCTTCGCAAGTACCTAAGGATGTTCTTTATAGCTGTCCAATGATCCTCACCAGGGTCATATTGGTATCTGCTCGTTAAATTGAGAGTACAAGATATTTCAGACTTTGTACATATCATAGCGTACATGATAGATTTAATAGCCGAAGCATATTAAATCTTACTCATGTAATCCCTTTCAACTTATGTCTTGGGACAAATCAGCTTTGAAAGGTTTATCCCATGGGGCATAGGTAAGAATTCCTTTTTGGATTGTCTATGCTAAACCTCTTTAGCACTTTGTCTACGTATGTAGATTGTGAAAGACCTAGCAACCTTTTTGACCTATTCCTATAGATCCTTATTCTAAGAATGTAGGTTGCTTCTCCAAGATCTTTCATAGAGAATTTCTTGAACAACCAAACTTTAACTGATTGTAGGACAGGTACATCGTTTCCTATTAGCAATATATCATCAATATAAAGCAATAAGAAAATGATTGCGCTCTCACTAACCTTCTTGTACACACAAGGCTCATACATGTTTTGAATGAAACTAAACTCTTTAAATGTTTCATCAAAATAGATGTTCCAATTCCTAGAAGCTTTCTTAAGTCCATAAATGGACCTTTGCAGCTTGCACACTTTTGTGCTATCATTGGATGTGAAACCCTCAGGTTGTGTCATTTACACTTCCTCAGTCAGATTTCCATTTAGGAATCCGTTTTCACATCCATTTGCTAGATCTCATAATCATGATGAGCTGCAATAACTAGGAGTATCCTAATGGATTTTAGCATGGCTACTGGTGAGAAGATTTCTTTATAGTCAATACCATATTATTGACGATAACTCTTAGCCACTAGTCGTGCATTATAGGTAACTACGTTACTAGCCATGTCAGTTTTCTTCTTAAAAACTTATTAGCACCCAATAGGTTTGATTCCTTTGGGTGGATTAACCAATGTCCATACTTGGTTGTCGTACATGAAATCCATCTCTAACTTCATGGCTTCAAGCCATTTGTCAAATTTTGAACTGTTCAGAATTTTCTCGTAGGTAGTAGGTTCATCTTCATCTATGAGTGATACGTCATTGAGATCACTAATGAGAAATTCATATCTCTCAGGTGCCACACCTATCCTACTGGACCTACGAGGACTTTATGTAGTAGAAGGTTCATCTATTCTCTCAATAGATGTGGGATCAAACGATTGATCCTTATTTGTTTGTTCTTCTTGAACTTCGCTAAGTTCAATTTTACTCTCACTGTCCTCTCTAAGAATGTGTTCCTTCTCTAAGAAAACAACATACTTCGAAACAAACACTTTTTTTTTTTGGAGGGGAGATAGGAGTAATACTCGAAAGATTCTTTCGGATAACTCAAAAATAAAAACTTGTCCGACTTGCTTTCAAGTTTGTCTAACTATAGCCTTTTGACAACGGCAGGACAACCCCATACTCTCAAGTAAGATAACTATCGTTTCTTGCCAAAGAACATCTCAAATGGGGTAGTGTCAACTGTTTTTGACGGAACTCTGTTTAGAATATAAACAAAAGTTTCTAATATGTACCCCCAAAACGATTTTGGCAAGTCTGTAGAAGCCATCATGGTCTATACCATGTCTAGAAGGGTTCGATTCCTTCGCTCAGATACACCATTACGTTGAGGTGTATGTGGTGGAGTCTATTGAGGTAATATCCCATTATCTTTAAGATAACCCTGAAACTCTTGGCTTAAGTATTCACCTCTTCAATCCAATCTTAGAGTCTTGATACTTTTACCAAGTTGTTTCTCTATTTTAGTCTTAAAGTCTTTGAAATTTTCAAAAGTTTCAGATTTGTATTTCATTAAATACAAATACCCATGTCGTGAATAATCATCGATAAAGGTTATGAAATAGTTATAACCTCCTCTTACTTGATATTAGGCCACATACATCAGAATGTATGAGTTCTAATAACTCTTTGGCCCTTTCTCATTTTTCAGAAAAAGGAGTTTAGTCATTTTACCTAGTAAACAAGACTCGCAAGTGCCATATGATTCATAATCAAATGACCATAAGTCACCAAGCTTGTGTAACTTAGAAACACGATTCTCGTTTACATGGCCTAAACGGTAATGCCATAAATAAGAGGTGTTTGGGTTATCAATATTTGGTTTCTTATTATTTATATTAAGAATTGGATTATCCATGTCTAGAACATATAAACTATTAACTAAAGTTGCAGAACCATAGTAGATATCATTCAATGAAGAAGAACAACAATATTTATTCTTAAAAATTAAATGAAATCTATGTAGATCTAAACATGCAACTGAGATAATATTTTTTAATAAAACTGGTACATAATATCAATTTTGTAGTTCTAGAACTAATTCTGAAGGTAGGTTTAGCTCGTATGTCCCTATAACAAGTGTAGCAACCTTTGTTCCATTTGCAGTACATAGGTCCACTCGCCTTTCTCTAGCCTTCTACTGCCCTTTAGTTTCTGCATGTTATTACATAAATGAAATCCATATCCGGTATCCAATAATGTGTGAAAAATAATTAGTGGTAGTTGTTCCTTGAGGATTGTACTAGTTAATTCCCTTATTATGCTTTTCAATGAGTGCACTTGCTCATATATGTGATTTAGCAATTAATATTTTAATTAAAGTTTGATCAGGAATGGTCTTGAAATTGTATAATGTTATATACACAAATCTAACGCATCATCAATGTTAGAATCCATACGTGCATCATATATGCATTACGCAGTGGAAACTAAGGATTCTATGTAAGAGGACCGCATGCATGTGAAATAAACAGATCAAAAGCAAGAAGATATACCTTCAGTGATGTCGTTCAAAGTTTCAATCTTCTGTTGCTGAGGCGTGATCCAGCACAAACCAGAGCTCCTTGTCATCACCTCTTCAATCTCAACGTGAGATTGACTTTAACAGTAATCCATACGAGGATACTCAAGCAGCCAAACAAAATCTCTATACTAGCAGAGAAGAATAGCGGCTAGGGTAAAATAGAGAAGAGAAGAAAAGGATGGTGTGTTCCATAGTTCACTGTGATTTAAAACAAGAGACACAATGTCTATCTATATCATAAATATATATATCCCGATAAATTGTGCATAGAACACGTCTGTAAATTCTAATCTAATTAGAATTTGCTAATTGTAATTGAAACGCATAATTCTTAACAATCACAATTTGGTCCAAAATTATAACCAATTATAATTTGACCACAATAACTTTTACTTCTCACAATTAACCTCATAATGTTATCAAATAATATTTTGAGTGCTTAATCCTCTATTGTGTGTGATCTATTAGGTTTCTCGATCTATTGGTAGTGAATATGAATTACTCAAAACGTCTTTGAGATTAATAATCCTTAATAATTTAGAATTAACCTATTAATTCTAAATAGAATTAGTTTATTAATTCATCAATTAATATACCCATATTCAGCAGATCATGAGCGGTATCTAACAACACACCATGACCACCCAAGAGTCGAAAAAGTCATCAATTAATAAACCCATATTCAGCAGATCATGAGCAGTATTTAGCAACACATCATGACCACCCAAGAGTCCAAAAAGTCAAGTGGCTTGACATGAACCCTTCAATAACAAATAATAGTGCAATAAACTCCTTTCTCCATACAATATCTTATTCGGTTTAGAGTACGAAATTAGTGCCAATTTCCTCCAGAATAAATATTAATTCTGGCCCGAATATATTAGTATTTGTACCAGAAATTCACTACTCTACATTTGTATCTATTGAAACTATTTTCAATACACAATAACCTTGGCCAAGGTTTTCACGAGTAGTAATTCCAACAAGTGGCTATGAGTATTCGCCCCTACTATTAGGAGTGGTGAATCCTTTATTGACCCTCTCAACTACTTTAGTTTACCTCATATTGTACCCAAAATTCATCTCATAGGCGGCCCTTGATCTGGCTCTAGAGATTAGAATTAAAATACAATGCTCAGCAAACAAAGTACCTTGGAAATCTCAAGTCTAACGATACTTGCATGTTTACTATAGCGAGATTATATCATAGGCATTACATAGTTATCCATGTGATTATCTGATAGTTAGGTCATCCAATGTACTTGTTGTATTAACAAGCTTCCACGTGTTAACTTTAAGTATCTCAATACTTACGGATATGGGAACCACTGTCTGAATAGGTCAGGAAGTTTAACACGTGCTATCTTAATGCATTAATGATGTCATATCTCATTAATACTATGACTATGGATTATTTAAATACTAACACTATACAGTGTAGTAGGAATCTCACATCATGATAGGAATCTTACATCATGATCTCTATCATGATTTCCTTAACACAATGTTGTACTAGGGACTTTATCTAATAGTTATTTTACATGAAAGTAAAGAAAATAAATTGAAAGATAAATAATGCCTTTTATTATAAAATAAATGTGTCATATTTAATTTACAAGTGATTGCCTCTAGAGCATAACACTAGCAATCAATCCATGCTTAATGGGTATAATTGCCCCTTTGCAGTGATCCATGTTAAAGTTAACTAATATCTTGTCAATATAGGTAAATTGGAATGACCCTAATATTTTTTTCTTCCTATCTCTAAGAAGCTTTATCCCAAGAATGTAGTTAGCTTCTCCTATATCTTTCATGTTAAATTGACTTAATAGTCAAACATTTATAAATGACAATGTCCCTACATCATTTTCAATAAGTAGAATGCCATCCACATAAAGTACCAAATGGGATACATAGTTCTCATATGCCTTCCTATACATACATAGTTTATCCACATTTTGTATGAATTATAGTTTCATCAAAATATATATTCCATACTCATGATGCTTGCTTAAGTTCATAAATAGACTTCTTATGCTTATAGACTATATGCTTTTGGCCTTTAACAATAAAGCTCTCAGGTTAGGTAATATAGATGTCTTTAATAAGATAGCTATTAGGAAAAGCTATATTGACATTTATCTACTATATCTCATAGTCATAATAACATGCGATAGCTAACAGTATGTGGATAGATTAAAACATGGCTACTGGGAAAAAAGACTCCTCATGATCGATCATTTCCTTCTGATTAGAATCTTTTGCTACCGACCTTACTATATAAGTCTCAACTTTTCTATCTGCACCCCCTCTTTATCTTTTATACCCATTTGCACACAATGGACTTAATATTTTCAGATACAGTAATAAGGTCTCAGACCTGATTGAGATACATAGACTCAATCTCGGCATTTATTGCCTTTTACTATTTGTCTGCATCAATATCAACTATTACCTCCTCATATCTAATAGGATCTTGTTCTTGATGGTCAGAGACTTTATCAAAAGGCTTTCTAGTCCATTTTTCTAGAACTCTAGATATCTTCCCACTATGAAATGGCTTGGTTTGTATAGGAATATCTAGATATGTCTCTTTAGGTTCCTCAATTGGGATATCAGAAGTTGAAATACTAGGCAACTTCTCTTCTAATTTCACTTTACTCAAAACCTTAATGGACGCACTTTATTCATTTTCCAAGTACCGAACATAGGTACTAATAAGTACTTTATGCTCTTGGGAATGATAAAAGTATCCACCATTTGTTCTTTTTGCATACCCTACAAAGTAGCATAATTCTGATCTTAGCTCTAAAGGACCACAAGAAAATTAAATACGCAGCGGAAGAAGCAAATTAAAATTTTTTCCAAGCCAAAGTCTAGGAATACTAACTTTTAGGGCGTTTTACTTGAATAATCGGAGTTGAATTCAAGTTTGATGGCTCTTCCACAACTGGAACATCTACTTATTCCGTGGGTATACTAGCTAACTGTCAGCTCCTTCGCATCAAACACTTACCGCGTTTGCTAGATCTTGATCTTCTAGAGTATTCTCGAACCTCTATGGACCTCTACAGGTGAAAGTAGAACTAGGGTGAAAAAGATTGGAAGGAAAAACGGAAGAGCTAAAACGATAAAAGAAAAACGAAGGAAAAATGACAAGAAAACGATGGCTTGGGTTTCGTTCAAAAGGAAAACCAAAAGCTACTGTTTTTTCTTTGAGAATACTAGGCACACATGATGCTTTAAAAAGAAAAAACTAGCTTTCCTATTCCTTTTGATGGGTTTTTGGCACGAGGAAAAAAAATAAAAGAATTATTAAACAAATGAACACAGATTTTTCCTCAGTAACGGCGCCAAAAACTTGATACGTAAATTTTGGGTATATAAAATCATCCATTTCAAATCCATCCCTTAATCAAGTTTTAATTAAAACATTAATCACAAAATACACACATGAGCAAGTATACTCATCCCAAGCATAGTAAATGGAATTAACGAGTATCGATCCACAAAGGAATAAGTACACACTAATAACTTTTCTTTCATTGTTTAACCGACCTAAATAAAGTAAGAAAAGAATAAAAATAAAAATAAAAGAAATATATACAACTTAAGGATGTAGATTTATATAATTTAGACAATTACCCTAGAAAACATAATAATGAACCAATTAGCAATTCTCTCAACTAATTATCATCTAGGCATCACGAAGGAATATAAAGGAAAACTCAATCGTCTTACAAGTCATGATTCTACATAGGTAAATCCTACTTCATGTCCTACTCCATGGAATCCTATATTTTGATTATATTAATAGATTTGCCAATCAAGCTAATCCTAACCAAAACATGCATTAGGCTCAATTTCTTATAAACATGAAATTAGTTAATAATTCTTTGCTCGAAACGAAGTTAACTAACATTTGATCACTTAGTCATATAACCTTAACTTTGTCGCTGAAGTCTATTAAGATTAGACAAATACGAAATTAATGTAATGAAACTCCTAACATCGTCGTCTAAAGTCAATTAGAAGAACTCGTATCAATAACTAATAAATTCAAGTAATCAAATACCAAAGATGACAAAAAATTGATCAAATAACTAAATTAATCCAAAATCATGAATCCTAAAAAAATGTTAAATTACAATGAAAACATTAAATACATCATTGCTAAAGAAAAAGAAAACAAAGAGAAAAGAAATCACTCGTAGACAAGCTTCTTTCTTCTTTCTTGAAGACTCCCTTTGAATAATCCTCCTTGGCTTGGGTAAATTTCTCCTTGAATGAAAAAATTAGAATTTTCACTCTTGGTTGTATATATCAAACCCTTGTGTTCTCTTATACTTTTATAGGTGTCTTGGTTGCCTATTTCGTGGCTGAGGAAGTCTTGACCGAGTAGGAATAGGAAAAGACCAAAATCCTTGGATAAGTCCAAATTCCTTGTAGAGAATTTCCGCCTCTAGAACTTACCAAGCACCGATACTTTTGACCCACTGGCGCTAGGTACACTCTGTTATTCCTGTGTTTTGCTCTATTTATGGCCATAGTTTCTTTAGCAAGTACACTTGCCAGACCTGGCACTAGGTCTATTCTGGAAAAATCCCTGAAGCTCGATCAATCTCTGCTGCTGGACAGAATGGACCCAGCGCCTGGTCCATTAGCTGGGCCTGGCGCCAAGTGCATTTTGGTTCTGTGCACTTTCTGCTCGATTTTTACTTAAATTTGCACATATTTTCTAAAAATACATTTTACAAGAAAAATGTCAAATAGGAAGGAATATACCTTATTATTATAACAAATGTATCTTAAAATACCCTCAAATAACTAGAAAAAGAATGGTGATTTTAACCCCTATTACATACCCCCCCCCCACACTTGAACATTTGCTTGTCCTCAAGCAAAACACTTCTATCTAAGAAAAAAAAAAAAAATATCAAGATAACACAAGGTTTTCTTCTCATTCAAAAAGTTTCTTCATCATAGCGAAGATTATATATTTCTTTCAAATTTTAGATACAACCCTTGTCATTTATACCATTTGAAAATAATTTCAAAAATTTTGAAATATTGGCTAAGACATCACTAAACTCTCGAAGTTAATTAATTAAGTGCATACCTTAGTCTAAGAAAGTTATTTCACTTTTCAAGTAAGAACATAAATAACATGAATTACATAGGTCAAGCCATCTACCAACTCAAGCATTATGAATCCAAAAATTGCACACTTAAATTATGATGTGAGGAAAATACTCAAAATTTTTTCTCTCAAAGTTTTCCATGACTTAAGGAATTGATAGCCTCAAGTGCATGAATTTCTATTCACACTGCATATTGGCCCCCTTTACAGCTATCACTCATCATTTTTTCAACAATTGGTTTTTTTTCCATGCCCTAGATTGCTTTTTTGCCTTCGAGATAGCCTCAAAAGAGTGCACCGAATACACTTACTACTTCTCCCCATATTGATTCTCTTTTCAGCTAAAGGTCTTCAAAGATCATCAATAAGAATCTTTTTTCTAATTCACACCAACAATGATGTTGTTTTCACTCAAAGTTTTTTCTTAACTCAAATCACCTTTTTCAACATTCTCTTCAATCTTTCCTCTCAAGGATCTTTTTACAGCTCACATTTTTCCCATCATAACTCTAAGCTAGCAAAATTTAAACTCATAATACAAAATTTAGCCACTAAACTCTTCCCATATTCTTTATATCTTTTATATTTAAACTAGATAAGTCAAATAATATTCAAACACCAATGCATAAACAAGATAACTCAAAATTCTCAAGTCTTGACAAATATCTTTTCCCATAAAACCAATTTTCATCAAATTCCACCTAACGAATGATAAAACTCATATCCAAATAAGAAAAAGAATTACAACCTTGCTTAACAATGAAACTACTGAAATTTTTGAAAAAATTATCATCACAAATCATAACCAATATTCATCAAATTCATATGGAAAAGTATTTCTTCAACCTTTATTCTCCCCCCCTCCCCCCCACACATAAACAGGACATTGTCCTCAATGGTCAAAGAAAAAAGAATAAAAGTACAACCAAGAAGACCAAGATGAAGAAAGAAGAAGAATAAAGTGAAAAAAAAAATACTTCTATTACATTGTTGTGCCATCATGGTGAATCTATCTAGAAGAAAGATCATTACAGGAGTACCTACTAAAAGGAAAAAAAAACAAAAGAAAGAAAACATAAAGCTAGATAAAGAAAATAAAATAAAGGAAAAGAAACAAAACGGCACCTACAAGCTATGAAAGGTCATAAAAATAGAAAAGAAAAAGAAATAACAGAAAAAAAAAAACAAGAGTGAGTCAAGAATCATCCTCATCATCATCATGATCATTGTGGTCATTCTCGGTAGCTCCGCGACTGGAAGATGTACCAATAACATATTGGATCAAAGTGGCCAACTTTTGATCTTGGATGTCCTAGCGGTGTCAAATGTCGTCAATGGAATAGCAGAGCTGGAGGAGGATAGTCATCTGGCTTTTTAGCTAGGCCTCCATGCGTGCCTCAAAATTAGAGCATGAATGAGAGCTAGTGGCATGAGGGGCTGGTCTAGCAGGTGGCGCTTCTTCCTCTTCCTCAGCAGGGGAAAGCTTCTCCCGTCTGGGGTACTGTACCTTATATGGCCTCTTTCACCTTTTTGCCCTCTCATCATAGCAATTCCCACACTAAACTAAAGTATGCTTCATTACGAGGTCACGGTCAGTAGTGGGCTCCTCAGTTCCCCATCCAGTCATACTCCAAAGTCTCTCAAAATACGCATAATAACCAAAGAAAATTTGAGGGCTTTGGCTGTAATGTTAGAGGCCACAACCTCTCTCATGGAATTAATGATAATGGGAGCAATAGGGATAAGCTCACAGTTCCTCATCTTGTCTAGAATAAAAAGGTCAAGTATCCTAGACTTATTAAAGCCCCTAGCCTTGGGATAAACATTGAAAGCAAAGATATAGACTATGGCACACCACTGAGCCTCAAGGTTATTATTGGAGTAATACTGGTATTGACCGACTTTCCCTTTTCTTCACATACGAAAACTAGCCCTTACAGCCCTCACATCCTTGATAGGCTTAGAGATGATCTTCTGGTTATTATGGTCCATAGCTATCTGGGTCCCTCATCCGGGATTCATAAAATTCTAGCTAATCTAGCCTTGTCAAATTCAATAGGGATCCCTTTGACCATAGTGGAGATGACTTCGAGAGTGTTTTTCTTTTTATCTTGCATGTTGGCATAAAATTCTCTCACTCACACAGGACAATAAAGACCTTCTATCCTAATGATGGGCTCCTACCCTAGCTGCCTAGACATAGTAGAAAGCTGTAGAGAATTGTCTAAAGATGGCTTGTAGAGCTTTTCTACTATGATATTGTTATGTTCGTGCCTGTCATACCAAATTTGGCATATCGGATCAGAAAATTGGGTAGGTTAGCTGTGTAGAGGGTCGAAGGATGGTGTAGAAGAAAATGCCTCTCGAGCTCTCTTAGCCCTAGTGTTAACCCTCTAGGGTGTCTAGACATGATGGGAAGATGAAGAAAGATGAGACAAATATAAAAGTAGGAGGTTCTTTAGGTCACTTTTTACTGCAAATGTTTAACTCTCAATTGTCTCACAATCACACACTATATAACACCACCCCCATTCAACCTAAAGCACCTCAAGATATTCAGTAAACACCACTTAACACCCTCTAATAAAATTGCAAGAAAATAAGACATGTGTCAATCCAAATACCTTATCAATCAAGTTGAGCAAAGCCACAATGTTCAATATTACTTAAGGGACATATTCAATCTAGAATCATCATGCTCTATCAACCATACCATTTAAATCATAATGCCAAGCTTATCATCATAAGGCTAAGTGAAACATTGAAGAATTATCCTTGATCCCAAAAGTTAATCACTATGCATGCTCAATCACTTCCAAGAATGCAAACTATCCATGGCATGAATCATAAAGCATTATCCATGATATTCCCATGCCAATGCAAGCTCAAAGAAAGCAATCTTAACAATCAAATTCATCACTAGAAAATATTCACGAATTCTGGCCCAAAAAAATGTAGAAAATTACCCAAAATTCATAAGAAAACCTAATCGTAGAAAATGTAGAAAATTTATACCATAATGTTCTCCAATGCATGGGCAATGGTTCTATGCAAAGAGTTTGAAGAAATCGTGCTCCCAATGGAAGGATTGAAAATTGGATTTTGGGTGACAAGTTTGGATTTTTCCTTGTTTTGATCCAAACTTGTAAGAACAAAGTGGTGATTTGGTGCTTTGGAAGTGTTTTGGAGGTATAGAAATTGATCTGGCGGTGTTTTGAAGATGAACTCGACGATGGGTTGAGAGCAAATTGGAGAGGAGTGGAGATTGTTGAACAAAATATAGCCAAAAAGGGCCGTTTTGAATGTGGCGGCCGAATAGGCCTGGCACTGGACCTGTTTTGCCGCGCTTTATTGTGAAGCTGTGCTGACCCGCCCCCGGGCCACGGGTTAAGCCTAGCGCCCGATTAGCTCTTGTTGAAAAATCATTTTTTTTATTAAAAAAAATGCATTTGAATGATGATAGGGACTAAATTAGTCATATTTTTCCTAGTTATTTGAGGCTAAATTGAAATACTTTTTATATAATAACTAGTCATATTCTTTCCTATTTGATATTTTCTTTATAAAAATACGTATCTGTAATTTTATACAAAAATAAGGAAAAATTGGATCTAATTAGGTGATTTTCCAAAACAAGACCAGCACCAACCCAGGAAGAGGAGCCGGTGCCGGTCTTCCACTGGAAAAACAGAGAAATGCAGAGCAATTGAAGGAATTTCGGTCAGCAATCAGCAAAAGAAAAAGGGAAATCGGCTTCAACAGTTTCATGGCTCACTTAAGCCAACATCAAAAGAAAACAATTGAAAAAAGTAAACAAATCAGTGGGGCCAAAATGTAAAGCAAAAGTCAACAAAAATGGCTACAAAAGGGAAATTGAATTAGACAGCAAAATTCGGTGATTCGGTGGCTCAATTGAGCTGATTGCAACAAGGAAATTCAACAGCTTCGATGGCTTGGTTTGCAGCTAAGCAAGCCAGCGCAACAACATAAACAAAGCAACAGCAATTCGGCTGGACAATTCCATTCGGCGGCTCAGACAACAAAGAAAAATGGCAGTCTTTTGCACGGCTAAATAGGAAGTCGACTTCAACAAATTTCGTAACAACAGAATTGCAATTTCAGCACAAGACGACAAAAGCCAAAAGAAAGAATCCAATTGAAGTCCAAATCAAGAGTTAACATTGATTTCCAATTCTCCAATTCACAAAGTCAAGGCGGTGGACTTATTTAATTTTATTTAGGATTTTATTTTAGACTTTGTATTAATCCCTTTTGGTTTTGAATTATTTTTAGGTAATACTTCTTCTTTATTTAGGATTCTTTTAGGAACTTTGTGAGCCTATAAATAAATGCCAATTTACCCTAGGAAGGGAAGGTGCACAATGTAGGGACTTAGATTTATTTTAAAGTGCATCACCAGTATTTTCTCGAGATAAATAGTTCAAGGAGGGTTGTACAAGAGGGTCTTCAAAGGAAGAAGAAGAATGCTTGTCTATGAGTATCTATTTCTTTCCTTTGTTTTCTTTTTCTTGACAATGATGTATTAATTATTTTATTGTAATTTGACATTATTTTAGATATTCATGATATTTAGGGTTATTTAATCTTTTGATTAATTGGTTGTTATTCTTGGTATTTAATTACTTGTGCTTATTACGAGATTGATTGGTTGTTTCTTTCCATTAACTTGCTTGGACAAAGGGGTTGATGGTAGTTTCAATTCATTAGTTTCGCATTTGTTGGCTTTTAACTTACTTGGACAAAGGGGTTAAAAGTACGGACAAAGTAGTTAAAGGTTAATTGATGTCTGCCAGGATATGGATTCATTGGTTAATTTCATGTGTGAATTTGCCAGGAATGAAAATTTAACCAAAGGATTGTGGTTAATACATTTTTTAGGTGAATTAGTTGAGACAAGATATGTGATATTAATTTTTCTAGAAGATAGGGATTCATGGATTGGACAAAGAAGTGAATCTATGTTATCCTTCATGATACTAAATGAATTATTAGTTATGATAATGATTAAGTATTTTAGGATCATGTTTGTTAAAATAATGGTTCAAGTTACATAATTCTACGTCCTTGATATGTACATATTATTTTATTTTATTTTCCTTTTTATTTCGTTTTAACTTTATCGAGTTATTTAAACAATGAAAGAAAAGAGATTAATGCATACTTGTTCCTGGAAGATCGACACTTGTTTGAACCCTATGCTATGTTAATGATGAGTACGCTTGCTCATATGTGTAATTTGGGGTTGACGTTTTAATGTAAACTTGATTGGCAATGTGCTTAGTTTTTATATGATTTTTATATCCAAATCCATACGCATCATATTTTTGGCGTTGTTGCTGGGGAACAATATCATGAAAGCTTAGATTTCATTGATTTAACCATATAAATATGTAAATATGTAAATATGTAAATATGTGCAATTGTTCTTCTTGCAAAAATGTGTCATCTTTTGTTGTGTGTATAATTGTATTTTAATTTCACTATATGATGTAAATATGTAAATAGGTAGATACATGTTAATAATAACTAACTTGTCTTTGTATGTTTGTATAAATTGTATATTTAGTTATTTAATTTTACTAACCTAATGTTAATATAGAATATGTGTAATCTTTGTATTTGGATGATCTTTACGTCTATAATTTTGAGTCAATACTAACTCTTTTTATTTTTAAGTTTGGACTTTAGCTAATACGATATTGGAGACGAACTGATTTTATTATTTGTTTTTCTATTTACAAATTTTAATTGTAGTTTAATATTTAATTTAGGAAGTCTTGCTTTAAATGTATTGTGGTCATGCATTCAATTAGGAAAGTTTTTAGCCCAAAAATAAAAAAAAAATTTAAAAAAATTAAAATTAAAATGGATCCCGAGCAAAATGCAACCGGCGCCAGCTCTGGTCTAGAAGGCTATTAAAAAAATATATATTATTATTTTTTTATTTTTTTCGTTTGTTCCCTTACCTTTTCCTTTTCTTCCCAAATTTTTCTTCTTTTGTCTTTTTCTTCTTGTTTTCTTTTTCTTTGATTTTTCTTGTTTTTTTTTCCTATTTATCTTGTTCTTCTATTTTTCTTTCTTTTTTTCTTTTTCCTATTCCCCTAGAATGATACTTTTATATCTTCCCTTCATCTTCGTTTTCCCCTTCTTCTTCTTCACATTATTTTTCTTCTTCTAATTATTCCCCATGGATTAAAAATTTTTAAAAACTTATACATGGGGAACATAGTAGTGTGCAAATTTCTAGATTCTATCCTCTAAAATTTCTTGACATTGTGTATATGTGTTTTTAAGGAAAATTTTATTAAACATGGACCTATATTTGTTGAGTTTATTTGATGATAGAAGAATGCATATAATGAATTTTAAGTCTTGTGATTGCTTCTAAGCATTTGCTATGTATTGTTCTGGAAATTTTGCATATATGGAGACCTTGGACAATTGAGCATCCTTGTGCTACTTTGTTTATTGATTGAAGATTGGTTGACATTATACTTGTGCTATTTACGTTGGATATTATTCTTATTTTTCTTGAGTATCAAAAATCTGGAAAGGTCTTCACTAGAATGAGAACCAATTGCAAAATGGATTTGGATGCGACAAAGAGGATCTTGTGAACCCTTTGGAGGTTGTGGTGCTGCTATTGGACAATATCTTACACGGAAGGATTTACTTCAAGGGGGACTTAAAGGCTTTGACTTTCTATCTTTCTTATCCCTTGATTTTTATTACTCTTTATGCTTTTACTTGTGTATTCATCTTTCTATTTGTAGGTTGAAGTTCGCTGGAAATAATTCTTCCAACTTCTTGAAGAATGAACTTCTCATATCTTGGAGCTAATCTACACTTGGGGAATATTACTTAAACTTTCTACCCCTATTCAATTGTGGTCCCATTGGAGATGCTTTATTGTGTTTATTTTTTGCCATTGAGGACAATGTCCAGTTTAAGTGTGGAGGAGTGATTTGGTGATATTCTTAATCCAAGTTTTTATCGATTATCTTGATGATTTTTCTTTTTGTTGAATTACTTTGGAATTTGAAATTTGGACTTTTCATGGAGCTAATCTGCCTTGGGGAGTATTATTTTCTTTTCCCTCTTTACATTCTTGGTCTCTTGGTTATGCTTTAGTATGCTATTTTAGGCCATTGAGGACAATGTCCAATTTAAGTATGGGGAGAGATTTAACATTTTCTCAAGTGCATCTTTGTGATTTTCAATGGATTTCCAATTATATATGTTTGAGGGATTTTCAATGATATATGTTTGACTTGTTTTGAATTGTTGAAATTGTTGAAATTAAAAAAAAAAACAACAACAAAGTTTGATGATTTGGAGCTAAATTGAGTTTATTTGTTTATAATGAAGATATGATTTCCTTTTAAACTTTGGATATGGATTTGTCATTCAGTATGGTAGGATTTTATTAAAAAGGTAAACCTGTGTATTAAGTTAGATTTTGCTAAGTCTTGGGAATTTAAGTTAACCTTGGTTATATTTGGTATTTGAGTTTTATTTTATTCTTTAAGTTTGAATATGGATGATATGATGAAATATGGGAAGAGTTATTGATTAATTCTTGTATTATGGATTTAGAATTTGCTTAACTTTGAGTTTTAAATAGGGAATTTGAGAAAACATTTTAGTTAAAAAAAAATGAGATGAAAAAATTGAGTTGAAAAAAAAAATTGCTCTTATTGTTTTTTATTTTTGAAGACCTTTTGTTTAAAAGGGGATCAATATGGGGAGAAGTAGCAAGTGTATTCGGTGCACTCTCTTGAGGCTATCCCGAAGGCAAAAAGGCAAGAAAAGGAAAAAATGTTGAAAAATTATTAGAGAAAAAAATGAAAGAGTGATGACTGTAAAGGGGGCCAATACGGTGTGTGAAGAGAAATCCATGCACTTGAGGCTATCAATTCCCAAAGTCATAGAAAAAACAAAGAGTGGAGTGTTTTCCTTATTTCACTAACTCGAGTTTGGTAAATTTGAGTTTATAATGCTTGAATTGGTTAAATAACTTGACTTGTATGATTTATGTTATTTATGTTTTTGCTTGAGAAGTGGAATAATTTTCATGTACTAGATATATGCTTGTTTAACTTAACTTTGATGGTCTTGGGATTATTTGATTTAATATATGAGTTTACAAAGGTTTTTAAAGGGGGAATGAATGACAATTTTTTTGTCTAAGGTTGGAAAGAAATTATGGTTTTGTTATGAATGAATATGAAAAGAAATAAATTATTTTAAATATTTTGTTTAAGTATTTTCTTGAGGATAAGTAAAGATTCAAGTGTGGGGGAATATGATAGGGCCTAAATTAGTCATATTTTTCCTAGTTATTTGAGGCTAAATTAAGATACTTTTTATACAATAACTATTCATATTCCTTCCTATTTGATATTTCTTTTATAAAAACACTTATCTGTAATTTTATGCAAAAATAAGAAAAAATTGGAGCTAATTAGGTGATTTTCCAGAACAAGACCAGCACCAACCTAGGAAGAGGAGCCGTCGCCGATCTTCCACTTGAAAAACAGAGAAATGCAGAGCAATTGAAGGAATTTCGGTCAGCAATCAGCAAAAGAAAAAGGGAAATCGGCTTCAACAGTTTCATGGCTCACTTGTGCCGACAGCAAAAGAAAATAATCGAAAAAAGTAAACAAATCGGTGGGGCCATGATGCAAAGCAAAAGTCAACAAAAGTGGCTACATAAGGGAAATTGAATTCGGTAGCAAAATTCTGTGATTCGGTGGCTCAATTGAGCTGATTGCAACAAGGAAATTCGACAACTTCGGTGGCTTGGTTTGCGGCTAAGCAAGCCGGCGCAACAACATAAACAAGGCAGCAGCAATTCGGCTGGACAATTCCATTCGGCGGCTCGGACAACAAAGAAAAATGGCAGTCTTTTGCACGGCTAAATAGGAAGCCGACTTCAACAAATTCTATAACAACAGAATTGCAATTTCATCACAAGACGACAAAAGCCAAAAGAAAGAATCCAATTGAAGTCCAAATCAAGAGTTAACATTGATTTCCAATTCTCCAATTCACAAAGTCAAGGCGGTGGACTTAGTTAATTTTATTTAGGATTTTATTTTAGACTTTGTATTAATCCCTTTTGGTTTTGAATTATTTTTAGGTAATTACTTCTTCTTTATTTAGGATTCTTTTAGGAACTTTGTGAGCCTATAAATAAAGGCCAATTTATCATACGAATGGGAGGTGCACAATGTAGGGACTTAGATTTATTTTAAAGTGCATCACCAATATTTTCTCGAGATAAATAGTTCAAGGAGGGTTGTACAAGATGGTCTTCAAAGGAAGAAGAAGAATGCTTGTCTATGAGTATCTATTTCTTTCCTTTGTTTTCTTTTTCTTGACAATGATGTATTAATTATTTTATTGTAATTTGACATTGTTTTAGATATTCATGATATTTAGGGTTATTTAATCTTTTGATTAATTGGTTGTTATTCTTGGTATTTAATTACTTGTGCTTATTACGAGATTGATTGGTTGTTTCTTTCCATTAACTTGCTTGGACAAAGGGGTTGATGGTAGTTTCAATTCATTAGTTTCGCATTTGTTGGCTTTTAACTTACTTGGACAAAGGGGTTAAAAGTACGGACAAAGTAGTTAAAGGTTAATTGATGTCTGCCAGGATATGGATTCATTGGTTAATTTCATGTGTGAATTTGCCAGGAATGAAAATTTAATTAAAGGATTGTGGTTAATATATCTTTTAGGTGAATTAGTTGAGACAAGATATGTGATATTAATTTTTCTAGAAGATAGGGATTCATGGATTGGACAAAGAAGTGAATCTATGTTATCCTTCATGAAACTAATGGAATTATTAGTTATGATAATGATTAAGTATTTTAGGATCATGTTTGTTAAAATAATGGTTCAAGTTACATAATTCTACATCCTTGATATGTACATATTATTTTATTTTATTTTATTTTCCTTTTTATTTCGTTTTAACTTTATCGAGTTATTTAAATAATGAAAGAAAAGAGATTAATGCATACTTGTTCCTGGAGGATCGACACTTGTTTGAATCCTATGCTATGTTAATGATGAGTACGCTTGCTCATATGTGTAATTTGGGTTGACGTTTTATTGTAAACTTGATTGGGAATGTGCTTAGTTTTTATATGATTTTTATTCCCAAATCCATACGCATCAAATGATAATAAAGAACAAAAGACATGAAATCATATGAAGTAAGACAAACAAAAATTAAAAAGATTGTTCAGCAAAAAGTAAAGCAGTTCAGAAATCAGCGTTTCCCACGGTCTTGATCCCGTAGGTTAGTCTTCATGTTTCCTGGCAGTGTTCCCTATTGACGATTACCATGGTGTTTGGTTAATTGTCCAATTTTTCCCTCCAAGTTGTGCATGGACACCTCCAAGTTCCTCGTAGTCGCATCAATTCCTTGGAACCGTGTTTCCGTTCCACTTACCAGTTTGGTGACCATTTTTTCCAAAGATGGATTGGCTGGTAGGGCGTTATAGGGTAGAGATGGTTGAGTCCTTTGCATCCCAAAATTTGCAGAAGCTTGCCGAGGTTGATTTTGGTTGTTCTAAGAAAAGTTAGGGTGATTCCTCCAAACTCGGTTGTAAGTATTGTTGTTAGGATTATTACCTTGCCGACCATTACCTACAAATGCCGCTTGGTCCAATACTTCTTGGGAAGATCTCAAATTTTGGCACTTATGATTTGGATACCCTTCCCCACAAAAATCACAAGTCACACTCATTACCCGTCCTTGGGAATGAGGCATTACCAATTGATCCATTTTCTGCGTGAGTGCTTCCACCTTTGCCTCTAAGGCAGCCATTGCATCCACCTTACGCACTCTTTGTACACAAGCTCTAGACCGTGAACTTCCCTAAGCATAGTTATTAGTAGCCAGATTTTCAATTAGATCAAAGACCTCTTCCGGGATTTTGGAATTTTTGGAGCCTCCTGTAGATACATCCACTAATTGCTTTGTAGTGAAACTCAACCCACTGTGAAAAATCTACATTTGCATCCCCAACTCGATTTCATGGTGAGAACACTTTCTTAGTATCTCTTTAAACCTCTCACAATACTTATAAAGGTTTTCGGCCTCTAATTGTTGGAAAGCAAAAATGTCAGTCCTAAATTTGGAAGCTCTAGCTGGTGGAAAATATTTAGCCAAGAAATTTTCAGCTAAAACGTTCCAAGTAGTAATGGATTCGGGGGGCAAAGATTTTAGCCATGATTTCACTCGATCTGTCAAGGAAAAAGGGAAGAGTCTTAGCTTGATGGCATCCTCAGAAATACTATGCATCTTAAATATGTCATATATTTCTAGGAAGCTTGCAGGGTGGGCATTAAGATCTTTCTCAGGTAACCCATTAAACTGAACTATATTCTGGATCATTTGGATCACATTGGGTTTTATCTCAAAGTTATTGGTCTCTATCCTACACCGCGCGATACTAGAGCTTGTACCTGAGATTGCTGGTTTTATAAAGTCATTCATCACCTGCTTGTTGCTCCGGTGTTTCCACCATCGTTGGGTTGATTTACCTCCATTGCTCTTCTCATTCATAACCTTTCGGATCTTAGTGAGAGTTCCCTATCAAGGTCAACTATCGGACCTTAGTGAGAGTTCTCTCGATTTCCCGATCAAGGTCAACTATCTTAGCTTTTGATCGTCTAGTCATAAACTAAGAGCAAGGTCTACATAAGATAGAAAAGTCTTGAGATTATAGAATTTACAAGTTAAACAGTTAGGGTACGTTTACAAATTAAGTTACAAGAAATTACACATGCAGAGACATTAAAGTACAGGTATATAAGAAAATAGCATATAGAACCTAGTCATACAAGGAACATATTTACATATAAACATATTAACATGGTTCAATCAACAAAATCCAAACTTTCATGATATTGTTCCCTAGCGACGGTGCCAAAAACTTGATGGGTTTTTGGCACGAGGAAAAAAAAATCAAGAATTATTAAACGAAGGAACACAGATTTTTCCTCAACAACGGTGCCAAAAACTTGATGCATAAATTTTGGGCATATAAAATCATCTATTTTAAATTCATCCTTTAATCAAGTTTTAATTAAAACATTAATTACAAAATACATATATGAGCAAGTATACTCATCGCAAGCATTGTACAGGGAATTAACGATTATCGATCATCAAAGGAATAAGTAAACACTAATCACTCTTCTTTTATTGTTTAACCAATCCAAATAAAGTAAGAAAAGAATAAAAATAAAAAATAAAAGAAATATATACAACTCAAGGATGTAGATTTGTGCAATTTAGACAATTACCCTAGAAAACATAACAATGAACTAATTAAAATTTCTCTCAACTAACTATTATTTAGGCATTACGAAGGAATATAAAGTAAAGCTCAATCGTCTCACAAGTCATGATTCTACTTAGGTAAATCCCACTTCATATCCCAATCCATAAAATCTTATATTTTGATTATATTAACAGATTTATCAATCAAACTAATCCTAACCAAAACATGCATAGGCTCAATTCCTTATAGACATGAAATTAGCGAATAACCCATTGCTTGAAGCGAAATTAACTAATATTTGATCACTTAGTCCTATAACCTTAACTTCGTCGCTCAAGTCCATTAAGATCAGAAAAATATGAAATTAATACAATGAAACTCCTAACATTGTCGTCTCAAGTCAATTAGAAGAACTCACTGTAGGATTTCTAAATTAATTAAACAGATTAAACGCAGTGGAAAATAGCAAGAAATCCAAGCCATGGATCACGGGTTTGCAGTAGAAACGGGAAAAAGAGAAGATCACGCTTATTACCTCTTGAAGCCGGAATTTAAAATTTTCTTGTTCCAAGAACGCAGGCGCGATCCAGATCACAAAACCAGTTCACAGCAGCTCAACTGAAGTCCAAGAAAGAACTCTCTCTAATGATAATCCACACAAGGTCGAACGCTCACAATCTCACAATTCTATGCTAGTAGAATTTAGGAGGCTAGGGTTTGATTAATAAGAGAGAGACGGCTAGGGTTTGATTAATAAGAGAGAGACGGCTAGGGTTTGATCAAGAGAGAGGCAGAGAAACGGTTTCTCTGTTATTGCGTGAATAGTCTGTGTCTCTCACCCTAAGGAAACCGTTTCCTTATATTTATAGATTTATAATTACCGTAAATTGTAACTTAGTCCTTCAATGTCCAATTGTCAACAAATTGGTTCTTGAAGTTTACTTAATTACAATTAGGTCCCATGAATTATAACAAACTTATAATTCACCTATAAATATATTCCCTTCTCTTAATTAACCCCACAATATTATCAAATAATATATTTGAGCATTCAAACCTTTATTGTGTGTGACCCATTAGGTTTCCTGGTCTTATTGGTAGCATAATATGAATTAATTCTAACAATATTAGAATTAATAATCCTTAATAAAATAAAGGATTAAATTTATTAATTCTCTAATTAATAAATTCATATTTAGCATATCAAGAGTGATATCTAGCAATGACTCTTAACCACCCAAAAGTCCAGAAAGTCAAGTGGTTTGACATGAACCTTTCAATAGCAAATTATCAGTGCAATAAACTCCTTTCACCATACAATATCTCATTCGGTCTAGAGCACGGAATTAGTGCCAACTCCGTCCAGAATATTATTAATTATGGCCCGAATATTTTAGTACTTGTTCAAGAAATCCATTACTTGATATGTGTATCAATTGAAACCATTTCCATCACATAGTCGCCTTGGCCAAGGACTTCATAAGTAATGATTTCTACAAGTGGCCTTGAGATATTCTCTCCTACTATTAGGAGTGGTGAATCCTTTATTGACTTTCTCAACTACTTTCGTTTACTTTACGTTGTACCCAATATCCATCCCATAGGCAGTCCTAGATAAGACTCCAAAGATTAGAATCAAAGTACAACGCTCGTTAAACAAAATACCTTGGAGATCTCAAGTCTAAGGATACTTGCATATTTGCTATAATGAGATTCTATCACTGGCACTAAATAGTTATTCAAGTGATCATCTCGTAGCTAGGTCATCCAATGAACTTGTTCCAAAACAAGCATCCACACGTTAATCCTGAGTATCCCAATACTCACGGATATGAGAACCACCTCTTGATCCAATCAAGAGATATAACATGTGCCAGTCTTGGCGTATTAATAATGTCCCATCTTATTAATACTATGGCTGGGGATTATTTAAGTACAAACACTGCATAGTGTAGTAGGAATCTCACATCATGATCTCTATCATGATTTTCTTAACACTGTGTTGTACTAGGGACTTTATCTAACGGTTTGTACACATGTTTAGATATAACAATCAAATTAAAAGATAAAGAATAACTCTTATTAATTTAATATGCAATATACATGACACAAGTGATTGCCTCTAGAGCACAACACTAACACCCGCATCAATAACCAATGAATTCAAGTAATTAAATACCAAAAATGACAAAGAATTGATCAAATAACTAAATTAACCTAAAATCATGAATCCTAAAATAATGTTAAATTACAATGAAAATATTAAATATATCATTTCTAAAGAAAAAGAAAACCAAGAGAAAAGAAAGCATCCATAGACAAGCCTCTTTCTTCTTCCTTGAAAACTCTCTTTGAACAATCCTCCTTGGCTTGGGTAAATTCCTCCTTGAATGAGAAAATCAGAATTTTCACTCTTTAATTCACCTCTCTTGGTTGTATATATCAAACCATTGTGTTCTCTCATGCTTTTATAGACCTCTTGGATGCCTATTTTGTGGCTGAGGAAGTTTTGGCCGAGTAGGAATGGAAAAATACCAAAATCCTTGGATAAGCCCTAATTCCACGTGCAGAATTTCTACCTCCAGAACCTACCTAGCGCCGGGTACCTTCGACCCACCTGGCGCCAAGTACACTTTGTTCTTCCTCTATTTTGCTCTGTTTTTTGCCGCCTTTTCTTTAGCAAACAGAATGGACTCGGCGCCAAGTACACTTGCCAGACCTGGCGCTAGGTCTGTTCTGGAAAAATCCCTGAAACTCATTCAATCTTTGCTGTTGGACAGAATGAACGTAGTGCCTGGTCCACTGGATAGGCTTGACCCCCGGTACATTTTGATTCTGTGTACTTTCTTTTCGATTTTTACTTAAATCTGTATTTTTCAAAAAATACCTTTTACAAGCAAAATGTCAAATAGGAAGGAATATGCCTAGTTATTACAACAAATGTATCTTAAAACACCTTCAAATAATTGGGAAGAGAATGGTGATTTTAACCCCTATCACCTTTCCAAACTCAACAGCCGGCAACTTTTTCTTAAATTTCCTTTTTCCTCTTCTTTATTGCATATGGAGGCTACCATCAAACCTTGATGGGCCATGTTCTCTTAATTAGTCCAAAACTAACTAATTAATAACCTCTGGGAGTCCACCGCACTTTTGCTGCGTCTCTGATCCTGAATTTTTCAAAAGAAATAACACACGTGTGAGCGTAACACTCAATGAGTCCCATGTGTGCTTATGTTTTACGAAAGAATCAGGACACAAAAAACCTTAGTGGAAAAGCATATCATTTTCCAACTAGAAATAATTCTTAAACTCTCTAAAAAAGAGTTTATTTAGAACTTAATCATTTTTGAAAAACTGTATTTCAATTTTAAATCATTACCCTGATTTTCAAACGGCATTTTTTCAACAAAAGGTCGGCCTGTATGCATAGCTCACAAGGCTTCGCCTTCAGCGCCACGTATCATTATGCTTAGACTGCAGCTTACAGCACTCAATCGTGAATCGTTAGAAGGGTAAATACACTGCAGCATTCTACTGAGAATCAAGTTAGTGCTTATGCTAAGTATTCAAGTTAGTGCTTATGCCAAGTATTCAAATTAGTGCATACGTCAAGTATTCAAGTTAGTATATACGTCATGTATTCAAGTTAGTCATGTATTGGATTCAAGGATTGACAAGTTCAAGAAATCAAGAATTCAATATTCATATTGTTCATTGTGTTTCCAAATCCATAAAAGACTCGTACTTGAGCACATCAGGAAACCATTTTCCATATAAGGAAAAATATTATTGGGGCAAAATATCATTTTTCAGAATTTGATCCCACTGACTCGTAAGTCATATAATAATTTTCATGGGCTCCACAGGGCCAATCAATTCATTCCATAGGCTCATCAGGCCAATAAATAATTTTCAGGATCAAAATGTCATTTTCCAAAAGTCAATCTCATATCAAGAGATCATTTTTCAAAATCCTGTCGAAACAGGATAAATAGTTCTTTTCATACATCAAAACAAGTTTCCAAGAGTATTCGAGTCATTTTACCTATACTCTATTGCAAAATTCATTTCCAAGGGCATTCAGGTCGTTTTACCCATACCCGATTTCAAAAGACTTTCTAAGGGTATTCGGGTCATTTTACCCTTACCCATTTTGAAAAGTGTTCACAAAAGTTCCAACAAGGATATTTCAGTCATTTACTGAAGACCCAATTCCAAAGATTTTTAAAAAACATTCTAATAAGGACATTTGGATCATTTTCCAAATACCTGATTCCAAAGGAACTTTTTTCAAGAATCTAGAATTCTAATCCTGAAAAAGGATTAAATTTAAAGTTTTCAAATATATTTCCTTAAAATGTTCCAATAAGGGCATTTTAGTTAATTTATGAATACCTTATTTAAAAAATAACCATTTTTCAAAAATCTCAAATGTTTAATCCAAAAAGGACCAAATTCACAAAATTCATGCTTTATTAATCCATTAAGGTTTCCAAGCCAATTATGAAGTTTATTCAAGCCCAAAATGATGCAAAATAATTCTTGCTCAGATAAACCTTAAATATATTTAGGTATTTTCAAAACGGTATAAAACATAACATTTCAAGGAAAAGTGAGGCACACTAGCTTTCAAAAGTTTTAGAAATCAAAGGGACTCACCTCGTGTCTTAATTAACTTTTTCCGTTCACGGCCGTTCGACCCCCGTTTCTACCGTTTCCAACATACCGTTGGCCGTTTACTAATAAACCTATACCAAACATCGTTTTTAGGTTAAATAGTTTTTGGTCGAAAAGTAGTAGACGTGCCCGATGAGTAGCCGATATTTAAACGACGGTTAAGAAAAACGTTCAACTTTCGTTCACGTTGTTTTTTCGTTGTTTATTCAATTCTTTCATTTTCCTTTTCCCATATCCTTCCTCCCTTCATGCACAAGGGATTCACTCCATATTTCTCATTCATTTCATCCAAAATCACACAATTATTCTTCCTTAAGTTCATTCACTTCCCAAACAAACTCCTTAAATTTTACTACTTTGACACACGATTTTGTTTCATACATAACTTTCAATCCACAACTTCAATTTGTCTCTATGAAATATCAAAATGACCATAAGACTCTTGAATTTAATGCTATATAAGTTGTTTCCTGATTTTTAGCTCCCATGAGATGTTACAGGGCAAAAACAGCCCCAGTAATTTTCTAGTTTTTAATCCATTTTCACAAAACAACTTCACCTACTTGTGCTTCTTGATTTATAACACCTAAACAACCCTTAATCCAAGTCATTTTCCCTTCAAACAACCTTAATTCTTTAGGTTTTTAGGTTCAAGAAGCCACTAAGTTCTTATGCAAATAACATATAATTAACATCAATGTTAAAAACAATCATAATTCATTTTCTTTAATGTTTAACCCCATTTTTATCCCAATTCTACCACCTTTCTTCGCAATCATGAACAATCCTTTAAATCAGCATTCAGATACCCTTATTTACCATACAAAATATAGCTTATAGATCCTTCATCCAACCGATACAAATACTTGCCCACACAAAGTCTCACACAGTACATAATAATCACTTTGATCATCACATTTCTCATGTTTTCATGTTATAATTCATATCAAAACGATCACCGTAACAAATTCTACAACTTTAATTCTTTGAAACATAGGATTTTACCTCGTGCATGAGATGTCCTAGCTTGAATTTTGCTCCAAAAATCACCAAACTCTCAAGAACACACACTTTCTCTCTCCTTCTCCAATTTTCCACAATTTTCTTTATCTTTTCTTTCATTTTTATTTCTTTTCTCTTCCTTTTCTTTATTCCCTCTTTATGGATGAATTTTCTTGCTGAAATTCAGCTCCTCCACCGCCAAACATGGTCCAAATTGGTGACCATTTGGTCACAATTGTGGGCTATCCGCCACGTGTCGCAATTTCATTCGTTCACCTATTTATTTATTTATTTTGTAAAACTTATTTGATAAGCTTTATCTTGTATAAAATCTCATACAACCTCTCATAATGTGACACATGTCCCTATCCACCAACCACATAGCACCACACGTCCAAGTTTTACCTATACTTCTAATTTTTCTCAGAAATGACCAAAATCGAATCTGAAATAGAAAAAAAATTTTCTTCAACATTCAACTCCAAAAATTCTACTGAATCCATTGGAAATACTTAAATTCTCTAATTCTTTCTCATTTCGGTCAAATTTGTGATCAAAGTCGCGGGCGCAGTCCAAATGATGAAAACACCCCCGATAACCTAAATAACATAATTCATACCAAAATGTGTGTCTCATCGCATTGATCAATTTCCTTTCTCATTGTACATCTAAATCCTTATTCTACTAATAGTAGTAGCCTTCTGAAGATTTAGGGTATGGGTAGAAAAAATCCAATAATTACATCTAGGTCCCGACAAAATATTCGTTTCATTATACCGATCATCTTTTATTCGGGCCGTTGATACAAATTCTCATCATATTACAAGTAGTAGCCAATTGATGGTAAAATGAGGGGTATTACAATGGACCCGGCACTAGGTGGGTCGAATGGACCCGACGCCATGTCCATTCTGATCAGTGTCGGCGAATTTTCCTTTTCCAAGCAGATTTTGGCAATTCCTGTTTGATTCTTTGGGGAACTCTTTCAACCACGGAAAAGGACTCTTGTAAGCACTTTTTGGCAATTAGAACTCCTATAAAAATAAGAGAATAACATTGTACAAACTAATTTTCATAATTTTCAATTCTTCAATGTAATATCTTTAGAAAACTCCTAGAGAAACACCAAGATGTAGGAGGATTAAAGAGAATTCTTGGAGAAGAAGAGGAGGTTTGATGTGTCCGAACTTGGGTATAAAAATCATACGAAAACTAAGCATATTCCTAATCAAGTTAAATTAAAACGTTCAACCCAAATCACACATATGAGCAAGCGTACTTATCATTAACTGAGCATCGGGTTCAAATAAGTGTCATCCTCCAAGAACAAGTAGACATTCATCCCTTTTCTTTCATTGTTTAACTGACTCGATAAAGTGAAAAATAAATTTAAAATAATTTAAAATAAAGTAAAAATATATACATGTCAAGGATGTAGAATTATGTAACTTAAACCACTATTTAGACAAACATGATCTTAAAGTACCTAATCATTATCATGACTAATTATTCTCTCGGCATCATGAAGGATAATATAGATTCACTTATTTGTCCAATTCATGAATCCCTATCTTCTAAGTAACTTAGTATCACATATCCTGTCTCAACCAGTCTTACAAAAAAGACGCATTAACCATAGTCCATGATTTAATTCCCATTCCTGGCAAATTATGCATGAAATTAACTAATGAATCCATATCCTGGCAGACATCAATTAACCTTAAGTTACTTTGTCCCTACTCTTAACCCCTTTGTCCAAGCAAGTTAAAAGCTAACAAATATGAAACTAATGAATTGAAACCACCATCAACCCCTTTGTCCAAGCAAATTAATGGAAAGACCCAACCAATCAATGTCGTAATAAGCACAAGTAATCAATACCAAGAATAACAATCAATTAATCAAAAGATTAAAGAATTCTAAAAATCATGAATATCTAAAACAATGTTAAATTACAATAAAACAATTAATACATCATTGTCAAGAAAAAGAAAACAAAGTAAAAGAAAGCACTCATAGACAAGCCTCATTCTTTTTCCTTTGAAGACCTTCTTGTACAACCCTCCTTGAATTGAAGAATTCCTCATTTGATTGAGTAATTTTCTATGATGATCAATGAATTCTCCTCCTTTTCCCTTGTTTTTTTCATCTATTTATAGGCTTAGGAAGTGTCTAAACTCGTAGGTACAGAGTTCTTGGCCGAGTAGAAGTTGGAAGATATTAAACCTCCGCAAATTACCAAACATCGCGTAGAAAAAATCAAGCACCACCTTAGCTTCAGGGTATAGCCAGCACTTCCTTGGATCTCGGAGCTAGCGCCAATTGTGTTCTGCTTCTCTACTTGTTCATCGATTTTTTTTTAATTTTGCACAATGTGTCCAGAATACAGCCGGCACCTATTCCAGCTTCACAGACGGTGCCGCCTTAGTTATGTTCCGCTCTGTTTCAACTATTTTTTTTGTCGCTTCGAATTCCGTTTCAACAATGTACGACCGGCGCCAGTTCTAGGGCCCTAGCCGGCGCCGCCTCTCCTCTGTTTTGCGACATTTTTATTTCGTTTTACCCTAAAAATCTGAAATAATGAATAAAATACCTTTCCAAGGGTAAAATCTCAAATATGAAAGAATATGACTAGTTATTGAACAAAATGCATTACAAATGAACCTCAAATAACTAGAAAAAACATGACTAATTTAGCCCCTATCATATTCCCCCACACTTAGCTATTTGCTTGTTCTCAAGCAAAGTATCAAGAACAAGTAGGAAAACACAAGGTTTAACTAATCACTCAATCAATTTCAAAATCATATCTAATGCTTTCTTCATTCAAGAACATTAAACATATGATACTAAATCTTTCACAACCAATGCAAGACTTATATTAGTGATAAATGACTTAGTAGAACCATCACAATACTCTACAATATTCTCAAACCATTGGAAAGAATTTAGTTTAAAAAGAATATGCATTCTATATGCTTACTTTTCATACACTCTTTCCACTAATCTGAGACATATCATGATTCTACTTAGATCAAGTAGGACTTTTAAGCTTGTAATGTAAGGCTGAGGGCTTGTAATGTAGCCTATCAAACGAATGATATAGGAGAATAAAAAAAAAAATCAAAGAAACTGAGAGTTAGCAAGAAAAGGATAAACAAATGAAGTAATAATTTCCAACTCTTCTTGCTCTCCTATTCCAAGAATCAGTCAAACCATAACCTTGTTCAACAATTCCAGCTCCACTCAAGCAAATTCTGTATTTTTTCTCTTCTTCTTTCAACTCTTCTTTTCACCAACTCTTTTTTTTTTTTTTTTTCACAAGGTCACTCAAACTTCCAGCAATGTGTCAAGATTTAAGATGAACTTAATTTGTACAATTCAATCACCATCCCTTTTGTGATCTTTCTTCTTTCTTCTTCTTTCAATTTGTCTTTTCTTCTTTCTCTGCTACTGTTTTTGTTTTATTCACTTCTTTTCTTCATTCCATTCTTTCTAGTAGCTTTTTTTTTTTTTCTCAATTCCTCTCTTTGCTTTCTTTTTCAATTTCTTTCTTTCACCCTTACGACTGCTTTTCTTGTTCTCAATCTCTCTTTTCTTTTTCTTCTCTTTTTTTTCTTTCTTTTTCTTTTCCAACTCAACTCATTATTGATCTATGATTGAAAGTAACAAGTCACGATCTTTATCCCCACATTCTTCTGCAACATTTGCTTACATATACTTTCATCCATCAAGAGTATAAAGATTTGAAAAATTATTCAAACTCTTAGCATAGGCAATGGACAAAATATTGTGATGGGTTTTAATGAAATAAATCAACTATTTAGGCTCAAAATAGGCACAAAGGACGTTATGACAATCGGTAGGCTTGAAAATCTCAAACTATCCAAAGAAGGTCTATTACCGTCATCCCTAAGTTAAATCATGATTGTCTTTCTTATTTCGCCTCTAGAGGTATTCAAGTAAGTTCTAGAATGCTCTATGAATTTCAATAGAAAAACAGGTTTAAGAACAATGCAAAGCATTTGATCAAGAACTACTTTATCTAAGTGCGTGCAAAAAGTCATACATAAGTCATAAATGATCTAGAACATATGCTCTATAATCCATCCTAACGACATGCATAAAAAACACAGCTTGAAATCTCCAAAAAATCAGAAAATTTTGAAAAATTTCGCACAAAAATTTGCTCCCAAGAAGGCAAAAGAATATGTATAGAAGACTTGTCAATTAAATCACTCCCCCACACTTAAACTGGACATTATCCTCAATGGCCAAATAAATATAACAAGAACAAACAATACCATGGGACCAAAAATATAAAGGAGAAGAGATTAGAGAAACAAACTTCCATTCATTTGGCATTGTGTCGTACAAGATCTGAATGCTTGAAGAATAAGGCATTGGTAAAATACCTAAAAAAGAACACTACAAAAGAGCACACCAAAGCATAAAAACTAGAAAAGAAAATAAATCAAAAAAAAAAAAACAAAAGAAAGAAAATAGTACAAACAAAGGAAAGCAAAACGAACTAGAAAAAATATGAAAAGAGAAAGGAAAAATAAGAGTGATCGATAAAATGTAGACAAGCATCATCAGTCCTCCTCATCATCATCAGCTGGTGTAGAGGTACCCGTACCACTATGTGGCCCATAAGACTGCTGCCTAAACTCGGCCAACTGCTGCTCCATAGTAGCTTGTCGTCTTGTCATGTCATCTATAGTACCTTGCAAGCGTAAGAGTACCTCCATTTGCTTATCGAGTCATCCCAGCACGGTAGTCTCAAAGTCAGTCCGGGAGTGGGATTAAGAACTGCTAGCTCGTGCACGTGCTGCTGGTGGTGGGTGCTCCTCCTCCACTATGGGTGGCCTTACTTGACCGGGATGTTTGACCTCGAAGGGAGTTAGCTACTTTTTCAACTCTTGGTTGTACTTGTACCCGCAACTCATAAGAGTTTGCTTAGTGACCATATCGTGCTCAGTGGTAGCCTCCATGAGTTCTCCCTCAAGATTCACACCAAAGTCTTTCAAAATTTTCTTTATAACCAAGGGAAAAACAAAGGCTTTTGTAGAGAGATGGTGAAGAACAACCTCCCTAATAAATTGGATAATCAAGGGTGCAAGAGGGATAGGTAATGTGTTCATTATCCAATGCAAAATATAAGTGTCAATCAGTCTAGTCACATTAAAACCACTAGCATGGGGTACAACATTGAACCCAAACATGCAGACTAGAGCTCGAAAGTTGGTTGCCAAATCATTGTTGGAATAGAAGCTATTAGCTTGGAAGGTATTATGCTTATGTAAGCCTAAGGTAGCTCTAGTCCCTCTAACATCCCAATTCGGGTCAGAAAGAATCTTTTGATTATTCGCATCAATCCCTTGCCAAGTATTATCGTAAAAAACCTGGAGGAGGTTAGCTAATTGGTTTTGAGTGATGACAATAGGAACTCCTTTCACTCTTATTTCAATATGTGGAAGATGTTTATTGCCCTTATCTGTCATATTAGCATAGAATTCCTTAATAAGCACGGGACAATACTTCCCTTTCAATTGTACTATCGACCCCCATCCTAGCCGTCTAAACATCATGTCCAGTTTGAATGTACGATCTAAGGTGGGTGAGAAAGTACACTCGATAATAATCTTATTAGACGCTCTCTTACTGTACCATTCCTCACAAGATACATCAGTAAACTCAGTAGGTCTTAGGGACAAAGGATCAACAGATGAAGGGGCTGAGGAAGAGGAAGTTCTCGCCCTTTTAGAAGACTGACCTCTCGTTTTAGACATGATATCAAGTAAGGAATAAGGGAATAGGAAGAAAGAACAAGTAAGCTCAAAGATTGAAAACATGATAGCTATCCCTGCACAGATATTCCTCAAATCTCACACAATGCTCAACCAATCTCACAATCCACAAAACCCAAACTCCTTCAATATATATCCACTCCAATAACCAATTCAACCAATCACCTTCAATCAATACAATACAACCTGCATAATACATGTAAAGTTCACTGTAAAGCATAAATGTGTTGATATCCTCAAAGCCTGCTAGTAAACATGATCATGTGAATGAAAGCACTATCATGGTATCATGTGATCAATAATGCACGTTCCATATATTCAAGTATCACCAATAGCCACAATTCTAGCCGTAGTGATATGCATGAAGTCTCGAATGATCATGTGCATGAGTTAAGTATCAAAGAACCATTTTCTCCTAATCTAGTCCAACTCATGCAGCTCAATGAGCAATGCACAATTCACTCATAGCATACACAATCCCAAATTTCGGCCAAAAGTGTCCCTAAAATTAGAAAAGATCATCTCCATCATTTTAACCGTAGGAATGAAATAAAAATCATATCGTTATGCTCTTATATGCATGGGCAAGCAAAATATGCAACCTTTTTGTAGAAATCTAAGCTCCTTGATTGTGGATTGAATATGATGGTGTTATGAAAAATCAAAGATTTTGAGAGTTTTGATCTGTAGGATCAACAAAAAAAAAAAAAAAAAGTCAATAGATGTTATTGAAGTATTTAGGAGTTGAAAAATCAAATTTTGGGAGATGAGGGATGTGAAATCGGCGTGGGCTTGAGAGAATTTGAGAGAGAGAATGGAGATTTTGAAGGAAAAGTGGCCAAAATGGCTCTTAAATTATGCTTCACCCAACAGGAATTGGCGCCGGTCCAAGCTCTTGGAATCGGTGCAGGCTCAGTTCTGTCTGGTTCTCCATTTTTTTTTTTTAATCAAAATGCAGAAAACATACTAATGCTGAATAATGCACTTGAATAACAATAAATCAAAATAACATGAAAAATTATCTTAATCACAAAAATGGAAAGTAAAGAAAAGAGTAAAAATGCTTCAAGGTTTCCCACAGCTGTGATCCCGTGGATTTTCCTCAGAATTCCATGATAGTGTCCCTGCTTGATGATCCCCCAAGAGTTTGGCTAGTTGACCAATTTGGTTCTCCAAATTGCGCATGGAAGCCTCTAAGTTCCTTGTCGTTGCATCAACTCCTTGGAACTTCGTTTCTGTGGTACTTACCAATTGGCCAATCAACTCTTCCAATGGTGGTTTTGGAGGTGCTGCAGTGTTGGTCATAGGGTTTTGGTTCATTTGATTTCTGCTAAAATTGAAAGAGCCATGCCTAGGTTGATTCCTATTGCTTCCAAGAGAAATTAGGGTGATTTCGCCAACCAGGATTATAGGTAGAGCTATAAGAATTGTTACCTGGCCGGACATTACCTGCAAAAGCCGCTTGTTTTGAATTTTCTTGGAGTGACCCCATATTTTGGCATTCATAATTGGGGTGTCCTTCTCCACATAAATCACAATTGACGTTTAAAACCTGGCCTTGAGGCATCACCATCTATTCGATCTTTTGAGTTAAGGCGTCCACCTTAGCCTCTAATACTGCCATAGTATCCACTTTATGAACTCCTTGCACACGAGCTTTTGACCTTGAACTTTCCCAAGAATAGTTATTAGAAGCCAAATTTTCAATAAGCTCAAATACCTATTCCGAGGTCTTATGATTGATGGAACCCCCTGCAGAAGAGTCCACCACTTGTCGTGTTGCGAACGTAAGGCCATTAAAAAAGATAAGCATTTGCATTCCCAACTCAAATTCGTGGTGTGGGTATTTTCTTAACATCTCCTTAAATCTCTCCCAACTTTCATATAAGGGCTCAGAATCTAATTGTTGGAAGGAAAAGATTTCATTCCTAAGTTTTGCTGTCCTAACTGGAGGAAAATATTTGGCCAAAAATTTTTCTGCTAGGGCATTCCAAGTTGTGATGGAACCTATAAGTAAGGATTTTAACCAAGAGTTAGCTCTATCTTTCAAGGAAAAAAGAAAATATTAACTTAATGGCATATTCAAAAATACCATTCATCTTGAAAGTATCACAAATCTCAAGAAAACTAGCTAAGTGAGCATTGGGATCCTCTTCAGGTAGCCCATCAAATTGAACCATATTTTGCACCATTTGGATAATGTTGGGCTTTATTTCAAAATTGTTTACATCTATCCTAGGTCTAGTGATACTCGAGCCTGTGCCCGAGATTGCGGGTTTCACAAAGTTATCCATAACCCTCCTGTCATTCCCAGCATTGTTCTGTTGAGCACCACCCATCTCAATGATCAGGTTCCTTTAAATTGTCTGGCGAATTTTTCATAACGTCATCTCGATTTCAGGGTCAAAATCGACTATCTCACCTTCGGATTTTCGGGTCATGTACCAAGGGTAACACCTAAGAAAACAAGAAGCAAGTTAGATACATAATTAATGATTAAAAACAAAACTACAAGGTTACAAAGTTAGTAAAAAGAACATAGTCAAAGTTAGTAGGTTAGGTTAGGTTACAAGGGTGTACAAGAATATATGAAATACAGAAGATAGCACTTTTTTGGGGGAAAGAACAATTATACATATCTTACATATCTACATATTTACATATTTACATATTTACATGGTTAAATCAACAAAATCCAAACTTTCATACTATTGTTCCCCGGAAACGGCGCCAAAAACTTAAAGTGTCCGGACTTGGGTATAAAAATCATACGAAAACACATTCCCAATCAAGTTAAATTAAAACATTCAATCCAAATTACACATATAAGCAAGCGTACTCATTATTAACCGAGCATAGGGTTCAAATGAGTGTCGATGCTCTAGGAACAAGTAGACATTAATCCCTTTTCTTTCATTGTTTAACCAACTTGATAAAGTGAAAAATAAATAAAAAGAAAATTAAAATAAAGTAAAAATATATACATGTCAAGGATGTAGAATTATGTAACTTAAACCATTGTTTAGACAAATATGATCTTAAAGTATCTAATCTTTATCATGACTAATTATTCTCTCGGCATCATGAATGATAATATAGATTCATTTCTTTGTCCAATCCATGAATCCCTATCTTCTAGGTAACTTAGTATCACATATCCTATCTCAACCAATCTTACCCAAAAGATGCATTAACCATAGTCCTTGATTTAATTCTCATTCCTGGTAAATTATGCATGAAATTAACTAATGAATCCATATCCTGGCAGACATCAATTAACCTTGAGTTACTTTGTCCCTACTCTTAACCCCTTTGTCCAAGCAAGTTAAAAGCTAACAAATATGAAACTAATGAATTGAAACCACCATCAACCCCTTTGTCCAAGCAAGTTAATGGAAAGACTCAACCAATCAATGTCGTAATAAGCACAAGTAATCAATACCAAGAATAACAATCAATTAATCAAAATATCAAAGAACTCTAAAAATCATGAATATCTAAAACAATGTCAAATTACAATAAAGTAATTAATATATCATTGTCAAGAAAAAGAAAACAAAGTAAAAGAAAGCACTCATAGACAAGCCTCATTCTTCTTTCTTTGAAGACCTTCTTATACAACCCTCTTTAAATTGAAGAATTTCTCATTTGATTGAATAATTTTCTATGATGATCAATGAATTCTCCTCCTTTTCCCTTGTGTTTTTCATCTATTTATAGGCTTAGGAAGTGCCTAATCTCTAGGTACAACGTTCTTGGCCGAGTAGAAGTTGGAAGATACTAAACCTCCGCAAATTACCAAAAACCGCGTAAAAAAAATCAAGCACCACCTTAGCTTGTGCCGCCTTGGCTCTCAGAGCCGGCACCGGTTATGTTCTGCTTCTCTACTTGTTTGTCGATTTTTCTCTGAATTTTGCACAATGTGTCCAGAATGCAGCCGGCACCGGTTCTAGCTTCACAACTGGAGCCACCTTGGTTCTGTTCTGCTCTGTTTCAATAATTTTTCCGTCGCTTTGAATTCTGTTTAAACAGTGCACGGTCGTCGCCGGTTCTAGGGCCCTAGTCGGCGCTGCCTCTCCTCTGTTTTGCGATGTTTTTATTTTGTTTTACTCTAAAAATCTAAAATAATGAACAAAATACCTTTCCAAGGATAAAATCTCAAATATGAAAGAATATGACTAGTTATTGAACAAAATGCATTACAAATTAACCTCAAATAACTAGAAAAAATATGACTAATTTAGCCCCTATTAAGGTTGCTCAAAAAGGTTTCAAGAAAGAAGGAGGCTTACTTGTCTATGAGTGGTTTCTTTTTCTTTTCTTTGTAATTTATTGACAATTTGATATTAATGTTTTAATTATCCTCAGAGGATATTCTTTTGGATTCATGATTTTGTGTTGATTTTAGTTCTTTGATCAATTTATTGCTATTCTTGGTATTTGATTACTTGAGCATTATATCTTGTTGGATTGATTAGTTCTCTTCTAATTAACTTGCAAAACGATGTTAGGAGAAAATGGCCAACTAATTAATTCAATACTAATTATTCTTAACATGCTTAAAAAAGAAGTTAAGGGTAAAGACTAAGAAATCAAAGATTGGTTGATGATTGCTAGAATATAGATTCATTGGCTAATTTCATGCTTAAATCACCTAGAATATAGGGATTTATGCTAAGGTTGATTTTAATACATCATTTGGGTAAATTGGTTGAGACAGAATATGTTTACTAATTTAACTAGAAGACAGTGATTCCATCGATTGCAAATGAAGTGGGTTGTGACCTTTCTTGTGTGACTTAATTTCTCTAGTATATTAGGTTAGTAAGTTATTTATTTCTATTCTTTTATTTTGTTGGCTAAACAATAAAGATTTGGGTAAAGTAAGGTAGGAGCCTAAATTCTCGTGGATTCGATACTTGCTAGTCCCGATACTATACGATGGGTATACTTGCCCGTATGTGTGGTTTTAGTAGTTAGTATTTTATTAAAGCTTGACTGATTGTGTAATTTATTGGTAATATTTTCTACATTAAAAAACACGCATCAAGTTTTTGGCGCCATTGCCAGGGATGGGCATTGTCAGAAACACTCGAATCTTATTGATTTAGCCTTTGTTGTATTTATAAATACCACCAACTTTTTGTGCTTAGGTAGTTTCTAAATATTTCTAATTTGTGTATTTTTCTTTTCTTTATTTTTCTATTATTTTTTGTTTCTTTTTATTTTTATTTTCGACTTGATTTTTGTTTTTCTTTGAGCACGAGATTCACAATATCATCATGAAAAATTATTCATGGGCACAATGCCAAAGGAATTATAATGATGATCTGTTAGCAAGGTTGCAAGCTCGGATTAACACTTTTAGTAAGTCGTCATTTGAAGCATCAATCCAATCCTTTGTTGCCAACAAATACGTCCCTTAGGTGGCATAAAGAAGCATCCCAACGAATGACCTCTACAAGAACACAACTAGCCAAGTTGGTTGAAGATGCCATAAATGCACATACACTCAAACAAGAGAATCCCCAATGAGAGGAGAGAGGATATGAGGAACACTTGCCCAATGTGGCAAGAGAAGTATTCGATTATATTCTATGTGCTAATAATTCTATTCTCTCTTTGTAACATGATTTCTTAAGTTCCTCTCAATTCTTGGAGAACAATTGTCCAAATGATGATGTGTTAAGCTTAACATGCCTCAAGGAATTAGATCTTAATTTTATTGATAAATCTTAAGAAGCCCTTGAAGTATGCTAACAAATTCTATCCTTCACCCCATTCGAAGGTAAATAACATAGTTTTTGTAGACCATATTTGAAAAGTAAGAATTTCTTGATCCTATCTTTGAAAAATCAAATACTAAGTTTTAAGAGAAATTTCAGTTGTGACAAATCTTTTGAAGGGATAAATGGTAATTTTAATATTTATACACTTTTTAGACATAATTTACATCTTTGTATTGGAAAGTTGATTTGTATGTCTAAAAAGGTGCTACGGAAGGGGGGTCATGCATTTACTGTTGGGTATCTCACGTGTATCATATATAGCACAGTGGAAGAATTAAAACGAGATACCATCTCAAGATCCGCATATGTGTGGAGAACAAGACATATACATGGAAAACAAAGAAACAAAGATAATAATTTTTACCTTTCTTTGTATGTGTGGAAAACAAAACTTTCCTTCTTCAAGTATGATAATTGTGGCACGATCCAGAAATCCTCTTGAAGAATCACCACGAAAGTTGTATGTCCAACCATTATAATCACATCATGTGATTATCTCTAACAGAAATCTACACAAAGGATCACACTCAAGCATCAAGATTTTCTGTGCTAGCAGAAAACAACAATGGTGGCTGGGGTTTTTTGTGTTCTTCTTATTTCACAAAAACAGAGAAAGAAGATGAAGAAGAAGAGTCTTGGTGTTCTTCTTGAGAACCACATGAAAGAAAGAGAGTGAAGAGAACAAAAGATCATATCCTTCTCTCTTGTGTGCCCCTTGGTTTTGTAGAGTTGTTTTCATGTGACTCTTTGTCTTCCACTAGGGTTATATCTCATATAACCGAAAAGCCTCTACAAAAATACATCTGAGAATTCCAAACAAACAATTGCAACTCTCCAATTGCAATTGGAACCCATCAAGTTCTCAGAATTACAAATTGGCCCATCAATTAGAACTAATTATAATTTGGCCATATCAACTTCTCTTTCTCGCAATAAACCCCACTATGTTATCAAATAACATCTTGAGTATATATTCCTCTTTTGAGTGTGACCTATTAGGTTTCCCGGTCAAATGGTAGCGAACATGAATTAATCCAAACGTCTTTAAAATTAATAATCATTAATTAATTAGAATTAATCATATTAATTCTAATTAGGATTGATTTATTAATTCATCAATTAATAAGCCATATTCCCAGATCATGAGCTATATCTAGCAACACATCATGATCACCCAAGAGTCCAGGAAGTCAAGTGGCTTGACATGAACCTTTCAATAACAAATTATAGTGCAATTAACTCCTTTCACCATACAATATCTCATTCGGTTTGGAATACGACATTAGTGCCAACTCCCTCCAGAATATATATTAATTCTGGCCCGAATACAATTATACTTGTACCAGGAACCCACTACTCTAGATGTGCATCAATTTGAACTGTTTCCAATACACATATGTCTTGGCCAAGGACTTCTCGAGTAGTAATTTCTACAAGTGGCCGTGAGATATTCGCCCCTACTATTAGGAGTGGTGAATCATTTATTGACTATCTCAACTACTTTCGTTTACCTTACAATGTACCCAATATCCATCCCATAGGCGGTCCTCGATCAAGCTCCAGAGATTGGAATCAAAGTTCAAGGCTCAGCAAACAAATTACCTTGGAGATCTCAAGTCTAAAGATACTTGCATGTTTGCTATATTGAGATTATATCACTAGTACTAAATAGTTATCCATGTGATTATCACATAACTAGGTCATCCAATGAACTTGTTCTACTAACAAGCACCACGTGTTAACTTTGAGTATCTCAATACTCACGGTTATAAGAACCACAGTCTGATTAAATCAGGAAGTCTTAACACATGCTAGTCTTAATGCATTAATGATGTCCTGTCTCATTAATACTATGACTATGGACTATTTAAGTACTAACACTATACAGTGTAATAGGAATCTCATATTATGATCTCTATCATGATTTTCTTACACACAATGTTGTACTAGGGACTTTATCTAACAGTTATATTACTCAAAAGTAATCAAAAGAAACTGTAAGATAAATAATGCCTTTTATGAAATAAAATGTGTCATATACAACGTACAAGTGATTGCCTCTAGGACATAACACTATTACATTCACTGCAACTAATATTTTCAATAAACCCTCCATTTTTCAAAAACTTTTCTTATTTCTACTTTCATCATCTTTACCTTTTTCAATGAACATTCATGTCTTTGACAAAGGGATGATGAGGAAGCATGATGATTGAAAAAAGTTTGTATTTTTATTTTGTGTTTGGAGTTGTTAGATGTTATCTTCCCCAAATAGGAAAAATATTTTCCATCTTAAGTATGGGGGAGTGAGTCGTGTCTTTATTTATTTTATTATTATTTTTCTTTAGTTTGTTTTCTTTTATTTAGGTGTGTCTTTATTTTGTTATTATTTTCCTTGTGCTTGGGTTTTCTTTTGTAGGTTTGAATAAAGTCTTCTTGAACAAGCTCTTCTATTCTTCTCCAAGTTTTAATATTTATTGGAGCTTTATTATACTTGGGGAGTATTGCTTAACTTTCTACATCCTTTATTATTTTTTGTCCTTTTGGAGATGCTTTTTTATGTTAATTTCTTGCCAATGAGGACATTGTCCAGTTTAAGTGTGGGGGAGTGGTTTACTGATATTCTTTGTCCAAGTTTTTTATCGGTCATCTTGGTGTTTTCTTGGCATTGAGCCATTTTGAAAAAATTTTGAGAACAACAATTTTGTTGCAATTTCCTTGAAATTTTTGAAAATTTGGAAATTGTGGAGCTAAATTGAGCTTATTTGTCTGTAATGGAATTTTGATTTTCTTTTCAACTTTAGATATGGATTTGTCATTCATTATGGTTGGATTTTTATAAAGAAGTAAACTTATGTATTAAGTTAGATTTTGCTAAGTTGTGAGAATTTAAGTTAACCTTAGTTATATTTGGTATTTGAGTTTTGTTTTATTTTTTAAGTCTGAATGTGGATGATATGATGAAATATGAAAGAGTTGTTAACTAATTCTTGTATTATAAATTTAAAGTTTGCTTGACTTTGAGTTGTGAATAAGGAATGTGAGGAAATAAAAAAAATTGAGTAAAAAGGAAAGAATGTGAGTTGAAAAAAATTGCTATCATCTGTTGAGAAGAGAGAGAGAGAGAGAGAGAGAGAGAGAGAGATCTTTTGCAAAAAAGGGGGGGGCCAATACGGTGAGTGGAAGAGAAGAAATAAAGAAGTATCACACTCTTTTGAGGTTATCCCAAAGGAAAGAAGGTAAGGAAAGAAAGGCAAGAAAAAAGAAAATTGTTGAAAAAAAAAACAATAATGACTAATAAGGGGCCAATATGGTAAGTGAAGACAAATCCATTCACTTGAGACTATCAATTTCCTAAGTCATTGAAAAAAGAGAGTTGAGTATTTTCCTTATTTCATTAACTTGAGTTGTGCAAATTTGTGGTTATAATGCATGAATTGGTTAAATGGCTTGACTTGTATGATTTATATAATCTATGATTTTGGTTGAGGAGTAGGATAATTTTCTTGTATTAGATATAAGCTTGTTTAACTTAAATTTGATGGATTTTGGATTGTTTGATTTAATACATGAGTTTACAAAAGTTTTGAAGGGATTAAATGAATGACAAGTTTATATTTAAGGTTGAAAGAAGGTTATGTCTTCATTATGGATGAATTTGCTAACGAAAATTTTGCAAAATTATTTTGCCTTGTTCTAAATGCTTAGTGTCTAATTCTTGTTTTGCTTGAGGACAACCAAAAGTTCAAGTGTGGCGGTATGTGATAGGGGCTAAATTCATCACTATTTTTCTAGTTATTTGAGGTTGTTTTGAGATACTTTTGTTGTAATAACTAGGCATATTTCTTTATATTTGACATTTTACTTGTAAAAAAGTATTTTTGACAAATTTGTGCAGATTTAAGTCGATTTCAAGTAAGAAGTGAAAAGTTCCAAATTGGACCCGGCGCCAAGTCTAGTTAAGGCACCAGGTGCCAGGTCTATTCTAGAAAGTAGTAATTTTGAGAAAAGAAAATGGACCTAGAGTAAGGTGGCTCGAATGGACCCGACGCCAGGTCTATTCTGATTAGTGTCGATGAATTTTCCTTTTCCAAGAAGATTTTGACAATTTCAATTTGATTCTTTTGGGAACTCTTTCAACCATGGAAAAGGACTCTTGTAAGCACTTTTTGGCAATTAAAACTCCTATAAATATAAGAGAATAACATTGAACAAACTAGTTTTTATAGTTTTGAATTCTTCAATGTAATATCTTTAGAAAACTCCTAGAGAAATACCAAAATTTAGGAGGATCAAGGAGAATTCTTGGAGAAGAAGAGGAGGTTGCTCAAGAAGGTTTCAAGAAAAAAGAAGAAGGCTTACTTGTCTATGAGTGGTTTCTTTTTCTCTTCCTTCTAATTTATTGACAATTTGATATTAATGTTTTAATTATCCTTAGAGGAATTCTTTTGGATTCATGATTTTGTATTGATTTTAGTTCTTTGATCAATTTATTGCTATTCTTGGTATTTGTTACTTAAGCATAATATCTTGTTGGATTGATCAGTTCTCTTCTAATTAACTTGCAAAACGATGCTATGAGAGAATGGCCAACTACTTAATTCAATACTAGTTATTCTTAACTTGCTTAAAAAAGAGGTTAAGGGTAAAGACTAAGTAATCAAAGATTAGTTGATTGTTAGAATATAGATTCATTGGCGAATTACATGCTTAAATCACCTAGAATATAGGGATTTGTGTGCAGGTTTATTTTAATACATCTTTTGGGTAAATTGGTTGAGACAGAATATGTTCACTAATTTAACTAGAAGATAGTGATTCCATGGATTGTAAACAAAGTAGGTCTAATTTAATCATTCATTATTCCAAGATAATAATTAATTGAAAGAATAGCTAGTCAATCATTATTCTGTATTCAAGGATTTCTATCTATTTACGTGTCTTTTTTCCTTATTCTCACTCCTTGATTATCCTTGTGACTTTTCTTATGTGATTTGATTTTTTCTAGAATATTAGGTTAGTAGGTTATTTATTTCTATTCCTTTATTTTGTTGGCTAAAAAATAAAGATTTGGGTAAAGTAAGGCAGGAACCTAAGTTCTCGTGGATTCGATACTTGCTAGTCCCTATACTATACGATAGGTATACTTGCCCTATGTGTGGTTTTAATAGTTAGTATTTTATTAAAGCTTGATTGATTGTGTAATTTTTTGGTAATATTTTCTACACTAAAAAACACGCATCAGTAGTATTGAGCAGGCACAGGGTCAGTTCTAGAAATTTACAATTTTGCTCCAAATTCTTCAATTCCTGTACAAAAGTACCAAAAACACTTGCCACAAGAAAAATATCAAATAGGAAGGGAAATAACTAGTTAATGAATCAAAAGTATCACAAAATAGTCTCAAATAACTAGAAAAAATATAGATAAAATTAAGCTCTATCACATTCCGCTACTCTTAAGCTTTATTTGTCCTCAAGCAAACATGAATTAAACACTAAGTAAATAGCTTATGAACAAGACAAAACAACTCATAATACTTATCCACAGTAAATTCATCCAAGTAAAGTGATAGCCTTCTTCCAACCATAAAACATAAAACTTGTCATTCATTTAACCTTTTCAAAACCTTACAAACTCATGTATTAAACCAAATAAATATAAGGCTATCAAAGTTAAGTTAAACAAACTCATATCTAATACAAGAAAATTATTCCGCCCCTTAAGCAAAAATATAGACAGCACAACTCATACAAGTAAAGCTATTTAACCAATTGAAGCATTGTAAACTTAAATTTGTACAACCTCAAGTAGTAAAATAAGAAAACACACCACTCTTTTCTTTTTTTTTTTTTCAATAACTTAGGGAATTGATAGTCTCAATGAAACTCTAAAAATGAAAGAAACCATGCATGCACGAGCCATCTGCGGCAAAAACACAAGCACAAAGAGCAGCGGAAGAATAAAAAAAATACCTATGTGCTTTTTTTGGCTCTTCACCCGTGAAGAAGCCAATGATATCACTGGAAAAACTCCCTTGGCAAATTATGTCTCTAGGACTGTCAAAACCTCCAGTTGAAAACCAGCAATTCTTCGACTCCTCCGTGACATGAACGCGAAGGTCTTTGCTTCTAAGAATATTCCACCACCCAATCAAGTTGGTGAAACAATTTAGGCAAAGAATGGCACTTCTTGATTCTTTTCTATTGATTAGCAAAATCAAGAAGAACAAAAGGAAGGAAAGAGTGAATGAGAGAGAGAGAGAGAGAGAGAGAGAGAGAGAGAGAGAGAGAGTTTGGCAAAGGAAAAAGCTCTGTAGTTTTTGTGTGTTTTCCAATGAAGAGAACCCTCCCACAACACACGACTATTCACTCTATCGGATAACCAAAACATTGGGATTTTTATGTTTCAAAACCCCCGGAGGCATTCAACAGAAGAGGTTTGGCAAAACCTTAACTCTTTTATTTCGTGAATCAAAATAACCCTTTAGTCCAGGTTATTGGGCTAAAATTAATTTATTATTTTTCTTGGACCCAATGAGTCCAAAATAATTACTATTAATTATTTATTTTCTGGGCCTATTAAAATAATCCAATAAAAATTAATGAGACCAAATGAATTAAAATAATTACTTAAGCCTTTTATTAACTAGTTTCAATCCAGGTTAATTTTTTTAATTATTCAATTTGGGCTTAGGCAATAATTAATCAATCAATTAAATTAGATAATAAAATTAATTTCTCTCGTTCCTTTATTTTATTCTAATCCAAAAATAAATTAGACTTCCTGAATAAAATAAAATCCTTTTATTGTAACTATTTCCTCAACTAACTAGTTACATATATCCAACATACAAGTATGTTGGTCCTTCTAGAGAACCTCAACTATAGTACATCAAAGCACACGCTTTCAGCTTTGTCAGACCACCAACTCATACTCTAGCTGTAGAGTACAAGTCTACACAATAGCAGTAGTAGTCTAGGTTTCTATCACATAGTACTTTTATAAACTACTACTACAGGTTCTGTTCTACGTATTTGAAATACGTTTGTATTATAAAATAAGAAGACTACTCATTAGCTAAAGGTAAGCCATTCTCTATTTAGTCATAACACAATAACCTTGCCATGATGAGATTTTTATTCTCATCATTCGGTTATGAATAGTAATTTATGTGTTAAGTATCCCGTAGTCCATACCATATTGTGAAAGACCTCCATTCACATGAATCATTTACTTAAACACGATGGATATTTTTCAATAAAATTGTGCACAAATATAAAGAAAATTTCACAAATAATTTTTTAGAAAAATACTTTTATTAATATACGTCAAAACTACATTAGAAATCTAGTCTAACAGGGCATAAATCCTAACAATCTCCCACTTGCACTCTAAGACTAAGTAAGTCCATAAGTGTCCACCCCTATGGTGTCTAAGTGTCTTCTAAAGACTATTTCTGCCAAAAACTTGGTGAAAGAATCTGCTAGATTGTTCTCCGAGATAATTTGTTCCATCACAATTTCTCGTCTCTAGATGAAATCCCAGATCAAGTCGTACTTTATCTCTATGTGCTCCCCTTTTTTTGGTTAAGACTACACCAGTGTTGTTGCAATACATCACAACTGGTTTGTCCATTTGTTGCACGACTCCAAGTTCCAAAAGGAACTTTCAAAGCCAAACTGCGTCCTTGGATGCCTCTAAAACTGCTACATACTCAGCTTTCATGGTTGAGTCAGCAATGTAGGATTGCTTGATATTCCTCCATGAAATAGCTCCTCTAGACAAGGTGAAGACATATCCACTAGTGAATTTTCTCTCGTCCTTATTCTCCTGGAAGCTGAGTCTGTATATCTTGTAGGAACTAAATCATCAGCCCTGTAAACCAACATATAATCTCTTGTACCTTTAAGATACTTGAAAATATGCTTTACAGCCTGCTAATGACAACCCTACTCATTCTGTCATTTTCTTCTTGAAACTTTCAACAGTCCTTTGGAGAAAAAGATAACCCATATCTGCAAGGGATCAACGCCCCCTTACATAAATTCATGCTGAACTTGGCTAACATCTTGTCAATATATATAGCTTGGGATAAACCTAACATTCTCTGCTTCCTATTTCTAAGAAGCTTTATTCCGAGAATGTAACTGGCATTACCCAAGTCCTTCATACTAAATTGACTAGATAGCCAGACCTTAGTAGATGATAATGTCCCTATATCATTTCCAATTAGTAGAATGTCATTCACATATAGTACAAGAAAAATCACATTTGTGCCTTCCAATTTCCTATACACATGGTTCATTCTCATTTTAAGTAAAATCGTAAGACTTTACAGTCTTATCAAAATGAATGTTCCATACTTTGGATGCCAACTTAAGTCCATAAATGAATTTTTCAAACTTACAAATCATATGCTCTTGGCCTTCAGTAATAAAGCCTTCTGTTTGGGATATGTAAACGTCTTCACTAAGATGGCTATTTAAAAATGCCGTCTTGACATCCATTTGCCATATCTCATAGTCATAATAATATATGATAGCAAGGAAGATATAGATAGACTTAAGCATGGCTACCGGGGAAAATATTTCCTCATGATCGATCCCTTCTTTTTTAGTATACCCTTTCGCCACAAGCTTAGCTTTGAAGGTTTTCACCTTCCCATCTACTCCCCTCTTCCTCTTGTACACCCACTTACACTCGATGGGTTTTATCCTTTCAGGTAAAGCTACAAGATTCTAAACCTGATTAAAGTACATAGACTCAATCTCGGCTTTTATTGCTTCATGCCATAAGTCTGCATCAGCATCAGTAATAACCTCCTCGTATCAAGTGAGATTTTGTTCCAATGGTAGGAAACTAGGTCAAAAGCCTCTCTAGTCCATCTTTCTAAAACTCTAGATATCCTCCCATTACGACGAAGCTCTATTTATACAGGTTCCTGAGGCTGTGCTTCTTCTTGTTCTATAATTGGGTTAGGAGAAGTTGATTCAGAAGATAACTTCTTTTCGAGTTCCAACCCTATTGAACCTTTAGTAGATGTGCTTTGTTCATCTTCCAAGTATCTAGCATTAGTACTTACAAGAACTTTTTACTCCTTAGGATGATAAAAGTAACCACCATTTGTACCTTTTGGATATCCAACAAAATAGTATAATTCTGATATCGGTTCTAACTTATCTCCCTTGATCAGTACATAAGTTGGACAATCACATATCTTAAGATGATTTAGATTTGGATTATGCCCAGTCCATATCTCATAGGGTGTTCTAGGTATTGACTTGGAAGGCACCAAGTTCAGAATATATGCTGATGTTTCTAGGGCATATCCCCAAAAAAACACTAGAAGAGTAGCATGAGACATTATGCTTCAGACCATTTTCATCAATGTCCTATTCCATCTCTCAACTACTCCATTCTACTGGGGTGTCCCAGCGCAGAAAGTTGGGATACTATCTCATGATGTACCATGTAGTCCTTGAATTCGCCAATGAGGTATTTTCCACCACGATTTGATCGTAAGATTTTGATTAGTTTACCTCTCCGACGCTCCACTTCAACCTTAAACTCTTTGTACTTGTCAAAAGAGTCAAACTTGCATCTTATTAGATAAACATAGCTATACCTTGTACAATCATCTGTGAAAGTGATGAAGTACTAAAACCCCCCTCTTGCTAGTATTGACAAAGAACCATACATATCAGTGTGAACAAAACTCAATGTTTCCTTGGCTCTATCCACCTTTTGGGTAAAGGACATTTTGGTCATTTTTCCCATAAGGCAATATTCACGCTGAGACCAACTTTCTAATCTTAATGAGCCTAAAGGCCCATCATGAATTAACCTCTGAATCCTAATTGAGTTAATATAACCCAACCTTAGATGCCAAAGATATGAGTCATTAACATTGGTATTTCTCTTCCTATTTAAAGGTTCAGATTGAGCGTTGTTCAATTGATTATTAATAAGATTAATGAAGAATAGATTTCCATGCATGTGCCCAATACATATTACTTCTCCATTTCTATTGATAATTATACTAGAATGGAAAGAAACAGAATATCCTTGATTTATTAGTTTTGCAATTGAAACTAAATTTTGTCTAAAACCAAGAACAAATAAAACATCCTTCAAAACAACTATTCTATTACAATCAAAAGTAAGTTCCAATTCTCCTACTGTAAGAGCCTAAACTTATGCGCCATTTTCCACGCGTAGTCCATGTTCGCCCTTCTGGAGTCTTATAATCTTCCTAAACCCCTATAAGGAGTTACATATATGGTCAATGGCTCCTGAATCAACAATCGAAGAGGAAGTTGATCCAACCATTGATATAGACTCTAGAAAGAAAACATTACATGTGGGGTTTTTCTTGACCTGAAAATCTAGACACTCCTTTTTTAAGTGTTCCTTCCTCCCACATTTGAAGTATTTACCCTTGGGTTTGTCTTTGGGCTGGTGTATTGCATTCCCTTTCTTCTTCTTAAACTTTCTAGACTTGGGCCCAATTCTTGAAGAAAAGGCCATTATAACTCTAGCTTATGGCTTCATAACCTTCTTCATGACCTTCTCTACCACCTGGAGCACTTTCATCAACTCTGTTAAACTTATGTTTAATTTGTTCATATTGTAATTCAACTTAAACTGAGTAAAAGAGCCCGGCAAAGATACAAGAACTATATCCACTTGGCTCTTAGGGTTAATGACAGCCCATAAGACTTCTACTTCCTCGAAAGCAGCAATCATCTTGAGCATATGCTCTCCAACTGATACTCCCTCAGTCATCTTGGTGTTGATTATTGTTTGAAGAGCCTCCTACCTTGTGGGCCGGCTCTTATCTGCAAATATTGTGGCTAGAGATGTACTTATGTCATATGTAGTTGGCATGTGCTCATGTTTGGATTAAAACACATTCGACATGGAGGCTAGCATCGAGCCATCTCATCAGCCTTCTTCCATGCCTTTTCAGCCTCATGCTCCTCAGCGGTGAAACCTTCCCAGATCACTGGGCAGGTCTCGTAAATGACATACTTATACTCTTCTGTTATGAGTATTATGTCCAAATTCCTTTTCCAGTCTACATAGTTTGGACTCGTTAGTTTATTCTCGCAGAGAATAATGGCTAAAGGACTGAAAGAACCTCCACCAACTATTTCTGAAATTTTGAAAAATAAAAGAAATTCTTAGTAGTGTGAAAACAAAATAATAATATTTGTACACTTTTTCCTCATATTAAACTGATAATAGCTAATCACATTACTATTATCTTTAACATGATTAATTTAGCTTTTAGAAAAACTGATATAGTTTCTTGGGAAAATTAATAGTTTCCTAAGCTAAGTGTGTTAACCACCACAAATTAATTTTCCTTCTAGGTAATAATCTAAAAGATAACTCCATCGAGGAGATGGTCGTTTCTTCTCATTTCCTATAGATATACCTCGCACTATAACCTCTAACGTAAGCTGGTCGATCATAGTACGTGTCCTGGATTATTAATTACAGCCTTCTATTAGTTTTAGATCCTTGTAGTATCTCCATCCTATACGGATTTACTCCCAGGGAGACGCGAGGATACCCACGATCTCTAATGAGGATCGTGATGGAAGCCGTGGGGCATTAGAACCCCCCTCCCACTTAGCTTTCTAAATAAGAGTTTTCTTGAAAAAATATCATTTGAAAAATTTCAATTAAGTCATCTTTTAATTTAAAATAAAATATTTAAAATTATAAAAAATTCTATGTCAAGGTTTATATCATTTGAGAAAATTTTCCTCATGAATTAATTTTATTTAAGTTAAGAATTTAATAATTTCAAAAAATTTTCATTTAAAATTCCTAGAGAATATATATTAATTATGACCCGAATATAATAGTACTTGTATCAGGAACCCATTACTCTAGATGTGTATCAATTGAAACTGTTTTCAGTACACAGTCGCCTTGGCCAAGGACTTCATGAGTAGTAATTCCCATAAGTGGCCGTGAGATATTCGCCCCTACTATTAGGAGTAGTGAATCCTTTATTGATCCTCTTAACTACTTTCGTTTACCTCACAATGTACTCAATATCCATCTCATAGGCGGGCCTCGACTAGCTCCAAAGATTGAAATCAAAGCACAATACTTAACAAACAAAGTACCTTAGAGATCTCAAGTCTAAGGATACTTACGTGTTTGCTATATTGAGATTATATCACTGGCACTAAATAGTTATCCATGTGATTATCGCATAGCTAGGTCATCCAATGTACTTGTTCCATTAACAAGATCCATGTGTTAACTTTGAGTATCTCAATATTCATGGATATGAGAACCACCGTCTGATCAAATCAGAAAGTCTAACACATGCTAGTCTTAACACATTAATGATGTCATGTTTTATTAATACTACGACTATGGACTATTTAAGTACTAACACTATACAGTATAGTAGGAATCTTATATCATGATTTCCTTAACATAGTGTTGTACTAGGGACTTTATCTAATAGTTATATTACATAAAAGTAAATAAAAGAAACTGTAAGATAAATAATGCATTTTATTAAAATAAAATGTATCATATACAACGTACAAATGATTGCCTTTAGGGCACAACACTAACAGTTTGGTGAATATATCTTTTGAATAGTTCCTTGGCATACTTAGCTTGATTTAGAAAGATATCATCTTTGGTTTGTTTACTTTGTAGATCGAAAATACTAAGTTTTCCAATCATGCTCATCTCAAACTCTTGCTGCATTGTCTTGGCAAATTTCTTGCATAGGGAACAATTAGCAGCTCCAAAAAAAAAATAATAATATCATCAACATATATTTGCACAATTAGGATATCATCAAAATTTTTAGATTTTATAAATAATGTTGTATCAATTAAACCTCTTGAAAAACCTTTTGAAAAAAAAAAAAAAACACTAAGCCTTTCATACCATACTCTTGGGACTTGCTTTAAATCATAAAGGGCTTTGAGGAGTTTAAATACATGATTTAGAAAACGTTCATGAATAAAACCAAGAAGTTGCTCAATATAAACTTCCTCTTCAATAAAACTATTTAAGAAGGCACTTTTGACATCTATTTGGTAAAGCATAAAACCTTTGAACGATACAAATGCAAGTAACATTCTAATGGATTCTAATCAAATAACGAGAGTAAAAGTTTTATCATAGTCAATGCCCTCTTCTTGATTGAATCACTGGGCAGCTAGTCTAGTTTTATTTCTAATAACAATGACATGCTCATCAATTTTTTTTTTTTTTGAAAACCCACTTGGTACCGATTACGGGATGGTCAAGTAGTTTAGGGACAAGCTTCCAAACTTGATTTCTTTCAAATTGGTTCAGCTTTTCTTACATGGCCATAATCCAAAAATTCATCATGCAAGGCTATATCAATACAATTAGGTTTAGTGCTAGAAAGTAGAGCAAACATTATCAACACATTAATGTCTAGTTTTGACTTCGCAGCTAGGATCACCAATAATCTATTCTTTTGGATGGACAGTTTTGTACTTTCAATCTTTTGGTAGATTCTAATCAGTGTGCTCAACACTTCATTGCTCACTATCTTCAGCTTGTTGTTCCTTTAGTTCTTCTTATTTGGCATGGTTGTGATCAAGTAATGGAGCTTCATGATGTTCAATGCCATTTTTCTTTGAGCTACCTACATCATTGACATCTTTTTGTGCAAGAGATAAGGTCCAAGTAAATCTAAAAAATATTATCTACTAATACATAAACATACCTCTTACCATTTAGGCTAGTGGTCCTCATTGGTTCAAACAGATCTATGTGTATTAGCTTAAGAAGTTTTGAAGTTGAAATTATTATTATTATTATTATTATTATTATTATTATTATTATTATTATTATTATTATTATTATTATTATTATTATTATTATTATTATTATTATTATTATTATTATTATTATTTTGGATTTGAAATATGTGTCAATTTGTTTTCCAAATTGGCAAGCATCACACGATTGATTTTTGTCAGAGATCATTTTAGGAAGTCTTTTCTCAAGCTCTTTTGAGGATAATCTATTTAATAAATCAATAGAGAGATGGCCTAACTTTCTATGGTAAAAGTAGCCATCAATATCATATATGAAAAAACATTTTTCTTCATGAGCAATAGGATTATCAAGATATAATACATAGACATTACCAATGCGGTTCGTGACAAAAATGATTTTATCACAAGAATTATCAATGATAGTGCATAAATCTTTTTAAAAAATAACCTTGTAGCCATTGTCACATAAATGATTAATACTAAGCAAGTTGTACTTCAATTCATCAATCAATAATACTTGCTTGATAATGATGGAAGATCCCTTTCCAACATTACCTATACGGAGTATTTTCCCTTTTTCTTATCTCCAAATGTGACACATTCATCATTTGCAGCTTGAATGTTATCCATTAATGCTGCATTTCCCATCATGTATCTTGAGTATCCACTATTCAAGAATCAATTTGTGGAGCTTGTTGGCTATTTCTCACGCATATCATATATGGCGCAGCGGAAATAAAACAAGATACCATCATAGGATCTGCATATGTGTGAAAAACAAGACATAAAGATAACAAAGGTAACAGCTTTTTACCTTTCTTTGATCGTCCGAAGAACAAAAATTTCTTCTTTAAGTCGAGGCACGATCCAGCAATCCTCTTGATCAAACTCCACGAGAGTTAAACGTCCAACCACTATAATCATAATGTGTGATTATCTCCAACAGTAATCCACACAGAGGATACACTCAAGCACGAAGTTTTCTGTGCTATCAGAAAATCTAAGTGGCGGCTAGGGTTACTTGTTTTTTAGAAAAACAACGTGATAGAGAGATAAGAGAAGAAGTCATTTGTTGCCTAGGGTTTCTGTGAATCCAACCTCTGCTAGGGTTTCCAGTATGTCATACATATAAACCGAAAAACCCTACTAAAATTGAGAATTCTAATTCTATTAGAATTCCCTAATTGTAATTGAAAACATTAAGTTCTCACAATTATAATTTGGACCATAATTATAACTTTCTTGCAATTAACCTCACTATGTTATCAAATAACATCTTGAGTATATATCTATTGTATGTGACATATTAAGTTTCCCAGTCAATTGGTAGCGAACATGAATTAATCCAAACGTCTTTGAGATTAATAATCCATAATTAATTAGAATTAATCATATTAATTCTAATCAAGATTGGTTTATTGATTCATCAATTAATAAACCCATATTCTCATATCATGAGCGGTATCTAGTAACACATCATAACCACCCAAGAGTCTTGGAAATCAAGTGCCTTGACATGAACCCTTTAATAACAAATTACAGTGCAATTAACTCATTTCACCATACAATATGTCATTCGGTTTGGAGTATGGAATTAGTGTTAACTTCCTCCAGAATTAATTCTGGCCCGAATACAATAGTACTTATACTAGGAACCCACTACTCTAGATGTGTATCAATTGAAACTATTTCCAATACACAATTGTCTTGGCCAAGGACTTCTCGAGTAGTAATTCCCACAAATAGCCATGAGATATTCGCCCCTACCATTAGGAGTGGTGAATCCTTTATTGACTCTCTCAATTACTTTCGTTTACCTCACAATGTACCTAATATCCATCCCATAGGCGGCCCTCAATTGAGCTCTAGAGATTGGAATCAAAGAACAATGCTCAGCAAACAAAGTACCTTGGAGATCTCAAGTCTAAGGATACTTGTACGTTTACTATATTGAAATTATATCACTGGCACTAAATAGTTATCCATATGATTATTGTTGGATTGTATGCCCTCTTAGACTAGGTTTCTGATGTAAAATCAAATATTTTAATAAAAGAATTTTTTTCAAAAATTGTTTGTGAATTTACTTTTTGTTTGTGCACAGTTTTCGTTTGGAACAGACCCATTGTGTTTAAATAAGTGGTCCATGTGAATAGTGGTCTTTCACAGTAAGGTATGGATCACGGGTTATTTAACACTTAAACATTTGTTCTTAACCTATTGATGAGACTGGGAATCTCATCATGTTTAGGTTATTATGTTATGAATTCTAAATGGGAAATGGCTTACCTTTAGCCAGTGAGTAGTCCACTTACTTCATGACATAAGAATATTTCGAATACGTAGGATAGGACCTGTAGTAGTGGTTTCTAAAAGTATTATATGATAGAAACCTAAACTACTACCGCTACAGCGTGGACTAGTACTCTACGACTTGAGTATGAGTTGGTGGTCTGGCGAAGGTGGAAGCATATACTTTGATTTGCTATAGTTGAGGTTCTATCGTAGGGCCAATATACTTGCATGTTGGGTATGTGTGACTAGTTAGTTAAGACAGACTTGTACAAGATAGTTTTTGTACTATATCGCCCCTTGTGGTTGTCCGAATGGTCTAAAATGTCCAGGGCCCTGGGAAACATGATTTGGATGTTTGCTTTAGGGTAGCTCCCTTGAAAAGCGGAAACACTCCAGGAAGTCGTGGACCATTAGATTAGAAGCCTAAGGATGGTAGATGTAATTTGGAGGGGTGTTAGTACACTTCTTCCTCTCTAAATGTACAGCGATGTGTAGAAGGGTATTTTAGTCATTTCACCTGTAAGTCGGAGACTTTGCTAATACAGCATTGTCCTTGGGGTCAATATTTCCTTATTGTAATATAAGGAAATATTTAAAATGCAAAATACAGCTATTTATATAACAGGGGTATTTTGGTCATTTTAGCAGCCAATGTGAAGTGTCTTTTTGGTCCTCGGAATAGCCCGTAAGTCCTAACTAATTTTAGGTTGAGGAATTGGTCTTAATTCAAGAGGATTTTATTTTATTTGATTTTAGTTGATTTTATTCAAGATATTTAATTTATTATTAGATTGGAATAAAATAAATAAATAAAATAAAATAGGAGTTGAGAGAAATTAATTATCTAGTTTAATTAATTAATTAATTATTCAGGGCCTAGATCCAGTATGAATAATTAGGAAATTAACCTGGGCTTAAACTAGGGAAAATAATTAATTATTAATTATTTATTGGGTTATTTATATAAGCCTAAGAAATAAATAATTAAGATTAATTATTATGGTCCATTTGGGCTCATTAATTGTTTATTGTGTTGTTTATATAAGCCCAGGAAATAAATAATTAATATTTATTATTTTGGGCATTTTGGGTCCAAAAGAAATAATAAATATTATTTCGACCTAATAGCTTGGACCGTAGGGTTTTTTCCAGATATGGTTAAAAAGAGTTTAGGGTTAAGCCAAACTTATTCTCAGGATAACATCCGGGTATTTGAAATTTGATATCCCGGGGATATGTTTATCAGATAATGAGAGACCTAGTTTTTGCTGACCAATAAACAAGTCTCTGGTAGAAGGAAAAACCCTAATCTCCCTAACACAACTAAGACTCACGTCTTTCTCTCTGAGACTCACGTCCCTCTCTCTCTTGCTCACGCCTCCCTCTTCTCTGGTTTCTTCTTGTTTCTTTGCTAATCAATAGCAAGAGAACCAAGAAGATTTGAAACCGTTCTTCTTCTCTGTTGTGTTCACCGACTAGAGGATAGGCAGAGGAATATTCTGAGAGCTGAAAGGCTTGGCGTTAATGCAAACAATGCGAAGTAGGAGGCTAGCGGGTTTTCAATCGGAAGCTTCTTCAAGTGGGCAAGGTAGAGCGATTCCCATCATTCAATCCAGTTTTACTCAACCTAGAAGGCTTAAGGAGCGCAAAGATATAATCTTCACGCTTCTGTGCGGCTTTTAAGGCTTGCGTTTTTTTTTTCCTCTATTTTTACCATCACTGCATGCTTCCTCTGTTTTCCCGTCCCTCAATGTGGTATCAGAGACAGGTTCTTTAATCAATTTAGGGAGCATGGTAGTTAATAAAAATAGAGAAGATGATTATACCTGTGATCCTTCGTTGTTTTGGTATGGGATAGCATCACTGTGAGCTTCACCGTTGAAGCATAGGACTTTCTGTAAAAATTTTTGCTTTAATGTTTTGATCATGTAAACCCAATTCAAATGGGTATAGGCGGTTGTGGTTTTGTTTTGGATGAATTTTTTTAAGTAAAAATGTCCAAAGAAGCCAAAGAAATAAGCAAAAGTCGAAGAACAGAGGCTCTGCAGAAAGTTCGCGCGGAAGAAAAAAACGAAGAGGAAAGGCACTATTCCTAAGCCGTTTGAGCCAAGCCGAGCCGCTGCCGAAACTGTGAGAGGAGCCGGTTGCTGTTGAGCCGAGCAGATGGGAGAATTGAGAGCCGATTACTGATTGCAATTGCAAATTTGCAATTGGCGCGCGGGTCTTCAGCGGGATATCAGGCGGAGGCGCGGGTCGGTAGCAGAGGGCAAGCGGGTGCGGGTCAGCTCCATAGGCTGCAACGCAGGCGTGGATCTGGTGCATCGGGTGCACGTGGACCGCCAGCTATTTTTGCAATTTTTTTCTTTTTTTTCTTTTTTGTTTTGGGTCCCATACTAGGCGAAATTAATATTTTTGCAATATTTTATATTCTTGGAATATATTTGCATGAAAAATATTAATAAGGGATTTTAGAATTAAACAAGATTATTAATTAATTAATTAATATATTTAATTCTATTATTTGGGCACTTAGGTTTAAAAAATAGAAAAGCATGAAAAACTGTTTTCTGGCATGCTATTTTTTTTTATGTACCCATGTGCGCTTTTCCTCAAAGACCAAAGTCTTTGGAAACACTTTTTTGACAAGAAAAACATTTTTCTTCAAAAATTAAATGGTTATTTTAATTTGTACAAAAATTAATCCTTGAATATTTTCTCAAAGGATTTAATCCTTGACATAAAAAATATATTGGATTTAAATATTTTTGTAAATTAAAATAGAGAGCCATTTTGTTTGTTTTTTTTTTTTTTTGGACTAAAAAAATGATTTTGTCAAATGAACTTGAGACCAAAGTCTCTAAAAAGTTTTAATTGGAAAATTTTTGAAATCATTAAGTTTTAACTTAAATAAAATTAGTCTATGGAGAAATCTCTCAAAGGATATAAGCCTTGGTATAGAGATTTTAATGGACTTAGATATTTTATTTTTGAGTTAAGGAAAAAACTTAATGGAAATTTCAAAAGTATATTTTTCAGAAAACCTTTATTTTAAAAGACTAAGTGGGAGAGGGGTTCCAACGGCCTCACGGCTTCCATCATGGTCCTCATTAGAGATCGTGGGTCCCCTCGCATCACGCTGGGAGTGAACCCGTATAGGATGGGGATATCACAAGGATCTAGATCTAATGAAATGATGTAATTAATAACCCGGGGCACGTACTATGATCGGCCAGCCCACGTTGGAGGTCATAGTGCGAGGTATGTCCATAGGAAATGAGAGGAAACGGCCATCCCATGATGGAGTTATCCTTTAGATCATTACCTAGAAGGAAAATTAATTTGTGGTGGTTAATACACTTAGTTTAGGAAACTGTTAATCTTTCCAAGAAGCTATGTCAGTTTTCCTAAGAGCCAAATTATTTTTAGTGCACAAATTTTATTTTGTTTTCACAAACTAAATTTTTTTCTTTTATTTTTCGATTTTCAGAAATGGTGGGAGGTTCTTTTAGTCCATTGGCCGTTATTCTCAGGGAGAATAAGTTAACGGGTCCAAACTATGTGGACTGGAAAAGGAACCTGGACATAATACTCACAACCAAAGAGTATAAGTATGTCCTTTACAAGACCTGCCCTGTTATCGGGGAAGGTCCTACCGCTGAAGAACGAGAGACTGAAAAGGCGTGGAAGAAGGCTGACGAAATGGCACGTTGCTATATGTTAGCCACCATGTCTAATGTGCTCCAGTCAAAACACGAGCACATGGCTTCTGCATATGACATTAGTCAATCATTGGCTACTATGTTCGCAGACAAGAGCCGGCCCGCAAGGCAGGAGGCTCTTCGAACTATTATAAACACTAAGATGGCTGAGGGAGCATCAGTCTGAGAGTATATGCTCAAGATAATTGCTACTTTCGAGGAGACAGAAATCTTAGGGGCTGTCATTGACCCCGAGAGCCAAGTGGACATGGTTCTCGAATCTCTACTGGGCTCCTTCACTCAGTTTAAGTTGAACTATAACACGAACAAATTGAACATGAGTTTAACTGAACTGATGAAGGAGGTCCAGATGGCGGAGAAGGTCATGAAGCCGCAGTCAAAGACCATGATTGCTAAGGCTTCTTCCTCAAGAACTGGGCCTAAACCCAGAAAGTTTAAGAGGAAGAAAGGGAATGCAGCAGCCCAGCCCAAGAATCAGCCCAAGGACAAATCAAATGGCAAGTGCTTCAAATATGGGAAGAAAGGACACTGGAAAAAGGAGTGTCCAGATCTTCAAGCCAAGAAAAACCCCACAAATAATGTTTTCTATCTAGAGTCCATATCAATGGTAGGATGAACTTCCGCTTGGATTGTTGATTCAGGAGCCACTGATCATATCTGTAACTCCTTGTAGGGGTTTAGAAAGATAAGAAGACTCAAGAAGGGCGAACATGGGCTTCGAGTAGGTAATGGAGCACAAGTCTGGGCCCTTGCAGTGGGAAAGTTGGATCTTATTTTTTATTGTAATAAGATAATGGTTTTAAAAAATACTTTATATGTACCTGGTTTTCGTCAGAATTTGATTTCAGTTGCAAAACTTATTAATCAAGGATATTCTGTATCTTTCCATTCTGGATTTTCATCAGTAGAGATGGAGAAATTTTATGTACTGGGCACATGTATGGAAATCTGTTCTTTTTAAACCCTATTAACAACCAATCAAATAACGCTCAGTCTGAACCTTTAACTAAGAAGAGAAAGACCAATATAAATGATTCATACCTTTGGCATCTAAGGTTGGGTCATATTAACTCAACCAGGATTCAGAGGTTAATCCATGATGGGCCTTTGGGCTCATTGAGATTGCAAAGTTAGCCTCAGTGTGAATCCTGCCTGATGGGAAAGATGACCAAAAGGTCATTTACACCAAAGGCGGATAGAGCCAATGAGGTATTGAGTCTTGTTCACACTGATGTGTATGGTTCGTTGTCTACACCAGCTAGAGGAAGTTTTGAGTACTTCATCACTTTCACGAATGATTGTACGAGGTATGGTTACATTTACCTGATGAGATGCAAGTCTGACTCTTTTGACAAGTTCAAGGAGTTTAAGGCTGAAGTGGAGCGTTGGACAGGTAAATTAATCAAAACCTTACGATCGAATCATGGTGGAAAGTACTTCCTAAGTGAATTCAAGGACTACATGGTACATCATGGGATAGTATCCCAATTCTCTGTGCCGGGAACACCCCAGCAGAACGGAGTAGCTGAGAGAAGGAACAGGACATTGATGGAAATGGTTCGAAGCATGATGTCTCATGCTACTCTTCCAGTGTCCTTTTGGGGATATGCCATGGAGACAGCGGCATATATTCTGAACTTGGTGCCTTCCAAGTCAGTACCTAGGACTCCCTATGAGATGTGGACTGGGCGTAAGCCAAGTCTGAATCATCTCAGGATTTGGGGTTGTCCAGCTTATGTACTGGTCAAGGGAGACAAGTTGGAACCAAGATCAGAATTATGCTATTTTGTTGGCTATCCAAAAGGGACAAAAGGAGGTTACTTTTATCATCCTAAGGAGCAGAAGGTGCTAGTCAGTATCAATGCTAGATACTTGGAAGATGATCAAAGTACTTCCACTAAAGGTTCTAAGAGGTTGGAACTTGAGGAGAAGTTATCTACGAAATCAACTTCTTCTGACTCGATTGTGGAACAAGAAGAGGTACAGCCTCAAGAGCCTGTGCAAGTGGAGCCTCGTCGTAGTGGGAGAGTGTCTAAGGTTCCGGATAGATGGACTGGAGAAGCCTTTAAGGTGGTCTCTGACCATCAGGAACAAGACCCCACTAGATACGAGGAGGCTATTGCTGATGCCGATGCAAATCTTTGGCATAAAATAATGAAAGCCGAGATTGAGTCTATGTACCTCAATCAGGTTTGGGATCTTGTAGATTCACCTGAAGGGATAAAACCCATTGGGTGCAAGTGGGTGTACAAGAGAAAGAGGGGAGCGGATGGGAAGGTAGAAACCTTCAAAGCTAGGCTTGTGGCGAAAGGGTATACTGAGAAAGAAGGTATCGACTATGAGGAAACCTTTTCCCCAGTAGCCATGCTTAAATCCATCCACATCATCCTTGTCATCGCATGTCACTATGACTACGAGATATGGCAAATGGATGTCAAGACGGCATTCTGAAATGGCCATCTTAGCGAAGACATCTATATGTCCCAACCAGAAGGATTCATTGCTGAAGGCCAGGAACATATGGTTTGCAAGCTTAAGAAGTCTATTTATGGACTTAAGTAGGTATCGAGAGTATGGAACATTCGTTTTGATGAGACTGTAAAGTCTTATGGTTTTATTCAAAATGAAGATGAACCATGCGTGTACAAGAAACTTGAAGGCATTAATGTGGTTTTTCTTATCCTGTATGTGGATGACATTCTACTCATTGGAAATGATGTAGGGACATTGTCATCTATAAAGGTTTGGCTGTCTAGTCAATTCAGTATGAAGGACTTGGGAGAAGCCAGCTACATTCTCGGGATTAGGTTTCTTAGAAATAGGAAGCAGAGAATGTTAGGGTTATCCCAAGCAATATACGTTGACAAGATATTGGCCAAGTACAGCATGGACTCATACAAGGGAGCTCTAATCCCTTGCAGACATGGGTTGTCATTTTCTTCGAAGGACTGTCCTAAGTCTCAAGAAGAAAAGGACAGAATGAGTAGGATTCCCTACGCTTCGGCTGTGGGAAGTCTCATGTACGCCATGCTGTGTACTAGGCCAGATATCTGCTTTGTCGTGGGCTTAGTTAGCAGATATCAGTCAAACCCAGAGGTGGTTCATTGGCAAGCTGTAAAGCATATTCTCAAGTACCTCAAGAGAACGAGAGATTATATGCTGGTTTATAGGGCTGATGATTTGGTTCCTACAGGATACACAGACTTAGACTTCCAGGCGGATAAGGATGAGAGAAAATCCACTAGTGGATATGTCTTCACCTTGTCTGAAGAAGCAATTTCATGGAGGAGTATTAAGCAGTCTTGTATTGCTGACTCAACCATGGAAGCTGAGTATGTGGTAGCTTCGGAGGCATCCAAGGAAGTAGTTTGGCTCCAGAAGTTCCTTTCAGAACTTGGAGTCGTACCGCATATGGACAGGCCGATTGTAATGTATTGCGACAACACTGGAGCAGTATCGCAATTTAAGGAACCTCGGAACCACAAGAAGGGGAAACACATCGAGAGGAAATACCACCTGATCCAGGATTTCATCCAGAGACGGGAAGTCATGGTGGAACATATTGCCTTAGAAAACAATCTAGCAGATCCATTCACCAAACCTTTGGCTGAGAGAGTCTTCAAGAGACACTTAGACGCCATATGGGTGGGCACTGTCACGGATCGTTTTTCCCAACAATGACTAACCGTGATGCCTGTGACTTGGCTAGGCTCGAGCCAACGTCACACCGGCCTCTTCCAAACTCGTTCGGACACTTCAAAGTAAGCTTGAGTGGTTTCAAAGTGAATCACAGCGAAAATCATTGAAAACGGCAATGAACTATAAGAAAACGACAGAAAACGGTACAAAAACGAAAATTAACCGGCACCCGATTGAATGAAAGCAGTCATTTCATTTCATTAAAAGTGAGTACAAAGTATTTACAACAAGTTTTGGTGAGGGGGAACACCAATGATTACAACCGACTTCGTTTGCTTCTACCCGATCTCGTTTATGTACACCCCATATAATAGACGTGGTAAACTTTTCTCAAGTTCTAAGAGTAGATACCGTTTTTCCGAGGAGGTGAAAAAAGTTTGTCCATTTTCTATAGACCTAAGTACAAAGAATCTAACTATGAAAATTTACATGCATGGCCTTCAAGGCTTTAGGAAAATTACAAAAATATAACAAAAGCCTATCTATATATTTACACAAGAAAACGGAGGGGCCGATGATTCTGGCCATCGGCTACTGCTTGGCGCGCGCACGGCACGGGCCGGCGCGGGACGTTCGGCACTGTCGGGCGCCGGGCACGCGAGCACTCGGCACGGGCTCGGTCTGGGTGCGCGGGCGCATGGCACGGTCTCGGTTTGGCTCTTGGTGTGCGGCACAGCCTCGGTTTGCTGCTTGGTGCTCGGGCACGCGGCACGGTCTTGGTGCACGGCACGGTCTGGCGCACAGCACGGTCTGGCGCACGGCACGGGCACGCGGCACGATCTGGCGCTGGGGCATGGGCACGCGGCACGGTCTCGGTGTGGTGTTGGGCGCGCAGCACTATCTGGCGCTAGGCACGCGGGCATCGTGCACGACAGGCTGGTTCGGTCTTGGTGTCATCTTGCACCCTCTGTCTTGGGCCTTCGGCTAATGAGGCTCATGTGTTCTTAAACATGTCTAGGACATCCTTGGCAAGGTCCCGGACGTTCCTAGGCATACTCGACCTAACCATAGGAGATGGCCAAGTACGCTTAAGAACGTTCAGTCCCTTCGGTTTCCTAAACACGTCTGAAGACACACGAGCGCTCTGGTGGTGCGTCGGGCACTTTAATTGGGCATGGGCAAGGTCTTGCCCGCGCAAGCGAACCGTCACAGGTCGGCCTGTGACATTCTCCCCCACTTGATTTGGCGACGACCTCGGCGCCACTTCCTCCTTGAAGCTCTTGGGGTTACCTGTACCGCTAGAATGTTTCACCCAACGTTGTTGGCCTTGCCACCTTGGAGACGAGCGTCCCTTCGGGTGACTATGTTTGGTAGCAAGGTCCACGGCCTTGGACTTGCCTTTTCTCGTTGAAGCTCGGGGCATGCCATTCCTACATTCTCCCTCCAACATGTACATGGTCGATAACTTGTACCCTCTGCTGGATTTTCCCTCGGAGTTCCGGGCAAGAATGACACACAGAATCTTCCCCATCATCACTAATGAATTCGTGTATGGAATCACGGCAACGTTGAGGTCCTTCAAAAACTCCATGCCTAAGATGAGCTTGAAGTCATCCATCCTCACCACAATGAACGTAGTTCTGCCCTCAACTGGACCCAACTTGATCCTCGCCCCGCGAGCAAGACCCACGATTGGTTTAGCTTCTGAGTTCACGGCCTTCACTAAGCCTGCACCCTTCTCTAGTACAAGGCCTAACCGCCCAACTTTAGAACTAGCCAGATAACTATAGGATGCTCCGGTATCCACCATTGCTCTTACGGGTCTACCGTTCACTTGGAGATCCACAAACATTAGTCCCTTCGGTACTCGGGCCTTTCCTTCCAGGACTGTCCGCATTGTAGCAAGGGTTTAGGCTGCTCCCATATCCTTGCCCTTCTCTTTTTCCCTTGCCTCTGGGGCATTCCCCGTTAAGGTGTCACATCCATAAGCAAATGCCCCTATATAGCCGTCCTCTTCAGTGCTTTCAGTTCCACTAGGTCCAGCCTCCCGGGTGTCAGCTCCCATGGCTTTCACTAACGTTGCCAGGGTGCTAGGTTCAGTCAGTGCATTCATTAGTTGTCTCCTAGGGCAATTCCGAACGAGATGTGGTCCGTTGCATAAGAAGTACTGATATGTCCTTTTCTGCTGCCTACTATCTTCCTTTTGGTTCGCGTTCCTTCTTTCTCTCGGGGTAGGCAGCCCTTCTCCCCCACTTGAGCTTTGTGCTGGCTGAACCGTTTGCTCATAAGGCTTCCAATTTCCACCATGCCCTCCTTGGGTTTGGTCGGATCCCGGCCCCGTACTCGCTCTTCTGGGGTTTTCCTTCCTCTCCCTCACAGGGTCTGATTGAAAGTCCTCCAAGCTCTCCACAACCGTAATAGAGTGTGCCAAGTCTTGCACCCGCTGCCTGTTCAGTTCTTGTCTGGCCCATGGCTTTAATCCCTCAGTGAAACTGAATAGCTTGTCCATCTCGGACATGTTCTCGATCTGAAGGAGGCATGTGGTGAAGGAATTCACATATTCCCGCACCGTTCCCGTATGTTGCAGCTCCCTGAGCTTCTGTCTCGCGGCATATTTGGCATTATGGGGGAAGAATTGCTTCTTCATAGCAGCCTTCATCTCATCCCACGTCCCGATGGTTAGCCTTCCTGCTTCCATCTCCGCAACCTGCACCCTCCACCATAGATTGGCATCGTCTTCCAAGTATGTGGCAGCGGTGTTGACTTTCAAGCGTTCCTCAGTTATCCCAACCGCCTTGAAGTATTGGCCAAGGTCGAAGAAAAAGTTCTCCACCTCCTTGGCATCTCTTGCTCCCATGAAGCTTTTTGGCTTTCTAACCTTCGGCTTCGACGCTCACACGGTCCCTACCGGCACGTGTCCTTCAACATTGACCTGTCCCACTGCCAATTTGAGCATTCTTAGATCTGCACGGATCTCTTCCAGCATACCCCATACCTCTTCCACGGCACGGGCATTAGCTGCTACTGATGTGCGCAATTCCTGTAACGCAACATCTTGCTGGTCTTGCCTGACTTCATGAGATTGCACCATGGGGATCGTCTCTCTTAGGGCGATATCCATATCCTCGGCTTGGCCACTAAGAAGCATGACGTCTGACTCCATGAAGCCAACACGCTTCACCAGCAACCCAGTATCCATCTCGGTCTCACCTAGACAGACGGAACTGATTTTGTTCACGGCGGCCTCCAGCGCCTCCAGTCGATTCCTTGTTGTGCCTTCTCCCGATAATGATCTAACCGTTGCCATTGTCGGCTCGCTGGGTCTGGCCTCAGTCACAGGTTCACTCGTACCTGTCTCCTCAGCCATAGTCTGTCCAACATAATTCATGATAATGCCCACAGAGAGCTCTTCTGGCTTGTACACTGAAATCGTTCACTGTTTGCACGAAAACGAACTCCTCGAGTCTCAATTGCAAACAACCAGTCTTCCAAGACCAACTCCCAGTAGCTTGGATAGAAGTTCACACGGCACTGTCACCAACTCCCGATTGTGGTGCAAGCACGTTCACTGGTCCATGATACCGTCTCCCACTCAATGTAGTAGCAAAGCTACAAGCTCTGATACCAACTGTCACGGATCGTTTTTCCCAACAACGACTAACCGTGATGCCTGTGACTTGGCTAAGCTCGAGCCAACGTCACACCGGCCTCTTCCGAACTCGTTCGGACACTTCAAAGTAAGCTTGAGTGGTTTCAAAGTGAATCACCGCGAAAATGATTGAAAATGGCAATGAACTATAAGAAAACGACACCAAAACGAAAATTAACCGGCACCCGATTGCATGAAAGCAGTTATTTCATTTCATTGAAAGTGAGTGCAAAGTATTTACAATAAGTTTTGGTGAGGGGGAACACCAATGATTACAACTGACTTCGTTTGATTCTACTTGATCTCGTTTATGTACGCCCCTTATAATAGACGTGGTAAACTTTTCCCAAGTTCCAAGAGTAGATACCATTTTTCCGATGAGGTGGGAAAAGTTTATCCATTTTCTATAGACCTAAGTACAAAGAATCTAACTATGAAAATTTACATGCATGGCCTTCAAGGCCTTAGGAAAATTACAAAAATATAACAAAAGCCTATCTACATATTTACACAAGAAAACGGAGGGGCCGACGATTCTGGCCGTCGGCTACTGCTTGGCGCGCGCACGGCACGGGCAGGTGCGGGACGTTCGGTATTGTCGGGCTCCGGGCACGCGAGCACTCGGCACGGGCTCGGTCTGGGTGCGCGAGAGCATGGCACGGTCTCGGTTTGGCTCTTGGTGTGCAGCACGGCCTCGGTTTGCTGGTTGGTGCACGGGCACGCGGCACGGTCTCGGTGCACGGCACGGGCACGCGGCATGGTCTCGGTGTGGTGCTAGGCGGGCGGCACTATCTGGCACTGGGCGCGCAGGCATCGTGCACGACAGGCTGGTCCGGTCTTAGTGTCGTCTTGCACCCTCCGTCTTGGGCCTTCGGCTAATGAGGCTCGGGTGTCCTTAAACATGTCTAGGACATCCTTGGCAAGGTCCTGGACGTTTCTAGGCATACTCGGCCGAACCATAGGAGGTGGCCTAGTACGCTTAAGAACATTCAGTCCCTTCGGTTTCCTAAACACGTCCGAAGACACACAAGCGCACTGGTGGTGCGTCGGGCACTTTGATTGGGCGTGGGCAAGGTCTTGCCTGCGCAAGCAAACCGTCACAGGTCGGCCTGTGACAGCACCTATGGACTTACCTAGTCTTAGAGTACAAGTGGGAGATTATTGGATTGTATGCCCTCTTAAACTAGGTTTTCGATGTAAAATCGAATATTTTAATAAAAGAATTTATTTTCAGAAATTATTTGTGAATTTACTTTTTGTTTGCGTACAATTTTCGTTTGGAACAAACCCATTGTGTTTAAATAACTGGTCCATGTGAATGGTGGTTTTTCACAGTAATGTATGGATCACGGGTTATTTAACATATAAACATTTGTTCTTAACCAATTGATGAGATTGGGAATCTCATCATGTTTAGGTTTTTATGTTATGAATTCCAAATGGGAAATGGCTTACCTTTAGCCAGTGAGTAGTCCACTTACTTCATGACATAAAAGTATTTTGAATACGTAGGACAGGACCTGTAGTAGTGGTTTCTAAAAGTACTATATGATAGAAACCTAGACTACTACCGCTACAGCGTGGACTAGTACTCTACGGCTTGAGTATGAGTTGGTGGTCTGGCGAAGCTGGAAGCATATACTTTGATTTGCTATAGTTGAGGTTCTATCGTAGGGCCAATATACTTGCAAGTTGGGTATGTGTGACTAGTTAGTTAAGACAGACTTGTACAAGATAGTTTCTACACTATATCGCCCCTTGTGGTTGTCCGAATGGTCTAAAATGTCCAAGGCCCTGGGAAACATGACTTGGATGTTTGCTTTAGGGTAGCTCCCTTGGAAAGCGGAAACACTCCAGGAAGTCGTGGACCATTAGGCTAGAAGCCTAAGGATGGTAGATGTCATTTAGAGGGGTGTTAGTACACTTCTTCCTCTCTAAATGTACGGTGATATGTAGAGGGGTATTTTAGTTATTTCACCTGTAGGTCGGAGATTTTGCTAATGCAGTATTGTCCTTGAGGTCAATATTTCCTTATGGTGATATTAGGAAATATTTAAAATGCAAAATACAATAATTTTTATAGCAGGGGTATTTTGGTCATTTTAGCAGCCAAGGCGATGTGTCTTTTTGGTCCTCGGAATAGCCCGTAACTCCTAACTAATTTTGGGTTGAGGAACTGATCTCAGTTCAAGAGGATTTGATTTTATTTTATTTTATTCAGGATGTCTAATTTATTATTAGACTGAAATAAAGTAAATAAATAAAATAAAATACGAGTTGAGAGAAATTAATTATCTAGTTTAATTGGTTAATTAATTATTCAGGGCCTAGGTCCAGTATGAATAATTAGAAAATTTACCTGGGCTTAAACTAGGGAAAATAATTAATGTTTAATTATTTATTAGGTTATTTATAGAAGCCCAAGAAATAAAAAATTAAAGATTAATTATTATGGTTCATTTGGGCTCATTAATTATTTATTGGGTTGTTTATATAAGCCCAAGAAATAAATAATTAATATTTATTATTTTGGGCCTTTTGGGTCCAAGAGAAATAATAAATATTATTTCTGCCCAATAGCTTGGACCGTAGGGTTTTTTCCAGATACGGTTAAGAAGAGTTTAGGGTTAAGCCAAACTTATTCTCAAGATAACATTCGGGTGTTTGAAATTTGATATCCCGGGAATATGTTTATCAGATAATGAGAGACCTAGTTTTGGCTGACTAATAAACAAGTCTCTGGTAGAAGGAAAAACCCTAATCTCCCTAACACAACTAAGATTCACGTCTCTCTCTCTGAGACTCACGTCCCTCTCTCTCTTGCTCACGCCTCCCTCTTCTCTGGTTTCTTCTTGTTTCTTTGCTAATCAATAGCAAGAGAACCAAGGAGATTTGAGACCGTTCTTCTTCTCTGTTGTGTTCACCAACTAGAGGATAGGCAGAGGAATATTCTGAGAGCTCAAAGGCTTAGCGTTAATGCAAACAAGGCGAATTAGGAAGCTAGTGGGTTTTCAACCGGAAGCTTCTTCAAGTGGGCAAGGCAGAGCGATTCTCGTCGTTCAATCCACTTCTACTCAACCTAGAAGGCTTAAGGAGCGCAAAGGTATGATCTTTACGCTTCCGTGCGGCTTTTAAGGCTTGCGTTTTTTTTTTCCTCTGTTTTTACCGTCACTGCATGCTTCCTCTGTTTTCCCATCCCTCAATTATCTCATAGCTAGGTCATCCAATGAACTTGTTCTATTAACAAGTATCCATGTGTTAACTTTGAGTATCTCAATATTCACGTATATAAGAACCACCGCCTGATCAAATTAGTAAGTTTAACACATGCTAGTCTTCACGCATTAATGATGCCTTGTCTCATTAATACTATGACTAGGGACTATTTAAGTAATAACACTATACAGTGTAGTAGGAATCTCATATCATGATCTCTATTATGATTTCCTTAACACAGTGTTGTACTATGGACTTTATCAAACAGTTATATTACTTAAAATTAAACAAAAAACTGTAAAATAAATAATACCTTTTATTGAAATAAAATGTGTCATATACAATGTACAAGTGATTGCCTCTAGGTCACAACACTAACAGAGCTCAATTCTTTGTAGCTGATGTACCTATTCATGAGATGAAAGAATGACTTTTGGTACCCATATTTTCTTGGGTCTATGAGGGTTAGTAATGATTCCTCTAATTTTCCAAATGATTTTTACATCGGATTCTACTTTCTTCTTAACATAACACCTTGATGCTTTGTGTCCAGATTTTTTACAATATGTGCAACATGTGTGTTATATATGATAAAGCAGCATAAAATGAGATTTGTAATTTCCAGCTTTAATCTCATTCCTATAGCCTAGACCATTTTAGTTTCTAGCTATGTATTGTGCACCAAGCAATTTCTCCAAATTATTTTTGCTATTTGCAAACTTTTCAATCCATGTAGTGAGATCATCGACTCTATTTTTCATATCATCAAAATTGTTAATCATAATTTCAAGAGAATGAATTGTATCACATAAGCATTTATTTTCTAGAGACACGTGATGCAAGAAAGTAATGATAACATCCTTTTCAATATTTACACACATATGTGACTTAAGTGAGACTTTGTTCTCATTCAACAACTTGCATTCTTATCTAACAAACAGTCAATTTTTATCTTTATTTTTTTATTTCTTCTAGACATCTTTTTCAGTTCATGAAACAAGTCAAAAAGTGACTCATTAGAATCATCATGCTTTACACAATTAGAATCATGTAAATTGGTTATCAAATCTGAGTGCCATAAAGCAAATGTTTACTTTTTCATTTTCAAAATAACAACTTTCTTCTATCTCGGATTAAGCTTGATCCCAAGTTCCAATCAATCCTTTTCTTTTCTTTTTGTTGGGCTTGGCTTCTCTTTCTTTTGCTTTTGGACAATAAAAAATAAAATGCTCAGTACTCTTGCATTCATAGTATTGAGGTTTGAAGGACGAAGTTTGTCCTTTCTTTTTGACAAACTTTTTTCCTTTGCTGAAGTTTCCTTTTCTGAACATCTTTTGTATTTTCCAGTGACCATAGCTAATTTTTCATTGTCCAGATCAATACCACAGTCACTTTCAGATTGTTTATTAATAACTTCATTATTTCCAGTTTTTAAGGCTATTCCTATTTTTCCTTTTCCATTATCATCAAGTTCTTAAAACTTTTTAAGTTTCATTTCGTAGGTCAAGAGAGAACCAATTAGCTCTTCAGTGGGTAAGCTGTTTAGATTTTTTTTATTCCTCTATAGCCAAGGTTTTTGGCTGCCAATTCTTTGGCAGAGCATCAAGTAGTTTTTTGTTTTATTCTCTAAGGGAATAAGTTTTCCCATATACTTTTGTACCATTCATAATATTTGTAAATTGAGTGAATATATCGGTTATGTTCTCACATGGTTTCATAGTGAACAGTTCATAATCATGGACTAACATTCCTAACTTTGATTCTTTCACTTGATTTGTCCCCTAATGAGTGACTTCATGCAATTTTCATATGTCATGAGCTGAATCACAGTCACTTACTTTGTTATATTCAGTGGCATCAAGGGCACAACATAGAATGTTTATAGCTTGAAAATTCAATGTCATTTTGGCATTGTCTTCAGCATCATATTCATCACTCTGTTTGGTAACTATTCAACCTTCAACATTTTTAGAAAGAACATTTGGTCCTTTTTCAATCAAATTCCACAACTCAAAATTAATTAAGCATACATAGATCATCATGCGATTTTTTCAAAATGTGTAATTACTTCCACTGAATAAAGGTGGTTTATTTGTTGAAGATCCTTCAATGTAAGGCAGAGAAGATGTGCTTGACATCTGGATCTTTCCTAAAAGGCTGTTAAACAAAAAATAATGTAGAGCAATGCTCTGATACTAATTGAAAAACCTTAGAGGGGGTGAATAAGGTTTATGACAAACAAATGCGATTTACAAAAAAAAAAAAAAAAAATCTGTGATGTCTTTTTGATAAAGGCCAAATAAGGTGTGAGTTCAAAAATACTGACTTGAATGTGCTGCTAAAGAACTTTCACAACTTCTCTAAATGATGAAAAGAAGATTGATAGTTAAGATGTGTAGGTAAAGCAACAATAACAATTTCACTCAACTACATAAAAGTCTTTTTGTTAGTGTTATGCCATAGAGACAATCACTTGTACGTTTTATATGACACATTTTATATTAATAACAGACATTGTTTATTTTACAATTTCTTTTGTTTACGTTTGTGTAATATAACTATTAGATAAAGCCCCTAGTACAACACTGTGTTCAGGAAATCATAATAGAGATCATGATATGAGATTCCTACTACATTGTATGGTATTAGTACTTAAATAATCCATAGTCGTAGTGTTAATGAGACAGGACATCATTAATGCATTAAGACCAGCATGTGTTAGACTTCCTGATTTGATCAGGCGGTGGTTCTCATATCTATGAGTATTGAGATACTCAAAGTTAACACGTGGATGCTTGTTAATGGAACAAGTTCATTGGATGACCTAACTATGAGATAATCACATAGATAACTATTTAGTGCCAATGATATAATCTCAATATAGCAAACGTGCAAGTATCCTTAGACTTGAAATCTCCAAAGTACTTTGTTTGCTAAGCATTGTGCTTTGATTCCAATCTCTGGAGCTAGATCGAGGGCCGCCTATGGGATGGATATTAGGTACATTGTGAGATAAACGAAAGAAGTTGAGAGGGTCAATAAAGGATTCACCATTCCTAATAGTAGGGGAGAATATCTCACGGCCACTTGTAGGAATTACTACTCGAAAAGTCCTTAACCAAGGCAACTGTGTTTTGAAAACAGTTCCAATTGATACACATCTAGAGTTGTGGGTTCCTGGTACAAGTACTATTATATTCGGGCCAGAATTAATATATTCTGAAGGGAGTTGGCACTAATTCCGTACTCCAAACCAAATGAGATATTGTATGGTGAAAGGAGTTAATTGCACTGTAGTTTGTTATTGAAGGATTCATGTCAAGCCACTTAACTTCCTAAACTCTTGGGTGGTCGCGATGAGCTGTTAGATACCGCTCATGATATGAGAATATGGGTTTATTAATTGATGAATTACTAAACTAATCCTTATTAGAATCAATATGATTAATTCTAATTACTTATGGATTATTAATCTCAAAGACGTTTGGATTAATTCCTATTCACTACGAATTGATTGAGAAACCTAATAGGTCACACACAATAGAGGATTATATACTCAAAATGTTATTTGATAATATAGTGGGGTTAATTGCGAGAAAGAGAAGTTATTGTGGCCAAATTATAATTTGTTATAATTTATAGTCCAAATTATAATTGTGAGAACTTGATATTTCCAATTACAATTAGAAAATTTTAACTTTTTTAGAATTCTTAGATGGAGGACTTTTCAGCAGGATTTTCGTGTTATATAGGATATACACACGAAACCCTAGCATATGTGTAAGACATGAAACAACTCCAACGCTAGCAACACATGATCTCTTTCTCTTCTCTCTCTCACTCGTGGTTCTTCACCATAAACCCTAGCTGCCATTATTGATTTATGCTAGCACATAAATATCTTGGTGCTTACGTGTCATGCTCCGTGTGGATTTCTATTAGAGATAATCACACACTGTGATTATAATGGTTGGACGTTCAACTCTCGTGGTATTTGATCAAGAGGGTTGCTGGATCGCGCCTCGACTCGAAGAAGGAAAAATTTTATTTTTCAGACGCTCAAAGTAAGGTAAAGCTGTTACCTTTGTTTTCTTTATGTCTTGTTTTCTATACATATGCAGATCCTGAGTTGGTATCTCGTTCTTATTTTTCCGCTGAGCCATATATGATATGCGTGAGATACCCAACACTTTAATCAAATCAATGAATGCAAAGAGGAGTATAAAGCTTTTAATTTGGATGAACAGTAAAATTGTAGATATAAATATCAAATAAGTTTCGCAGCTGTAGGAGGCAGATATGAACCTTTTGAAACACAACTAAATGGCAAAAGAAGGTCTGTTTTAAAGATGGGCAGTTAAAGCATTAAGGACAGACTTTCTATAGAACACAAAGGTCTTTGAAACTGATCAACAATTACAGAGATTAAGATAAAATTTTTTAATCTAATAACCAGCAAAAATGCAGTGATAAAGTGTTGATGAAATGCCAAAGAAAAGACCTAAGGATTTATAGTGGTTCGATCCTCAGCTGATCTACATCCACTACCTTAAGTACCCACTTAAGAATTTTAACACAATCACTAAAACTTTTTTTCCAAATCAATAGTGGTAAGCAATACCAATTTTACACAAGAGGATCACCACACTTGGTTTTACACCTGACCTCTTCAATCACAACAATCAAGGCTCACCCTAACTGAGTTTTATACTACAACCTTGATATATTCACTAAACAAGGCTTACCCCAATTGGATTTTACACCACAACCTTGTTACAAAAGCTGATAAAAGATAGAGTACAAAAATAGCTCACAAATTAAGTAGATATGAATAGCTAAGCATAAATACTTTTTTTTTACCTTTGGAGCAATTTGATTTCACTTTGAAGCATAATGAAAAGGGATATTTTTATTTTCTACAGTGTAAGAGTGTTTTTGAGAGAGATAGCACAAAAATCTTACAAAAAATCGTGTTTTGAAAGCTCTTATAGAAGTAAAAAGTAAGATAGCAACGGCTAGTAATGACTAGTTTCTTGCTATCAGATTTTTTAGAGTTTTGGACTCAAGGATCAGACAAAGGTGCATCCAAAATATGAGTCCAAAATGACACTTTTCTAGGCAGAAACATTATGATACTGTTCCAGAGTTTTGGACGAAGATTTTGGATGTAAAGTCCATCCAAACATCTAAAAGCTTACTCTTTTGGAATCATTTTATTTGTGTGCTTTAAGGTAGAAATAAAATGAAAAATAAGGTAAAGAGACATAAAAATTTTACAAATAATACCTTAACAACGATTCCTAGTCTAAAGTTCTTTTACAAGAACTTCTTGATATGCAATCTCTTAAGCTTATCTTCTTCTTAATCACCCATTCTTCGATTCCATTACTCAAAAGTTTCTTAGCTATCTTATTTGCACACCTTGGAAGAACTGAGGTCAAACATGTCCTATCACATATAGATCACATAAGTTAATCCTCATCAATGTTTGTCATAAGTCAAAACACCGAAGAATGCCCTTTTAGCTAACAGAATATATATATGTTGTTGACTGATGGAGGAGAGCTATAATTCTATAGTGAAGCCTTGGAGCATGAGAAGAAAAAAGAATGGTTGCAAGCTATACAAGAGGAGATGGTATCCTTGTAAGAGAATCATACCTATGACTTAGTAAAATTGCAAAAAGGTAAGAGAACACTGAAAAACAAGTGGATTTAGAGACTAAAGACTTAAGAGAATAGTTCACAATCAAAATACAAGTTAAGATTGGTTGTGTAAGATTGATTGTGAAGGGGTTCAGTCAAAAGAAATGTGTAGATTTTTAAGAAATCTTTTCTCTAATGGTAAAAAAACATCTATTTAAATAGTTCTTGGTATTGCTGCTAACTTGAATCTTGAGATTGAGCAATTTTATATGAAGACAATCTTTCTACATGGTGATTTAGGAGAGAAAATCTATATAGATCGGTCGGAGGGTTTCAAAGAAAATTGGCAAAGAGAATTTGATATACCATCTCAAGAAAAGTTTACATAGATTGAAATAGGTATCAAGACAGTAGTACAAGAAGTTTGACTCATTCATGACAAATTAAAAATACCACAAGACCATATCAAATCATTATGTCTATGTAAAGAATTTTTTAGATGGTGATTTTATTATCTTCTTGTTGTATATGGATGATATGTTGATTCTTGGGCATGACACTATGAAGATCAACAAGTTGAAAAATGATTAAAGCAAATCTTTTGCAATGAAAGATTTAGGTCCAGCTAAACAAATTATGGGAATGAAAGTCACTGGAGATAGGCAAAAAGGAAAGCTTTAGTTATCTCAAGAAAAGTATGTTGAGAAAGTACTTGACAGGTTTAATATAAGCAATACTAAGGAAGTTTTTGTTCCCCTTGGAGGCTACTTCAAGTTAAACATTAAGTAGTGTCCGAAAAGTTAGAAAGAAAAAAGACATATGAAAAAGGTTCCTTATAATTTAACAATTGGTAGTCAGATATATGTTATAGTTTGCACCAAGCCAGATATAACTCTTGCAGTCAGAGTTGTTAGTCGATATCTCTCTAATCCTGGTAGAGAACATTGGAATGTTGTCGAGTGGATTTTCAGGTACCTCAAAGGAACTTCCAAATTATGTTTGTGTTTTGGAAATGGCAAAATCATGCTGGATGGATACTCTGATTCAGATATGGAAGGTGATCTTGATAAGAAAAGATCCACATCTAGATATACGATGACTTTTGTAGATGGAGCAATTCGTGGTAGAGTAAGTTGCAAAAATACATTGCTCTTTCTAGCACAGAGATAAAGTATATTGCAGCCACTGAAACTTGTAAAAAGATTCTTTGGTTGCTAAGATTTCTTCAGGAATTGTATTTGAAATAAGAGAAGTATAATTTGTATTGTGACAGTTAGAGTGCTATTCATCTGTATAAGAACTTTATGTTACACTCTCGATCTAAACATATTGATGTGAGATATCATTGGATTAGAAAAGTTTTGGATTCCATACTGTTAACGCTTGAGAAAGTGCACATAGATGATAATGGATTTGATATGCTAACTAACATATTACCCAGGGAGAAATTCTTATTTTGCAGACAAGAAGGAGGTTTGAGTATACCCTTCAAATAAGTTGGAGAGGGAGATTGTTTGGCCTAATAATCCAACCTATTTGGTTAGAACAAAAGAAAGCCCACAAACATGATAAACAAAAGGAAACCAAAAAGCAGAAGTCAACAAAAAAGAGGACTTTGTTGAGGAAAAATAGTGACGGCAGAAAGCTAAAGAATAGAGATGACATTGTTGGTTTTCTTCAAGCTTTTGATCCTTGAGTGGACAGCGATTCGGAGTCCGATTAAGATAAAATTTAATGCTACGTGATCCTTCAACAGGACCTACTTATCTATTAGGTCAGATTCCGGTTTTAATAACATCCTTCCAAACTCAATTCTTATTTGGTTGTAGTTTTGGGGAAGCTATTAGTATATTGTTGGTGTGTCTGTAGTTTTATCTAGCGAAGACTTTTATATTTTTCATTATTATTGATAGTGAAAGTTTTTACTGATTTATGGCCCGTAGTTTTTCCCATATCGAGTTTTTCACGTTAAAAATCTTAGTATCTCGTGTTATTTATATTAATACTTTTGTTTACTCATTGTTCCGATTTTATTTAGTGTCTTTGGTTTATTCCTATTTTTTTATTAGCACTTGGGAAATAGTTTTGATTTGTTGGGAAAATCTCAACCGAAATATTTAACGAGAACAGAAAAATGAACGTGAAGAATAAAATAAAGTACAAAAGATTTACGTGATTAGGCTTATTTAACCAAGCCTACGTCCCGGCAAAGATCACGAAATATTTTATTAACAGCCACCAAGAGATTTACATAAGGTATTACCCAAACCCTATCTTGCACTACTCATACACTCATCTAACCTACACCCATACACCTCATAATACTGGATACACCATAACAAATCAGGACTCGCTAGAAAGCTTATGACTCTACCTATATATAGGTACCAAATCATAAGACTCCAAATTAATATGGGATATAGTAAGAATAATTTTTTATTTCTAATATTCATAGGACAATAATAACTTCCTAATTCTAAATACATCAAGAATACTTTTTTAAATTAAACCACTTTGTCCTAATCAAATTAGGAATGCAGGACAAAATCTAACAATCTCCACCTTGAATTGTATTTCGTTTTCACCAACCTCCAGGATATGCAACAACGTTAAAATCGCAATCCTCTTGACTCCATTGATCTTCACAACTACCAAAATCTTATTAGTGCCCTACTAGACACCCAAATCAACATGATCTCAATAATCTCAATTATTCCTAATTCAACTCGATCAATGAACATGCATAGCTGTTTCAAGTCCAACATGCTCCGTTGACCCATACGAGAAATCCTCGATCTTTTCTCGTCTTTGCAAGACTTCTTCTCACACCACCATTTGCCCCCTAAAAGTCATTGTGCACTACCTTTCCAAGTCATCAAGGTACTTCTTTCCTTACAGACGAATGGCGTTGCTCATACTTTTCTTGTTATACTAGGATATTCTAGCCATGTGTGATTTTAGGACTCCACCTCAATTAAAAACCGTAACTATTGAAATCTTACTGGCTCAAGGAAATTGGATTTCGCACATTGTTAGGACATCTGTCACACCACCTAAAGTGCGTTCCACTCCAAGAACCCTTTTTTCTAACACTCCAATACACCATAAATACAACTATCATAAATGACAAAAAAAAAAAAAATACTTACTTTCAAATTGAAGCTAATTAATCTCTTAGAGTCAAAATCTAAAATCTAAAATTTATCCAAGAAAAAGTATCTATATGCTCGAAGATTGTGAGGATATCTTAGTATATGCCAGTGTCATCGTATCACCACTACAAATCCTCATCTTTCCTTTTTCAATGAGTACATGGTCATTCATGACAATTACAACAATTTGTTCTTTCTTCTAATTGTGTAACCTAGATCTACCTACCTCAGATCTACCATTAGATACTTTAGGTCCATAACGTGTCTAGTGCACATAGAGTGTACAATTGTATGAGTAGTTTTATTGGTGTCTAACAACCTCTCTCCAAATATAACCCCATTCTGAAACACATATTGACCAATATGTCTATCCCAAAAGAAATTAGTATTTCTCCATCTTCTACCGCCCAAACAATTCTTCTCATCAATTTTCACCATCTCAAAACTCCATAACCCTAGAACCCGAAACTTTGGCTCTGATACCATTGGTTCAGGAAATCTCAATCGGAATATTTAATGATAATAGAAAAACGAACATGAAGAATACAATAAGGTACAAAAGATTTATATGGTTCGGCTTATTTAACCAAGCCTACGTCACGGCGAAGACCACAAAATACTTTATTAACAACCATCAGGAGATTTACATAAGGTATTATCCAAATCCTATCTTGCACCACTTATATACTCACCTAACCAACACCCATACGCCCCATAACATTGGATACACCAGAACAAACTAGGACTGACTAGAAATCTTGTGACTCTACCTATATATAGGTAGTAAATTATAAGACTCCTAATTAACATAGGATATAATAAGAGTAATTTTTTAATTCTAATATTTATAGGACAAGAGTAACTTTCTAATTCTCAATACATTAGAAATACTTTTTTTTAATCAAACCACTTTGTCCTAATCAAATTAGAAATGTAAAACAAAACTTAACATGATCTTGTGATTTGTGTGGAGTTTAGTTTTTTGTCTCTTTTAATATATTTCCCAACACAATGTTGATGTTTTCTCCAAATGGGAGGGCTAAGAATTCTTTCCAAATTCGAATGTTTATATCCCCTTGTCCTAACGAAAACAATCAAAACACCGGCATTGCCTGCCGGTCTATGCAACTAGAAAACATACTTTCTTTCCCACTTATCATTCTCAGTTCTCGCCTACAGAATTCCGTTTCTCAACCCCTTCTGTCACACACTTTGCTCTCTCTTTGTTCTTCAATCAAAACCGCCATATTTATTTCCACCATCTCCGTTTGAAACTAGAAACCCTGATATTGTGAAATAATATTCCAACTATGAAGAACAAGTTTGCTCTCTGTTTCCGACCGGTTGGAATCGAAACAGAAGAGACTGATCGCAAACTCCGTGGCAGTGGCACTACTAATCATGATCGCCATGTTGCAGTTTCTAAAAGCATTGCGGTTTCGAAGGAACACAAGAACAAAAAGATGCCGGCGGGGATGTTAGGCAATGTTTCAAGAAAAGCCATTTCTTGGGTTCTTAGATCCGTCTTATTTGAGACTTCACCGGTAAATGAAAATTCTCCGTTCGGGTCATTCTTGTTTTTCTTCATGTGTTTTTGGATAAGCCTGGCTTTGATCATTTTCTTTTGTCTTTTCTCTAGGGAATTAGGGTTGGTGATGGGAAAAATCGTCAAATAACATTTGTGCAAAGCAATGATATCTCGAGCGTGGCGGAAAATAAGCCAGTGAAAAAGAGAGACAAGACGGTTAATATTCAACAAGTTTCTTCGTCCTCATTCTCTTCAACAACTTCGAGTACTTCTTCTACTACTGCAAATCCTTCATCTGAAACAAATGATGATTCAAAGCCAGAGGACAAAAGGGCCTTCGCAATATCACGTTCCAATTCATTTGATGAAAAGAAAAAGCCAACAACTACAAAGGCAAACGACAAAAGTTGTTCAAGTAAAGAAGACTTAGTTCTTTATTTGATCATTTTGGCTCTGTTTGCCACCATTATATGGGGTAAAGTTTTTGCTGTATTGTTTACATCATTATGCCTATACATTATCCCAATGGGGTTAAACGTAAATGGCTTTCTCTGGGGGCCGAAAAACGCCGTGTAGTTGCCGGAGATGGAGACATCAAAGCAGCACAAGTAGAGAGTCATAATGGAAGGACTGCTCGGGAGTAAACCAGTTCAGAGAGCATTAAATTTATGACGTGAAAGGGAATGAATTTTGACGTGTTTGAATGTGTAAATATCCCTTTTCATTCTCGTCTGTATAATTTAAAGCTTTGTTCAAAGTAGGATATGAGTGATAAATTCATATCATTTTCAATCATTCTTGGGAAGAAGTGCATCCAATGTAAAATGTCCCTCTTCATTAATGTGTACTTTTTTTCTTACTTCTACTAAGCAACGAACTTGAAATTGACACTAATTTTTTTTTTTAAAGTTTGAAATAGAAAAACAATAAATTTTGTCCCACCGCTTTGCAAATTTAGTTTTTTTCCCCCCTTATTTGCACTCCTTATTAGATTATTGCGTAATTTTTAATTCACAAATTTTCAACCACAAGAATATGATTTGGATGATGGAAAGAACAATAGTAAAATCTATTAACATAGGAACGGAAATAAAAATTTGATATTGGAGAACCAATTATATATAAAAAAAAAAAGCATATTAAATGATAATATTATAATTTTTAAAAAATTTTAAGAGGTACTAGATAAAATTTAAAAGAATTTTAAAAAATTAAAATTTTCTAAACCAAATATATAATTTCAAAAAGTTTTGGGGGGTACGAATGTCACCCTCCACCCGGTAAGTTCGTTCCTACATCCATTGTTTTTTGGATAGGATCGGCTGGTCAGACCAGTTGGACCATGAACCGATCTCCAAATCGGTCTGATCCATCCATTTAAATCGAAAATTTCAAAAATCGACATATTTTGTTCAAATCGATTTAGATCGACCGATCCAACTGATGAACCGGTAAACCAGTCGGTCCAACCAATTGAACCAATCCTTCTTTTTTTTTTTTTTCTTCCTAATTAAGATAATATATTCATAGGAAAAAAATAAACTACACAAATGAAATAAATAATCTATATTAATGGAGAAAATATCATTCTTTCTTCTAACTTCGTTATTTATGTATTTATGGATTTAAATTACACTATATTATTGATCAATTTTATTCTTAAAAATATTATATTTTTAATTTTTAAATAATAATATTACCGGCTCAATTACGGTTCAATTATGATTAGACCATTAAATCGTGAACTAATAAATTTTTCGATTCGATATCTGATCCGATTCTGAAAACAATGCCTACATCTACGATAAAATTGGACTCAATTTTATAGGATCACACATGTAAACTGTTAAATATAAGTTACATGTTATAAAAATATACAAAATTTTGAAACTCATAATCTTAAAAAAAAAAAAAAAAAACCAAAGTCAGACACTATATAGAAATGTATGTGATTTGTATGTTAATGACCTTCGAATTTCATCGACCCCCCTCCCTGATGTTCATGTTCTAGAAGTGCCTTCGAGACCAAGGTACTAGTATTTCCCTTTTCCTTTTTAGGTGGGTTGAAAAGAATATAATATTCACACTTATTATTCTAGATATTCTACTGCACAACTTTCTTTAAAAGTTTTATTTGGGTATATCTGCATCATTTGGTCGCAAAATCCCATAGTTTTGGCTAAACATTCCATACCCTGCCATTGGAAATATATAGTATTATAATATGAAAATTAAAATAGCTAGCTATAATCTATATATGATATATTAATGGCAATATAGTGACGAGTTGCTAAAATTATTAGGAAAAAGTAAAATAGAAATGAGAAGGCAAAAAAAATTAAGTATAAAGAAAAATAAAATATTTTCTTTATAAAAGATCCTTTGTTAAGCACTAAAAGGGGATATCATTGATTTTCCAACTTCCTTTTTTCTTTGTGCAAATAGAAGGAATGGCAAAGCAGCCTTTTTCATGATAGCTTTATTCAAAGTATTATATACTACCCAGAGCCATGGGCTATTAAGGCAATCGGCTAGGGCACCTACTCCATGACAAAGCATGCTTGGCCATGACAACTCCATCGTTAATCCATCACTGATTGTTGTACAGCAACCCATTAGCGACAAAAGATTATCGATTGTAATATATGTAATCGCTAAATTTTCACCATTCAGTCGCCAATTCATCAATAAGGAAAATAAAAAGTAGTTATATTTGAAAAGATTTGCAACTACCACGGTTGCTAATTAGCTACTGATTGTCATCTTCGAAACCATTTCAATCAGTAATTGATCACTAATTAGCGATTGACGCATTTTTATCAGTTTTCGGCTGCTAATAAATCAGAAAAATTTCCCCTACAATGTAATTTTTGGAAATAAATTTAGGCTATTTTCTTACTTTTTTATTAATTCATAACCAAAATCATCTTAAACAAATGTACCAGAATTAATGTATTCATGAATATATGCTACAAAGCATAAAATATATCAACAAAAAGATATATAATTAAATTAAAATAAATTGATACCATGTGAAGTATAACTATAGAGAATATAATAGAGTTCAGATGTTCTTCTAAAAAAAAAAAGATACATAAACGAACAAACTGTCACTTAGAAGGACCGCATGCATCATCACCAAGGGTGTCATCATCATCATCTGAGCTTGAATTGGAGTCACTAAATTATAATACATGAGGCAATTGTAACTCCAAATGCTAATAAACCTCTCGTTGCATGTCTAATAGTTGCACAATATATTGATCTTTCTTTTTTAATTTTTTCCCCCAAAATATAGCTTCCAACTTTTTTATCCTTGCTTCCACTTGCTACCGGATTGGTGGCCTAAAGGCTTACTATGATAATATCTACTTCAAATATACTCTGATTTGAGATGAGAAGACTCATCACCCAACTCAAAAACTTGGTCTTTTCCTAAAGTCAAAAACTTGGTCTTTTTCTGAAGTCACCAGTAGCCTGGATAAGTAAAGACTTTTCATCTTGTATGTTCCCATACTAGTGGACCTCTGCTGTGAAGTTTGTGATAGCAATTTGTTAAATCAATTTAGAAAAAGTTTTTTATATGCTAAAGCATCTACAAGTAAAATTTTCTAAGTATAAATTCCATATACATTTAAAACGTATCCAAGCGTATTGGGCTCCAAAGTCTACGAATTGACCTTGTTTAAGTCCAAACTATTGATACTCATGGCATCACCTCTAAACTTTCGAACTATAAGTAATTATATAAGTTAATAGAAATAATTTAGCAAAAAGTAGTACTTCTAAAAACCTATATGTACGATATCAAAAGTCAGATATGATCCTAGTCCCATACTCTATAAATGAAAATCGATCCTCCAGTATGATATGATAGCCCAAGCCATCACGAAGTATCCTGCAATTTTCTGTAACTTGTTTGGACCACTCATGGAAAACTTCAACCCTCCAATGCTGTGCGAGTTGGTCATACACTTCGGATTATACCATCATACTATGGATTCTATCTGAAATGTCTATGTGATTTTTAATGTTAAAAGAAATTTTACAACAATTAAAATGCAACATCTGATAGATTTGAAAGTTAAAGCAAATATAACTAATAGTATATTTTAATTACTTATGCTAAACTCTACAAATTATATATCTAACACCTCAAGCGGAATGTCTCTAATAGTGTGATATAGACCCTAAAATCTAACGATGACATAGGCCCATGTTGACAGATGTGTGACGGTATAACATAGAGTTGAATGTTATCAAAATATAAATAACATAAATATTGAAATGTAATTTGGTTATTTTATTTAAAGAGTACTTATATGTCACTATATGGAGTGATGAATAATCTACTGTCCAATGTGTCATTATGGGCGGCAGAAGCAGATGCTGATGGTATAATAGATGGGGATACTGATATTGGAAGTGGCATTGTAGATGACGATAGTGCTATGGGTACATATGGATGACCACTACTAGAAGGAATATGAAAGAAAGAATCTTCCAAGCTAGAAGCTCCAGTCTCATCCCCCAAACCTAGATCCTGATGCCTCATTATCCTTCTTTTGTCTGATATCTGAGATAATATATAATGATATAGTTAGAATATACAACATAATAGTCAATAAATAATAAAAATCAACTTAAGTAAAGAACAAATTGAAATTTTGATCCAAATGATACATGATATAAAAGAAAAAAGGTGTAAAAAATAAAAAATTTAGAACTTATCATCTAATTCGTTCCTAATTTTGTATTCCACAACATCCTCATCATGATCATAATCAATATCCCAATCGAATTCATAATCCTCTTCTTGTTCACTTGAACCTTGTTTCTCAACTTCTAAAATAGGTTCTTGTAAGTAAACAATCTCAATTATATCAGATTCATCTACAAATGGACCAACATATTCAAACACCTCAACTAAAATAATATCTTGTGCTTCATCCACGTCCTGTTAATAAGTGTTGTCAACTACTGGTTGATGCGTAGAATTTGGATGTATAAAAATCATATAATTTTAAATCTATCCCCAGTCAAATTTTAATTAAAACATTAATTCTCAAATTACACATATAAGTAAATATACTCATCGCAAGCATAGTATAGAGACTTAATGAATATCAATCCTTAAGGAATAATTACCATTAGTTACTTTCATTCATTGTTTAATTGACCCAATAAAGTGATAAGAGAATAAAAAAATAAAGAAAATACATACAACTCAAGAATGAAAGAATATGCAATTAGACAAATATTAGTGAAGATATGGCAATGAATTACTTAACAATTATCACAATCAATTATTATCTTGGCATCATGAAGGAATTCAAATAGACCTACTTTGTTTGTAATCCTTGAACACGAGCCCTATTCCTTGGATTACCCCATGAGTAATTATTCATTGCAATATTTTTCACCAAATCATATACTTCCTCTAGGGTCTTAGAATTGATAGTTTCTCTAGTGGATGCATCAACGAACTGTTTTGAGGAAAAAGTTTAGTCCGTTATGAAAAATTTACATTTGTATCCCTAGCTCAAACCCATGATGAGGATATTTTCTAAGAATCTCATTCCACCTTTTCCAACACTCATAAAGGCTTTCAGAATCTAACTGTTGGAAGGTAAAAATATCTGTCTTAAGTTTGGCTGTTCTAGTTGGGGGAAAATACTTTACCAAAAATTTCTCAACTAGCCCATTCTAAGTAGTGATGGATCCTACTAGTAAAGATTTTAACCAAGATTTGGCTCTATCCCTTAAAAAAAAAAAAAAGGAAAAAGCCTCAATTTTATAGCATCCTCTGAAACACTATTCATCTTGAAAGTATCACAAATTTCTATGAAACTAGTAAGGTGGGCATTATGGTCCTTATCAGATAATCTATCAAATTGTACCATGTTCTGGATCAATTGGATAATGTTGGGTTTTATTTTAAAATTGTTCGCCTCCACCCTAGGTCTAGCAATGCTCAAGTTGGTACCCGAGATTGCCGGCTTAACAAAGTCATCCATGGTCCTCCTAATATTTCCACCATTCTCACCATTATTGTTTTGGTTCATTTCCATCCCTCTTGCTAAACTTACGTGCTTGTCCCTTTACCTAAGTGTCCTCTGAATTCTTGTCAAGGTCCTTTCAATCTCAAGATCAAAATCCACTATCTCTTCTTGGAATCTTCCGGTCATACATTAAGGGCTAAGTCTACAAAGAAAAATAAGATGATGAGATTATAGAATTTACAAGTAGCCAATTAAGCATAATTAGCGTACAAAGTACAACATAACTAAGTTAGTCAAGTAAGGTACAATTACACACAACAAGATATGTCACTTATTTATACAACGAACATATATACATATTTACATATAGACATATATACATATAAACATGGTTAAATCAATAAAATCCAAACTTTCATGATATTATTCCCTGACAACGGTGCCAAAAACTTTATGCATAGAATTTGGGTGTATAAAAATCATACAATTTTAAATCCATTCCTAACCAAGTTTTAATTAAAATATTAATCCCCAAATTATACATATAAGCAAGTACACTCATTGTAAGAATAGTATAAGGACTTAGCTAGTATCGGTCCTCAAGGAACAATTACCATTAATTACTTTTCATTCATTGTTTAGCCGACTCAATAAAATGATAAGAAAATAAAAAATAAAGAAAAATATATACAACTTAAGAATGAAAGAATATGCAATTAGACAAATATTTTGTAGACATGGCCATGAATTACTTAACAATTATCATAATCAACTATTGTCTTGGCATCATGAAGGGATTCAAATAGGCCCACTTCATTTGCAATCCATGGAATCACTACCCTTTAGCTAAATCAGTGAATATATTCTATCTCAACTAATTTATCCAAAAGATATATTAAAATCAATCCTCACATAAATTCCTATATTCTATATGATTTAAAGCATGAAATTAGCCAATGACTCTATATTCTAGCAATCATCAACTAATCTTTGATTACCTAAGTTTTTGACAATTAACCCTTTTTGCAAGTAAGTTAAGAGATAAAAAATATAAAATTAATTAAATTGAAACTACTATTAACCTCTTTTGTAAACAAGTTAACAAGAAGAATCAATCAATCAATTGCTCAATTAAAACAAGTAATCAACTACCAAGAATAATAATCAATTGATCAAAAGACTAAATTAACTCAAAAATCATGAATCCCAAAATAATGTCAAATTACGATGAAAACGTTGATCACATCATTGTTCTAGAAAAAGAAAATAAAAGTAAAAGAAAAAACTAGTAGATAAGTCCCTATCTTCTTCCTTGGAGACATTCTTGAACAACGCCCCCTGAGTGATGAATCCTCTCTTCAATGATTAATTTGTGTTTTTAATCCTTGGAATCATATATTTCTCTTGTATTTTTCTTGTTTAAATAGGCTCCCAAGATGCAAAAAATCGTTCCCTAAGAGTTTTAGACGGAATACAAGTTGAAAAATACCAAAACTTTTAGGAAATTCCTAAATCCACACGAAATTCGAAGTCCACACTGCCTCTGGCAGTCTAGGGCCGACGTTGACTATGCTTCTCACAGCTGGTGCCGGTTGTACTCTGGGAACTTGATGTTTTTTCTCTATTTTCCCCCCTATTCAGCCCTATTCCAATCTATGACCGGCACCTACTGTGCTCTACACGGCCTGCCCCGGCCGTGCTTTATTGTGGCATCAATTTTTACCTTTTTCTTGATTTATTCTGCATAATACCAAAATACCTTTCCAAAGATAAAATATCAAATATGAAGGAATATGCTTAGTTATTATATCAAATGTATCACAAAATAACTTCAAATAACTAAGAAATAAATGATGATTTTAGCCCCTATCACCAGTACATCCACAATATGATACGATTTATATTTACACACTACCCACCAATCACTCTTTGATTTTTTGCATCCCAAATAGATGTGTACTACACTTGCTTGGCCTGATTAGCTAAAATAAAAAGGTCAAATTGGGATGTTTCCTCTCTATAGTTCATATTAATTAGCTTACATTGAGAATGCATTTTAAATCCCAAGCAGGTATTAGATCAAGCCATTAGCAAAGAATAAAACAATTTTTTTTTGTTTTGGAGATTTAGGAAATTCTACTTTGATGATTTCTTTTAACACACCGTAATATTCACCACTTATAGCACTAGTATTACCTATGTTCACACAAACTCTACAATTCATTGCCTTCTTTCCCTTGAAACACTTTGGAGTATGAAATCAAAATCTATTTAAAATATAGTCATTAAATGATTGTACATGTCTCAAGGTACCCTAAGAAAGATTTTTCAAGTATTGATTATTTACTCTAATACAAAGACCATGAACTATCAAAACGAGCTATTGTAAGTGTATAATTTTTATTATAAGAAAATTTTGCCCAATATACACAAACTATACTTACATGATCCCTAAATCAATAATAAACTCTATATCAATCTTTCTATCAATATCTTCATCAGTTATATAAGACACCAAGTATTACAAGCGCATCTTGAATTTTTTTGTAACCAAATATTTGTTGAAATTAATATATAAAAAACTTCTGATCAAATATATATATATATATATATATATATATATATAAAGTTGTATAGGAATCTTGTGGCATTGCCATTTTTTATTGAGATTGATAGAGAGCCTAACAGTTGGCATATATGTTATTAAAGAAACCACTTGAGCTTTAACTGCATGAGTCTCACATTTGGCTTCCTTTCCACTCTCTTTCGTATCTGCCTTTCACACGATGGCTCCCCTATCTTACTGACCTTCCTTGACTTTCATTATTTACTGACTTTCACGTAGCAGTTTTAACTCCCGTTTCTTATAGAAGACAATCGAATGTATCCTAACTTTCTTCCTTGGCTCTTCGATGTCGCCTTTATATTAAAATTGGCAACTCATAGATTCTACAAAAAATTTTGAATTACTTTGAATTTTTCTCGGGACCTTGGATTCTAGAAACAATATTCCAACATCTATCATGCTCTTCTTTGAAAAATCTATTATGAGGCTCCTCAATTTTTTAACCCGATTATCTAATGTCAATAAATGTAATTTACTAAAAACTAAGCATTTAAAGTAGATGAAGCAGCTTCTAGCAGATGAAATGACTTTCAAGTCAGGTAAATTTGCCCTTTTTTGATGAAAGTCTCTAAATCTGTTACTATATATAAATATGTGGGGGCATAATAGAAGTGTATTAGCTAGGAAAATATAGTTATTGCCAAGCATAGCAATAGGGAAGCGGGTTACTAGAATTAGCAGAGCAGAGTTTTTTTTTTTTTTTTTAGTTGCTGTTATGGCGAAAAGAAGTTTTCAATCTGCGTCATGAATGAATTGACAAAGGGAAAGCAAGATTAAAAAAAATGTTTTTTTAAAATTATTCGAAAATAGGATACATATAATGCTCAGAGACTAAGAGAGTTAATAAGTATCGATTTTTGGTTTTGGATGCAAAGGTATAATCCATGAACCATCGTCTTTAGTTTTTTAGTGCATGGTTTTGGTTTTGTATTTGTAAAAACTTCGATATTTTGGTGTTTGGTTTTGGTTTTGTATCAGTTTAAGTTACAAATCTTTATATGTGTTTTCACAAGAAATTTGATTTGTTTGTAGGATAACATGAAGCATTGTATTATTAGGAGTAAATTTATTCTAGATTTCCAAAATTGTATTGAGAAGGACAATTTTTACATGATGAAAAATTTTAGACTTCAAAGCCCTAGGCCAAATTACAAAATATTGAGTGAGGATCTACAAATATTATTTGATGGAAGCACATAAGTAGAGCAGGTGATTGAGAACTTACAAGATATTCTAAGATATAAATTTATATTTTTGCCGTTTGAACAAATTGAATCCCGAATTGGAGACATTGCTCTTTTAGTTGGTACTAATCTTGAACATTTTAATTGTATCTTTTTGTTGGGTTTGAGATATATATATATATATATATATATATATATATATATAATTTGAAATTAGAAATATTTCTTCTTTTTATATAATAATGCTATGACATATCTTAAGCCAATCATTCGAATATTGCAGAGTACTAAGTTGCCATGATATATCTTTGTCGGAATCATATTTATGTGCATAAGTCGTTGAGGCATCATACTGATGATTTGGGCAGAATTTCAAGAAAAGTTGTTAAACATCACACCTTCACATATTAGGTTAGAGTTGAATTTTTTGTATAATTTGCAATTAGAACTATATATTTTTTTTATAAAATGATGCTATTATATATTTTAAGCAAATTAGTTGAATATTGCAGTCAAGTAATATTCTATTTATGTTTTATCTTATGCGATATTTCCTTCATTGAAATGACTAGTTATGTGTATATGTTCTTGAGGCATTATTCTAATGAACTATGTAGAATTTTATGAAAAGCTATCAGACACCACACATTCACATATGTTTTTTTTTTTTTCTTAGATTATAGAATGTGAGACAAGAATATTTTCCATTATTGATTGAAGGAATAGTTTCTCCAATGGTATTGCTTTGTTACTGTTTTGTAATTAATCATGATTAGTATAGAGCTTTGCTACAAAGCTTTTTGTCCAAAACCCTTATTGTTATTAGATAAACTGTGAATATATACAAGTTAAAAAATAATCCATGCCTATTGCATGCAACTTGATTTACACATATTTGAATGCATTCACCGTAAAGATACTAGACAATGCTTAATGCAACTGCTTATGCACTCATTGTAGAGATTTTGGATAGTGCTTAATGCAACTACTTTCATAAAAAGAATAAGCATGAATATAGTTTCCTGAAATGAATACTTGAACATGTGATTCATTCTGTAAGACTGTTGAAAATGTATTGAGAACTTGAAGTATGATGAATTCATCTTATATATATGATAAAATAGAGTAGAGATGACTTGAAATATATAATTATTGATTGAATGAATAGCTGCCCCAATACATTTGCCTTACTGCTGATGTAAAGGCAAAAGTTTTAAAACTTCTAGCTTGACATCATGCTCTGACATGGTCTGTTGAAATATGACTTATTTTAACGTTTTAGACCTACACATGGTTTTCTTTATAAATAATGTGCAATATTCAATTAGAAATCAGACAATGTTTATCTATTGTTCTTTTTCACGAGAGCAAAAAGATAGGAAGTCACTACGGGAAACAACTGTTTAGAAATGGACAAAATTCGTCTCTAAATGCTAAATTTCGTCTGTAAATTAGATTTAGAGATGAAACAGAGACGAATTGACTTTTGTAGCTAAACGTGGCGTCTCTAATTAAAAACAAATAGAAATATTGGTCGTTAAAATTTAGAGACGAAAATAATTCATTTCTAAATTATCAGGTTAAAAAAAAAAAAGCAACGCTTCATTGGGGTGGAAATTTTCGTCTCTAATTTAGAAACAAACATAAAATATTTCGTCTCTAAAATAGAGACAGACTTTTTGTTGCTATTTTGACTCTATTTGGAGATAATTTTTTGAGACTAACCAAAATAATATTTTATCTCCATTTAGAAACAACAAAAATAGAGACCAACTCTTCCATTATTGATTAGAACGGATTTGAAATATTTTGTCTCTAACATAGACTGGTTTTTGTAACTATTTTGACTCGATTTAGAGACAAATTTTTGAGAACGATCAAAATTATCTTTTGTCTCCATTTAGAAAACCAATTTGTCCGTCACTATCTTGAAAATCATTTTTTCGCCTCCGCTCTGACTCTACTTTGATAGAACATAGAGACAAAAATTAAAGACAAAAGTATGCAATTCTATTTTAAAGATAAAAATAATAGTACATTTAACAATCCTAATAAAATATGTAACGTTACAAAACATTAGAAACAAAATATAGTTCCACAAATTTCTACAAAAAAATTACAGAGATATTACTACAATCTCTATTTACTCATCATCTTCAAGTGTATCATGGCCATCATCTCTTTGATGTTACCTCTTGAGACTCTTGGGAATCCTTTCTCTATTGACGTACATCATCAAGAAATCGTCCTTTATAACATAAAAACAAAAAGTACACATTAAAGACTCAAAGATTGCTTAATATATTTCAGAACGCCATAAGCAACTTGCATATGAAGGATAGTAGGACAATCAAAGAGCATTAGCCAATAGTTCAAAATCAACAAGATGAAATTTATATTTACTGTTAATAAGAGTGACCATAAATTGCATCCAAGATAACCTAAATCAGTTAGCAATTCAAGAGCATATTGTGTTGGCAAAGACCAATGTCATTAACATGATTATTGTACATTTCCAAATCATTTTTGTAGGTGTAAAAGTAGTATTCATTTCGTAGTAAACCTCTATAGATAACATATAATAGGGTTTAGTTTCATAATTACCAATTCTAAAAAAGCGCTTGAGGGAATATTTTGTAATCATCATGCCTTCATGTCTTAAATCATAATGAAATTATTTTTCTCCAACTCCAAGTATAATTTGAACATTTCAATTAACCTCAACCCAAAACAACACGTCATATTGTAGCCCTACATAGCAAAAAGAATTCATTCAAAGCAAGTACATGTAAAGAAATCAAAATTACAGCTTTGATAAACTTCAAACATTTCAAATAACCTCAACTCAAAGCAACAAATCATATTGTAGCCTCCTCTCTTCTTATACAAAACTATCTAACATGGTAAAAAGAATTTATTCAAAGCAACTACACATGAGGAAACCAAAATTCCAACTTTGATAAGTTAAGAGTTCAAGTAGTAGCTAAGAGTCCTGACAATCATTCAATCTTTCTCTAATCAGCATTAAAAAGATAACAACATGATACACTATTTAGTAGGATTTGACCTGATTACGCTCCACATAGTCATCCAAGAAATCCTAAACATCATTTACTTGTTCAGGACTCAAGTCATCGTTGTCCAACAACCTCAAAATCTATTCTAATTTCATTATATGAGCCTTGTGTGTAGCAATGGATATCTACAAATGCGTCTGCAAAAGGTGAAGAAAGACCATTTTAATAAACAACAGTAAAGTTAAAGCAATTCACTTAAAAGACTAACTCATCTATCTTACCAGTCTAGGAGGCCTTGTTTTCCCTTTCTTCACATAAAGGCTCTCAATCTCTGCTTCAAAGCTATCAATATGCTCGCTAACCTACTTATTGACTAAAGCCTCAGATACTAGATCAAAACTTCTAACAAAAAGTAGAATGTGAGATAACAATAGCAATAGAAACCAAAAAACAGACACAGGAAAGAAAGGGGGTGGGGCAAGGAGGGAGTAGCAGCATCATATATCTTATGCAGGACAATACATAGTACACTCCTGAAAAAATAGAAACACAAAGCAACCAAGATATACGAGTATTTTGTGGAAATGAAAACTAAAGAGAAACCAGTTAAAACTAGCAACTTAATTCCTGTGACACAATGGACAACAATCACAACAAAATATATCCAAAAAGGTGACTTTCAAGAGTGACGGATCAATTTGCATCTTTGAAAGGAAAAGGAAAAATAATCAAGCACTTCACCATGAAAATTTAAAACAAACTTCACATGGACCGCAAACATCACAGTTTACTTACAATTAAAGAGAAGAAATAACAATAGAAAGAATTCTTAGATCTATACAACATTGTTCAACCAATCTCTCGTCTCTAATTTAGCTTTTTCCTTTGGATCCTATTAACGGGATTAAAGATGATAAAAATCATCCATCAGTGAAGGGCAAAATGGTTGAAAATTCAAATTCAATAAGTTAAAGGGCTCTGTTACACAAACTTATAAACAATTTAAAATTTTTAAATAACAATAAATAATTATAGATAAATACATAAATAAACACTATGAAAGAACATATGAAACTAATTTACCAAAGTGTTTCAATAATCAGTTGATGGGCACGGGTCAATGCAGGAATAAGAGATATTGATATTTTGTGAGTATATTAGAGGGATTTTGGCAAAGACATGGCTTCAGAGGCACATGTTTTGCTTTCGATATGTTATTTTTCTTTTTGATTTCTATTTTGATAGAAATTGGCTTTGACCATGCATTCATGCTCCCAACAAAAGCACTGCCTAATACAAGTTAAAGAATAGCAGAAAATTTGCAAAACTTTCACCAAACCGGTGATACTGCAAAATTGAAATGTGATATACCACTATTACAAAGATAAATGTGACTATAAAAGAATCAGATGTACTGACACACAAAATATGACTGTCGAAAGCTTTACTATTACGCTGTGAATAAAATGAATTTTAATTTGAAAATCTAATAAGTTTCAATTAAACCACCTGAAAAAAGATATATATTTCAATAGATTCACTAGTGAGAATGCTGGGAAAGAAACGAAATGCAGATAGTGGAAGGCTTACATTTTTAGGTTGCTGGCCCAGGGCTTCTTTTGAAAAATCTTTGGTTTTGGTCTCCTTTTCATGGATATTAAATCGTTCCATTTACTTCTCAATAAGCTTGCGAGCATCCATGGGAGCCTGCTCATAAGAGGCACTAACCTATGTCAACATGTATGAACAGAAGATTTATGGTCAAATTCAAAATGAGACAAAAATACAAGTACAATTCAAACACTTGGCAGAGTTTCAATTCAAATGAGGGCATATTACAGAATAATAGAACTAAAAGGGATTATCAACAACAGTCAAAGAAAGGGAAGTATCTATCAAAAGAACAATTGATAAAGAAACAAGCATAATCTTGCGTATTCCTTTTATTTATTTATTTATTTATTTGAGGTGTAGGGTAGAAGGGGAGGGGAACGAAATCGCTTCAGAATCATACCATACATATAGTCATAGAAGATCAATTTAAGCAATAATTTAAGCAAGAGGTTCTAGGACATTCAGAAATTGAGAAATGCATTACAAAAATTTAAATCATTTCACTTCAGCTTGAATTATAGTGTTACTAGTAATTTGAAACAAACTTGGGACTTGCTGGAAGCTACTAACGAGACTTGCTGAAATAGATCACAATAATTATATAAAAAGAAGAAACTTCATGGCACTTAATTCAAGTAAAGTGGAAATGCAAATTACCAACCACATTTCAGAATAACAACTACCATACATAAACAAAATTTCATTCTTCAATCAGTATCATTCCCCACAAACCCAAAGTGCTTGGTGTATGCACTTCTTCACAACATGAAGATAGGTTGTTATGTTTCTTTCCATTTAACACAAGCCAACACTAGTGCAAGGCTTGGCCCAGAAAATAAGAGAAGACTAAACGAAAACTGTCCCCCCCCCCCCTTCTTTCATGAAAAGCAGCTGAAGAAAATTATGATGTTGTACTAGTAGCAATTGGAGGCTAAAGAATTTACCTTTTTATCCTTGATTTCACTGGATTGAATCCAAGTCTTAATTTGGTCCTTGTACCTCTGAAGCTTCTTAATTTCCCTCTTCAAATCTGCTTCAAATTTCTCCTTCTGATTAGCATTATCAGTGTCGTAAGCCTAGCGTCCATCAAACAACGATAGACGAGATAATCATCATTCACGACATCAACTAATCCTGAAACTTCAGCAAAATCAAAGAACATAATTCAATTCAAACCTTGTTCCAAATGCTATCGAAAACATCTAACGCCTTCCTGAACCTTCTTGAGGACTCAACCTATCTCGCCTACAGCTTTCGACTTGCAGAAATTTGGTTGGAAATTCATCGATTGAGTATTAAATTGAACCTCCAGAACTGCAGATTAGGGTTTTGTTTCAACTGATTGAGTGATGATCGATAGCAAGAAGAAGAGGATTGGGGGCAAATTTTTCTTCAGTTTTTAATGGGTTTTTGTTTGGTGCGCCGTGCGCAGTAGGTAAAGTGTTCCGCTGAGTAGAACTCTGAACGGTAAAAGCATTTGTACGTGCGGCGTTGTAACTGTAATATGAATTAAAATTTTACTTTACAAAATATAATATATATTATAATTTTTTAAATACAAGAATATATAAAAATTAAAATTATCTAATATGAGGACTTAACTCTATTTTTTTATTTCTGAGAAATAAAATTGTTTATTAATGTATTCTTTGCCTAGAAAGGAAAATGAGAATAGAGAAATTTCAGCATCTACATATCGCTTATAATCAAGTTACAATCCAAGTCTATTTAATGAATGAAAAACTTCAATATAACTATAATTAAAGGTTGAATTTAAATGCTTTTACTTGAATTTGATATAAATATTTAGAAGATTATTTTATTATAACTAAATTATCATCTTACTTCTTATTAATTAAAAAAGTTAATATTGAAATACATGAGTTAGTAGACTTATACATCTTAAATTGAGAAAATTAGTTGTGAAAAGTTCATTTGGTGACATTTTAAAGTAGGAACATAAACATTCAATTTCATATGAAAAATATAATCAACTAGAAAATATTTAGATATATTAAACCTTTGTAGATAATATAGTTGTACTTTTACAACAATATAACTTGTAAGATATGCTATACAATTACCCAAATTTTATAGTACATAATAATCATGTCATACTTAAAATTAGGTAGCTCTTTTACGTGTCCAAACTATTCTTTTATCCTTTTTGGTTTGGGTTTTGTAGGGTGCACAAGTAGCCTTACACTATCTTTGATTTTTCAAACAAAGCCAAATTTACTAATTTTACCGGTGTAAGAACTTTGCTTCGCCATGGCTTTCCTCCTAATTAAGTACTCTTGAAAAGCTTTAGAGAAGCAAAATGAGAGACTATATTCTTAGGGGGAATATATAAAATTTTAGAAATGAGATGGAAATAAGGGAATACAAGAATGAAATGGAAAAGATTAAGGGGAAAGATGAGGGATAATTTGAAAATTTTAGACATTTAGGTTTAGAAATTGGGAAGAAGCATCTAACATTAGGAAGAAGGGAGAAAGGGGGGGGGGGATGGTCTAAAGTTTAAACTTAGTATAATGTTTACATAATATGGTTTCAATCTCTATATAAAAATCCAAAACCTAACACATTTAAAAAGATTAGCATATCAAATTAATAATTCAACCATTAGATTTGTTAAAATTATTTTTTTAAAAAAAGTATCATGGCCAACTTTGAAGGTCGTTGGATATGTTTTGGTACATAATCTAGTATAATATCTAAAAAAATATACAAAACTTAATGCATTTATAAAGATAGACATATCAAATTAACGATCTAACCATTAGATTTGTTAAAATTGTTAAGAAAAGTATCATGACCAACTTTTGACGATAGTCGGATTTGTTTTGGTACATGATCGAGTATAATATCTAAAAAAAAAAAATCTAAAACCTAACGCTTTTACAAAGATAAGTATATCAAATTAATGATCCAACTATCCCATTTGTTAAAATTGCTAAGAAAAGTGTTATGACAAAATTTGAAGGTAATTGGATATATTTTGGCACATTATCTAGTATAATATCTAAAACCTAATACATTTACAAAGATAAGCATATCAAATTAATGATCCAACCATTAGATTTGTTAAAATTGCTAAGAAAAGTATTATGACAAAATTTGAAGGTAACAAGATATATTTTGGCACAAAATCTAGTATAATCTCTATAAAAATACATAAAACCTAACACATTTAGAAAGATAGGCATATCAAATTAATAATTCAACCATTAGATTTGTTAAAAGTACTAAAAAAAGTATTATGTCTAAATTTGAAGATAATCAGATATGATTTGCTATATGATTTAACATAATCTCTATATATAGCCACAAAACGTAATGTATTTACAAAGATTAGCATATCAAATTAATGATTCAACCGTTAGATCTATTAAAACTTCTAAAAAAGTATAATGATCAAATTTTAAAGTAATTGGATATGTTTTTCCACATGATCTAGCATAAATCGCTATAAAAACCTAAAACCTAATGCATTTACAAAGATTAAGATATCAAATTAACGATCCAACCATTAGAGTTGATAAAATTGCTGACAAAAGCATTATGTCCAAATTTGAAGTAATTGGATATGATTTGCCGCATGATCTAGCATAATCTCTATATAAAATTTCAAAACCTAACACATTTACAATAATTAGCATATCAAAATAACGATCCAACCGTTAGATTTATTAAAATTGTTAAAAAAAACCATATTATGAACAAATTTGAAGGTGATTGGATATATGTTTTCCAGATGATATAGTATAATCTCTATATAAAATCATAAAACCTAACATATTTATGAAGATTAGCATATCAAATTAACGATCTAACCGGTAAATTTGTTAAAATTGCTAAAAAAAAAAAAGTATTATGTCCAAATTTGAAGGTAATCGTACATCATTTTCTACATAATCTAGTACAATTTCTACATAAAAGCCCAAAACAAAACACATTTACAATGATTAGCATATCAAATTAACGATTCAATTGTTACATTTGTTAAAATTGCTCAACAAAAGTATTATGGACAAATTTTAAGGTAATCGTTAATTTACATGCATATCTTTATAAATGCGTTAATTTGGCAAGTATGAGTAATAGCATTATAAATAGTGCGATTAAAATAAACCTGTAAATATTTATGTAAAGATTTCCTTCAAAATGTTTAACAATAAAATTAAAGCCTATTTTCATTAAAAGTAACTTAAGCATATAGTTGAACATAACAATGTATAATGATAATAATAAATTATATTTGGATTAATGTCAATTATTTAAAATGATAATAAACTTAGTCTTTATTTAATTGTATCTAAAACCTCAAATGAATTACATTATAAGTTCATGTACAATTTGTAATCTCGTATAATTATTATCATTTTAACATAATAAAATTTTATTATTTTTTTTTGAATTTGTCAAATATACGTAAAGATATAAAGACGACTCAAACTAGTCTCTTTTTTGTCTCTAAATAAAAAATTAAAATTCAAATAGAGATAATGACCGTTGACTCGAAATTAGAGTCAATTTGAGACAAAAACATAAATCATGCTTTCCGTCTCTAAAATTTAGAGACAAAAAATGTAGACTCTAATTAGTCTCAAATATTAGAGATGGATTCAATAATCTCTAAAATGTCTCTATTTATAGACTAATTAGAGACGACTAGGACCGTCTTCAATTTTAGAGATGGATTTGAAATAAGAGTCAATTTAGAGACAAAAACGTAAATCATACTTTTCGTCTCTAAATTTTAGAGACAAAAAATATAGATTCTAATTAGTCTCAAATATTAGAGATGGATTCGATAATCTCTAAAATGTCTCTATTTAAAGACCAATTAGAGACGGCTAAGATCATTTCAAATTTTGAGACCAATTATTTGAATAAATGGAGTAATGAAACGGTAGAGACAAACATATTTGTTTCTAATTTATTTTTAATTTTAAACATATTAGAGACTAGTAACTTTTTTGTCACTATTTTGCCTCTAATATTAGAAACGCGTTGACTGTCGTCGCAGTTCCGACTCTATTTGGAGACAAAATTGAGATGGTTTTACTATCGTCTCTATTTTGCATCTATTTAGAGATTAAATAGAAACATATTAGTTAGAGGCGAAAAATATCCGTCTCTAATTTGTCTCTGATATTTGAGACGCATTGAGAGTCGTCGCTGTTTTGACTCTATTTTGAGACAAAATTGAGACATCATTACTTTCATTTCTATTTTGCATCTATTTAGAGACCAAATAGAAACGTTTTATTTAGAGATAAAAAATATTAGTCTTTATTTTGTCTCAAATATCCTATTTTAATTTTTTAAAAATCAATTCGTCTCCATTATATTTCAAATTGGTCTCTATTTAGAGACGAAATAATTTCATCTCAAAAGTTTCATTTCTAAATCTCGATTTTCCTATAATGAGTAGGGGACATTGAATGCAAACTAGGTTATTCCCCAACTCATTTCTTATCTGCATAAACTATTGAAAGATGGTACCACTACAAGAAAACACATTATTAGCAACGGTGTTTTGCAATGGCACAATTGTGGTCGTTAATTACCGAGACATTTGCGAAGGCAAGTAAGGAGAGGGACAATTTATTGAGAAGTTGACCAACCATAGTTGAACTCTCGCAAATACTGACGGCTTTGCGATGGACATGAGTCCCTCGCAAATGTGCGAGGGTTTTCTGAGGGAATATTCACTACAAGAAAACAACAAATTAGCAATAGATACAATGGCCAAATCTATTGCTAATCGAGTTTAGCGATAGATTAGCGATGAATTAAGACCATCGCTAAAACGGGCATCACAATTTGTGACGGAATGAAAATTTGTCACAAATAGTGACAGATCTGCGATGATAATTTAATTGATGATATTATAATTAAGTTTATAATTAACATAGTGACGGAAAAAAGAATTTATTTAAAAAAATTAATTAATTTAGAGACAGTAAAAAATTTTAATTTTTTAAAAAATAAATTAATTTAGCATTGAATTTGCGACGGTAAAAAAATTTTTATTTATAAAAAATTAATTAATTTAGCGAGGATGTGACGGCAAAAAATATTTATTTAAAAAATTAATTAATTATCTACTCGGCCCTAGCAATGGCAACTGGGCCGGCGTGTCGGGTCGGGCCCACTCAACAGACCGAGCATTGTGCGCCGGTTTGAGCCTAGAGCCGGTCCGGGCCAGGGGGTAAAATCCCTGGCCAGCCACGGGCCGGCCTGCTTGGGCCCGCGGCCCGCCTGAGAGAGCCGTTACCCAATGGCTCTCTCTAGTTTTTTTTTAAAAATTTGGTCCTTTAATTTTTTGTTTTGTAATTTAGTCCCTAAAACGGTTGAATTATTATTTTTTTTTGCAATTTGGTCCCTAACCCCCAAAACTCTATAAATACCCACCAATTCAACCCAAAACTCATCAACACTCTCCAATTCTCTCAAACTCTCTCCAATTCTCTCTTATTTCCATTCATTTTTCTCTCATAATCCTTAAATTTATTCATTTTCTCTACAAAGAGTATTAGAATAGAATTTATTTTTGTGTTATACTTTTTCAATTCTTCAAGAAAATCTTCATATTTTGGAAGATTGTTGAGTAGCGGAATAATGGATACAAGAAGTTAAAAGCTCAACAAAGTATTGTTATTCTTGAATCTTGGTCATCAACAAGTTAGTATTTCTTAATCTTACATTCTTTTATTTTAGCTTTATTAGTTGTTTATTTGTTTTAGTTATTTGTTTAATTTTTAAATTAATTTTTTATTTATATTTTTCAATTCTCTTATTTCATTATTTGTTAATACTTTTTTTTTTGAACTTTTATTTGAATTTTGATTGCTTGTTTTTTTTTTTTTAAGAAATAATGGATCCAAATCAATATCATCATTTTTCTTCATCCTAATCATCTGCACATTTGGATTTTAATATAGATCCAGCTTTGAATTTAATAAATAATGAAATATGTAATGAAGATGAAGGTCCTAGTAGGCCAAGTGTTAGTGTTTCATAATTACAATCAACTCCAATAATTAATCCCGACGCATCTAATATAGGTGAGGATGATGTTGAAACAACGGATGTTACAACTAAAGCAAAAACATCTATGGTTTGGATTTTTTTTTAAAAAAGATAATGATAGTGATAGGGCAACATGTAAAATTTGTAAAGCGGTATATGCACATAAGAAGGGAGGAGGGACGGGAACATTAGTTAGACGTATGAAAAGGTCACATAATGATTAGTTAGAAAACTTACTTAAACAACAACAAATACGTACTACAGGAGGTCAAATGGTTGGTAATTTTCAATATGATCATAGAAAAAATAGAAATGCATTTGCTAAAATGATTGTTCAAACTAAATTACATTTTAATTTTGCAGAAAATCCACATTATGAACAATATATGCAAAATAATTGCCAACCAGCATGGAAAAGAATTCCTAGAACAACATTAAAAAATGATATAATAAAGATATATAAAGAAATAAAAGAGTATCTAATTGCTATGTTTGATTCTTGTAATTGAAAATTTGCTCTTACTTGTGATGGTTGGACTGCAATTACTAATGAATCTTATTTATGCATTACATGTCATTGGATAGATCATGATTGGTTATTACAAAAAAGAACTATTTGTTTTAAATTATTTGAATATCCTCATGTAGGTAGTAGTATAGCTAGAATTATTACTCAAACATGTCGTGAATATAGGATTTTAAATAAAATTATTTCTATTTCTTTAGATAATGTTTCAAATAATGATTCTGCCATAACAATTTTAAAAAATACTATGAATCCTATGTTAGATGGTATTTTATTTTATACTAGGTGTGCTTGTCATATACTTAATTTATGTGTTAAAGAATGATATAAATATATTGATGATATTGTGAATATAATTAGAAATGTTGTTTTATTTATTAAAACCTCATCAACTAGGCAACAAAATTTTAAGGCATTATGCCGAGAACAAGGTGTATCTTTTAAAAAAATTAGATTAGATAGTAAAACTAGATGGAATTCAACTTTAGATATGTTTGAAAGTGTTATACCTTTTCAAAACCAATTTATTGAATTTTGTAATAGTAATAATTTTCAACCTCCACTAACTGAAACTCATTTTGAAAATTGTACTGCACTTTCAACATTTTTATTTACTTTCAAAGAAGTTACTGAACTTTTATTGGGATCTTATTATCCCACTACTCATCATATTCTTCCAACACTTGTTAAGGTAGCACATATTTTTTGTGAATATATGTATCATCCCCAATATGGTTTTTTTATGAGAAGTGTGTTTGAAAAATATAAAAAATATTATGAAGACATTCCTATTTTATATTGTATGGCATTGTGTATGGATCCTAGAGTAAAGACGCCTGGTTTTCATAGTATTATTGAATATTTATATGAAACATTAGATTTTGATGAATCACAACCACTTAAACAATGTATGATAAAAGATAAAAAAAAATAAATAATAAATAAATAAAACAGCTAAAGCTTTATCTGACATGTATAATTTGTATGAGTTTGAGTCTTCTTATCTAGTTCTCCTAGTTTAAGTAGGCAAACTTCATCATCTAGTAGTCACTTTCAACCTCCACAAAAATCTACCTCATCAATTTCATCAGTATTTAATCCATTGGATATTGTGAAACGTCAAAAAAGATTGACTACTACCTACAACGAGATGGCAATTTACGAGATGCAGCCCTTGGTAGAAAATGAAGATCAGCATTTTGATATTTGTGGTTGGTGGAAGGCTCATGTAAGTCAATACCCCATTTTATCTAAAATGGCACGTGATCTTTTGACACCACCAGTCTCTACAGTGCCATCGAAAAGCGTTTTCAGTGAGAGCGCTCGAACAATCGATGAAAGAAGATCTCGATTGGCTCCTCAAACTTTGGAGATGTAAATGTGTTGTAGTAGTTGGTTTGCAGTCGAAGATAGGACGGCTAATTCGTGGATTATTGATGATGACTCAGATGATGAATGGGGTGAACCAAGTAGTTAGTTTAGTATTTTTGTAATTAGAAATTTAGGATAAGTAATATTATGTATTTAATTTTATTTTTAGGATATTTATTATATTTTTAAAATTTAATCATTGTAATATTTTTAAGAGGTTTAGGCATCAAGTCCCCCTCTTATGTAATTTTTATTTTATTAATTAATAAAACAGGTAGGGGTCCAAGCCAAACCCCCACCACTTTAAGGTGGCTTTTTTATAATTTTAAAAAATTATGTTAAGTAGGAAAAAAAAAAGAATAAGCCACGGGTTGACCCGCGGGCCACACGGGCCAAGGTCCCGGTCCGGTCCGGTCCGGTCCCAAGGCCTCTGGCCCAAGGATCAACCCGTGGCTTAAAAATAAATTTATTTTCAGATTTTGCATGGTCATCACTAATTAGTAACGAATTTGCGACAACTTTCAATTTAATTAGTGCTAATAAAAAATTAAAAAAAAAGTCGTCACAAATACGTCTCTAATTAGCGATTGCTAAATGTCTGTTGTTAATCCATCGGTAATAGGAACGGATGAGATACGAATTTTAAAAAAAATAAATTTATTTTCAAATTTTTTACTCTCGTTGCTGTTCCGTTGCAAATTAGCGACAGCCCAGAAGCCGTTGCAAATATCCATCGCTAATTATCATTTTTTTTTTGTAGTGGTTGTGGCCCTCGTAAATTAGTAGCTAAGTCCTCACTAATTAGCGAGGGCTTAGCTGTGACCATAAATTTTTTCTCCAAAAATTTATTGGCATATTGAAACGAAATTTTGTAGCTAAGCCCTCGCTACTTAGCGAGGGTTTAGCTATGTTCATGAATTTTCTTCAAAAAATATTTTAGAATAATATGATAATATGGCTATTGCTAAACCCTCGCTAGCGAGGGCTTAGCTATGTTCATGAATTTTTCTTGAAAAAATATTTTAGAATAATATGATAATATGGCTATAGCTAAACCCTCGCTAATTAGCAAGGGCTTAGCTACAGCATTAAAATTTTTCTTAAAAAATTTATTGACATTTTAAGATAAGGGGTCGTAGCTAATCTTTCTCTAATTAGCGATTCTAAGATGAAATTCTGTAGCTAAGCCCTCGCTGATTAGTGAGAGTTTAGCTACGGAAATGAATTTTTCCCAAAATATTTTTTTAGAATATTAGCATTAAAAAATAATTTTGAAATATCCTTCACTTTTCCTCTTAATGTGTCTAACCGAGTGTTTAATTGAGATGTGTTTTAAAATGTATATGTCGTTATATAATAATGATATATATGTCAATATGCTTGACATGTTAGATAATTGATATGTATGCATAGTTAATATAGTTATATAATATATAGATATATTAGTGATTATAATTGTATGTGTATATATGGATACTAGTTGTGTATGTTATATACTAATATATAAATATGCATGCGTCAATTTGTATGTGTGTGTGTGTGTATTTATGTATGAACTTTTTCCTATCCAAATATTTTTAGATTATTTCCTATACAAATACGTAGCAAAGTATACATGATGATAATATATTCATGTTTAATTATGTAACTTAATAAGAAAATAATACCTGAAATTTTGTTCAATTTTAACTAGATTAATATTAACAAGTAAAAATTAACAAAAAAATTATAAATTTAATAAATATTTTTCTATTGATAATATATTTTTTATTAAAAAAGATTAAAATTGAGACAAAAGAATTTGTTATCAAATAAAATACCTAATAAGTAATTTATTATTTAATTTTGAGTTTAGGATTATAAAAAATTCATATAACTTACATGAAATTGAGTAAAAATTAATATTTAGCCTTATATATATATATATATATATATATATATATCTATCTAAATGAAATTAGGAAAATAGAGAGATGAAAAAATAAATTATTTTTTTTACTGTCGCTAAACCCTCGCTATATGTGAGGGATTAGAGACGGAAAAGAGCCCGTAGACAATATATAGGCATCTGTAGCTAAACCCTCTCTGTTTGCGAAAGTTTAGCAACGAAATATGGCCCTCGCTAAATTCACTTCAAGTCTTTTCCCTTTCTTTCCTTCTTCCTTTCCCGGTCACCCTTTTGAATTTTTTTCTATCTGCGATTTTCTTCTGCAATTTCATTCCACAAGGCGGCCAATAATTCCTTACTCCTTTTGTTCGCTTATGAATACCCGCCATTAACCTCCTCTCACATCTTTGTTTTACCTGCAATGAATCTCCTCTTCAGTCCACTGCTGCTAAAACCTAACACAAAATCCACTTTCTTCGGTTGAGAAATGAAAAAAATCCCAGCATTTCTTTCTTTTGAGTACGGAGCTGCCATTACCTTGAGATAGAGTCGTTTATTGCTACCGTGTTTTTTTTGGGGGGTGGGGGTAGGGGTTTGTTTTTGCCAATTTTGTCACTTATTGTTGTTTAATTATGAATTTGTTTGATGGGTATGAGGTGTATTTGATATGGGTTTTTAATAATGATATTTCTCTCGATTTCATATTTCCCAACACAGAGCTCAGGTTAAGAGAGTAAATAGAGGACGTTGGTTTAGTTGAAATTATTGTCTTGGAAAATCATGTGTGCTTTTGGTTGTCATGAACTATACATAATTTTATAAGTTGCAGAATGTAATTGCATATGGGTTTGGGGTTCTAGAGGTTGAATTATCTTCTATTTTGGTTATAGTGTCAAAGTTTAGTATAATACAAATTACAGACACCTGGATTAATAAATTCGGCTAAGCAAACACATGATCTTAGTCATCTTCATAATGGGATACTGGGGCAAGCATAATCACTTAAAAGCATGTTCCCCATTTTGAGATTGTCTTTTCAAGCATTGTGAATAAATAGACACTTGCTTTGTTGAAAACACCAAGTATGAAAACATATAGGACAAAAAACCTTTTCAATTTACAAACCAATAGAGCAAGATGGTTACTGGATGAAGATTATAAGTATTAGGAGGAAAGAGATATTCTACAATAGCATTATCGAACAAAAGCTTTGTTGTTCAGTTTGCTATTGTGATAAAATATTTGATAGAAGAACTATGATGTAGTATTATCCAACAAAGGAAACATTGTACCTTCGGTATCAAAGTGAATATTGATATTAATAACCATATCCAGTTATATCATAAAACAACAGCTTTTCTTCTTTCTTATATTTTGTCCTTTGGACCTTTCACCATATATAGCGAACAATTAAAATGGCTATCCAGAATGCTATGGTGACTAGGATGGGGAATAAAATTCTAAAATCAAGGCAAACCATTCCAATGCATAGACTATTAGAGAGGGATAATATCATACACTAGTATAAATATTTTTTTTTAAAAGAAATTCTTGTCTTTTCTAATAGGACTGGTACAATATGATATTACTATTTTTGTGAAACTAAAAAAAATAACTTATAACACATAAGATATATTCAGCACATAATAAAAAACCCGTGACCTTTATAAGGTGTCTTCATCTCCTCCCTTTTGCAATTGTTTTCTTTTGCTACTTTTTCCCTTTATTGCAGTTCTTGGATTGTCTGAATTTGTTGGTTTTTTAATGCCTAGCTCCTAATTCGATGCAATGGTTGGTCTTGATAGAAAATTTCCAAGATTTTGCTCATTTTTATGTTCCTTTTGGTGGGGGCTGTGATCTTTCATTTTAGTATTAAGACGTATTATTGTTTTTATATGTTTGTATTTCTTGGGTGTATATGTGAATGTGTTTATGTCTTGAGCCTTTCTAGTACCTAAAGAGAGAGAGAGAGAGAGAGAGAGAAGAATACATCTACATATGGATATACATACTAATATTTTGTTTAATGGCTGCCTTTCATCATTGAGCTTTGCTTGGACAATGGTGTAACTAGTGGACTAATATAGCACTGCGAGTACATAGGATATAAACATATTTAAGTATCTACTATGCTAGCTCTATGTGTGTTAAGAATATTTGTAGAAGATAAAAGATTTCACCTACATTTATATATACATACATGTAGATACATTCCTCCATTTTTAACTATTAGCGTTGTCTACAATGTAAAGTGTCGTACTACAAGAAGGTTAGGGTTAAGGTACTTCATATTTAGCTCTGCTTATCCACAAAAGGTACATTGCTTTCTACGTTTTCTGCTTTCTTTTATGGCTGTGGAATTATGGGTTTGTTATTCATTTCGTTGTTGCATTTTTAGATTTAATTGAGTTGTTGTCCATTTCTAATTGGAGATTGAGTTGTAAAGGTGATGGGGAGGCTATTAGATATTTATTTGGTGGTGATTTGATTGGTGGTTTGTTGTATTGTGTTGGTTTGAAGTGTAGTTGGTATGAATTATATGTGGATAATTGTTGTGGTTGAATTTTGAATGGCCCTAGTGCCTGGAAAACGTCTATTTTTAAAGGGAGATGAAGCTGAAATTTTCCCTTGCACCACTTCATTTTAAATAACAATTTAGATATTGAATTCACAAATTGTCTATCTCTAAATTGATAATTCCAAGTTGCCAGTTTCATTTACTTGCTAGTGGTTTTTCCCAAGGGAACTATGGTCAGTCACGACAAGTTGTTTACAAAGTCCTACAAGTTTTTTATATTCCTAGTTCCTCTTTGATCTATATATATATATATATATATATATATATATATATATATATTATCAATTTTGGTGCTACATTGGATAGATTTATGCACCCTACCCTATTTTATCAACTGCCTGCTGAATGTTCCCTTTTTTTTTTCTCTCAGGTTGGTTCAATAACTGGATTAGCATTAGCTGTTACATTATTTCTTTGTTTTGGAGCACTATCCAACTTATTTAGTACAGATTTAGAAGTCTTGGAAATTACCTGATCTGATGATAAGTTTTGAATTGAATTTGATTCACACTTTCAGTCCCTTTATATATATAAAAAAGAAAGCACTTCTAGTGTGGATCTGATCATTCGTGCAAAGTATATTGGGTCTTCTTGAACATTTTTGTGTTCAACAACGATTGTTTATCATCAGAAACCCATGTATGATGCATATTTTTGTTGAAATTTGTGTTTGATTGTCAAAAACAGAGTTAAACAAAACTTCATTTTCTTTTTATGGATAACATATTGAATAACTTGTTGATTGCATTTGATTGTGGTTATTGCCTATGGTTGAGAATATGTGACATTTTTGCTGCTATAAATTGATATATCAGGTGCATAGTATATAGGGTATTTTTCAACATTTATAAATGGATAAATTGACATTTTTTCCATGTGGATCTCATCATTTGTGCAAAGTATATCGGGTGTTCTTGAACATTTTTGTATTCAACTACTATGGTTTACCATCAGAAGCCCACTTAAGATGCATAAATCTATAGGATTAAAATCTAGACTCAACTTTAACTTGTCAATGCTAGAATTTTGGTTTCTTTATATGTAAGTCCCTTAAATGGAGATTTTTATAATATTATACATATATTTACACACATTCCTCGATTTTTAACCATCATTATTGTCTAAAATGTAGTGCTTGACAGTACAGGAGAGTGTTTTACTGAGGTGCTTTATCTAGTAACTTTGCTTATCAGGTCAAAAGATACATGAGTTTATACGTTTCAACTTAAAATTACATATGTTTAACTTATATGAATGGATCTCTGTGAATGATGAGTGATCATTCTCCATGAGTGATAGGTGATCACTTCCTGTGAGTTATGGGTGATCATTCATCATGGGTAATAGGTGATTACCCTTAGGATAGTTTTATTGAATAATTGATGTGACATATGATGATTTTTTGTGCATTTTGTTAAATGTTGGCTGATTTTGTGGTGGTTTAGTACCTAGAAAATGTCCAATTTATAGGAAAAACTCTACCAAAATTTTTATTGGGCATCTTGAACTGCTAGATAAATAGTCATAACCTTTATTAAGCATCCTTAAATGTCTTGTAGATTATTTTAACACTAAACTTGAGGGTTATCTCCAAATCCACCCTAAACCCTAAACCTCAAACCTTAAATATGGAGCTATTTCGTTGGGCCGATGAACATAGTGCTAAGATCCAATCCAACATGGAGTATAAGTGTCAGATCTACTTATCAGACACCCTATCGAGACTGTGGAGAAAGACCTCGACTGGCTAGTCTTCCTCCTAGATCGACGCTCAATATTGGGAGGTGATGCAGCAGCATTGGAGCACACAAGAGTTTCAGCGGGTCTCCTCTGCTACTCGGAGGAATAGGGTCAGACCACCTCTACTCATACTGGAGGCTCGGTCTAGTTCATTGTTCACGAGGACTGTATAACACTTTTTTAAATTATTCATAGAATTTGTATTTATACTTCATGTAAATAATTTTGAAGTCAATATTTTTATGAATCAATTTCCTAATTGCAGCGTCAGAAGATGGACACTAACTTCGACAATATCGAATGGTACAAGAAGCTGCACATGTTTCAGAGTGGAGAGAGAGATAGTATGCCCGCAAGCGCTCTCGCGAGATATTGGTAATAATTTATAAATTTATACTTTTAGAATATTTTTTTGGTTAATTACAGTTTATGTTATAAAATACTAATTTCGAAATCAATTTTAGGAGGATGTGATGGCTGCCAAGGAGCGTTTTACTCAGACATCTTTCTTTTCATCTACTAATGTTACCTCTTCTGTCATTCCAGACGAGAGGGCTCTATTTATACAGGTGACAGGCGGGCACAATCGAGGACGGGTGTATGGACCGGGCTCCGAGGCTTCACGAGTCAGACAATAGCTCTAACATTGTTCCATGCCATTCACATCCTCTACACCCATTGAGATAGAGGATATAGTAGAGAGGAGGGTTGAGGAGAGGGTGCATCCAGTGAGAGAGGAGTTGAAGAACGATTTCGAGAAGAAGGTGGATCAGATGCAAAATCAAGTTACTGGATTTCATACACTAATATTAGAGAGGTTCGGTGTATAGCATCCACCATTGCAGCCGATTCAGGGAGATAGTAAGGCGGACGAGACAGGGGACATTTTTATTCCTCCCCTGGATCCTTACCATTCAATACATTCTCATCCTCATTCTCCACCCCCTCCTTCTTTAGCTAGCGCCACTATTCCCATAGTGTAGGGATTTTATTATACATATTATTATGTATATTATATTTTTATTACATTACACATTTGTAGTTATAAATGATTTTTTTTATTATTGAATGATTATTTTTATTTCAATTTAATGAGACCAATTTTATTTTGAATTTAAATTGGTATGACATATATTGTTTGATACATGGTACAAGGGGTTTAAAATAATTAATAAATGGGCCCTGTAATAGGAAAAAGAGATTAGGTATAGATTGGCAAGGGCAAGCATAGGTGACGGTTTAGCTATGAAAAAATGATTTTTGGCTAAAATTAGCCTAACAAATTAGCTAAGGTTTAGCTACGGACCGTCGCTAATCCTTAGCAAAGTTTGCTAGGATTTAGCGACGGTTTGGTAACTCATGGCTAAAGTAGAATTATACTCTATTACTAAACCCTATCTACGTTTGCGAGGGTTTATTTGCTACTGACATAATAAACCGTCGCTGCACCATCATACTATTAGCGACAGGCGGTAATATCGGCAATTCGAATTATTTTTGTGCCGTTGCTACACACTTACTAATATGAAGTTTGACTCCTACCTGTCTTGCGATATGTGCTCGCAAAGTCGTCACTATTGGCGACGGATTTTTCGTGCTGTCGCAAATGTTTTATTTAGCGACTAGCATTTTTGTTACTGCTTTTTACGTAGCTATTCCATCACCAAGTGTTGTTAGTGGCGGAATAGCCGTCACTAATGTCTTGTTTTCTGGTAGTATACTATTCCATGCAAATATTTATATATACAAAATTGAATGCATACATTTTATAGATGTTTGACCGAGCTTTAATCATCTTTGTTGATAAGAAAGATAGCCATAAATATGTGTTCATTCAATGAATACTTGACTATGTGTAAAAACTTTGAGGATATAGGACAAAAACAGAATTGTAGTAAAGCATAAAAAAACTGCTATGAAACAGAATTGCTATTAAACAACTACAATGTGCTTTGTCAAATCAGCTTTTTTTCAATGTTTTAGACTTGCAAATGGTTTTCTCTGAAACATTCTAATATTCAATTAGCATTCACACAATGTTTTACCTATTGCTCTATTTCACAATAGTACAAATAGATGGAGAATGGGACTTTGAATGTAACCCAGCTTATTCCCCAAATCATTTGACTCATTTGTTATTTGCATAACCTGTTAAAACAGAACTACTACGAAACAACTGCAATGAACTTTGACAAGTCATGTAAATAGGTATATTGAAAGTATAGATGAAGTATCTAGCAATAACTTATGATCAGTACATGAAAAACATTTGTTAGAAATTTTACAATTAGGATATGATAGGAGCTAAATTAGTCATATTTTTCCTAGTTATTTCAGGTTCATTTGTAATACATTTTGTTCAATAACTAGTCACATTCTTTCATATTTGAGATTTTATCTTTGGAAAGGTATTTTGTTCATCATTACAGATTTTTAAGGTAAAACGAAATAAAAACATCGCAAAACAGAGAAGAGGCAACACCGGTTAGGGCTCTAGAACCAGTGCCGGCCGTGCACTGTTGAAACGAAATTCGAAGCGACAAAAAAAATGGTGGAACAGAACAAAGGTGGCGCCGGCTGTGAAGCTGAAATCGGCGCCGGCTGCATTCTGGAACACATTGTGCAAAATTCAAAGAAAAATCGATGAACAAGTGGAGATGTAGAACACAACCGGTGCCGGTTCTGAGAGCCAAGGCAGTGCCGGTTCTGAGAGCCAAGGCAGTGCCGGCTGTGCGCTGGAGTTAAGACGGTGCTTGATTTTTTCTACGCGGTTTTTGGTAATCTATGGAGTTTTAGTATCTTCCAACTTCTACTCGGCCAAGAATTTTGTACCTATGAGTTTAAGCACTTCCTAAGCCTATAAATAGATGAAAAACACAAGGAAAAATGGAAGAATTCATTGATCATCATAGAAAATCACTCAATCAAAGGAGGAATTCTTCAATTCAAGGAGAGTTGTACAAGAAGGTCTTCAAAGAAAGAAGAAAGAGGCTTGTCTATGAGTGCTTTCTTTTAGTTTGTTTTCTTTTTCTTGACAATGATGTTTTAATTATTTTATTGTAATTCGACATTTTTTTAGACATTCATGGTTTTTAGAGTTATTTGATATTTTGATTAATTGATTGTTATTCTTGGAATTTAATTACTCGTGTTTATTACAAGATTAATTGATTGTGGCTTTCCGTTAACTTGCTTGAAAATAGGGTTGATGGTAGTTCAATTGATTGATTTCATATTTGTTGTCTTTTAACTTGCCTGAAAATGGGGTTAGTTGCTAAGAACAGAGTAATTAAAGGTTAATTGATATCTACCAGAGTATGGATTCAATTGGTTAATTTCATGGGTTAAGTTTGCCTGAGAATGGGACTTAATCAGAGAATTGTGTTTAATGCATCTTTTGGGTAAGACTAGTTGAGATAGAGTATGTGATACTAAGTTATCTAGAAGATAGGGATTCATAGATTGGGAAAGAAGTGAGTCTACTTTAATTCTCCATGATGCCAAGAGAATAATTAGTTATGATGAAGGTTAGATACTTCAAGATCATGTTTGTCTAAGCAATGGCTCAAGTTACATAAATCTACATCCTTGACATGTATATATTTTTATTTTATTTTATTTTATTTTATTTTTATTTATTTTTCACTTTATCGTGTCGGTTAAACAATGAAAGAAAGGTGATTAATGTCTATTTGTTCCTTGAGGATCAACACTCGTTTGAACCCTATACTTGGTTAATGATGAGTACGCTTGCTCATATATGTGATTTGGGTTGAACGTTTTAATTTAAACTTGATTGGGAATGTGCTTAGTTTTTGTATAATTTTTACACCCAAGTCCGAACACATCAGGATAACAACACTTTGTGAATATATTTATTGCACCTCTTTCCTCATTTCAGATGTCATTGGCATGATAACAGGAATGTCACCTATTGAACAAAGGACTCAAATGGGACACCACATTGATTTACAATTTATAACTATTAAGGATCACAAGTAAGTCTCCCTATGTTTGAATTCCTGCATATATATTTATGCACACACACACACACACACACACACACACACACACACACATTAATTAATTAATTTATAACTGCAGTGGAAAGAGTTACGAGCAACATTGTGGAAGGAACATGCAAATGCTATACAATGCACAATAGTTCTTAGTAGCCAAACTATACAGGTTGGAATTTTTACATCAATAATAATGAAGAATGATCAAGGAAATGCATCAATATCAAGCAATAGTGCAACAAAGATTTATATTGACTTGCAAATATCTAAGGTTGACAATTTTTGACAAATGAATGTGGATTTCTCTATCTGTCACCCCTCCATTTTAAAATACTTGTTCATAAAACCTTTTGTACACATATTAAGAGCATTAAAAATAATATTACAATTTAGATAAAGTTCCTATTCTACCCAAAAGCTATTGGTTGGTAAAAATTCTCAAGAAGTAAGAAAAAGCAAGAGTTTTAGAAAATTATATAATTGACTTAGAATAAATAAGGATAAAATATCATTAATTATAGAAATATGTATATCAACATTTATTTTGAAACAAAATAAAAAAGTTTCATAAACAAGCATTTTGAAGCGGATGGAGTATATGCAAAAATATATTCAATATCATGATCATAAAATGGCATTTTCCTCTTTATTATTTAAATAGGTGTGAAGATAATCACAAAACAGAAATAGCAATAGAAGATAATCATTCTGTAAGACTGTTGAAAATGTATTGAGAACTTATAGCCTGCTAAATTCATATGATATATATGATAAAATGGAGTATAGATGACTTGAAATATATAATTATTGATTGAATAAATAGCTGCCCTAATACATTTGCCTTACTGCTGGTGTAAAGGTAAAAGTTTTAAAACTTCTAGCTTAACATTATGCTCTGACATGGTCTATTGAAATATGGCTTATTTTGGCTTATTTCAACATTTTAGATCTGCACATGGTTTTCTTGGTAAATATTCTGAAATATTAAATTAGAAATCCCATAATGTTTATCTATTGTTCTTTTTCACAAGAGTAGAAAGATAGAAAGTAGAGGACTTTAAATGTAAACTAGGTTATTCCCCAACTCATTTGACTCATTTGTTATCTACATAAACTGTTGAAAGATGGTAGTACTCCATGTAAATATTTATATATACAAAGTTGAATGCATACATTTTATAGATGTTTGATCGAGCTTTAATCATCTGTGTTGATAAGAAGGATAGCCATAAATATGTGTTCATTCAATGAATACTTGAATATGTGTAAAAACTTTGAGAATATAGGACAAAAACAGAATTGTAGTAAAGCATAAAAAAAAACTACAATGCAATAGAACTGCTATTAAACAACTACAATGTGCTTTGTCAAATTGGCTTTTTTCAATGTTTTAGACCTGCACATGGTTTTCTCTGAAACATTCTAAAATATTCAATTAGCATCCACACAACGTTTTACCTATTGCTCTATTTCACAATAGTACAAATAGAGGGAGAATGGGACTTTGAATGTAACCCAGCTTATTCCCCAAATCATTTGACTTATTTGTTATTTGCATAAGCTGTTAAAATAGAATTGCTATGAAACAGCTGCAATGAACTTTGACAAGTCATGGAAATAGGTATATTGAAAGAATAGATGACGTATCTAGCAATAACTTATGATCAATACATGAAAAACATTTGTTAGAAATTTTACAATTATAATAACAGAACTTTGTGAATATATTTATTGCACCTCTTTCCTCCTTCCAGATGTTATTGTCATGATAACAGGAATGCCACCTATTGAACAAAAGACTCGAATGGGACACCATATTAATTTACAGTTCATAACTATTAAGGATCACAAGTAAGTCTCCCTATGTTTGAATTCATGCATACATACATATATATATATATATATATATCCACATACATACATACATACATACATACTTATTTAATTAATTTATAACTGCAGTGGAAAAAGTTATGAGTAACATTGTGGAAAGAACATGCAAATGACTACTAAAATACTGGTCAAATATGACGGCGGAGAAGTCATCGTATTTGATAGTGGTACCATCGTATTAGCTTAGAATGACGGCTCAATGACGGTTACACGACCGTTATAAATACCTCTGTCGTTTTAGCTATAAGATGGCTTAAAAAACCGTCGTATTAGCGTAATACGATGGATAACTACGACAGCTTCCAAAAGCGCCATTCTTAATCAGGTGAAGGTTTAATGTAATAGTTTTTTCAACCGTCATATAAGATTCTAAACCGTCGCATTTGTCCACTTAAAATGACGGTTGAAGTCATCGTATTTGTCACTTAATACAATGGTTTAGGACATCATATTAAGCTTACATTAATACGATGCTTTGAGTTGTCCTATTTATGATCCAATACGATGGTCTGAACTGTTGTAGTTTACAACAAATGCGATGGTTTTGGCTGTCGTATATGTTTGAGTATGCTGACAAATACGACGGTTTTAGGGCATCGTATTTGATCTTTTTTAAAAAAAAAAAACTATTTTCCTTATTTTACCTTATCTACCTGCAATTTCAAACCAAAACAACACAATCAACTCATTCAAGCCACAAACACAATCAACACCAATCACACAATCTCCTTTATGACAAACAAATCAAAACCAATCTTCTCAACCATCAAATTATAAATAATCCATAATCTCCTTAAAAAGAAGTAATATTATATATAGGAAATAGAATATATTTTTCCTACAATAGGAAATATGAAGTTTCCCCTATAAGTACACGTTTTCCAGGCGCTAAGCCATCTCAAGATATGTCAAGCATTCAAGTTGACAAATAAAAAACTCATTCAACACAATCGAAATTCCTAGAAATAAATGCTGAGGAGAAGATTGCTTGAAAACAATATTAGAAACTAAAAAGAAGCATTCATGACCATTGAAGGCTGTTTAACAGTGTATTCCATTATTTAACTAAGAAATTATCATGTTTCTTTAACACTAGAGTCTGGACAGCTAGCAATATGAAACAGGTAAGGTAAAAGTAGCCAGCTTTAGTAGGATTTGAATGTAAAGGCAGTGCATGACCAGTAAACCCAATGCCAACTCTTCTAGGACAAAAAGGCAAGGTTGAACATTAATATAGAAGTGTCATCTTAATGCACAAAGCAAATTACATCTATGAAATAAGCATAGTACTTGATTCATTGTCAATTATTTGATATCCTAGTGAAACAATTACTAATACTCAACGTTGACAAATGAAAGGACCAGAAACAGCACATATTGAATATACAGTAATATTCTTAGAGCATGTTTCGCAACTATAATACAACTTCTCTTTTAACATCCTTCTCAAGTGACTTCTTCTTGGAAATATTTAACTTTTACAAAAACTTGTTCCACCTTCCATCCATTGTCCAAAAACTACAGCCAATTTTTACCTTGTCATTAGAAACACAAAATCCTCAATCACGAGTACCAACTAAATCTCATCCCAGAAAGGACAAATAAAAATATTACCAAAATAACATGAAGACAATTAGAAGGACATCGAAAAACCAATGAATTAGCTCAGTCAATTATTCAAGTTCTTCAATTGGCCAATTAATAAACAATGGAAACCATAACCTTTGGAATTAGGCCTTAATGATGAAAATCAAGAATTTACAGCAATGGTTCTAAAACTTAAAATAATAAGAGAGATAAAATATACAAATCTAAGTGCGATACCAGAGCTTACCGAAGAAGAAGGAATCACACCAGAGAAGAAATGGGCAAAATGCAAGTGTCATGCCGGAGAAGCAGATAAAGTGAAAAACATGGCGCCGAAGAAGCAAAAAAGAGAAAATTGATGGCTCCGTGCCAGTCAAAGCAAAATGGAAATAATACGCCAAAGAAGATGGAATTGGGCCAGAGAAGACGGAATTGAGCTGGAAAAGGTCGCAGCACAGAAGTGGAAAAGGGTTTTTTCTTTAGCAGAAATGGCAGAAGGGAAATATTGGTCGTATTAAATATGTTTGAAACAAATACGACGGTTACATCATAACTGTCGTATTAGACTTACCAAATACAATGGTTAAATTATAACTATCGTTTAATGTCACCACATATGACGGTTACTACGTAACCTTCGTATTAATCATTATCAAATACGATGGTTATTATCACCGTCATATTAGATTATTAAAAAAACTCACATTTTTTACTTGAGGCTTATTTTTATTTATATGTACATATATATATATATATATATATTATAAATTTTACTAAGGTGACAACTATATGTATATTACTAATGTAAATAAAATTATATAAATTTTACTTTTACAATAATAATTATATACATACAATGTCTATGTATGAATGAATTAATAATTAAGATAGTATTACACACACACACACACACACACACATGTTTGTAATTGAAAATTTATTTATAATTGTGTTATGTAACATATTAATTTAATATTCACTAATCAATGAAGGATATATTATGGTGCATGTAAACATATAATATAATTAATTAAATGAAATTCCATTTTAGCTCTTTAATACAAATATACGACAACATAAGATGTTTACAAAATTTTAATTGACAAGCTAATGATATAATAATTAGATGTATTTGTAAAGTTAAACAAGTTTAGTGACCAAATTTGAATGTCATTTGCCTTATTTTACCACATTTTCGAGTTAATGTCTCTATAATAGTAAGAAAATCTAGTACAATTACAAATGTAAGGATATCAAATTAATGATCCAATCGTTAGATTTGTTAAAATCATTACCAAAAGCATTGTGAACACATTTCAAAATAATCAGATAAAATTTGAATTATTTTTTAATGATTTTATTATAAATAGACTAAAGACAACGACAACTACCGTTGTATTAGGATGTTATAAATGACGGTTCAAAGTTTCGTCTTATTACTTGCCATTATATTAGACACAGAAAATAATATCAGCCAAAATTTTGTTGACAAAATAAGACGGTTAGAAATAACTGTTGTATCAGTTTGGTATTATATGACAGTTTAAAATAACCATTGTATTAGGTTTTAACAATTACAACGGTTCGAGTAAACCGTCGTATGTTGTTGAATTAATACGACAGTTATGCTATAACCGTAGTATTAATTTAATACGATGATTATGTCACCGTCGTATATATTAGCCAATTACGACAGTTTTGTGAACGTTGTATTAATGTTCGTCGCATTTGCCCCTTTTTTTGTGGTGCATGTTACACAATGTGCAGAGGGTCTTAGTAGCCAGACTATGCAGGTTGGAATTTTTACATAAATAATAATGAAGAATGATCAAGGAAATGCATCAATATCAAGCAATAGTGCAACAAAGATCTATATTGACTTGCAAATATCTAAGGTCGACAATTTTCAACAAATGTATGTGAATTTCTCTATCTACCAAAATAGTACTCCCTCCATTTCAAAGTACTTATTTATGAAGCCTTTTGCAACAGATTAAAGGCATTGAAAATAATAATATAATTTAAATAAAGTTTCTATTCTACCCATTAAAAACACGACAGCTATTGCTTGGTAAAAATTCAGAAGAAGTAAGAAAAACAAGAGTTTTAGAAAGTTGTATAATTGACTTAGAATAAATAGGGGTAAAATAGCTAGAAACTAATTATTAATTCTAGAAATATGTACATAAACATCTATTTTGAAACAACATAAAAAAGTTTCATGAACAAGTATTTTGAAACGGATGAAATATATGCAAAAATATATTCAATATCATGATCATAAAATGACATTTTCCTCTTTATTGTTTAAATAGGTGGAAAGATAATCACAAAATAGAAATAGCAATAGAATTCAGTATTGCATATGTTGTGGTTAACTACATAGCATTATGAGAAAAATAAGAAAACTTTGGCTGAATTAAATCAAGTTATCGAGAGTGGAGAAAAAATAGTATAGTTTGGTCCTGAAATTATTTATTACTTGTTCGTGAAAATAATATGGACTATGAATGCTAGATGCATAAACATTTAATTTTGATGCAAAGTTATTGTTGTATTAGGATAAGTCATACTATGTTGCTTTACGGTCTTGGACATGGACACATACAATCGATGGAGATATAATTCCTATGCAAAATATAGAAAGAAAAAGTTTACGGAACGAAATTAGCACGCAAATTATGTATCAGAATAGAATATTATCTAGATGCAAGGTGCCAATAATACGCAAAAATATACACTATTTAGAAACTGTTTAATTTTCATGCATGTTAACAAATACGTATTCTGATAGGGGCTAAATTAGTCATATTTTTTCTAATTATTTGAGGTTCTTTTGTGATACATTTTGTTCAATAACTAGTCATATTTCTTCATATTTGAGATTTTACCCTTGGAAAGGTATTTTGTTCATTATTTCAGATTTTAGGGGTAAAACGAAGTAAAAATGTCGCAAAATAGAATAGAGGTGGCGTCGGCCAGGATAGTGGAACCGGCGCCGACCATGTGCTGATGACACAAACTTCGAAGCGACAAAAAATTGTTGAAACAGGGCGGAATAGAACCGAACTGGCGCCAGCTCCAGTAGCCAAGGCGGCGCCGGCTGCACTCTGGACAACAATGCGTGGAAATCAAGAAAAAAATGACGAACAAAGGAAGAAACAGAACACAACCAGCGCTGGCTCTGGCAGCCAAGGCGGCGCTGGCTGTGCCTTGAGGAAAAGATGGGATCTTGATTTTTGGACGCAGTTTTTGGTAATTTGTGAAGTTTTAGTACTTTCCTACTTCTACTCAGCCAAGAACATTACACCAACGAGTTTAGTCACTTCCTAAGCTTATAAATAGATGGAAAACATAAGAGAAAAATGGGAGAATTCATTGATCATTATAGAAAATCACTCAAATCAAATGAGGAATTCTTCAATTTAAGGAGGGTTGTACAAGAAGGTCTTCAAAGGAAGAAGAAGGAGGCTTGTCTATAAGTACTTTCTTTTACTTTGTTTTCTTTTTCTTGACAATGATGTATTAATTATTTTATTATAATTTGACATTATTTTAGATATTCATGATTTTTAGAGTTGTTTGATCTTTTGATTAATTGATTGTTATTATTGGAATTTAATTACTCGTGTTTATTACAAGATTAATTGATTGTGGCTTTCCGTTAACTTGCTTGAAAATAGGGTTGATGGTAGTTCAATTGATTGATTTCATATTTGTTGTCTTTTAACTTGCCTGAAAATGGGGTTAGTTGCTAAGAAGTGAATTGGACAAAGAAGTGAATCTACATTAATCCTTCATGATGCCAAGAGAATAATTAGTTATGATAATGATTAGGTACTTTAAGATCATGATTGTCAAAATAATGGTTTGAGTTACAAACTTCTCTATCCTTGACATGTATATATTTTTATTTTTATTTTTATTTTATTTATTTCCTTTTACTTTATTAAGTCGGTTAAACAATGAAAGAAAGGTGACTAATGCATACTTGTTCCTGGAGGATCGACACTCGTTTGAACCTTATGTTATATTAATGATGAGTACGCTTGCTCATATGTATAATTTGGGGTTAACATTTTAATTTAAACTTGATTGGGAATATGCTTATTTTTGTATTATTTTTTATACCCAAATCCGGACACATCATATTCTAAAATTCATCATACAGATATCTAGTTAAAGTGATCATTGTTGATCACACAACACAAGCACGTTAATAGGGGTTAAAATCATTATTATTTTTCTACTTATTTGAGGTTGTTTTAAGATACATTTGTTGTAATAACTAGACATATTCCTTCCTATTTGACATTTTACTTGTAAAAGGTGTTTTTGACAAATATGTGCAGATTTAGGTTAAAATCAAGTAGAAAAGTGCACAGAACCAGAATGTAACTGGTGCCAAGCCCAACCAGTGGACCAGGCACCTGGTCCATTTTGCCCAGCAGCAAAGTTTGAGCAAGTTTCAAGAATTTTTTTAGAACAGACTGGCGCCAGGTCTGGCAAATGTACCTAGCATCGGGTCCATTCTGCCTACCAAGGAAGAAACGACCAAAAACAGAGCAAAAATAGAGGAAGAACAGAGTGTACCTGGTGCTAGGTGGGTCGAAGGTACCCTGCGCCAGGTAGATTCTAGAGGTGGAAATTTTGTTCGCGGAATTAGGGCTTATCCAAGGATTTTGATATTTTCCTATTCCTACTCAACCAGGACTTCCTCAGCCATGAAATTAGCATCCAAGAGGCCTATAAAAGCATAAGAGAACACAATGGTTTAAGATATACAACTAAGAGAGGTGAATTGAAGAGAAAAAATTCTAATTCTCTCATTAAAGGAGGTGTTCACCAGAGTCAAGGAGGATTGTTCAAAGGGAGCTTTTAAGGAAGAAGAAAGAGGCTTGTCTATGAGTGCTTTCTTTTCTCTTTGTCTTCTTTTATTTTAACAATGATGTATTCAATATTTTTATTGTGATTTAGCAGTATTTTGAGATTCATGATTTATGCATCAATCTAACTACTTGATTAATTTATTGTTGTTCTTGGTATTTGATTACTTGTTTTTCTTACGGAGTTGGTTGATTAGGTTTTGTTATTAACTTACTTGAAAAAGAGGTTGGTAATGACTTTAATTAATTAGTTTCATATTTGTTATCTCTTAACTTACTTGAAAAATGGGTTAATTATTTAGGACATTGGTAATCAAAGGTTAGTTAAAGATTACTAGAATATGGATTCATTGACTAATTTCATACTTTTAATTGCCTAGAATATAGTGGTTTATATAAGGATTGATTTTAATGCATCTTTTGGAAAAGTTAGTCGAGACAGAATATGTTCACTAATTTAACTAGAAGATAGTGATTCCATGGATGGCAAACGAAGTGGGTCTATATTAAATCCTTCATGAGACCAAGGTAATAATTGATTGTAATAATTGCTAAGTGATTAGGGTCATGTTTCCAAGAATATTTGTCTAAGTACATATTTTTACATTCTTGAGTTATATATATTTCTTTAATTTTCTTTTTATTCTTTTCTTACTTTAATTGGGTCGGTTAAACAATGAAAGAAATGTGATTAGTATGTACTTGTTTATTTGAGGATCGATACTCGTTAATTCCCTATACTATATTTGTGATGAGTATACTTTCTCACATGTGTATTTTGGGGTTAATGTTTAATTAAAACTTGATTAATGGATGTATTTAAAATTAATGATTTTATATACCCAAAATTTACGCATCAAGTTTTTGGTGCCGCTGCCGATGAACAATATCATGAGTTGATTTAACCATGTTAATATATTTATATGTAAATATGTCCCTTGTATGACTAGGTGCTGTATTTTGTTTTCTTGTATATTTGTACTTTAATGTCTCTGTATGTTGTAATTCCTTGTAACTCAATTTGTGAACATATACCTTAACTAACTAACTTGATTATGATGTGTATATATGATACTAACCAGCTATTTTGTATAGGTAAGATGGCCAATTGGAGCTTAGGACGGTATCCTAACATATGTCATGGAATGACATCTCAACCATCCGATTCCATTGCCTTAGAAGGGGTGTTGAAAAAATTTGCCACCCATATAACTAAGCATTTTTCTAAGATAGAAGACACATTGGAAAATTTTGAGGGCATGGTTAGAAATATGAAAAAGGCAAATTTGGTTTTTAACGGATTTAGTGATAAAGTCACCAGTAGGGGTAGAAGCACAACATGATTCAGTTGCTATTACACTAAGGAGTGGTAAGGAGCTACCCAATCCCAGTATGGAATCGGTACCCTCTAAAGAAGATGGGCCAAAACCAACTCCTATTGTTGAACCTTTCGAAAAACAACCTAAAAAATCAGATTTTCAGCCATCGGTACCCTATCCCACTCGCACACACAAAGCAAGAAAAAATGAAGAATTTGACAAGTTTTTGGAAATCTTTAAACAACTACATATAAACATTCCACTTAGTGAAGCCTTAGTGCACATGCCCAAATATGCAAAATTTCTCAAAAGTATGCTTGTAAACAAAAAAAAAAAAAAAAGATTGGAGGAATTATCCACTATGGTTTTAAATAAAGAGTGTTTAGCTATCTTGCAGGACTAATGGACGATGCCATGAAAAGAAAGTGATCCAGGGAAATTTTCTATTCCTTGTTTTTCTCTTACATTTTGCAATGCTTTAGCCGACCTAGGTGCTAGTATTAATCTATTACTTTATAAAACTTTCAAAAAGCTAGGCTTAGGTGAACCCATGCCCACTATGATGAGTATTCAACTTGCAAATTGATCTATTAAATATCCTAGATGAATAATTGAAGATGTCTTAGTTAAAGTGGATGAATTCATATTCCCTGTGGATTTTGTAATTCTTGACATAGATGAATATTCTAAAGTGCCTTTAATCCTAGGTCGACCTTTTTTAGCAACTGCTAAAGCTTTAATTGATGTTCATGGATGAAAACTCACACTTAGGGTTGGGGACGAGGAAGTCATTATCAAAATCCACAAAAGTATGCAACACCCTAGTTCTTGTGGTGATTCTTGTTTAAGGGTTGATATTCTTGATGAACCTATCTTTGACTTTATGCAAGAATCATTTGTCTATGGTTATATGGAACAATCTATTGTATATTTGGAGGAATCAATTGAGGGCCATAGGTTGGAGAAATTTGAAGAAATAGAAAAAGACAGTTTGGGAAGGAGGAAGTCATCCATTGAGAAACCACCAGAATTAGATTTGAAAGACCTTTCCGAGCACTTAGAATATGCATTTTTGGCAAAAGGTGAAAAACTGCCCATGATTATTGCCAAAGACCTTACTTGTGACCAAAGGACTAAATTGGTAAGTCTATTGGAAAAATATAAAGGAGTGATTGCATGAAAAATTACGGATATTAAGAGAATTGGCCTTTCCTTTTGTACTCATAAAATCTTGTTGGAAGAAGGAGTCAAACCCGTAGTGCAACTCTAACGTAGGTTGAACCCAAACATGAGTGATGTGGTAAAAGGTGAGGTGATTAAAGTCATAGATTTCGGCATCATTTACCCTATTTCTGATAGTATTTGGGTTAGTCCAACACAAATAGTACCAAAGAAGGGAGGAATGACTATGAGCCCTAATGAAAAAAATGAATTGATCCCAACGAGATTGGTAACCGATTAGAGGGTGTGCATTGACTATAGGAAATTGAATAAAGCAACTAGAAAAGACCATTTTTCTCTCCCTTTTATTGACCAAATGTTAGAAAGGTTAGCCGAATATAAGTTTTATTGCTTCTTAGATGATTTGTTTGGATACTTTCAAATTTTCATAGCACTGGAGGATCAAGAGAAGACTACCTTTACATGCCCTTTTGGTACTTTTGCATATCGACATATGCCTTTTGGTCTTTGCAATGGCCTTGGAACATTCCAACGATGTATGATGGCTATTTTCAAAGAGCATGTGGGAGATATCATGGAGGTATTTATGGATGATTTCTCTATTTTTTGTGATTCTTTTGATTTGTATTTGACCAATTTAGAAAAGGTCCTCCAATGATGTGAAGAAACTAACCTCATGCTTAATTGGGAAAAATGTCACTTCTTGATGTAAAAAGGCATAGTATTGGGACATAAGATTTCAAGAAAATGTATTGAGGTTGATAGGGCCAAAATTGAGGTAATTGAGAAACTCCCTCATTTGACTTCCGTGAAGGCAATTCGAAGCTTTCTTGGACATGCAGGTTTTTTTAGGAGGTTTATCTTAGATTTCTCAATGATTTCTAAACCCCTTAATTCTTTTCTTGAAAAAGATGCTATTTTTTTATTTTAATGAAAAATGTCTCAACGCTTTCAATGTGCTTAAAACAAAGCTAATTAATTCTCCTATTTTAATTGCACTGGATTAGTCTCTTCCCTTTGAACTAATGTGTGATGCAAGTGACTATGCAGTAGGTGTAATACTTGGACAGAGGAGGAATAAACACTTTCAGCCAATTTGCTATGCAAGCAAAACTCTTACGGTAGCACAAGAAAACTACATCACAACAGAGAAAGAGTTGTTTGCAATAGTATTTGCTTTTGATAAATTTCGTTCTTATCTTATTTTGTCTAAAGTCATTGTGTATACGGATCATTCTGCCCTTAAGTAGCTACTAAACAAGCATGATTCCAAACCAAGATTGATAAGATAGGTTTTATTGTTATAGGAATTTGACTTAGAGATTAGGGACAAAAAGGGAGTGAAAAATTTGGCTGTGGATTACTTGTCTAGGTTGAAGAATCCCAACCTTGGGTCATTGGCTGAGGAAGACATCAATGACACCTTCTCGAATGAACAACTTTTGCTTATTGATGGTGAGATTTCTCAACTACCTTGGTATGCAGATTTTGCTAATTACTTGGTTGCAAGAATTCTTCTGGACGACTTTAATGTCCAACAAAAGAAAAAATTTCTCTCCGAGGTAACGCATTACTTTTAGAAAGATTCGTACTTATTTCGATGTTGTGCGGATCAAATCATTCGAAGGTATGTGGATTTCGTGAAAAGCATCAATATCTTGAAATATTATCACGAAGGACCCGAGGGAGGCTACTACCAAGCTAACAACATCGCCAGAAAGGTAGTTAAGTCCGGTTTTTATTGACCTACACTCTTCAAGGACTCTCACAGGTTTGTTTAAAGTTGTGATAGGTGTCAACGTACAGGTAACATTTCTAAATCTAATAAGATGCCATTGCAAAATTTTCAAACTTGTGAAATTTTTTATTGTTAGGGGGATTGACTTCATGGGCTCTTTTCCTAGTTCTTTGGGTAACAAGTACTTCTTAGTTGCGGTTGAGTATGTATCAAAGTGGATTGAGGTGCAAGCCTTGCCTACTAATGATGCACGGGTTGTTGTAAAATTTCTAAAAATCCTTTTCACCTGGTTTAGAATCCCTAAGGTGCTCATTAGTGATAGGGGAACCCATTTTATAATTCCCAATTAGATAAGGTTCTTAGGCATTTAGGATTATTCATAAGTTGGCTACCCCCTATCATCCCCAAATAAGTGGACAAGTTGAGGTGGTCAATAGGGAATTAAAAAGAATCTTGAAAAAAGTGGTTAATCATACAAGGAAGGATTGGAGTTTGAAGCTAGATGATACTCTTTGGGCTTATAGGATAGTTTTTAAAACTCCCCTTGATACTACCCCTTATTGATTGGTGTATGAAAAATCTTGTCATTTACCGGTAGAGATTGAACACAAAGCTTATTGGGCTATTAAACTTGTCAACTTTGATCTTGATTGAGCTAGACAAGCTAGGTTATTTCACTTGAATTGCGTCTGTCTGCCTACGATAATTCTCTCATCTACAAGGAAAAGGTAAAGTGGTGGTATGACAAATATATTTCTCAATTTAGGGAGTTTAAAGAAGGGATTCAAGTGTTGCTATTTAACTTCGCTTGCGCATCTTTCTGGAAAAGTTGAAATCAAGGTGGTCTGAGCAATATGTGGTAACTAAGGTTTATCCTTTTGGTACACTTGAAGTCTCTTACCCGGATGATGGTACTTTCAAGGTTAATAGGAATCGGGTAAAGCATTATTTTGGGGAGACATTGGTCACTTTGGCTCATGTAGATGTTTTTCTCTATGAACCATGATCCTTGTTTCAGATCACATGCATGTTGTTCTTCTTTATCATTCTTACGTTCATTTTTTATGAACCATGTAGCTGTTTCGTTTATTTTAGTTTCTTTTTCTAGATTTATATTTTCTTTCTTTTTTTTTTTCGTTTATTAGGTACTCCTGTAATAATCCTTCCTTGAGGTGGATTCAACCTGATGGCACAACAATGTAATGGAAGTATTTTTCTTCACTTTATTCTTCTTCTTTCTTCATCTTGGTCTTCTTGGCTGTACTTTTATTCTTCTATCTTTGGCCATTGAGGACAATGTCCAGTTTAAGTATTGAGGGGGGGGAGATAAAGGTTGAAGAAGTGCTTTTTCATATTATTTAATGAATATAGTTTGTGTTTGTATTAATTTTTTTCGATAATTTCAGTGGTTTTATTGTTAAGTAAGGTTGTAATTCTTTTTTCTACTTGGACATGAGTTTTGTCATTCATTAGGTGGAATTTGATGAAATTGGTTTTATTGGAAAAGATATTTGTTAAGACTTGAAAATTTTGATTAATTTTGTTTATGCATTGGTGTTTGAATGTTATTTGACCTATCTAGTTGAAATATAAAAGATATGATGAATATAGGAAGAGTCATTGGTTAACTTTTATATTATAAGTCTAAATTTTGCTAGCTTTGAATTATGATGAAAAAATGTAAGTTGAAAAAAGATCTTTGAGTGGAAAGATTGAGAAGAATGTGGAAAATTTTGATTTGAGTTGAGAGAAAAACAATGAGTGAAAACAACAATATTGTGGGTGTAAATTTGAGAAAAAGCTCTTATTAATGAGTTTTGAAGACCTTTAGTTGAAAAGGGGGTCAATACGGGGAAAAGTAGCAAGTGTATTTGGTGCACTCTTTTAAGGCTATTTCGAAGGCAAAAAGGCAGGCAAGAGCATATGAAAAAAGAATTGTTGAAAAAATGATGAGTGAGAAAAAGGGGGACAATACAGTGTGTGAAGAGAAATCCATGCACTTGAGGTTATCAATTCTCTAAGTCATTAAAAAATATTTTGAGAGAAAAAAATTTGAGTACTTTCCTCAGATCATAACTTGAGTATGCAATCCTTAGAAAAGATTTCTGGGTCAACACAAACATATCTTTTATCATCATTGGAAGTAGTGATGCCAGTCCCAACCTCAATGGTACAAACCATAGCAAGGTGTGTACTCAAATCAGCTTCAACTTGACTAGTATCCTCTACTACCACATTGACTTGGGTTTTAGAATTTTATCCTTATTTGACTTTGGGCTTTTTAGACGGACAGTTCTTAGCCCAATGTCCAACCTGACCACAATTCCAGCAAGATTTGTTCGTTTATGGTTTCTTCTTGGCCTTGTGTAACACCCTACTACCTAGGCCCATCAGGGCCGGGGATGTCACCCCATCCAAAGGACAAGCGGTCTTTATAACTAGGTTACACAAATGAAAATAAAACAATACCTTAAAATTTAAACTTATTACAACCCAAAATTCAAGAACAAACCTAAAATAAATTGTTTACAATCATCTCTCAAAATAATACATAAAATAAATGACACAGTGTCTTCAAAGCAGGCAACAAACTAGCTACTCATCTCCACAGCAAGATCGACCTGAAAACATGGCATAAAAGGTGATGAGATAAAAATCTCAGTAAGCCCGTGTGTACTTTGAGTGTTTAAGGTAAAACAGTTCATGAATGCAGGTTGTAAAAAAAAATTGCATAAAAGAGAGTGCTGGCAAGCAAGAAATAAGGTTTAAAATAAAGAGTGGCGTTTTCCTCTTTTTGAACCATACAAGTGCACAATAAATACAACCACTCAAAAGGTAGTCATGGGTTACCACACGTTGGGCCCCATGACCATATAACTGTCAGAATGCCACACTTTGTGTAGACTGACAAAAGGTAGGTGTACGGCCTACCGAGTAAGATACTCCTTCTTCTCTACACCCAAACATACTGGTTGTCCACTCCGGAAACATACAGTCCATATGACTGAAACTTGCTAGCTCGGACCGGCATGACTAAGTAGTACTGTCGCTTCTCCAAGTTGAGTTCATCTTCTGGAGGTGGCCTCTTACCAGAAGACTCACTCTTGCTCTTCAAAACTAGTACTACTAGCCTACCCTTATTGAGTACTCAACGTTGATTATCCCACTCGGGAGAAAACTGATAAAGCATTGCTTTATTTAGAAATAGTAATTAAGGGTTTCTAAAGTTCGTGTCAAAGTTGGTTTTAGAAAGAGTTTAGTGCTTGAGCAAAACTGCTTGTTGATTTTCAAATGATTTGTTTGGCTGAAACAAGAAAGGAAATAGTCCTTAATTGTCTTTACAAAATGAGTGTCTATACACTTTGCGTTTGGTTTGCCATAGTAACCTTTTGTCATCACATAAGTTTTATGCAGGAGCTTACCTGATCCTTTGCTTGCAAATTCACAAGTTTTCCAAAGCTGACCTAAAACACAAGGCATATGATTATACTCAAGCTATATTTGCTTCCATAAATAATCCTAGTTCAACTTATTACAGTCATGACCCTAATGTCCTAAGCTTTAAGGCTAGATGATAAAGGTTTTTATAAAATAAGTCTAGCTTGATAAGTGAAAATAACTAGGGGTTGTAAAATAATTACTAATAAGTTATAGGTTCAAATATAAATCTTGAGTGTTGTTATTAATAAATAAACTAGAGTTTAATTGGTGAAGAATCCTAAGCCCTAGATGATTTTATTAAAATAAATAATAAATTATTACTAATCTCTTGATTAATAATTAATAGTTAGAAAATAATTAGTAAATAAAATCAATAATAAATAAATTTTATTAAGTTTTGATCAATAGAAAATAAATAAATTTCAATAGTATTTATGAATATATAGCCTATAAGAGTAATATTTTACCTACTATTATATATATATATATATATATATATATATATATATCCTTTAATAAAAGGTGTCATTTATTTAGTTAAAATATTACTATCCCATTTAATATTCCAAATCTAACTTCCTAGGGTTTTCGAAATTTTTGGAGGAAATCATAATATTAATTTTAATTAACGTAATAAAATTTGTCACTTAAAATGGCTTAGGATCAACAAGGTCATGATCATTATCTTCCTATTGCTAACAAGAATCATGAACATAAAATCCAACATCAATCAACAAACTATTCTATTCATGAATAAAGGCTTAAATCCAAACCTACTATCACATGGTCAAATCTCTACTAAGCATAATCATATTCACGGTTTCAATGAAAACAAGAACATAATACCCTATTCGCCAAAGGCGACATAATATCTAGCATGCTTAAACATCCAAACTCACTCAAATCATGAAAACATGCATTGATCCACAAGAACTATCATAAAACTTAACCATGGCAAAACATCCTCATGCTCCATTCTTAACTCCTTCATACATAAGTACATACTCAATCCCCAATCATATTCTATCATTTCCTAACAACATCTAAGAGACATGATTTTAGAATTAAAGAGAAGGTTAAAGAGAAATGCTTGGTTGATGACAATCTTGATGAAGATTCAAGGAGATCCACACGCTTAGGAGGCTTGATTCGTCCAAGAAGGAAGAAGAAAAACAGCCATGGTTGTGGCAACCATTTCGGCAGAGAGAGAGAGAGAGAGAGAGAGAGAGAGAGAGAGAGAGCGAGTATTAGTATATTATTTTAAATATTGAAGGGAAAAAAGATGAACAAAACCGTTCTTGATTACCTTGATAGAGTTCTTGAGACTTCAAGAAAAATTCTGGTTTTTGATCCGATAGCAGATTTTTGTTATCAATGTTTGATGTTATAAAATCCAGAAATGGACTCTAGGGAGTGAGTAGATGTGATCTGGAGTTTTTGGAAGGGATTGGAGATGTTTGGAATGGTCTTAGGCTTGGAGAATGGTGGTGTGTGTTCTTGGAGAAATGGAGAGAATTGGAGAGAAGCTAGACGAAATTGCTGGAAGGTGTCGGCCGAATGGTTTAGGAATTCTTGTGATTTGATTTTCAGATTAGGGAGAAGAGAGAAATTTTGTCATTTGAATTTCAAAGGGAATAATTCATGGAGTGAATTAAGGTAGAAGATATGGTAGAGTGGTTTGATTGATGGAGGTTCTTGGGAGTTGCTATGGCCAATTGGTTTTGCTAAGGTTTTGCTGAGATGAATAAGGTTTGAAGGAGCGATAGGGTGGCCAAAATTCTAAGTGTAATGGTGGGAGAATTTCTGGTTATTTGAAGCTTAATCCATGGAACTTTTCATGAAGTAATTGCTGAAATTTTGAACTTTAATTGGAAGCTTGATTAGAGAAATTGAAGGAGGAATTTAAGGAGTGGCTATGGGGTTCCATCGTGCAGGTCAGTGGAGGAGGGTGATGAAGTTCAGATCATGGCTGATTAAGGTTAACTTCACAGATATTAGAGGTGACTTTCGGATAAGGCTTGAAGAGAGAGCAAGACTGGAATTTTATGGTTTGATTTTCGAATGGCTTGTAGAATTTCTGTGCAGTTTTTTCTGCAATGTTCCAGTCGACTTGCAGTGAGTTTGAAAAGGTATTGGAGGGTCCTTTAAGGCTGGTTTCTAGCCTTCTTTATGGAGGAAAAATAGAGTTAGATTGCCGGTTTGAAAGATGGAAGAAATAGCTTGGTTTTTGGCCTGCCAAGCTGCGAAACTTACCCTTTTTTTGTTTTTGTTTGCACAGCTTTGTGCAGTCCGGTTTTGGCAAAGAAATTCCAGCCTTCAAGTTGAGTAAGTTGGTCATTTTTTTGGTAGCATTTGAGTGAGAAAAATGGCCGAAGTTTCGAAAGCTGGATTGACCAAGAACCTGGAAAATTTCCAGATTGCTACCATGAAGAAAATGAGTACTTATGGAGTTGAGTTTGAAGGTTCAGCCACGGAGCTTAATTCTCTTGGGAACCTTCCTTAACTCATTCCTTATTTTCAGCCAAAACTCTATCCTCTAAGAGCCATTTTCGAAATTCCAAGGTCAATAAACCTTGCTGAATTTTCTGGAATTAAAATATGGATTTGGATAAATTGAACAAGTTTAATTAGTGAAGAATTTAAGGTGAGTTAGGGAACAAAAAGGGCATGAATCCCTTAAGAATTCTTGTAGGGCAAAAGAATAGCATTAAGACATTCCTTTCATGTCTCCCCTAGGACATCACTCCTACTTCTTCTTATGGCATGGAAGGGCCGAAAATATTCTACCTTCTATAAAATAAAATTTAATCATGATAAAACTTAATTGATGGGATTTGAACTCTAGACCTTAGAAATTAATTCCAAAACTCTAACCACTAAACTACACTAACTCTTGTTCTTATTTTTTCTCCTAAATATTCTTCCTATTTAATCCTCAAGCTATCTCCCTATTTTGACTTTAAGCAAAATTACCATTTTACCCTTCCTACTCAATAAGCACAACTAAAATTTTTAGACTATAAATTATAGTTCTAGAGCACATAAAATCACTTAAAAGTATATTTATGCATGCAAGAAAATATGATATGTATCCCGACCCCCTTACTCTAGGGTTGACTTTAGTTGGGGTTTCACACCTTGCCTTTTGTCTTGTTAATGTTTTTAGAGTTTGAATTAATCCCCATATTCCTCTGATTGTTGCTCTTCTTCCCAGTAGTCACCACATGGACATTAGACTCCATAGGTACAAAATGACTATTCTTTCTGTGTTTCTCCTCAATGGATACTGATTTCATCAGATCGTTTAGAGAAATCTTCTCTGTCTTGTGTTTGAGAGACATACCAAAGTCCTCCTAAGACTTAGGAATTTTCTCTATCACTAACATCACTTAGAACTTCTTAGGAAGTTCCATATCCGATTCATGAAGAGAGTGAATAATCAAGTAAGGTATGTTACTGGAATTAAGGCTTATCTAAGGATTTTGGTATTTTTCTATTTCTACTTGGCCAGGACTTCCTCAGCTATAAAATTGGCATCCAAGAGGCCTATAAAAGTATAAGAGAATACAAGGGTTTGAGATATACAACTAAGAGAGGTGAATTAAAGAGCAAAAATTCCGATTCTCTCATCAAAGGAGGTGTTCACCTGAATGAAGAAGGGTTGTTCAAAAAGAGTCTTCAAGGAAGAAGAAAGAGGCTTGTCTATGAGTACTTTCTTTTCTTTTTGTCGCCTTTTACTTTAACAATGATGTATTCAATATTTTAATTGTAATTTAGCAGTATTTTAGAATTCATGATTTGTGCATCAATTTAACTACTTGACCAATTGATTTTTGTTCTTGGCATTTGATTACTTGTTTTCCTTATAGAGTTTGTTGATTGGGTTTTGTTATTAACTTGCTTGTAAAATAGGTTGGTAATAACTTTAATTAATTAGTTTTATATTTGTTATCTCTTAACTTGCTTGAATAGAACATTGGCAATCAAAGGTTAGTTGAAGATTACTAGAATATGGATTCATTAACTAATTTCATACTTTAAATCGCCTAGAATATATGGATTTATATGAGGATTGATTTTAATGCATCTTTTGGATAAGTTAGTCGAGACAGAATATGTTCACTAATTTAACTAAAAGATAGTGATTCCATAGATGGCAAACGAAGTGGGTCTATATTAAATCCTTCATGAGTCTAAGGTAATAATTGATTTGATAATTGCTAAGTGATTCAAAGTTATATTTTCAAGAATATTTGTCTAATTACATATTTTCATATCCTTAAGTTGTATATATTTCTTTGTTTTTCTTTTTATTCTTTTTTTACTTTAATTGGGTCAGTTAAACAATGAAAGAAAAGTGATTAGTGTGTACTTGTTCCTTTGAGGATCGATACTCGTTAATTCCCTATACTATGCTTGCGATGAGTATACTTGCTCACATGTGTATTTGGGGATTAATGTTTTAATTGAAACTTGATTAAGGGATGGATTTAAAATTGATGATTTTATATACTCAAAATCTATGCATCACGCATTTTATATTGTTTGATAGAAATGTTGAGCAGATTGTGCGATTGAAAGCTACTCAACTAGCTTAAAAAGTGTATGAGGTATAATTTCATTTTTTGCCATCTTTTTTTTGAAAATATGCCAATGCTATTACATATTAATATGAAAACTGCTTTTATATGTGTTGCGATCTTTCTTACTGCATTATAGGAAGGAATTGATTATGCTATCCCTGAACCATTGAAGAATATAATAGGCAAAACTTATATGTGCCAACTCAGATTTGATGCATAGCCAAATGAGAGAAAATTTTACCGTTAATCGGGTTTATCAACCATCTGATGTGGTTGACAAAATTGAAAATCATTCAAAAGTAAAAAAAAAAAAAAAACACACACACACACACACACACACATATAATAACAATATATAGTTATGAAAAGTTTCTTATATATATATATATATATATATATATATATATATTTGGTAGACTATTTTGGAATCTAAAAAACACCCAGAAGTTGAAGAAGAAAAAAAACATGGAGAACATGCTTGAGACTAAAACACCAAACCAACAAGAAAAGAAAAGAATAGGTTGTCCATGGTATGACTGATGGTTAGAAGTTCTTTTTTACCATTGAGAATGTTTTTGCCATTTGAACTAAATAGTTGATTTTATGTTACAAATCTCAAGGCAGTGGGGACAATAAATAGATCCTTGATTTGCATACGGAAGGAGCAAATGAAAGAAAAAAGCTTTTTGCTACAGGACATGCAAAAATGACAACAGAGAAGATAGATAAATAAGAATCTTAGAATTGGTGTTTAGTACAATGAATATTACTCTAGACTTTGTATCTTAATAGCAATGTATAAAGCATTTCTAGTTTGGCACCTCAATATTTTCTTTAAATTATTTATGAATTCCATATGTATATTGAAAGCTTACTATCTTAGAAATATGCATTAAAAAAAATAGCAGAAATATTAGAGATGATATTTGTTTTGATCTAATGTAATGTTCTAAATTTGCACAGGCAGAACAACATTTGCAAGGGTATTGTTGAACACTTTAACTAAAAGTACAGTAGTAATGTTCGAGTATAAATGCTTTGATTTTAGCTATCAATTACATTTACATGGATTATGTATCTATGGCAGATGATTACTCCATCCAAGGATGTGTAGTCTACAGCAATAAAAAGCTCCAAGCACATGAAATTCTGAAAAAAGAAATCGAGTAATTTTGTACAAATATTAATGCATATTTTCAAATATTAGTTGAGCTCTTAGTCTTGGTAAAGCATCTATGTGTTATTTGCAGCTGCAACTGAATACATTATCATTGTTGACAATGAACATAAATTAAAATACTCAGCAATGAAACACAAATAATGATATATTTTTTCTTCTATTCAAGTTGTTTTCTCAGATTTTGTAAAAGATTAGAGATGATCAATACTGCAACATGTCAGCAAAGGCCATGATGAGTTAATGATACATCTAGTTCCATGGATTGCATATACAATTATCATGATTTGCACTAGTGAATTTGCCAGGAAAATCTGTTCTAAATTGGAATTTGCTACGAATCTACCACGGAAATTGGACTTAAGCAAATTCTTTCACCGTTGAGATTTTTTTGGGATGAAACTATTGTTAGCTTCTCACTCAATTAGAGACATAACGTAGCGGAAAGAAAAACTAGAAACCATCCCAGGGTCAGCATATATGTGAAATACAGATCAAAGGAAAAAGGTAAAGAATATACCTTTAATGCCTTTGATGATCTCTCTGGTGTTTGAAATTTCTTCTTGCTGATGGCGCAATCTAGCAATCGATCAAACAATTTGTCATTCGGCCACAACCACTGCAAGCCATGAATAGGCTTGCCTCTAATAGTAATCCACACAAGGAGCACTAAGAGATTTTACTAAGACTTAGATGCTGGTGTAATTCTCGACGACTAAGGTTTGTGAATAAAGAAGAAAATTTTCACACACGAGATTCTGAAAAGAAAAACAAATTTTGCTCTATCTTTTTCTGTCCCATCCACGGCATACATATCTGCATATGTACATCGTGTTTGGTAACCAAAATCCTGAGAAAATAAGGATTCTTTAATTTGCAAATTAGAATTGTAACTTTTCTAATTATAATTTGACTTACAAATTATAACTAATTATAATTCGACCACAACAACTTATTCTTTTAACAATTAACCATGTAATGTTATAAAATAACATATCGAGTACATTGTCCTTTATTATGTGTGACTTATTAGATTTTCTGGTCTATTGGTAGCAAAATATGAATTAATCCAAAACATCTTTAGGATTAATAATCTTTAATAACTAGAATTAACTTATTAATTCTAATTAGGATTAATTTTTTAATTAATAAATTCATATTTAGTAGATCATGAGTGGCACCTAGCAGTACATCATGATCATCCAAAAGTCTATAAAGTTAAGTGGTTTGACATGAATCTTTCAATAGTAAATATTAGTGTAATAAACTTCTTTCACCATATAATATCTCATTCCGTTTAGAGTATAGAATTAGTGTCAACTTTCTCCAGAATATTAATTAATTCTGACCCGAATATTTTAGTACTTATTTTCAAAATCCATTACTTATCATGTGTATCAATTGGAACCATTTTCAATACACATTCTCCTTGGCTAAGAACTTTTCGAGTAATGATTACTACAAATGGCCGTGAGATATTCGCTCCTACTATTAGGAGTAGTGAATTATTTATTGGTCCTCAAAATTACTTTCGTTTACTTCACATTACCCAATATTCATCCCACAAGGGGTCTTGTTGAGACTCTAGAGATTGGAATCAAAGCACAACACTTAGTAAACAAAGTACATTGGAGACCTCAAATCTAAGGATACTTGCACATTTGTTATAATGAGATTCCATCAATGGAACTAAATAGTTATCTTGTGATTATGTCATAATTAGGCTATCTAATGTACTTGTTCTAGCAAAAAGCATTCCTGTATTAACTTTGCGTATCACAATACTTATAGATGTGAGAACCACCGCCTGATGAATTAAGGAAGTATAATACGTTGTAGTCTTAATGTATTAATAATGTCCTATCTCATTAATACTATAAATAGGGATAATTTAAATACGAACACTATCTAGTATAGTAGGAACCCTACATCATGATCTCTATCATGATTTTCTTAACACAGTATTGCATTTGAGACTTTATCTAACAGTTATATTCACACAAAAGTATAAATAAAACATACTGAAAGATAAAGAATGCCATGTGTTATTAAATAAATATGCCATATACAAAATGTGAAACCCCAGTCCAAACCAACCTTAGAGTGAGGGGGTTGGGATGCATATCATGTTAGAATTCGTGAACTCCTAAACGCGGAAAGCATCCACGAATCCCTCACGAGGACCCAAGTAAACGATTAAGATGATCTAAGGTTTAAGAATTACCTCTGATTGCTGTAATCGAAATCCTTCGATTCTGGTTGCGCTGTTGTACGTTCAACCCGAACAATCACCAGATGCTGTAGTATGCGAACGTCCTCTATCGGATACACACCGCGAACTCACTCAATACTCGGAGAGTGCTAGCACCTAGGGTTTGAGAGGTTTTTTTCTTTTCTGGTAGAGAATGGCACGAATGTTCTCAACCGAGAAAAATTGGACTATTGAAAAGACGGCTAGGGTTTTCTTAAAACCCCCGAACCTCTTAGAGTCCAACCCTAATAATATATTATCATATTCTAATTTAAATTCAAATTAAATTTAAACTGATATGATAAGATTCTGCCATTATCTCGGTAATTTAACTAATTAATTTACCGAGTCAGATTCTTATAATCTGGACATCATCCAGATACATCGAATGTGGACATATTTCCAGATTCATTGTATCTGGTAAATTTTCTAAGTACGATTAACTTAGATATATTTCCAGATTCATCGAACCTGATTACCAAAAAAAATAACCTAACAAGTTCGCTTATTGTGTGACCCTATAGGTTCATTTAACACTGGCAATGCACCTAAATCATATTTAAATGGCCCACAAGTTATAAGCGGTTTCTAGCAAAACATTATAACTATCCAGGTTAAATGAAGATCGGTGATCTCTTTGAACCAAACCATAATTTTATGTTTAGTTCTTTTGTCACACGATATCCAGATTAAGCATAAGGCACGGAGCATGTCATCCTTATTAAGCTTAATCAATTATTTCTTGATTTCATAGTAGACTGTTCAAACAAATAATATCAATATCTTAGATTGATATATTTGAGCACAGCCATGTATTTTTAACAGTCTAACTTATCAATGGGCCCATAGATATCTCTCCCATAACTGAGAGGGACAAATTCCTTCACAATTAATCATATTCCTCTCATTGATTTATTCTATATCTAACAGTAGTCTAATTTATTATTTGGTTAAAGACAACTTTAGATAATGTCAAAATATAGAATTTATCAAGTAGGAAACTATGATGAATTTAGGTCAAAGGACTTTCAATATTATTATCGCCAGAAAGTACTTATGACATATTCCATGAAGTACTCTCACAGTGGGTCATGTCTAATACAATGTTCTCTAACATTTATTTATGTCTTGACTCGATATCACAAATATTCATGGCTAGTAAAACATAGCCATCAAGTCACAAACATACTAATCTTAATTTATTATTATTCTAATAATAATAATTGATCAGGGACAGTTTTAGAATAGTCATTGTATTCATTATAGGGTTTTACTATCAAGTCACGTACTTGATGACCAACAAAATAAAACTCACTATTCATAGAAAGGAAAGCCTCATATTATATAAAACATAATGACAATAGTATAAGTACAAATTGACTCTAGGGCATATCCCCAACATATCATACTTTATTGTATCTTTAAATATATTTTTATATGATTTTGTGTGCATTGAATTTGTGTTTTATGGTCTAGAGGGCTTGATTATGATTATTGAGTGAGAAGGGCAAAATGGTAATTTTTGCTTGAGGTGGAAAAGATAGATAGCTTGAGGATTGAATAGGAAAATATTTTTAGAGGGAAAATAAGAACAAGAGTTGTTATGGTTTATTGGTTAGAGCTATGGAATTAATTCTTGAGGTCTTGGGTTCAAATTCCATCATAGGAGCTTTAGCTTGATTAAATTTTATTTTTTCTTGGGAAGTGTTACTTTCGGCCTTAGGTGCTTGGAGTAGGGTAGAGATGTTGTCCTAAGAGAGACATGATAGGATTATCCTAATCCTACTCTTTTGCCCTACACAAAATTCCTAAAGGGAATTCATTTCCTCTTGATCCTTAATTTTTCCTATTTCTCAATCTATTAGGATGTTCAATTTGTTCAAGCCAATTTTATTCTAGAAAAATTCCAACAATGTGCTGTGGCTTTGAAGGTTCAAAATGTCTTAGTAAAAGACATCCTATGGATCGAAACCATGGAAGGGGGGGAAGGATTTCAAGTGAATTAATTTCCTTAATGAACTTTCTAAAACTTCACTCTAGCTAGGTTCATTTTCTTTCATGTATTAAATTGAAATTTTTCCGCTTCTTGTGCCTTCAATGTGTCGAAATTCTTAGCCATTATTCCCACCCAAATGCTGCTAGAAAATGGTCCTTTTGATCAGCTTGGAACCTGAATTTTTCTGGCCATTTTCAGACTGCACAAAGGTGGTGCAAAATCAGGAAAATTCCTGGGCAAATTCACAGCTTTGGAGGTCCGAAACCAAGCTGTTTTCTTTCAGGTTTTGCTCAGCTCCTTAGCCATGTTTTTCCTCCATGAAGAAGGCTGGAAACCGGCCTTGAAAGCCCCTGAAATCCCCTTCAAACTCCCTGCAAGCCGACTAGAAAAGGCAGCCAAAAACTGCCTAGAAAATTCCAGCCTTGCGAAATTCTGTGCAGTGATTTTTCCAGCTTTGTTTCCTTATTCAGCCCTAGCCGAAACTCCTCCAATTTTTTGTACAATCTTCCCTTAAACAGCCATGAACTGAACTCCATTATCTTTCCCAACCTTCTGCACAAAAATCCAATCATGGCTGCCCTAAAAGATTTCCAAAAAAATTACTGCAATCATGCTTGATTAGTTACCAAAATTCCAACCACCATAATTTAACAACCTTCCATAAAATATCCATCAAACAACCAGACCTTCCCTTCACCATTATACTCCTTATTTTCGACCACCCTTAGCCTCCCTCAACCAGCTTTCATCCAGCCGAAATACTGCACAAGCAATCGGCCATGGCAACATTCTAAAAGCTCTCCAATAATCAAATATATTCTTGTATATGTAGTTTCCAAATTTGCTTCCCAAAAATATTCTTCAAGGACTTCAACAACTAACCTTTCCTTTTCCCTTCCAAATCAGAAAATCATCTACCAAACCCTACAAGCAATTCGGCAGTCCTAAACCCTACAGAAATTCGGCAGCCTCCAATCCCAAAAGCTCTCTATTCTCTTCAACCTTCAAGAATATATAGCAAACCAATAACACCTACTCCTTCATTTCACCTAATACATCTCCAAATCACTTCAAACTTCTTCTAAAAATTACAGATTTCATCTATACACTACCGTGAATCCATCCATACCATTTTTAACATCAAACTCCAAAATTCAACTCGCACTTTTGGATAAAAAATGAGAAATTTTGTGAAGGCTCAAGAACACCTTCAAGATAGGTTTATTCAATCGACTTCATCTTTGCTAATCTTCAATCTCTAATGAACATATATGTGTTTAAGCATGCTAATGGACTTTTTTCTTCTTCTTCTCTCTCTCTCTCTCTCTCTCTCTCTCTCTTGACCGAACACTCCCTATCTCTTGGCCGAATGGCTTTTTCTCCATGGCCATGCTTTCTTCATCTTCTTTGGACGGATTTAGACATCTAGGGGTTGAGATTCATTTGAAACTCCTTCAAGGTATTCATCAATCAAGTAAGCCTTTTTAACCCTTCTGTTAAATTCTAGATTCATGTCTCTAGGATGATGTTCATAGAAGATGAATCATGAATAGGGTTGAGTATATATTGTTGTGATGAGTTGAGATTGAAGCATGAATATATGTATGAATATGTTGGAGATGGGATTTATGCATGAATGGATTATCTTGGTTGATTGTATGGTGTTTTAGGGTTTAATGTATGTCTCCATGTCATAGGTAGTATTTGTGATCAAGTATGCTAGAGATTAAGTCATCTATGATGAATAGGATTTATATTCTTGTGTGATTATTAAAGCCATGATTATATTTATGCTAGTAAAGGTTAGATCATGCCTTAGTAAGTCTAGATCTATGCTTATATGCATGATTTGGATGAGTTGATGAATTGAAGGATTGTATATGTTCATGATTGTGGTTAGCCATAGAAATATGATCATGACCTAGTTGTCCCTAAGCTAATTTTTATTTCATAAATAAAATATTTCATAATATGATTTTGCTAGTAATTTCGAAAAACCCTAGGAGGGGTAGATTTGGATTATTATATATAATAAGGATATTTTAGTCAAATAAATAATAGCTTTTGCTAGAAAAATAAAAAAATATATATGTAGATATTATATAAAATAATGAAATCAACTAAAGCCTTTTATGGAAATAATCATAATTAATAAAATATTTATTACTAAAAATTTAATTATTATCTTTTAATTAAAACCCATTAAAAATTTATTTATTATTTTTCAAACAAGACTCATTAAATTTATTTTCAACTTATCAATTATTTTCTAACAATTAAATTATTAATAAATCATTATTTTACCTAATACCACCTAGGACTCTTCATCAAATAAACTCTAAATTTTTCTTAGCAAGATTTAAACCTTCAACTTATTAGTACCTATTTCCCAGAACATTAATTATTTTAAATATCAAATTAGGCTTAGCTTATAAACCTATTTATTTATTATTTGGCCTTAAAACTTAGGACACTAGAATCATGGTAGTAGTGAGTCGAGTTGTTTTAAATTGAGAAAGTGAATTTTGGCTTGAGTTTGATTATGGTTTGTATTTGCCCATGTGGGGTTAGGTAAGCTATTGGAGACCTTTTATTGTGAGCAAGGATCAGGTAAGCTCCTACATAAAACCTGATTGATGTAAAATGTTTATTATGGCAAGCCAAATGTAGAGTTCATGGACACTCAGTTCTGCAAAGGTAATTGAGGATTAACTTCTTTCTTTTTTTCAGACAAACAAATTATTTGAAAATCAATAAACAGGTTTACTCAATTTCAAAACTCTTTCCAAAACTGAATTTGACAAAGACTTTGGAAACTCTTAATTGCTTTTTCATGTGGAACGGTGTTTTATTCATTTTTTCCCAAGTGGGAAACGTCATTAAGTACTCAATAAGGGTGGACTGCTAGGACTAGTCTTTGAAGGGTTAGGGTGAGTCTCTCAGTAGGTGGCCACCTCTGAGGGGTGAGTCCTTTCCGGATAAGATGTCAGTCCAATAGGTCGTGCCAGTCCGAGCTAGCAGTTGTTTATTTTTCAGTCAAGTGACTGTATTTTGCCGGAATGGACACTCGGTTGTTGTTTGGGTATAGAGAATGAGGAATAATCTTGCTTGGTAGGCCGATCACCTTCCTTTTTTGTCAGTTTGCACAAAGTGTTGGCATTCTGACCAGTTATGGAGCCCAACGTGTGGTAACCCATGATTATTTCTTTTGAGTGGTTGATTTTATTGATTATGTATGGTTGAAAAAGCTAAAACACCACTCTTGCTTTTGACTAATGTTTATTGCTTGCCAGTATTTCTTTTATAAAGGTTTTATACTTTGCATTCATGAACTATTTCCACTGGACACTCAAAGCACACATGGACTTATTGAGATTTCTGTCTTATCACCTTTTTACCTTGATTTCAGGTCGATCCTACTGTGGGGATGAGTAGCTAGTATTATCTGTCTTGGAAGAGAATGTTGTCATTTATTTTTATGTATTACTTTGAGGAGTTGAGACTGGATAATTTTATTTATGGATTTTTTTTGGGAATTCATAGATTTATTCTTGGGATGTAATAAATTTTAATTTAAAGTATTATTTTTATTCCACTATTTTGTTTGTGTGACCTAGTTATAAAGATCCCTTGTCCTTTGAACGGGCGACATCCCCAGTCCTGGCGGGCCTAGGTAGTGGGGTGTTACACAAAATACATGTGATTGCCTCTAGGGCATAACACTAACACACTTCTACTTATACTAGAGCTAATTATTCATATATCTAATACCGAATGACTCAACATGTCTATCATATTTCTTCTAAAATAGTGCTTTAGTGAGCGGGTCAATTATGTTCTCATCCATAGGAACTCTCTCTATCTTTACATCTCATCTATATATGATCTCCTGGATTAGGTGATAGCATCTTAGTATGTATTTAGATCGCTAGTGAGACTGTGGCTCTTTTACTTGCACAATAGCTCCATTGTTGTCACAATACAAATATATTGATTCAACAATGCTAGGAACCACTCCAAGTTCTGTGATGAAGTTCTTGATCCAACTGCTTCCTTAGTTACTTCAAAAGCGGCTGTGTACTCAGCTTTAGTCGTTGAGTCGGCAGTAGTATCTTGTTTAGAATTTTTTCAACTTATTACCCTTCCACACAATGTATACCTATTTATTTTCAAATCACCTTCTCTATATACCAAGAATACATTCTTAGTCCTTCGCAAGTACTTAAGGATATCTTTACAGCTGTCTAGTAACCCTCATCAGGGTCATATTGGTATCTGTTCGTCAAACTGAGAGCACATAATACATCGGGCCAAGTACATATTATAGCATTCATGATGATTCTAATTGCCGAAGCATTTGGAATCTTACTCATGAGATCCCTTTCAACTTGTGTTTTTGGAGACATCGACTTTGAAAGGCTTACCCCATGAGACATGGTTAAGAATCTATTTTTGAATTGATCCATGCTAAATCTCTTTAGCACTTTGTCTATGTATGTAGATTGTGAAAGACCTAGCCACCTTTTTGATCTATCTCTATAAATCCTTATTCTAAGAATATAGGTTGCTTCTCTAAGGTCTTTTATAAAAAATTTCTTGGACAACCAAATTTTTACTATTTGAAGGACAGGTACGTCGTTTCCTATTAGCAATATGTAATCTACATAAAGCAACAAGAAAATGACTGCACTTCCACTAATCTTCTTGTATACACAAGGTTCATCCACACTTTGAATGAAACTAAAATTTTTAATTATTTCATTAAAAGGGATGTTTCAACTCCTAGAAGTTTGTTTAAGTCCATAAATGGACCTTTACAACTTGCAAACTTTTGTACTATCATTAGATGTGAAACCCTCAGGCTGTATCATATACACTTCCTCAGTTAGGTTTCCATTTAGGAAAGTTATTTTCATATCCATTTGCCAGGCCTCATAATCATAATGGGTGGCAAATGTTAGGAGTGTTCTTATAAATTTCAGCATTGCAACTGGTAAAAAAATTTCGTCATAGTCAATTCCATACTATTAACCATAAACTTTAGCAACCAGTCGTGCTTTATAGGTAACTACATTACCATTCATGTTGATTTTCTTTTTAAAAGCCCATTTGCATCCAATTAGTTTGATTCCTTCGGGTGGATCAACCAAAGTCCATACTTGGTTGCCATACATAGAATCCATCTCTGATTTCATGGCTTCAAGTCATTTGTCAGATTCTGAACTATTCAGAATATCCTTGTAAGTAGTAAGCTTATCTTTATCAATGAGCAATACGTCAATGTGGTCACTGATGAGAAATTTGCATCTCTCAGGTGCCATACGTATCATACTTAACTTGCAAAGTTCTTATGTAGATGAAAATTCATCTATTCTCTCAATAGATGTAGGATCAGGTGGTTAATCCTTGCTTATTTGTTCTTCTTGAATTTATCTAAGTTCAATTTTGCTCTCACTGTCTCTTTTGAGCATGTGCTCCTTCTCTAAGAAGATGACATGCTTCGAAATATGCATTTTGTTTTCGGAAGGGAGGTGGAAGTAATATCTGAATAACTTTTTTGGATATCCAACAAATAAATACTTGTCAGACTTACTCTCAAATTTGTCTGACTGTGACCTTTTGACAAAGGTAGGGTAACCCCATATTTTCAAGTGAGAAAACTTTGCTCTCTTATCAAAGAATAACTCAAATGGGATAGTGTTGATCTCTTTTGACGGAACTCTGTTTAGAATATAAATTAAAGTCTCTAGTGTGTATCCCCCAAAAATGATTTTGGTAAGTCTACAAAAGTTATCATAGTCCGTACCATGTCTAGAAGGGTTCGATTCATTCTCTTAGATACACTATTATGTTGAGGTGTATATGATGGAGTCTATTGAGATAATATCCTATTATCTTTAAGATAACCTTATAATTCTTAGCTTAAGTATTCACCTCCTTGATATGATCCTAGAGTTCTAATACTTTTGCCAAGTTGTTTCTCTACTTCATTCTTGAAGTGTTTGAACTTGTCAAAAGCCTCAAATTTGTATTTCATTAAATACAAATATCCATATCTTGAATAATCATTGTTAAAGATTATGAAATAGTGATAACTTCCTCTTACTTATATAGACATTAGGCCACATACATCAGTATGTATAAGTTCTAATAATTCTTTAGCCCTTTCTCCTTTTCCAAATAAAGGAGTTTTAGTCATTTTACCAAGTAAAAAAAATTTGCATGTGCCATATAATTCATAATAAAATGACCCGAAGTCACTAAGCTTGTGTAACTTAGAAACGCAATTCTCATTTATATGGCCTGAATGACAATACCATAAGTAAGATGAGATTGATTTATCTTTTCTTGGTTTCTTATTTTTTATATTGAGAATTAGATCATTCATGTCTAAAACATACAAACCATTTATCAAAGTCATGTTTCCATATTAGAAACCATGTAATGAAAAAGAATAACTTTTATCTATAAACATTAAACGAAAATCATTCATGTCCAAACAAGCGACTGAGATAATGTTCTTAAGTAAAACAGGTACATAAAATTGTTTGTAAGTTCTAAGACTAATCCAAAAGGCAAGTGGAGGTCATAAGTCCCCACAGCAAGTGCAGCAACCTTTGCTCTATTTGCAGCACGTAGATCTATATCGCTCTTCTAAAGTCTTCTACTGTTCTTTAGTCCTTGCAAGTTATTGTATAAATAAAATCCATATCCGGTATCCAATACACATCTCATTTCTAAAGGTAGTATTAATCTCAACTATAAATATACCAGGAGTAAAAGAAGAAGTGCCCGCATGCTACTGCTGTTAGTGTTATGCCCAAGAGGCAATCACTTGGACATTGTATATGACACATTTTATTTTAATAAAAGGCATTATTTATCTTACAGTTATTTTTGTTTACTTTTATGTAATATATAACTATTAGATAAAGTCCTTCGTACAATATTGTATTAAGCAAATCATGATAGAGATCATGATATAAGATTCCTACTACACTGTATAGTATTAGTACTTAAATAGTCCCTAGTTGTAGTATTAATAAGACAAGACATCATTAATGCATTAAGACTAGCATGTGTTAGATTTCCTGATTTGATCAGGCGGTGATTCTCATATTCGTGAGTATTGAGATACTCAAAGTTAAGATATGGATGCTTGTTAATGGAATAAGTACATTGGATGACCTAGTTATGAGATAATCATCTGGATAACTATTTAGTACCAGTGATATAATCTCAATATAGCAAACATGCAAGTATCCTTAGACTTGAGATCTCCAAAATACTTTGTTTGCTAAGTATTGTGCTTTGATTCCAATCTTTGGAGCCAGATCGAGGGCCGCCTATGGGATAGATATTGGGTACATTGTGAGGTAAACAAAAGTAGTTAAGAGGGTCAATAAAGGATTCACCACTTCTAATGGTAGAGGCGAATATCTCACGGCCACTTGTAGGAATTACTACTCAAGAAGTCCTTGGCCAAGGCGACTGTGTATTGAAAACAGTTCCAATTGATACACATCTAGAGTAGTGGGTTTCTGGTACAAGTACTATTATATTCGGGCCAGAATTAATATATTCTGGAGGGAGTTGGCACTAATTTTGTACTCTAAATCAAATGAGATATTGTATGATGAAAGGAGTTAATTGCACTGTAGTTTGTTATTGAAAAGTTCATGTCAAGCCACTTGACTTCCTGGACTCTTGGGTGGTCATGATGTATTTCTAAATACCGCTCATGATCTGTGAATATGGGTTTATTAATTGATAAATTAATAAACCAATCCTGATTAGAATCAATATGATTAATTCTAATTAATTAAGGATTATTAATCTCAAAGACGTTTAGATTAATTCATGTTCACTACCAATTGATTGAATATAGGATTATATACTCAAGATGTTATTTGATAACATGGTGGGGTTAATTACGAGAAAGAGAAGTTGTTGTGGATAAATTATAATTAGCTATAATTTATGGTCCAAATTGTAATTGTGAGAACTTGATGTTTCCAATTACAATTAGAGAATTCTAACTGTTTTAGAATTCTCAGCTTTCAGTGATTTTTCGTGCGATATATTAGACATACACAAAACCTACTTTGTGGGTGATTCACGAAAACGCTAGGGCACACATACGTCCTTCTCTTCTCTCTCTCTCTCTCTCTCTCTCTCTCTCTCGCTCTTTTTCTGAAAACAAGACTAGCCCTAGCCGCCATCTTGTTTATGCTAGTACATAAACATCTTGGTACTTGAGTTTCATTCTCCGAGTAGATTTCTGTTAGAGATAATCACACACTGTGATTATAGTGGTTGGACGTTCAACACTCATGGTGTTCGATCAAGAGAATTACTGGATCACGCCCCGACTTGAAGAAGGAAAAATTTTGTTTTCCACACGATCAAAGAAAGGTAAAAAGCTATTACTTTTGTTCTCTTTATGTCTTGTTTTCCACACATATGCGGATCCTGGGTTGGTATCTCATTCTTATTTTTCCGCTGCACCATGTATGATAAGCATGAGATACCCAACAACTCCTTCTCATTTTTGTCCTTTACAATTTCCAGGTAGGCTTTGCAGTTGTGCCTCCAAGGGCCCATGTTGCCACAGTGATGACATGGGCCTTTGGCAACTACCTCGTTCTTCTTTATGCCACCTTTGAGCTTAGTGGAAGCCTTTTTCTTCTTCTTAGAAGAGAAAGATTCTACCATTATGACCACTTGGAAGATTCTGCAATCTTGAAAAAATTAATCAGCTCGGGTATAGTAGACTTAAACATGTTCATTTGGTAGTTTATCACAAATTGTGAAAAACTACTTAGTAACGATTATAAAATTAAGTCAATACTTAATTTGTTGTCTATTACAAATCCAAGAGACCCAAGCTTTTCAATTAAGCCTAACATCTTCAACCCATGAGTAGCCACAGAATTACCCTAAGCTATCTTAGAATGGAATAATTGTTTTGAGATCTCATATTTCTCTATGCTGGCTTATGCATCAAACAACTCTTGAAGACGTAAAATAATCGAGTAAGCATCCATATACTCATACTGTTTTTACAAATCAAGGGTCATTAGCACCAACATCACACAGAATGTTATGTCACTGTTGTATGGACCCTGTGGAATTGGATATGAAAACTCACTTTGTATGTTACAAAGTTAGCAGTTGATAAATTTTTGCATTATTCCAACATAATTACACAATTAAATATCCTTAGTTAATCATTTTTCTACAAGTCATTATTCAAAGCATTTTCCAAAGTCTTTCCAAAACAAAACATCAATTGATGATTCAGTATTTTGTATTTACAGAAGGAGAGACATATTAATTAATATTGAGAAGAATGGATTTCTGCTTGATAATAGATTTGTAGTCCCATACAATCGGTATTTATTGGTGAAATATTAAAGCCACATTAATGTTGAAATATTAAATCAATCAAGAGCCATCAAATATTTATTCAAATATCTGAATAAAAGTCCAAATAGAACAACATTTGTGGTAGAAAGGAATTAGTGTCAAATCAACTTAGACAATGACTCACAAGATCCAAGTTTTAATGAAGTCAAAACTTTTTTTGGATTGTAGATTCATATCAGCATGTGAAGCCTGCTAGCAAATATTTGAGTTTGACATTCATTTTCGAATACCTGTAGTTTAGAGATTGGAGTTTCTTCTTGAAGATGAGCAAAATATAATATTCAGTGATACCACTTCTCTTCCTAATGTTGAAATGAATGAAGATGCAGGGACGAAACTGTTTACAGAATAGTGTGAAAGGAATAAAAGAGATCTGAATGCAAGAAAGCTTATGTACACAGAATTTCCATAACATTATTGTTGGAAGAAGAAAGAAAAAGTTTGGCAAAAGAGAAAAATGTGCAAATTCATTGGAAGAATCAGCTTTGCACATCCAATTTCTGGCAAGAGATATTTATACGTGCATGTTATTAAACTATGTCTATGGTCCTACAACCTATGAAGATATAATAACCTATAATGGAAATTTATATCCATCTTTTAAAGGAGATTGCTATGTAAGAGGTCTATTACAAGAAGATCAAGAATGACACAATACAGTTGTTGGAGTTGCTCAATGGGCCATTGGAAGTTAATTAAGAGATCTATTTGTCACAATTCTTATTTTTTGCAGTGTAGCAGATGTGAAGCATTTTTGGGAGGTAAATTGACAAAAAAATCAGTGATGATATTGAATACAGGCAAAGGAAAATCCTCAAATTTCCATCCTTACATCTCTCAGAAGATTAGGTCAAGAACTACACTTTGAGTGAATTACAACACCAATTTCTAAAACAAGGCCAAAATCTAGAGGAATTAGAAGGAATGCCATTTCTAAATAAAGAGTTGCTGAATAATCTTCAAAATACATGCATAAGAGAAAAGTATGACGCTAATGCACTAAGAGCTGAACATGAAATCATGCATCGCCAATTAAATGCAGAACAGAAGCAACTAAATCAAAAAGTCATAAATGCCATTGAACATAATAAAGGTAAGCTTTTTTTTTTTTTTTTGGGTATGGTTACAGAGGCAAAGGTAAAACATTTGTTTACAAAGCAATCATTAACAAGCTTAGTTCAGAATCAAAGATTGTCCTGGTAGTAGTATCTTTAGGTAACATTCTACTAATATCTATACTTACAAATATTTTATAATTCAAATTAATAGAAGATTCCTTGATACTTTTTTAAAAAAATATTCCAATTGTACAATCTAGAATTCTGAATAAAACTTCCCACAAACAAAATCTATCTATATTCATTATTTTAAAATATTAATTCTAAAATAGTACATATTTCTATGATTCCATGGAAAAATATATAATCACATACAAAAGATGTTAAAATAAATAAAACTAGCGATATAAGATCTTTAAAAAAAAAGAATTTAAAAACAAATTCGCATGTTGTTTCTATAACATTATTATATAATTCAACAAGGATTCCATCATTACCATTATTCAGTGGCAGAACATCACATAGCATATTCAAAATTCTATTAGTGACCATAGAAGATACTACATGTTCAATTAAAACAAACACTCAACTTTTAGAATTAATAAAAAGAACAGTGTTGATTATTTGGGATAAAGCTCCTATGAATTCCAAATATGTTTTTAAGACTATTGACAAAACACTCAAAGACATACTAAAGGCATCTACAAGTTATAATGGTTCAAAACCATTTGGAGGCAAAATAGTGCTATTAGGAAGAGATTTTTGTCAGATTCTTCTGTTTTTTTCCAAAAGGTCGAAGAGTTGATATAGTACATTTGTCCCTCAATCAATCAGATTTGTAGAATCACTATGAGGTACTAACATTGTCCAAGAACATGAGCCTTAAACAAAGTCATGATTTTGATGTAACAAGAGCAGGAGAATATGTAACATTTGCAAATTGGCTTTTAAGAATAGGAGATGGCACAAAACTTGCAAAATGTAGAGAATATGATAATGAACATACATGGAGCAAAATTCACAATAGATTTATTATAGAAGCTAATGCTGATCATGTAGAGACAATTTTTAACTCAATTTATCCAAATTTTGAGGCAAAATTTACAAATCCTACACATTTGATGGAAAGGGCCATTCTCACACCAATAAACGAAACTGTTCATGAGTTGAATAGTTTTGTATTGGAAAAAGTCCTTGGAGATGTTACTGAATATGTAAGTGTAGATAAAATAGACGAAGCAATAGAACATCTAAAGGATACTGATAATTTGTATCCAACAAAATTCCAAAATTCCTCAACAATTTTTCTAGGTATGCTTGATCATAAGTTAAAGCTAAAAAAGAATGCACCTATTATATGTTAGTGTTATGCCCTAGAGGCAATCACTTATACGTTGTATATGACACATTTTATTTTAATAAAAGGTATTATTTATCTTACAGTTTCTTTTATTTACTTTTGTATAATATAACTGTTAGATAAAGTCCCTAATACAACACTGTGTTAAGGAAATCATAATAGAGATCATGATAGAGTTTCCTACTACATTGTATAGTGTTAGTATTTAAATAGTCCCTAGTCGTAGTATTAATGAGACATAACATCGTTAATGCGTTAAGACTAGTATGTGTTAGACTTCCTGATTTGATCAGGCGGTGTTTCTCATATCCGTAAGTATTGAAATACTCAAAGTTAACACGTTGATGCTTGTTAATGGAACAAGTTCATTAGATGACTTAGCTATGAGATAATTACATGGATAACTATTTAGTGCCAGTGAAATAATCTCAATATAGCAGACGTGTAAGTATCCTTAGACTTGAGATCTCCAAAGTACTTTATTTGCTGAGCATTGTGCTTTGATTCCAATCTCTAGAGCCAGATCGAGGGCCGCCTATGGGATAGATATTGGGTACATTGTAAGGAAAACGAAAGTAGTTGAGAGGGTCAATAAAGGATTCACCACTCCTAATAGTAGGGGCAAATATCTCACGGCCACTTGTAAGAATTACTACTCAAGAAGTCCTTGGCCAAGGCGTCTGTGTTGGATTGTATGCCCTCTTAGACTAGGTTTCTGATGTAAAATCGAATATTTTAATAAAAGAATTTATTTTCAGAAATTGTTTGTGAATTTACTATTTGTTTGTGCACAATTTTCGTTTAGAACAGACCCATTGTGTTTAAATAAGTGATCCATGTGAATGGTGGTCTTTCACAGTAAGGTATGGATCACATGTTATTTAAACATAAATATTTGTTCTTAACCTATTGATGAGACTGGGAACCTCATCATGTTTAGGTTATTATGTTATGAATTCTAAATGGGGAATAGCTTACCTTTAGCCAGTGAGTAGTCCACTCACTTCATGACATAAGCGTATTTCGAATACGTAGGACAAGACCTGTAGTAGTGGTTTCTAAAAGTACTATATGATAGAAACCTAGACTACTGCCACTACAGCGTGGACTAGTACTCTACAACTTGAGTATGAGTTGGTGGTCTGGCGAAGCTGAAAGCATATATTTTGATTTGCTATAGTTGAGGCTCTATCGTAGGGCCAATATACTTACATGTTGGGTATGTGTGACTAGTTAGTTAAGATAGACTTATACAAGATAGTTTCTGCATTATATCACCCCTTGTGGTTGTCCGAATGGTCTAAAATGTCCAGGGCCCTGGGAAACATAACTTGGATATTTGCTTTAGGGTAGCTCCATTGGAAAGCGGAAACACTCCAGGAAGTCGTGGATCATTGGACTAGAAGCCTAAGGATGGTAGATGTCATTTAGAGGGGTGTTACTACACTTCTTCCTCTCTAAATGTACGGCGATGTGTAGAGGGGTATTTTAGTCATTTCACCTGTAGGTCGGAGACTTTGCTAATGCAGCATTGTCCTTGGGGTCAATATTTCCTTATGGTGATATTAGGAAATATTTAAAATGCAAAATACAACTATTTATATATTAGGGGTATTTTGGTCGTTTTAGCAGCCAATGCGATGTGCCTTTTTGGTCCTCGGAATAACCCGTAAGTCCTAACTAATTTTGGGTTGAGGAATTGGTCTCAATTCAAGAGGATTTTATTTTATTTTGTTTTGTTTTATTTTATTTTATTCAGAAAGTCTAATTTATTATTGAACTGGAATAAAATAAATAAATTAATTAAAATAGGAGTTGAGAGAAATTTAATTATCTAGTTTAATTGGTTAATTAATTATTCAGGGCCTAGGCCCAATATGAATAATTAAGAAATTAACCTGGGCTTAAACTAGGGGAAATAATTAATGTTTAATTATTTATTGGGTTATTTATATAGACCCAAGAAATAAATAATCAAAGATTAATTATTATGATTCATTTAGGCTCATTAATTATTTATTGGGTTGTTTAGATAAGCCCAGGAAATAAATAATTAATATTTACTATTTTGGGCCTTTTGGGTCCAAGAAAAATAATAAATATTTTTCTGGCCCAATAGCTTGGACCTTAGGGTTTTTTCTAGATACGGTTAAGAGGAGTTTAGGGTTAGGCTAAACTGATTCTCAGGATAACATCCGGGTGTTTTGAAATCCCGGGAATATGTTTATCAGATAATGAGAAACCCAATTTTGGCTAACTAATAAACTAGTCTCTGGTAGAAAATAAACCCTAATCTCCCTAGCCTTACAGAGAACTCACGTCTCTCTCTCTCTGCTCTCTCTCACGTCTCCCTTTTCTTGTTGTTCTTCTTGGACTTTGCTAACCAATAGCAAGTGAACCAAGGAGAATTGAGACTGTTCCTCTTCACCATAGTGTTCACTGACTAGAGTATAGGCAGAGGAATATTCCGAAAGCTAGAAAGCTTGGCGTTGATGCAAACAAGGCGAAGTAGAAGGCTAGCGGGTGTTCAACCGGAAGCTTCTTCAAGTGAGCGAAGCGAGGCGATTCCAGTCGTTCAATCCTCTCCTACTCAACCTAGAAGGGTTAAGGAGTGCAAATGTATGATCTTTAAGCTTCCGTGTGGCCTTTAAGGCTTGCGGGTTTATTTTTCTCTGTTTTTTCCCCCCGCCAGTGCATGCTCTCTGTTTTCGTTTCCCTCAATGTGGTATTAGAGCCACTGGTTTTTGATCAATATAGGGAGCATGATAGTTAATAAAAATGGAGAAGATGATTATACCTGTGATCCTTTGCTATTTTGGTATGGGATAGGCTTGATGTAAGCTTCACCGTTGAAGCATAGGAGCCCTCTATAAAATTTTTTTTGGCTTTGAAATTTAATCGTGTAAACCCAATTTAAATAGGTATAGGCAGTTGTGGTTTTATTTTAGATGAGTTTTTGTAAGTAAAATTGTCCAAAGAAGCCAAAGAAGGCTGGAAAAATTGAAAAGAATGGCCTCTGCAACTTTCGCGCGTGGACAGAAGAAAAAACGAAGAAGAAAACTATACCTAAGCCGTGCAGTGGAGCCGAGCTGCCGAGCCGAGCCGCTGCATTTCTATGAGAGGAGCTACTGCCAACGAGCCGTGTAAGCCGAGCCATCTCCTCAAAATTCAAGCCGTTTTCGCAATGGGAATTTGCAATTGAATTGCAAATTGGAGTCGGGTTGCGTGCGGACCGGACACACGAAACGGGCAGAGATGCGGATCCTTCGCGGGTCGGCAGCAGAGGGCAACTGGTTACGGGTCGCGGGCGCGGATCAGCTCCGTGGGTAGCGCAGCAAGCGATCCGGTGCGGTGCGGTGCACCGCAGCTGCGGTGGACCGCAGGCCATGTGGACGCGGATCCGGTTCGGCCGGTGCAGTGGATCGCCAGCTTTTTTCCTACAATTTTTTTTATTTTTTTTCTTTTTTGTTTTGGGTCCCATACCAGGCGAAGTTAATATTTTTGCAATATTTATATTCTTGGAATATATTTGCATGAAAAATATTAGTAAGGGATTTTATGATTAAACAAGATCATTAATTAATTAATTAATGTGTTCAATTCTATTATTTGGGCACTTAGATTTAAAAAATAGAAAAGCATGAAAACTTTTACTGTTTTCGAGCATGCTATTTTTTTTATGTACTTATGTGTGCTTTTTCTCAAAGACCAAAAACTTTGGGAACATTTTTGACAAGAAAAATATTTTTCTTCAAAAACTAAATGGTTATTTTAATTGGTACAAAAATTAATCCTTGAATATTTTCTCAAAGGATTTAATCATTGACATAGAAAATTTATTGGATTTAGATATTTTTGTAAATTAAAATGGAGAGCCATTTTGTTTTGTTTTGGACTAGAAAAATGATTTTATCAAATAAACTTGAGACCAAAGTCTCTAGAAAGTTTTAATTAGGAAATTTTTGAAATCATTAAGTTTTAACTTAAATAAAATTAGCCCATGGAGAAAATCTCTCAAAGGATATAAGCCTTGACATAGAGATTTTATTAGACTTAGATATTTTATTTTTGAGTTAAGGAAAAACTTAATGGAAATTTCAAAATGATATTTTCCAGAAAACCTTTATTTTAAAAGACTAAGTGGGAGAGGGGTTCCAACGGCCCCACGGCTTCCATCATGGTCCTCATTAGAGATCGTGGATCCCCTCGCGTCACCCTGGGAGTGAACCCGTATAGGATGGGGATACCACAAGGATCTAGATCTAATGGAAGGATGTAATTAATAACTCGGGGCACGTACTATGATCGGCCAGTCCACGTTGGAGGTTATAGTGCGAGGTATGTCCATAGGAAATGAGAGGAAACGGCCATCCCATGATGGAGTTATTCTCTAGACTATTACCTAGAAGGGAAATTAATTTGTGGTGGTTAATACACTTAGCTTAGGAAACTGTTAATCTTTCCAAGAAGCTATGTCAGTTTTCCTAAGAGCCAAATTATTTTCAGTGCACAAATTTTATTTTGTTTTCACAAACTAATTCTTTCTTTTATTTTCGATTTTCAGAAATGGTGGAAGGTTCTTTTAGTCCATTGGCCGTTATTCTCAAGGAGAATAAGTTAACGGGTCCAAACTATGTGGACTGGAAAAGGAACCTAGACATAATACTCACAGCTGAGGAGTATAAGTATGTCCTTTACGAGACCTGCCCTATTATCGGGGAAGGTTCCACCGCTGAAGAGCGAGAGGCTGAGAAGGCGTGGACGAAAGCTGACGAAATGGCACGTTGCTATATGTTAGCTTCCATGTCTAATGTGCTCCAGTCAAAACACGAGCACAAGGCTTCTGCATATGACATAAGTCAATCATTGGCAATTATGTTCGCAGACAAGAGTCGGCCCGCAAGGTAGGAGGCTCTTCGAACTATTGTGAACACTAAGATGGCTGAGGGAGCATCAGTCCGAGAGCATATGCTCAAGATGATTGCTGCTTTCGAGGAGGCGAAAATCTTAGGGGCTGTCATTGACCCCGATAGCCAAGTGGATATGGTTCTTGAATCTCTACCAAGCTCTTTTACTCAGTTCAAGTTAAACTATAACATGAATAAGTTGAACATGAGTTTAACTGAACTGATGAAGGAGCTCCAGATGGTGGAGAAGGTCATGAAGCCACAGTCAAAGGGCATGATTGCTAAGGCTTCTTCTTCAAGAACTGGGCCTAAACCCAGAAAGTTCAAGAGGAAGAAGGGGAATGCAGCAACCCAGCCCAAGAACCAGCCCAAGGACAAACCAAAGGGCAAGTGCTTCAAGTGTGGGAAGAAGGGACACTGGAAAAAGGAGTGTCTAGATCTTCAGGCCAAGAAAAACCCCACAGGTAATGTTTACTATCTAGAGCCCATATCAATGGTAGGATCAACTTCCACTTGGATTGTTGATTCAGGAGCCACTGATCATATCTGTTACTCCTTGTAGGGGTTTAGGAAGATAAGAAGACTCAAGAAGGGCGAACATGGGCTTCGAGTGAGTAATGGAGCACAAGTCTGGGCCCTTGCAGTGAGAGAGCTGGATCTTATTTTTTATTGTAAGAAGATAGTGGTTTTAAAGGATATTTTATATGTACCTGGTTTTCGTCAGAATTTGATTTCAGTTGCAAAACTTATTAATCAAGGATATTTTGTATCTTTCCATTCTGGTATTTCTATCAGTAGAGATGGAGAAATTTTATGTATTGGGCACATGTATGGAAATCTGTTCTTTTTAAACCCTATTAGCAACCAATCAAATAACGCTCAGTCTGAACCTTTAACTAAGAAGAGAAAGACCAATATCAATGATTCATACCTTTGGTATCTAAGGTTGGGTCATATTAACTCAACCAGGATTCAGAGGCTAATCCATGATGGGCCTTTAGGCTCATTGAGATTGGAAAGTTGGCCTCAGTGTGAATCCTGCCTGATGGGAAAGATGACCAAGAGGTCATTTACACCAAAGGCGGATAGAGCTAATGAGGTGTTGAGTCTTGTTCACACTGATGTGTATGGTCCGTTGTCTACACCAGCCAGAGGAGGTTTTGAGTACTTCATCACTTTCACGGATGATTGTACGAGGTATGGTTACATTTACCTGATGAGACGCAAGTCTGACTCTTTTGATAAGTTCAAGGAGTTTAAGGCTGAAGTGGAGCACCGAACAGGTAAATTAATCAAAACCTTACGATCGGATCGTGGTGGAGAGTACCTCCTAGGTGAATTCAAGGACTACATGGTACATCATGGGATAGTATCCCAGCTCTCTGCGCTGGGAACACTCCAGCAGAACGGAGTAGCTGAGAGAAGGAATAGGACATTGATGGAAATGGTCCGAAGCATGATGTCTCATGCTACTCTTCCAGTGTCCTTTTGGGGATATACCCTAGAAACAGCGGTATATATTCTAACTTAGTGCCTTCCAAGTCATTACCTAGGACTCCCTATGAGATGTGGACTGGGTGTAAGCCAAGTCTGAATCATCTCAGGATTTGGGGATGTCCAGCTTATGTACTGATCAAGGGAGACAAGTTGGAACCAAGATCAGAATTATACTATTTTATTGGGTATCCAAAAGGGACAAAATGAGGTTACTTTTATCATTCTAAGGAGCAGAAGGTACTCGTCAGTACCAATGCTAGATACTTGGAAGATGATCAAAGTACTTCCACTAAAGGCTCAACGAGGTTGGAACTTGAGGAGAAGTTATCTACAGAATCAACTTCTTCTGACCCGATTCTGGAACAAGAAGAGGCACAGCCTCAAGAGTCTGTGCAAATGGAGCCTCGTCGTAGTGGGATAGTGTCTAGGGTTCCGGATAGATGGACAGGAGAAGCCTTTGAGCTGGTCTCCAACCATCAGGAACAAGACCCCACTAGATACGAGGAGGCTATTGTTGATGCCGATGCAAATCTGTGGCATGAAGCAATGAAAGCCGAGATTGAGTCTATGTACCTCAATCAGGTTTGGGATCTTGTAGCTTCACCTGAAGGGATAAAACCCATTGGGTGCAAGTGGGTGTACAAGAGAAAGAGGGGAGCGGATGGGAAGGTGGAAACCTTCAAAGCTAGACTTGTGGCGAAAAGGTATACTTAGAAAGAGGGAATCGACTATGAGGAAACCTTTTCCCCGGTAGCCATGCTTAAATCCATCCGCATCCTTCTTGCCATCGCATGTCACTATGATTACGAGATATGGCAAATGGATGTCAAGACGGCATTCTTAAATGGCCATCTTAGCGAAGACATCTATATGTCCCAACCGGAAGGCTTCATTGCTGAAGGCCAGGAACACATGGTTTGCAAGCTTAAGAAGTCCATTTATGGACTTAAGTAGGCATCGAGAGTAGGGAACATTCGTTTTGATGAGACTGTAAAGTCTTGTGGTTTTATTCAAAACGAAGATGAACCATGCGTGTACAGGAAACTTGAAGGCATTAATGTGGTTTTTCTTATCCTGTATGTGGATGACATTCTACTCATTGGAAATAATGTAGGGATATTGTCATCTACAAAGGTTTGGCTGTCTAGTCAATTCAGTATGAAAGACTTGGGAGAAGCCAGCTACATTCTCGGGATTAGGCTTCTTAGAAATAGGAAGCATAGAATGTTAGGGTTATCCCAAGCGACATACATTGACAAGATATTGGCCAAGTACAGCATAGACTCATGCAAGGGAGCTCTAATCCCTTGCAGACATGGGTTGTCATTTTCTTTGAAGGATTGTCCTAAGTCTCAAGAAGAAAAGGACAGAATGAGTAGGATTCCCTACGCTTCGGCTGTGGGAAGTCTCGTGTACGCCATGCTGTGTACTAGGCCAGATATCTGCTTTGCCGTGGGCTTAGTTAGCAGATATCAGTCAAACTCTGGGGAGGTTCATTGGCAAGCTGTAAAGCATATTCTCAAGTACCTCAAGGGAACGAGAGATTATATGCTGGTTTACAGGGCTGATGATTTGGTTCCTACAGGATACACAGACTCAGACTTCCAGGCGGATAAGAATGAGAGAAAATCCACTAGTGGATATGTCTTCACCTTGTCTGGAGGAGCAATTTCATGGAGGAGTATCAAGCAGTCTTGTATGCTGACTCAACCATGGAAGCTGAGTATGTGGCAGTTTCGGAGGCGTCCAAGGAAGCAGTTTGGCTCCGAAAGTTCCTTTCAGGACTTGGAGTCGTTCCACATATGGACAGGCCGATTGTGATGAATTGCAATAACACTGGAGCTGTATCGCAATCTAAGGAGCCTCAGAACCACAAGAAGGGGAAACACATCGAGAGGAAGTACCACCTGATCCGGGATTTCATCCAGAGACGGGAAGTCGTGGTGGAGTATATTGCCTCAGAAAATAATCTAGCAGACCCATAGGGGTGGGCACCTATGGACTTACCTAGTCTTAGAGTGCAAGTGGGAGATTGTTGGATTGTATGCCCTCTTAGACTAGGTTTCTGATGTAAAATCGAATATTTTAATAAAAGAATTTATTTTCAGAAATTATTTGTGAATTTACTATTTGTTTGTGCACGATTTTCATTTGGAACAGACCCATTGTATTTAAATAAGTGATCCATGTAAATGGTGGTCTTTCACAGTAAGGTATGGATCACGGGTTATTTAACACATAAACATTTATTCTTAACCTATTGATGAGACTGGGAACCTCATCATGTTTAGGTTATTATGTTATGAATTCCAAATGGGGAATGGCTTAGCTTTAGCCAGTGAGTAGTCCACTCACTTCATGACATAAGCGTATTTCGAATACGTATGACAGGACCTGTAGTAGTGGTTTCTAAAAGTACTATATGATAGAAACCTAGACTACTACCGCTACAGCGTGGACTAGTACTCTACGACTTGAGTATGAGTTGGTGGTCTGGCGAAGCTAGAAGCATATACTTTGATTTGCTATAGTTGAGGTTCTATCGTAGGGCTAATATACATGCATGTTTGGTATGTGTGACTAGTTAGTTAAGACAGACTTATACAAGATAGTTTCTGCACTATATCGCCCTTTGTGGTTGTCCGAATGGTCTAAAATGTCCAGGGCCTTGGGAAACATGACTTTGACATTTGCTTTAGGGTAGCTCCCTTGGAAAGCGGAAACACTCTAGGAAGTCGTGGATCATTGGACTAGAAGCCTAAGGATGGCAGATGTCATTTAGAGGGGTGTTAGTACACTTCTTCCTCTCTAAATGTACGGCGATATGTAGAGGGGTATTTTAGTCATTTCACCTGTAGGTCGGAGACTTTACTAATGCAGCATTGTCCTTGTGGTCAATATTTCCTTATGGTGATATTAGGAAATATTTAAAATGCAAAATACAGCTATTTATATGTTAGGGGTATTTTGGTCGTTTTAGCAGCCAATGCGATGTGCCTTTTTGGTCCTCGGAATAACCCGTAAGTCCTAACTAATTTTGGGTTGAGGAATTGGTCTCAGTTCAAGAGAATTTTATTTTATTTTGTTTTATTTTATTTTATTTTATTTAGAAAGTCTAATTTATTATTGGACTGGAATAAAATAAATAAATAAATTAAAATAGGAGTTAAGAGAAATTTAATTATCTAGTTTAATTGGTTAATTAATTATTCAGGGCCTAGGTCCAATATGAATAATTAAGAAATTAACCTGGGCTTAAACTAGGGGAAATAATTAATGTTTAATTATTTATTGGGTTATTTATATAGGCCCAAGAAATAAATAATCAAAGATTAATTATTACGGTTCATTTGGGTTCATTAATTATTTATTGGGTTGTTTATATAAGCCCAGGAAATAAATAATTAATGTTTATTATTTTGGGCCTTTTGGGTCTAAGAAAAATAATAAATATTTTTCTAACCTAATAGCTTGGACCTTAGGGTTTTTTCCAGATACGGTTAAGAGGAGTTTAGGGTTAGGCTAAACTGATTCTCAGGATAACATCCGGGTGTTTTGAAATCTCAGGAATATGTTTATCAGATAATGAGAAACCCAATTTTGGCTAACTAATAAACTAGTCTCTGGTAGAAAATAAACCCTAATCTCCCTAGCCTTATAGAGAACTCACGTCTCTCTCTCTGCTCTTTCTCACGTCTCCCTTTTCTTGTTGTTCTTCTTGGACTTTGTTAACCAATAGCAAGTGAACCAAGGAGAATTGAGACTGTTCCTCTTCACCATAGTGTTCACTGACTAGAGTATAGGCAGAGGAATATTCCGAAAGCTGGAAAGCTTGGTGTTGATGCAAACAAGGCGAAGTAGAAGGCTAGCGGGTGTTCAACCGAAAGCTTCTTCAAGTGAGCGAAGCGAAGCGATTCCAGTCGTTCAATCCGCTCCTACTCAACCTAGAAGGGTTAAGGAGCGCAAAGGTATGATCTTTAAGCTTTCGTGTGGCCTTTAAGGCTTGCGGGTTTATTTTTCTCTATTTTTTTCCCCGCCAGTGCATGTTCTCTGTTTTCGTCTCCCTCAGTCTGTGTATTAGAAACAGTTCCAATTGATACACATCTAGAGTAGTAGGTTCCTAGTACAAGTATTATTATATTCGAGCCAGAAGTAATATATATTCTGGAGGGAGTTGGCACTAATTATGTACTCCAAACCGAATGAGATATTGTATGGTGAAATGAGTTAATTGCGTTGTAGTTTATTATTGAAGGGTTCATGTCAAAACACTTGACTTCCTAGACTCTTGGGTGGTCATGATATGTTGCTAGATACCGCTCATAATCTGGGAATATGGATTTCTTAATTGATAAATTAATAAACCAATCATGATTAGAATTGATATGATTAATTCTAATTAATTATGGATTATTAATTTCAAAGGCGTTTGAATTAATTCATGTTCGCTACCAATTGATTGGGAAACCTAATAGGCCACACACAATAGAGGATTATATACTCAAGATGTTATTTGAGAACATAGTGGGGTTAATTGCGAGAAAGAGAAGTAGTTGTGGTCGAATTATAATTAGTTATAATTTATGGGCCAAATTATAATTGTGAAAACTTGATATTTCTAATTACAATTAGGGAATTCTAATTGTTTTAGAATTCTCAGATGGAGTATTTTTAGTAGGAGATTTTCGTGTAATATATGGAATATATTACACGATTCTTGCTTGCTGAAGGATTAACGAAAATCAACTCCAAAAACTAGGGCAACACACGACTTCTCTCTCTTTTCTCTCATTTTTTTCTTGCAACAAGAAACCTTAGCCGCCTCTTGTTATTTCTGCTAGCACAGAAATATCTTGATGTTTGAGAGTGATCCTCGTGTGGACTACTGTTACAGGTGATTGTGTATTGTGATCACAGAGGCACGACTATCAACCTGTTTGTGATCCATTGGCATCAAGGGGATTGTTAGATCGTGCCACAATCGTGAGACAAGAAGAAGAAAATTTTGATTTTTCAAGCGCACAAAAAAAGGTAAAACCATTACCTTTTGTTCTCTTTTATATCTTGTTTTCCACACGTATGCGGATCTTAGGATGGTATCTCGTTTTTATTTTTTCGCTGCACCATATATGATATGCATGAGATACCCAACATTATGTTGCTGAGAAATGTCAACCCAGACAAAGGATTATGCAATGGTACAAGACTCATTGTCACACAAATAGAGAAAAGAGTCATTATAGGAAGAATTATATCGGGTTCAAATATAGGAGACAAAGTGCCTATCCCAAGAATAGATAGGTCCTAAAGTAATTCTGTAACACCCCATATTTTCCAGTCGTAATGGGCTCTATTTTTGTGAGACGTCACCCCGTTTAAACTCCTAGACAAGGGGTCTTTATAACAAAATAAAACTTAAAACAGGTGTAAGCAAAAAATTATTCCATTAATCTAGTGTACCGGTTGGAGAATAGTATATATGTCTTAATTCAAAATACATAAGATAAGTAGATCTACAGTTTGCATCTGGTAAAACTATGATAACTTCTATATGACTAAGCCAAGGAAGTGTTACCAGCATCATTGCCATATCTCTTTAGTTTTAAGTCCTAAGAAATGGAGAAAAATAAAAGATTATGTGAGTTTATACTCAGTGAGTCTCGTATGTACTAATGTTTTTCTATCGAATACATGTAAGAGGAATTTATCACATTTTCCACTGAAAACTAAGTCAAGTAGTGGAAAACTCATCAATCGATATTCAAAAATTCATGTGCGTTTGGAAAACATAATTCATTAAACACCAATACCCTTCTTTTTTTTTTTTTTTAAAGTAGGCACTTTATTTAATAGGAAGATAATTTGTGAGCACCTTCGGCTTGTTAGGGATATGTCCTAGAGTCAATTTGTACTTATACTATTGTTGTTATGTATTATATAATAATACAAGACATTTCTTTCCATGAATAGTGTATTAAGTTTTGTGGTCATCAAGTATGTGACTTAATAGTAAAACCCTACAATTAATACAATGACTATTCTTAAACTGTTCATGATTGATTATTATTAGTGGAACAATAATAAATTAAGGTTAGTATGTTTGTGACTTAATGGCTATATTTTACTGGTCATGGATATATATAATATCAAGTTAAAACATAAATAAATGTTAGAGAACATTATATTGGACATGACCTATTGTGAGAGTACTTCATGGAACATGTCATAAGTACTTTCTAGCCATAATGATATTAAAAGTCCCTCGACCTGAATTCATCATAGTTTCCTACTTGATAAATTCTATATTTTGACGTTGTCTAAATTTGTCTTTAACCAAATAATAAATTAGACTAGTGTTGGATATAAAATAAATCAAGGAAAGGAATATGATTGATAGTGAAAGAATTTGTCCCTCTCAATTATAGGAGAGATATCCATGGGCCCCTTGATAAGTTAAACTGTTAAAATGCATGGTCGTCCTTAAATATATCAATCTAAGATATTGATATCATTTGTTTGAACAGTCTATTATGAGATTAAGATATAATTTATTAAACTTAATAAGGATGACATGCTCCGTGCCTTTTGCTTAATCTAGATATCATGTGACAAAAGGACTAAATATAAAATTATGATTTGATTCAAAGAGATCACTGATCTTCATCTAATGTAGATAGTTATAATGTTTTGTTAGAAATCGTTTATAACTTGTGGGCCATTTAACTGTGATTTGGGCACACTGTCAATGTTAAATGAACTTATAGGGTCACACAATAAGCAAACTCGTTATGTTATTTTTCCGGTAACCAGGTTTGATGAATTTGAAAATATGTCTAAGTTAATCAAACCTAGAAAATTTACCAGATACAATGAATCTGAAAATATGTCCACATTCGATGTATCTAGATAATGTCCAGATTGTAAGAATCTGACTCAGTAAATTAATTAGTTAAATTACCGAGATAGTAGTAAAATCTTATCATATCAGTTTTAATCTAATTTGAATTTAAAATAAAATCTGATAAGATATTATCAGAGTTGGACTCCAAGAGGTTCGGATAGGTTTTAAGAAAACCCTAGTCGTCTCCTCAAGGGATCTGTTCTGTTAAAAAAATATTCATGCCTCCATTCACCAGAGAAAAAAAAATCAAACATCTCAAACCCTAGGCGCTAGCACTCTTGAGGTAACAAGTAAATTCGCCGTGTGTATTTGATAGAGGGTATTCGCACACTGCAACGTTTTGTGATCGTTCGGGTTGCACGTACGATAGCAAAATCCGAATCGAAGGATCTTGATTACAACGAATAAAGGTAATTATGTAATCCTTAGATCTTCTTAATCGTTTACTTGGGTCCTCGGAAGGGATTCGTAGATGTTTTCCACGTTTAGGAGTCCACGAATCCTAACATGGCTATCACAGGCTTATTGTACTAGAATTTGCACATTCAGTACTTAACCGTATCATGCCAGAGAGGTAGAATTATCGTCATAATCTACCTCTAACATAGATTAGTACAAATGCCAAAGCCCTTACTAAGTACTCAACGCTACCCTGGTCTTTAAGACCAGTCCATTTTCCACATCCACCGAAAGGAGATGTCTGGCCTGATCTTCAAGACTAGTCTATTATCATATCCCAAAGAGAGATTAGGAAAACCATTTTTGGGGGCCAAAATATTTATTTCCAAATGCTTTCATATTTTCTGTAATCATATTCAAAATCATGGACATAGTAGCATAACAAGCTTTTCAAGTTGCACCCAATGTGCTTTTATAGTATTTAGAACCAAAATCGGTATGATAATCCATTTCTTTAACAAAAATAGCATTTATGTCTTTGGAGAAATTCATAAACATGTCTTAATTAGTGCATAAGATCATGACAGTCATATGCTTAGTTATGGCAGAATATAGCTTTAGGAAAATTCGTTTGTCAAAGAAATGTTCTTACTTATTTATGCAAAAAACATCCAACCATATAAAGTTTGATAAAATGGGGAATTCGCATTTCTTTAAATAATAAAAGATTCATATTCACCTTGTTTAGGAGATTTCTTGCTAAAATAAAGTTTATAAATGAAAGGATGTTCACTTTATACGAAAATATTTATGCACGATTTTTAAGAAGAAAACACCTAGTAAGGTAGGGTTTTGAAATTTCAGAGTTTCACAGATATTTATGATGTTAAATAAAATATTTTTATTTAAATGTGATGGAAAACATTCAGCTAATATATGTTTGGATAAACTCACAAAACATAAAGCTTTAAAACATAAGATTTCATATCATGATATATCATAAAAACACTTAGCTAAACAGAGTTTAAAACCAAGAAACTCACATTTCCAAGATTCGTAAAATACATTCATAAAATACTCTTCATCTATGATTTATAGAGCCATTAAATAAAATTCTTATATTCAAATATTTTAGAAAAACACTAGCTAAAATGGTATTTATAAAACAAAAGGACTCACTGTGATCGATAAAATTAGTTCACTCACGCTTTTACAGGCCTAGAGCTTCTCTTGAACCGAATCAACTTCAAAATTGAGGTGTTTTCCAAAAAACATAGCTCAAGGTTCCTAAGTTAAAACTTGGACAGCACCACAAGGAATAAGATATCAATTAACCTACATTTCCTTTCAATATTTCACAGCATTGTCACCATTTGGTGTTTTGTTTATAACTTTTGCTATACAATTCCAAATGAGGTCAAACTAGTTTCAAAATACTCCTAAAACATCCCTTTACAAATTCCAGTTCATGGAATACAAATACCATTCCTTATTTCATTCGGTTTTAGCTGTAAAGTTTCTACATAATTTGGAAAGTAAAACAGCCATTTCTTTGTACAACTTTTCTTAGGCATTTTCCTATATTTTCTTCAACATAACTTGCCATATCCAAGCCCTTTAAAACCTTACTTAACATCCCAACAATGACTTTCCAATTTGCTTTCAAGCCCAGCAACTTCCAATCATCCAAATATAGCTGTTACATTAAAATTACCAAACCAGAATTTCCATTTCTAAAAATAGCAGCTTAAAATATTTTGATTTGATATGGTTTTTTGCCACCAAAATCCCATAAAACCTACTCCAAACCTCCCCAAATATTCCAAGATATGTTTATGTTTAACCATCTCAATTCATGACCTTTTCAACTCAAGAACACTCAAGTTACTTAACAAGTATTTACTTTACTCATTTTCTATTAAAAATAGTCTCACAATATTTCTTCCATAATTTTCCCTTCCTTTCTTTGACTAATGACCAACTATTAAACAATTCAAGATACATCATATAAGCTATTAAACATCACCATCATTCTTCTTCAACCAACCAGCCACCTCCACACATCTATCTCTTTTTTCATCCAAGCATCCAAATATCATGCATAATATTACATTAAAACAATCCTCCAACATGTATTTCTTAACCCTAAATTTAAAGAGAGAAATCTTGCCTATTTATTGCTGGAAAACTAGGTTTGTGGGTGTTTTCTTCGTTCTTATTTCTTTTCCCTCTTTTCTCTTGTTTTCCTTTCATTTCTCTTCTCTCTCTCTCTCTCTCTCTCTCTCTCTCTCTCTCTCTCTCTCTCTCTCTCTCTCTCTTTCTTCCTTTCTTACTCTCTTTTCTTCTTCCCTTTTTGGTTTCCTCTTGGCAGAATTCCTTGTTGCTAGTGATATATATAAAGCTTCACTAAATCTACTTAAATGATTTAGTGATTTAGCAAGTCCTAGAATCTCTTAGAACCCTATAGAACCTAATAGAAACTTATAGAACTTTATAAAATGCCTTAGAAATTAATAAAGCATGTGAAAAACCTTGAGAATCCTATAGAAAGTAGTGGAACTTAGTAAAAGGCTTGAGAATCTAGTAGAAAATGCACGAATATCCATGTATCTTGCATGGTCTTTGCATGGTCAAACTATGTCGAAAATTGGTAAAAGGAGGTTTAGAATGGTAAAAGGATGTCACATGGTGTGGACCACCCTTATCTTTTTATCCTTTCACCTAATTTCTTTTATATATAATAATAATAATAATAATAATAATAATAATAATAATAATAATAATAATAATAATAATATGAATAAAGATAGTAATAGTAAGCATAATAATAATAATAATGATAATAACAATTATGATTATTATAATAATATAATAATAAATATAATATAATAATAGTAGTAATAATAATAGTAATCATGAATACAACAAAAATAGTAACAACAATAATAATATTATTAATATTTTCCTTAAATATTCATGGCCTTCCAAATGGCCCACCATCCTTTAATATAATGGCCCACTAAAAATAAAATCTCATTATTCTATCTCCCTCCATGATTATTATTCTTGTCTTTGGAAATTAACTGATACATTGAATACTCTATAAAATAAATAACTCTTTAGGGAGGGGTAATACAGATTCATAGTTGGCTTTCACTTTCATAAAAAGGCAATTTCTTGTGAACATATACTATGAAAAGACTATTAACAAGAATTAAGGACAAACTTTGTTCAATGTCGGATTATACTTACTGAAGCCTGTTTTTCTCGTGAGCAACTCTACGTTGCGCTTTCAAGAGTAATGTTAACAAAAAGTCTAAAAATCTTAGCCCTTGATGACAACTTGGATTTCAAAAAATATACTCAAAACATGGGCGATGAAGAAGTTTAAAATCGACTCCCAATGGTAACTTTAATATATTTTATAAATTGCTATATATTAAGAACTATTTTTACATACTTTATCTACAATATAATTTATACTATTGTATTTATGCAGGTTGCAACAGTTACATAACACAAGCATGCACAAATGTGCATAGGTATTATAGCTCATCATTTATAAGCTCATTCACATAATTTTTTTTTATAGTAAATTATACTATTGTTTTAATGCAGGTTACAACTAATAGCTCATCAACACTATGCTAATTTTCATAGAAAATGTAACATCTTTTGTTATCTCATCATCTTTGAAATGTTTGTTGTTATTTGATTGAAATGTTTGCTATTGTCTAAAACTAACATTATGAACAATATGGAATACTTTGAATTGGTCATTCAAATCAAAATCATGTGGGAATTAAATGTAGTGTATTTTACTTATAATAATTAATTCTTCCATGTTTTTCTACAAAACACATATAGTTGACAATTTCTTCATCATAGCATTGAAGCTATGAAAACAATACAGGACCACGCAAGCACGACTAAACAGAGGCTAAAAAAAATAAAAAACGCAACATAACGGAAGCAAAAATATAATATCTCTGTGCTTTATTATTTTCTTTGGCCGTGAAGAAGGCGATTGGGCCTTATGAATGGCTTCTCCTCCAGATGATGATTCAAGGATTGTCGATATCTTTGGTTGAAATCCCGCGATCCGCCGACTTCGTCTCCTTTGCATGAACGCCGAAGCTTCATGAGAACTCAGAATATTCCACCTCCTATTACTTGGTGGTGATACAACTTTGGCGAGGAAAATCACAATCTCAAAGGCTTCTTCATCCTTTGTAATTGATTAGCAAAATCAAGAAAAAAAACTGGAGGAAAAGAAGAACGAGAGAAAAAGACGAAGAATAGGCCTCTGGGGGTTTTTTTTTTTTTTCATTTCGTGTGTATCCTCTATCTATACAAAACACACGACTTCACCAATAATAACCAAAACACCGGGGTTTTGATATTTCAAAATACCCGAAAGTCATCAACAGAAAAAGTTTGGCCTAGCCTAAACTCTTCTGTTTTGTGAATTAAAAAACCCCCCCCTTTTTTTTTGTTTAGGCTATTGGGCCATTAATTATTTATTATTTTTTTAGACCTAATGAGCCCAAAATAATAACTATTAATTATTTATTTTCTAAGCCTATAAAAATAACTCAATAAATAATTAATGAGCCAAAATAGACTAAAATAATTATTTAAGCCTTTTTATCTAGTTTAGACACAAATTAATTTTCTAATTATTTAATAAGGGCTTAGGCCCTTGAATAATTAATTAACTAATTAAATTAGATAATAAATTTAATTTAATTTCTCTCGTTCTTTTATTTTATTCCAATCCAATAATAAATTAGACTTTCTAAATAAAATAAAATCCTTTTAATCAAGACCATATCCTCAGCCTAAAATTAATTAGGACTTACGGGCTATTCCGATGACCAAAAAGACACATCGCCTAAGCTGCTAAAATGATCAAAATACCCCTGCAACATAAATAGTTGTATTTTATATTTTAAATATTTTCTAATATCAACATATAGAAATATTAACCCTAAGGATAATGCTGCATTCACTATATCTCTGGCCTATAGGTGAAATGACTAAAATATTCCTCTACACATCGCTGTGCATTCAGAGAGAAAAAAATATAGTAACACCTCTTTAAAAGACATTTACCATCCTTAGACTTCTAGTTCAATAATCCACAACTTCTTAGAATATTTTTTCTTTCCAAGGGAGCTACCCTAAAGCAAATATCCAAGTCATGTTCCCTAGGACCCAGAATAATGAGATCATTTGAACAATCACAATGGGCGATATAGTGTAGAAGTTATCTTGTACAAGTTTGTCTTAACTAACTAGTTACATATACCCAACATATAAGTATATTGGTACTACTAAAGAACCTCAACTATAATATATCAAAGCATACACTTCTAGCTTCGTCAGACCATTAACTCATACTCAAGATATAGAGTACAAGTCCACGTTATAGTGGTAGTAGTCTAGATTTCTACCACATAGTACTTTTAGAAACCACTACTACAGATCCAATTCTACGTATTCGAAATAGGCTTGTGTTATGAAATGAGAAAACTATTCATTGGCTAAAGGTAAGCTATTTTATAATTAGAACTCATAACATAATAACCTTACCATAATGATATTTCTATTCTCATCATTCGGTTAAGAACATTAGTTTATGTGTTAAGTAAACCATGGTCCATACCTTATTGTAAAAGATCTCCATTCACATTAACCATTTACTTAAACACAATGGGTCTTTTCCAATGAAATTATGCACAATAATAAAGAAGAATTCACAAATAATTTTTGAAAATAATAATTTTATTAATACAAGTCAAAATTATATCAGAAACCTAATCGAATATGGCATACAACCCAACAATCTCCCACTTGCACTCTAAGACTTAGTGAGTCCATAGGTACCCACCCATATGGCGTCTAAATATCTTCTAAAGACTCTCTCAGCCAAATTCTTGGTGAAGTGATCTGCTAGATTGTTTTCCAAGGTAATCTATTCCATCACGACTTCTCGTCTCTAAATAAAATTCTGGATCAAGTGGTACTTCCTCTCAATGTGCTTCTCCCTTTTTGTGGTTCCTGAGTTATTTGGATTGTGAGATTGCACCAGTGTTGTCACAATATATTACAATCGGCCTGTCTATTTGTGGCATGATTCCAAGTTCTAGAAGGAATTTTTGGAGCCAAATTCCTTGGATGCGTCCAAAGCTATCACATACTCAGCTTCCATGGTTGAGTCAGCAATGCAAGATTGCTTAATACTCCTCCATGAAATAGCTCCTACAGATAAGGTGAAGATATATCCACTAGTGAATTTTCTCTCATCCTTCTTCGCTTAGAAGTTTGAGTCTGTATATCCTGTAGGAACCAAGTCATGAGCCATGTAAACCAATATATAATCTCTCATACCCTTAAGATACTTGAGAATATACTTTACAATCTGCTAATAAACCTCCTCAGGGTTTGACTGATATATGCTAATTAAGCCTACGGCAAAACAAACATCTGTCCTAGTACATAGCATAGCGTACATGAGACTTCCCACAGCTGAAGTATAGGGAATCCTATTCATTCTATATTTTTCTTCTTGTGACTTTAGATAGTCTTTTGAGGAAAAAGACAACTCATGTCTGCAATGGATTAACTCTCCCTTGCATAAGTCCATGCTAAAATTGGCTAACATCTTGTCAATGTATATAGTTTAGGATAATCCTAACATTTTCTGCTTCTTATTTCTAAGAAGCTTTATCCCAAGAATGTAATAGGCTTCTCCCAAGTCTTTCATACTGAATAACTAGATGGCCAAACTTTAGTAGATGACAGTATCCCTACATCATTTTCAATAAGTATAATGTCATCCACGTATAGTACAAGAAAAATCACGATTATGCCTTCCAATTTTTTGTCCACACATGGCTTATCCTCATTTGAATAAAATCGTAAGATTTTACAGTCTCATCGAAACAAATGTTCCATACTCTGGATGCCTGCTTAAATTCATAAATGGATTTTTTCAGTTTACAAACCATATGCTCTTGGCCTTCAGCAATAAAGTCTTCTGGTTGGGACATATAGATGTTTTCACTAAGATGGCCATGTAGAACTGTCGTCTTGACATCCATTTGCGATATCTTGTAGTCATAATGATATGCGATGGCAAGAAGGATACGGATGGACTTAAGTATGGCTACCAAGGAAAAGATTTCCTCCTAATCGATACCTTCTTTCTAAGTATACCTTTTCGCCACAAGCCTAGCTGATAGGGGATAAAATTACCATTATTTTTCTAGTTATTTGAGGTTGTTTTAAGATACATTTGTTATAATAACTAAGCAAATTCCTTCTTATTTTACATTTTGCTTGTGAAAAGTGTTTTTGGTAAATTTATACAGATTTGAATTAAAATTGAACAGAAAGTGTACAGTTCCAGAATGCACCTGGCGCCAAGCCTAGCCAAGGACCAGGCGTCGGGTCCATTCTGATCTAGCAAAAGAATTCAAGCTTCATTCCATGGAAACCAGAACAGACCTGGCACCAAGTCTGGTAAGTGTAACTATCGTTGGGTCCATGCTATCTGCTGAAGAGAACAGGCGAAAAACAGAGGAAGAACAGAGTGCACCTGGCGCCAGGTAGGTCAAAGGTACCTGGCACCGAATACACTATGGAGGCGAATATTCTGTGCACGAAATTAGAAATTGTCCAATGATTTTAGTATTTTTCTACTCCTACTCGACCATGACTTTCTCAACCATGAATTTAGTATCCAATAGGCCTATAAAAGCACAAGAAAACAGAAGGGTTATGGGATATACATAGAGAGATATTGATTCATAAGCAAAAATTCTCAATCTCTCATTGAATGAGGACTTCACCTAAATCATGGAAGATTATTTAAGAGAGTCTTCAAGAGTGAAGAAAGAGACTTGCCTATGAGTGCTTTCTTTTATCTTTATCTTCTTTTCCTTTAACAATGATATATTAAATGGTTTTATTGTAAGCTAATATTATTTTGGGATTTATGATTTTGTATTAATTTAGTTATTTGATCAATTCTTTATCATCTTTGATGTTTGATTATTTGATTTAATTGGTTATTAATGTAAGTTCTTCTAATTGACTTAGATAAAATTATGTTAGGAGTTTCGTTGCATTGATTTTGTATTTGTTAAATATTAATGAATTTGAACGATAAAGTTAGGATTTTAGGATTAAGTGATCAAATGTTAAGTTGATTTCACCTTGATATAAGGTCATTAGCTAATTTCATGATTTTAAGGAATTGAGATTCATGTATATTTTGGTTAGGATGGCTCGATTGATAAATCTACTAATTGAATCAAAATATATAATGCTGAGCTTAATGCATGTTTTTGTTATATTAGCTTGATTGACAAATCTGTTAATATGAATCAAAATATAGGATTCCATGGATTGACAAACTAAGTGGAATTTACCTAAGTAAATTCATGAATTGACAAAAAATTGAATTTTACTTTACATTCCTTCATGATGCCAAGATGATAATTAATTGAGAGAATTGCTAGTTGGTTCATTATCATATTTTCTAGGATAATTGTCTAAATTACATATTCCTATATCCTTGAGTTGTATACATTTCTTTATTTTTTTTTATTTTATCACTTTATTTGGGTAGGTTAAATAATGAATGAAAAGTTATTAGTGTGTACTTGTTCCTTTGAGAATTGATACTCGTTAATTCCCTATATTATGCTTGCTATAAGTATACTTGCTCATATATGTATTTTGGGATTAATGTTTTAATTAAAACTTAACTGAGGGATGGATTTAAATTTGATGATTTTTATACACCCAAAATTAACGCATCAAGTTTTTGGCGTTGTTGCCGGGGAACAATATCATGAAAGTTTTGATTTTGTTGATTTAATCATGTTTATATGTTTATATATAAATATGTATATATGTTCTTTGTGTAAATCGATGTTCTATCTTGTTGTTTGTGATATTGTGTGACTTAATTGACTAGTTAACTTCATGTTGTACTATAAATACCACTAACTTTTGTATTTAGATAGTTTGTGAATACGCGTGTTTTTCTTTACTTTATTTTTCCCTTTTTGTTTTTTCTTTTTTTATTATTTTTGTTTGTTTTTATTTTCAATTTGATTTTTGCCTTTCTTTAAGTGCAAAATTGACATCATCATGGACAACTACTTTTGGGCACAAGATCAAAAGAGCTATAATAATGAGAATTCGGTAAATTTGCAAGCTCAGATTGACGCTTTTTGTGAGAAGTCACTTGAAGCCTCAATACATTCTTTTGTCACCAATACAAATTCCTCTATTAAGTGGCATGAAGAAGCATCCCGATGTATGAGCCATCAAAGAACACAACTAGTTAAGTTGGTTGAGGATGCTGTAAAGGCCTATACGCTTGAACAAGAAAATCCCTATGGAAAAGAGAGAAGGTATGAAAAACAATTATCCAATATGAAAAGGGAGGTATTCAATTCTTCTCTGTGTGCTAATAATTCTAATCTCTCTTTATCATATGATTTTTTAGGTTCTTCTCAATTCTTGGAGGACAATGGCCCAAATAATGATGTATGGAATTTAGAATGTCTCAAGGAGTTGGAACTTTCACTAATACATCATACAAAACCCTTGGAAGATGTTGAGCAAATCTACCTTTCACTCCAATTTCAGGGAGGTAACTTGGTATTTGTCGAATCATTGAAAAGTAAGAATTTCTTGATCCCATTTTTGAAAACTCAAATACCAAGTTTTATAGGGAAAATTTAACTGTGACAAATATTTTGAAGAGTTGAGTGGTAATTCTCATGTTTACACACTTTTTGGACATAATTTACATCTTTGTGTTGAAAACCTGATTTGCATGTCTAAAAGAGTGTTATGGAAGGGGAGTCTTGCATGTATATTTACTGTAACTAATATTCTCTATGAACCCTCTATTTTTCAAAACCTCCCTTCTTTCTACATTCATCTTGCCTATTTTATACTTTGAGCTTAAGCTTCTATGACAAAGGTTTGATGAGGAAGTATGATGAGTAGAAAGAGTTTGTCTCTTTATTTTGTGTTTGGAGTGGTTAAATGTCTTTTCTCTCCCCAAATAAGGAAAATATTTTCCATCTTAAGTGTGGGGAAATAAGTCGTGTCTTTATTTGCTTTCTTAAGATTTTTTTAGTATTTTTCTTTAGTTTGTTTTCTTTTATTTAGGTGTGTTTTTATTTTTTTTATTATTGTCCTTGTGCTTTTATTTGTGTTTTATTTTATAGGTAAGAATAAAGTCCTCTTGAATAAGCCATTCTCTCTATTTCCAATTTTGATATCTATTGACACTTTATTGGACTTAGAAAGTATTGCTTAAACTTTCTACCCTTTTATTAGATTTGGTCCCTTTGGAGAAGCTTTCTTGTGTTAATTTTTTGCCAATGAGGACATTGTCTAGGTTAAGTGTGGGGGAGTGGTTTAGTAATATTCTTTGTCCAAGTTTTTAATCAATTATCTTGGTGTTTTCTTGGTAAAAAATTGAATGTTTTGAACATTTGAAAGTTTGGAGATTTTGGAGCTAAATTGAGCTTGTTTGTCTATAATGGAATTCTGATTTTCTTTTTAACTTTGGATATAGAATTGTCATTCATTATGATTTGATTTTTATTAAGAAGTAAACCTATGTATTAAGTTGGATTTTTGCTAAGTCTTGAGAATTTAAGTTAATCTTAGTTACATTTGGTATTTGATGTTATTTATTCTTTGAGTTTGAATGTGGATGATATGATGAAATATGGGAAGAGTTGTTGATTAATTCTTGTATTACAGATTTAAAATTTACTTGACTTTGAGTTGTGAATAAGGAATGTCAGGAAAAAAATTTTTTTTAAGTGAAAAGACAAAAAAGTGAGTCGAAAAAAAAAACCAATGAGTGATAAAAAAAAAAAATCATTGTTATGGGATAAAAAAAAGTTGAGTTGAAAAAATATATGCTTTTATCTTAGGGAAAAAAAAAAAGAAGAGAGACTTTTTGTTGAAAAAGGGACCAATACAGTGAGTGGAAGAGAAGAAATAAAGAAGCAGCACACTCTCTTGAGGCTATCTCGAAGGTAAAAAATGGAAAAAATGAAAAGAAAGAGCAAAGAAAAACTTATGTTGAAAAATTGATGATGACTATATAGGGGCCAATACGGTGTGTGAAGAGAAATCCACGCACTTAAGGCTATCAATTCCCAAAGTCATAAAAAAAAAAAAAGAAGTGGAGTGTTTTCCTTATTTCACTAACTTGAGTTGTGTAAATTTGAAGTTTATAATGCTTGAATTGATTAAATGGCTTGACTTGTATGATTTATATTATCTATATTTTTTCTTAAGGAGTGGGATAATTTTCTTCTACTAGATATAAGTTTGTTTAACTTAACTTTGATGGCCTTGGTATTGTTTGATTTAATACATGAGTTTACAAGGTTTTAAAAGAATTGAATGAATAACGAGTTTGTATTTAAGGTTGGAAGAATGTTATGTCTTCAATATGGATGGTTTTCTAAGGAAAAATTTGCTAAATTATTTTATATTGTTCAAAATGCTTAGTGTCTAGTTCTTATTTGCTTGAGAATAAGCCAATATTGAAGTGTGAGGGGTATACAATATGGGCTAAAATTACTATTATTTTTCTAGTTATTTAAGGTTGTTTTAAGATACATTTGTTATAATAACTAGGCATATTCCTTCATATTTGACATTTTGCTTGTGAAAAGTATTTTTTGCAAATTTATGTAGATTTAAGTTAAAATCGAGCAGAAAGTGTACAATTCCAGAATGTACCTGACGCTAGGCCCAGCCGAGGGACCAAGCACTGGGTCCATTCTCGTCCAACAGAAGAATTTGAGCGTCATTCAGGGGAAACCAGAACAGACCTAGAGCCAGGTCTAGCAAGTGCACCTGGCGTTGGGTTTATGCTGTCTGTTGAGGAGAACAGGCAAAAAACAAAGCAAAAATGGAGGAAGAACAAAGTACACCTAGCGCCATGTGGGTCGAAGGTACCCAGCGCTAAATACGCTTTGGAGGTGAATATTTTGTGCACGAAATTATGGATTGTCTAATGATTTTGGTATTTTTCCTACTTCTACTCGGCCAAGACTTCCTCAGCCATGAATTTAGCATCCAAGAGGCCTATAAAAGCATAAAAAAAACACAAGGGTTAGGGGATATACATAGAGAGAGATGGATTCATAAACAAAAATTCTCAATCTCTCATTAAATGAGGAGTTCACCCAAATCATAGAGGATTGTTCAAAAGAGTCTTCAAGGGTGAAGGAAGAGGTTTGTCTATGAGTGCTTTCTTTTATCTTTGTCTTCTTTCATTTAATAATGATGTATTCAATGGTTTTATTGTAATTTAACATTATTTTGGAATTCATGATTTTGTGTTAATTCAGTTTTTTGATCAATTCCTTGTCATCTTTGGTGTTTGATTACTTGATTTCATTGGTTATTGATGTAAGTGCTTCTAATTGACTTAGACAAAATGATGTTAGGAGTTTCGTTACATTGATTTTATATTTGTTAAATCTTAATGGATTTGAATGATGAAATTAGGATTTTAGGACTAAGTGATTAAAGGTTAAGTTGATTTCGCCTTGACATAGGGTTATTAGCTAATTTCATGATTTTAAGGAATTGAGATTCATGTATATTTTGATTAGAATGGCTTGATTGACAAATCTTCTAATTGAATCGAAATATATAATGATGAGTTTAATGCATGTTTTTATTATGTTAACTTGATTGACAAATCTGTTAATATGAATCAAAATATAGGATTCTATGGATTGACAAACAAAGTGAAATTTACCTAAGTAAGTTCATGACTTGACAAATGATTGAATTTTACTTTATATTCCTTCATGATGCCAATGTGCTAATTAATTAAGAGAATTGTTAGTTGGTTCATTATCATGTTTTCTAGGATAATTGTCTAAATTGCATATTCCTACATTCTTGAGTTGTATATATTTCTTTATTTTTCTTTTTATTATTTTCTCACTTTATTTGGGTCAGTTAAACAATAAAGAAAAATTGATTAGTATATACTCGTTCCTTTGAGGATCGATACTCATTAATTCTCTATACTATGTTTGCGATAAGTATACTTATTCGTATGTATATTTTGGGATTAATATTTTAATTAAAATTTGACTAAGAGATGGATTTAAATTTAATGATTTTTATACACCCAAAATTAACGCATCACTAGCTTTGAAGGTTTCTACCTTCTTGTATACCCACTTATACCCAATGGGTTTTATCCCTTCAGGTGAAGCTATAAGATCCCAAACCTGATTGAAGTACATAAACTCAATCTCGGCTTTCATTGCTTCATACCATAGGTTTGCATTGGCATCAACAATTACCTCATCGTATCTAGTGGGATCTTGCTCCAGATGGTCAAAGACTAAGTTAAAAGCCTCTCCAATCTATCTTTCCGAAACCCTAAACACCCTTCCACTATAACGAGGCTCCATTTGTATAGGTTCCGGAAGCTATGCCTCTTCTTGTTCTATAATCAGGTTAGAAGAAGTTAATTCAGAAGATAACTTCTCTTCGAGTTCTAACCCTGTTGAACCTTTAGTGGATGTGCTTTGATCATCATTCAAGTATCTAGCATTAGTACTCACAAGTACATTTTTTCTCCTTAGAATGATCAAAGTAACCACATTTTGTTCCTTTTGCATACCTAACAAAATAGCATAATTCTGATCTTGATTCTAACTTATCTCCCTTGATTAGTATATAAGCTGGACATTCCCATATCTTGAAATAATTTAGACTAGGCTTATGCTCAATCCATATCTCATAGGGCATCCTAAGTGCTGACTTGGAAAGCACCAAGTTCAAAATATATACAGCTATTTCTAGGGCATATCTCTAAAAAAACACTGGAATAGTATGTTAGGATGTATGCCCTCTTAGACTAGGTTTCTGATGTAAAAATCGAATGTTTTAATAAAAATATTTATTTTCAAAAATTGTTTGTGAATTTACAATTTTATTTGTGCACAATTACGTTTGGAAAATACCCATTGTATTTAAGTAAGTGGTCCATGTGAATAGAGGTCTTTCATAATAAGGTATGGATCACGAGTTACTTAACACATAAACTTTTGTTCTTAATCGATTGATGAGAATGAGAATCTCATCATGTCTAGGTTATTATGTTGTGAATTCTAAATGGGGAATGGCTTACCTTTAGCTAGTGAGTAGTCCACTCACTTCATAACATAAGCGTATTTCGAATACGTAAAACAGGACTTGTAGTAGTCGTTTCTAAAAGTACTATATGGTAGAAACCTAGACTACTACCGCTATAGTGTGGACTAATACTCTACGACTTGAGTATGAGTTGGTGGTCTGACGAAACTGGAAGCATATGCTTTGATATGCTATAGTTGAGGTTCTATCGTAGGGCCAATATACTTGCATGTTGGATATGTGTGACTAGTTAGTTAAGACAGACTTGTACAAGGTAGTTTCTATACTATATCGCCCCTTGTGGTTGTCTGAATGATCTAAATATCCAGGGCCTTAGGAAACATGACTTGGATGTTTGCTTTAGGGTAGCTTCCTTGGAAAGAAGAAACAATCCAGGAAGTTGTAGATCATTAGACTAAAGGCCTAAGGATGGTAGATGTCATTTGGAGCGGTATTAGTACACTTCTTCCTCTCTAAATGTACGACGATGTATAGAGGGGTATTTTAGTCATTACACTTGTAGGTCGGAGACTTTGTTAACGTAGCACTGTCCTTGGGGTCAATATTTTCTTATGGTGATATTAAGAAATATATAAAATGCAAAATATAGCTATTTATATGGCAATGATATTTTGGTCATTTTAGTAGCCAATGCGGTGTGTCTTTTGGTCCCCAGTATAGACTGTGAGTCCTAATTAAATACGGGTTAAGAAATTGATCTTGAATTAAATAGAATTTATTTTATTTAAGTAGCCTGATTTAATTATTAGGATAGAATAAAATAAAGGTCCATGGAGGGAGAAAATTAATTAAATTAGTTTAGTGGGTTAATTAATTATTCAGGGCTTTGGCCCAATTTGAGTAATTAGGGATTAACCTGTGACTAAATTGATTTAGGCTTATTTAATTAGACTGATTTATTTGGGTTGGAAAATTAATTATTTGTTCAGCCATTAAGTTGGTTCTAACTAGAATAATTAATTAAGCCCAATAGGCTAAACTAAGAGTCCAATGGCCCAATCCAGTTTAACCTAGGGTTTTATTTAGGTTAAATAGGAGGATTGGAAACAACATCATTGTAATAGAACACACACTCTCTGAGAGACAGCTTCTTCTCTGTGGAAGGGGCCAGGAGTCTTTTTCTCTCTCTAGAAAAATTCCCTAGCCTGTTAGTTGTTCACCAAACGATAGTTTGGCAGACCATATACTGGAAGACCGAGAGTTCGGCATTCACATACATGCAAAAACGGAGTAGGAGGCTTGCAGGAATCGCACCAGAGGCTTCTACTTAACGTTCCGGTCCAGCCACCTTTGAAAACCAGAAGGAGAGGTAAAAATTTTAAAACCTTAGGATTGGGACAGGGCATAACCGGTGTCGACTAGGGCTGCCGGAGCTGGCACCGGCCCTGCCTTGGAATCCCTGTTCTTGTTTTTCCAATTTTTTTATGTTCACTTCCGCTGCGTGCCCTGTGTTTTCCCGCTTTCTGTGCCTTCAATTGGTATCAGAGCCATGAAGGTTTTGTGAAAATATAGGGAGCATGCATCTTGATGAATAATACTAGACACATATGTGTGATTAAAATTGTAATCCTTCGCTGTTTATAGTATAGATAGATTCTCTGTTAAATCTCGTGGGTGGAGGTATAGGAATCTGTAATTTACTATGTTTCTTAGTAAATCGTGTAAGCCCAATATTTATGGGTATAGGCGGTTGTTGATTTTGGTTGATTTCATTGTATTCGGTTTGAAATTGGAGAGCCATCGAAGTCAGAAGTTGTGCAAAAAAACAGAGAAAATTCACAGAAAAAAACTGTAGGAAGAGGCGAACAAAGCCGAATCGGGGCCGGCTAGACCGCCCGAACCGGCGCCAGCTAGGGTCTGGAAGGCCGGTCTGCACTATTTTCTCGTGGGTCTTGGTTCTGTGCGGCGGGTGTAGTGGACTACAGTTCAGATGGGTGGCTGATCCAGTACGGTGGGTGCAATGGACCAAGGATTTTTTTTTTAAATTTTTCCTTGTAATTTTTCTTGCAAATTCTTTTGGTTTTAAGGTCCATACCAGGTGAAGTTAATATTTTGCAATAGTTAATATTCAAGGAATATTTTGCATGAAAAATATTAGTAAGGGATTTTTGGATTAAACAAGACAATTAATTAATTAATTAATGTGTTTAATTCTATTATTTGGGCACTTAGGTTTAAAAATAGAAGAGCATGACAATGTCTACTATTTTCTAGCATGCTATTTATTTTTGGTACCTATGTGCACGTTTTCTCAAAGACCAAAGTCTTTGGGAATGTTTTTGACAAGGAAAACATTTTTCTACAAATTAAATGGTTATTTTAACTTGAACAAAAATTAATCCTTGGATATTTTCTCAAAGGATTTAATCCTTGACATAGAAAATATATTGGATTTAGATATTTTTGTAAGGTTAAAATAGAAAGCCATTTTGTTTTAGTTTGGCACAAGAAAAATTGTTTTGTCAAATAAACTTGAGACCAAAGTCTCTAAAAAGTTTTAATTGGAAAATTTTTAAATCATTAAGTTTTTAACTTAAATAAAATTAGTCCATGGGAAAACTCTCAAAGGATATAAGCCTTGACATAGTGATTTTTATGGACTTAGACATTTTATTTTTAAGTTAAGGGAAAACTTAATGGAAATTTTCAAAAGGATATTTTTCAGAAAACCATTGTTTTAAAAGACTAAGTGAGAGAGGGGTTCCAACGGCCCCACGGCTTCCATCACGAACCTCATTAGAGATTGTGGGTCCTCTCGTGTCACCTTAGGAGTGAACCCGTATAGGATGAGGATACCACAAGGATCTAGATCTAATGGAGAGATGTAATTAATAACCCGAGGCACGTACTATGATCGGCCAACCCCTCGTTGGAGATTATAATACGAGGTATGTCCATAGGAAATGAGAGGAAACGGCCATCCCTTCGATGAAATTATCTTCTAGATCATTACTTAGAAAGGAAATTAATTTGTGGTGGTTAACACACTTAACTTAGGAAACTGTTAATCTTCCCAAGAAGCTATGTCAGTTTTCCTAAGAGCTAAATTGATTATTATCAGTTTTGATAATAAGGATAAAGTACACATATTTGTTTTGTTTTCACAAATTGAATCTTTTTTCTTTTATTTTTTGATTTTTCAGAAATGGTGGGAGGTTCTTTTAGTCTATTGACCGTTATTCTCCGAGAGAATAAGCTAATGGGACCAAACTATGTGGACTGAAAAAGGAACCTAGACATAATACTCACAGCGGAAGAATATAAGTATGTCCTTTACGAAACCTGCCATGTTATCGGAGAAGGTTCCACTGCTGAGGAGCTTGAAGCTGAGAAGGCATGGAAGAAGGCCGATGAGATGGCTCGTTGTTACATGTTGGCCTATATGTCTAATATGCTCCAATCCAAACATGAGCATATGACCACTGCGCATGACATAATCCAATCATTAGCCACGATGTTCGTGGATAAGAGCCGGTCCGCAAGGCAAGAGGCTCTTCGAACCATCATTAACACTAAGATAGCTGAGGGAGCATCAGTCAGAAAGCATATACTCAAGATGACTGCTGCTTTCGAGGAGGCAGAAATCTTAGGGGCTGTCATTAACCCCGAGAGCCAAGTGTACATGGTTCTCGAATCTCTACCGGGTTCTTTTACTCAGTTCAAGTTGAACTATAACATGAACAAGTTGAACATGGGTTTGACTGAGTTGATGAAGGAGCTCTAGATGGCAGAAAAGGTTATGAAGCCATAATCTAACGCTATGATTGCTAAGGCTTCATCTTTTAGAACTGTGCCCAAGCCCAAAAAGTTTAAGGAGAAGAAAGGGAACGTAGCAGTCCAGCCCAAGACCCAGCCCAAAGACAAACCCAATGGCAAGTGCTTCAAGTGTGGGCTGAAGGGACACTGGAAAAAGGAGTGTCCAGATCTTCAAGCCAAAAAAAACCCCACAGGTAATGTTTTCTATCTAGAGTCTATATCAATGGTTGGATAAACTTCCACTTGGATTGTTGATTCAGGAGCCACTAATCACATCTGTAACTCCTTGCATGGGTTTAGAAATATTACAAGACTCCAGAAGGGCGAACATGGACTACGTGTGGGAAATAGAGCACAAGTTTAGGCCCTTGCAGTGGGAGAGCTGGATCTTGTATTTTATTGTAATAGAATAGTGGTTTTGAAAGATATTTTATATGTACCTGGATTTAGACAGAAATTGATTTCTATTGTGAAGCTAATAAATCAAGGATATTCTGTATCTTTCCATTCTGGTATTTCTATTAGTAGAGATGGAGAAATTTTATATATTGGGCACATGTATGGGAATCTATTTTTCTTAAACCCTATTAACAATCAATTAAATAACACTCGATCTGAACCTTTAACAAGGAAGAGAAAGACCAATGTCAATGACTTTTATCTTTGGCATCTAAGGTTGGGACATATCGACTCAACCAGGATTCAGAGGTTGATTTATGATCGGCCTTTGGGCTCATTGAGATTGAAAAATTAAACTCAGTGTGAATCCCGCCTGATGGAAAAAATGAACAAAAGGTCATTTGCCCCTAAGGCGGATAGAGCCAATGAGGTATTGAGTCTTGTTAACACTAATGTGTGTGGTCCCCTATCTACACCAGCTAGAGGAGGTTTTGAGTACTTCATCACTTTCACGAATGATTGTACAAGGTTTGGTTACGTTTACCTGATGAGACGCGAGTCTGACTCTTTTGACAAGTTCAAAGAATTTAAGGCTGAAGTGGAGCGTCGAATAGGTAAATTGATCAAGACCTTACGATCGGATCATAGTAGAGAGTACCTCCTTGGTGAATTCAAGGACTACATGGTACATCATGGGATAATATCTTAACTCTTGCGCCGGGGACACCCCAGCAGAAGTAAGAATAGGAACAGAACATTTATGGAAATGGTCAGAAGCATGATGTCTCATGCTACTCTTCCAGTGTCTTTTTTGGGATATACGCTAGAAACAGCGGCATATATTCTGAACTTGGTGCCTTCCAAGTCAGTACCTAGGACTCTCTATGAGATATGGACTAGGCGTAAGCCAAGTCTGAATCATCTCAGGATATGGGGTTATCCAACTTATGTACTGATCAAGGGAGATAAGTTGGAACCAAGATCAGAATTATGCTATTTTGTTGGGTATCCAAAAGGGACAAAGGGTGATTATTTTTATCATCCTAAGAAGCAGAAGGTACTGGTTAGTACCAATGCTAGGTACTTAGAGGATGATCAAAGTACTTCCACGAAAGGTTCAACTAGGGTGGAACTGGAGGAGGAGTTATCTTCGTAAGCAACTTCTTCTAACCCGATTGTGGAACAAGAAGAGGCACAGCCTCAAGAGCCTGTACAAATGGAGCCTCATCATAGTAGGAGAGTGTCTAGGGTTCCAGAAAGGTGGACTAGAGAAGCTTTTGAGTTGGTCTTTGACTATTAGGAACAAGACCTCACTAGATACGAGGAGGCTATTGCTTATGCTGATGCAAATTTATGGTATGAAGCAATGAAAGCCGAGATTAAGTCTATGTATCTCAATCAGGTTTGGGATCATGTAACCTCACCTGAAAGGATAAAACCCATAGGGTGTAAGTGGGTATACAAGAGAAAGAGGGGAGTAAATGAGAAGGTTGAAACCTTCAAAGCTAAGCTTGTAGCAAAAGGGTATACTCAGAAAGAGTGAATCGATTATGAGGAAACCTTTTCCCTGGTAGCTATGCTTAAGTCCACCTGTATCCTCCTTACCATCGCATGTTATTATGACTACAAGATATGGCAAATGGATGTCAAGACGGCATTTTTATATGGCCATCTTAATGAAGACATCTATATGTCCCAACCAGAAGGCTTTATTGCTAAAGGCCAAGAGCATATAGTTTGCAAGCTTAAGAAGTCCATTTATGGACTTAAACAGGCATCAAGAGCATGGAACATCATTTTCATGAGACTGTAAAGTCTTATAGTTTTGTTCAAAACGAGGATGAACCATGCGTGTACAGAAAACATGAAGGTATTAATGTGATTTTTCTTATCTTGTATATGGATGACATCCTACTCATTAGAAATGATGTAGGGTCATTGTCATCTATAAAGGCTTAGCTGTCTAGTTAATTCAGTATGAAGGACTTGGGAGAAGCCAGCTACATTCTCGGGATTAAACTTCTTAGAAATAGGAAGCAGAGAATGTTAGGATTCTCCCAAGTGGCATGCATTAACAAGATGCTGGCCAGGTATAGCATAGACTCATGCAAGGGAGCTCTAATTCCTTGTAGACATAGGTTGTCACTTTCTTCAAGGGACCGTCCTAAGTCTCAAAAAGAAAAGGACAAAATGAGTAGGATTCACTACGCTTCGGCTGTGAAAAGTCTCATGTACGTCATGCTGTGTACTAGGTCAGATATCTACTTTGCCATAGGCTTGGTTAGCAGATATCAGTCAAACCCTGGAGAGGTTCATTGGTAAGCTGTAAAGCATATACTCAAGTACCTCAAGGAAACGAAAGATTATATGCTGGTTTACGGGTTGATGACTTGGTTCCTACAAGATACACAGACTCAGACTTCCAGGTGGATAAGAATGAGAGAAAATCCATCAGTGGATATGTCTTCACCTTGTCTGGATGAGCTATTTCATGGAGGAGTATCAAGCAATCTTGCATTGCTGACTCAACCATGGAAGCTAAGTATGTAGCAACTTCGGAGGCATCCAAGGAAGCAGTCTGGCTCCAAAAGTTTCTTTCAGAACTTGAAGTCGTGCCACACATGGACAGGCCAATTATGATGTATAGCAACAACACTGGAGCAGTATCGCAATCCAAAGAACCTCGGAACTACAAGAAGGGGAAGCACATCGAGAGGTAGTACCACATGATCCAAAATTTCATCCAAAGACGGGAAATCGTGGTAGAACAGATTGCCTCTAAGAACAAACTAGCAAATCCATTCACCAAGCCTTTGGCTGAGAGAGTCTTCAAGAGACACTTAGACGCCATAGGGGTGGGCACCTACGGACTTACTTAGTCTTAGAGTGCAAGTGGGAGATTGTTGGGATGTATGCCACATTAGACTATGTTTCTGATGTAAAAATTGAATGTTTTAATAAAAATATTTATTTTCAGAAATTGTTTGTGAATTTACAACTTTATTTGTGCATAATTACGTTTGGAAAAGACCTATTGTATTTAAGTAAGTGGTTCATGTGAATGGAGGTCTTTCACAGTAAGGTATAGATCACGGGTTACTTAACACATAAACTTTTATTCTTAACCGATTGATGAGAATGGGAATCTCATCATGTATAGGTTATTATGTTGTGAATTCTAAATGGGGAATGATTTATCTTTAGATAGTGAGTAGTCCACTCACTTCATAACACAAGTGTATTTCGAATACGTAAAACAGGACATGTGGTAATTATTTCTAAAAGTACTATATGGTAGAAACCTAGACTACTACCGCTACAGCATGGACTAATACTCTATGACTTGAGTATGAGTTAGTGGTCTGACGAAGCTAGAAGCATATGCTTTCATATGCTATAGTTGAAGTTCTATCGTAGGGTCAATATACTTACATGTTAGGTGTGTGTGTGTGTGACTAGTTAGTTAAGACAGACTTGTACAAGATAGTTTCTATACTATATCGCCCCTTGTGATTGTCTGAATGATCTAAATATCCAGGGCCCTAGGAAACATGACTTGGATGTTTGCTTTAGGGTAGCTCCCTTGGAAAGCGAAAATAATCCAAAAAGTCGTGGATCATTGGATTAGAGGTCTAAGGATCGTAGATGTCATTTAGAGAGGTATTAGTACATTTCTTCCTCTCTGAATATACGGCGATGTATAGAGGGGTATTTTAGTCATTACACCTGTAGATCGGAGACTTTCCTAACGCAGCACTGTCGTTGGGGTCAATATTTTCTTATGATAATATTAGGAAATATTTAAAATATAAAATACAGCTAGTTATATGGCAAGGATATTTTGGTCATTTTAGTAGCCAATGCGGTGTGTCTTTTGGTCCCCAGTATAGACCGTGAGTCCTAATTAAATACGGGCTAAGGAATTGATCTTGAATTAAATAGAATTTATTTTATTTAAGTAGCCTGATTTAATTATTGGGTTAGAATAAAATAAAGGTCCATAAAGGGAGAGAATTAATTAAATTAGTTTAGTGGGTTAATTAATTATTCAAGGCTTTGGCCCAGTTTGAAGAATTAGGGATTAACCTGGGACTAAACTAATTAAGCTTATTTAATTAGATTGGTTTATTTGGGCTAAAAAATTAATTATTTATTGGGCCATTAAGTTGGTTCTAACTAGAATAATTAACTAACTCCAATAGGCTAAACTAAGAGTCCAATGGCCCAATCTAGTTTAACCTAGGATTTTATTTAGGTTGAACAGGAGGATTAGAAACAACGTCATTGTAACAGAACACACATTCTCTGAGAGACGACTTCTTCTCTGTGGAAGAGGCCAGGCGTCTCTCTCTCTCTCTATAAAAAAATTCTCTAGCCTATTAGTTGTTCACCAAACGGTAGTTAGGCAGGCTATATATTGGAAGACCGAGAGTTCGGAGTTCACATACATGCAAAGGTGGAGTAGGAGGCTTATAAGAATCGCACCAAAGGCTTCTACCAACACACCTACCCCGGTTACGCATGTTTCGATCTAACCACCTTTGAAAACCAGAAGGAGAGGTAAAAATTTTAAAACCTCGGGATTGGAATAGGGTGCAATCGGCGCCGGCTAGGGCTGCCGGAGCTGGTGCCGACCCTACCCTGGAATTCCTGTTCTTGTTTTTCCAATTTTTTTATGTTCGCTTCCACTGCGTGCCCTGTGTTCCTACTTTCTGTGCCCTCAGAGTAGTATAAGACATCATGTTTCGGATTATTTCCATCAATGTCCTATTTCTTCTCTCAACTACTCCATTCTACTGAGGTGTTCTCAGCATAGAAAGTCGGGATACTATCCCACGATGTATCATATAGTCCTTGAATTTACCATGGAGATACTCTCTACCATGATTTGATCGTAAGATTTTGATTAGTTTACCTGTCTGACGCTCCACTTCAGCCTTAAACTCTTTGAACCTGTCAAAAAAGTCAGACTTGCGTCTCATTAGGTAAACATAATCATACCTAGTATAATCATCTGTGAAGGTGATAAAGTACTCAAACCCCCTCTTGCTGGTGTAAACAAAGGATTATACACATCAGTGTGAACAAGACTCAGTGTCTTCTTGGCTCTATCCGCCTTTTGGGTAAATGATCTTTTGGTTATTTTTCCCATAAGACAGGATTTACACTAAGGCCAACTTTCCAATCTTAATAAGACCAAAGGCCTATCATAGATTAACCTCTGAATCCTAGTTGAGTTAGTTTGACCCAACCTTAAATGCCAAAGATATGAGTCATTGATATTGATTTTTCTCTACCTATTTAAAGGTTCGGATTGAGCGTTATTTAATTTATTGTTTATTGGATTAATGAAGAATAGATTTCCATATGTGTGCCCAGTATATAAAACTTCAACTGATAGTTATACCAGAATGGAAAGAAACAAAATATCCTTGATTTGTTAATTTTACAACTGAAACCAAATTATATCTAAAACCAGGAATAAATAAAACATCCTTCAATATAACTGTTCTATTACAATCAAAAGAAAGTTCTAATTCTCCCATTGCAAGGGCCTAAACTTATGATCTATTTCCCACGCATAGTCTATGTTCGCCTTTCTGGAGTATTCTAATCTTTCTAAACCCCTATAAGGAATTACATATGTAATCAATGGCTCCTAAATCAGCAATTTAAGTGGAACCTGATCTAACCATTGATATAAACACTAGATAGAAAATATTACATGTGAGGTTTTTCTTGGCTTAAATGTTGGGGATATGCCCTAGAGTCAATTTGTACTTATACAATTGTCATTATGTTTTATATAATAATATGAGACTTTCCTTTCCATGAATAGTGAGTTTTGTTTTGTTGGTCATCAAGTACGTGACTTGATAGTAAAACCCTACAATGAATACAATGACTATTCTAAAACTGTCCCTGATCGATTATTATTATTGGAATAATAATAAATTAAGATTAGTATGTTTGTGACTTGATGGCTATGTTTTACTGGCCATGGATATTTGTGATATCGAGTCAAGACATAAATAAATGTTAGAGAACATTGTATTAGACATGACCCATTGTGAGAGTACTTCATGGAATATGTCATAAGTACTTTCTAGCCATAATAATATTGAAAGTCCTTCAACCTAAATTCATCATAGTTTCCTACTTGATAAATTCTATATTTTGACATTGTCTAAAGTTGTCTTTAACCAGATAATAAATTAGACTACTGTTGGATATAGAATAAATCAAGGAGAGGAATATGATTGATTGTGAAGGAATTTGTCCCTCTCAGTTATGGGAGAGATATCCATGGGCCCTTTGATAAGTTAGACTGTTAAAAATGCATGGCCGTGCTCAAATATATCAATCTAAGATATTGATATCTTTTGTTTGAACAGTCTACTATGAAATCAAGAAATAATTGATTAAGCTTAATAAGGATGACATGCTCCGTGCCTTATGCTTAATTTGGATATCGTGTGACAAAAGGACTAAATATAAAATTATGGTTTGGTTCAAAGAGATCACCGATCTTCATTTAACCTAGATAGTTATAATGTTTTGCTAGACACCGCTTATAACTTGTGGGCCATTTAAATATGATTTAGGCACACTGCCAGTATTAAATGAACCTATAGGGTCACACAATAAGCGAACTTGTTAGGTTATTTTTCTGGTGACCAAGTTCGATGAATCTGGATGATATTCAGATTATAAGAATCTGACTCGGTAAATTAATTAGTTAAATTACCGAGATAATGGCAGAATCTTATCATATCAGTTTTAATTTAATTTGAATTTAAATTAGAATATGATAAGATATTATTAGGGTTGGACTCTAAGAGGTTCGAGGGTTTTTTAAGAAAACCCTAGCCGTCTTTTCAAAAGTCCAATTTTTCGATTGAGAACATTCGCGCCATTCTCTACCAGAAAAGAAAAAAAAAACCCTCTCAAACCCTAGGCGCTAGCACTCCCCGGATATCGAGTGAGTTCGCGGTGTGTATCCGATAGAGGACGTTCGCATACTGCAGCGTCTGGTGCTTGTTCGGGTTGAACGTACAACAGCGCAACCAGAATCGAAGGATTTCGATTACAGCAACCAGAGGTAATTCTTAAACCTTAGATCATCTTAATCGTTTACTTGGGTCCTCGGGAGGGATTCGTGGATGTTTTCCGCGTTTAGGAGTCCACGAATTCTAACATTAAAGATCTAGACACTCCTTTTACAATGTCCCTTCTTCCCACATTTAAAGCATTTGTCCTTAGGTTTGTCTTTGAGCTAGGACTTGGGCTGGTGCATTGCATTACCCTTCTTCTTCTTAAACTTTCTGGGCTTAGACCCAATTCTTGAAGAAGATGCCATTATAACCCTTGCTTGTGGCTTCATGACCTTCTCTGCTACCTGAAGCTCTTTCATTAACTCTATTAAATCCATGTTTAACTTATTCATGTTGTAGTTCAACTTGAACTGAGTAAAAACGCTCGGCAGAGATTCGAAAAACATGTCTACTTGGCTCTCAGGGTCAATGACAACCCCCAAGACTTCTATTTCCTCGAAAGTAACAATCATTTTGAGCATATACTCTCTAACTGATGCTCTTTCAGCCATCTTGATGTTTATAATTGTTCAAAGAGCCTCCTGCCTTGTGGGCTGGCTCTTGTTCGCAATATTGTGACTAGTGATATACTAATATCGTATGCCGTTGCCATGTGCTCATGTTCGAATTGGAGCACATTTGACATAGAGGCTAACATGTAACATCATACCATCTCATCAACCTTTTTTCATGCCTTCTTAGCCTCTCGCTCCTCATCTGTGGAACCCTCTCCGATCACAGGATAGGTTTCGTAAAGAAAATACTTATACTTCTCAACTGTGAGTATTATGTCCAAATTTCTTTTCTAGTCCACATAGTTAGGACCCATTAGCTTATTCTCACGGAGAATAACAGCTAAAGGACGGAAAGAATCTCCACCAATCATTTCTGAAAATTTGGAATAAAATAAAAGAAATTTTCAAATTTGTAAAAACAAAAATAATTTTGTGTTCTTTATCCTCATGTTAAACTGACAATAGTTAACCCCATCACTATTATCTTTAACATGATTAATTTAGCTCTTAGGAAAACTGGCATAGCTTCTTGGGAAGATTAACAATTTCCTAAGCTAAGTGTGTTAACCACCATAAATCAATTTTCCTTCTAGGTAATGATTTAGAAGATAACTCCATCGAGGGGATGGCCATTTCTTCTCATTTGCTATGGACATACCTCGCACTATAACATCTAACGTGGGCTAGCCAATCATAGTACGTGTCCCGGGAACCCATCTCCCACTTAGTTTTTAAATAAGGATTTTCTAGGAAAAATATCATTTGAAAATTTTCAATTAAGCTCTTCTTTAACTTAAAATAAAATATCTAAACCCATAAAAATTTCTATGCCAAAGTTTATACCCCTTAAGATATTTTTTCATGGATTAATTTCATTCAAGTTAAAAACTTAATAATTTCAAAATTTTCGATTAAACTTTCTAGAGATTTTAATCTCAAGTTTTTATTTGGCAAAAATAATTTTTCTTTGCAAAAATAAATTAAAATGGTTTTCCATTTTAACTTACAAAAATTTCAAAATCTAAAATATTTTCTATGTCAAGGATAAAAATCTTTAAGAAAATAACCAAGGATTAATTTTTATTTAAGTTAAAATTAACCATTTAATTAAAGAAAAATATTTTTCCTTCTCAAATAAAATTTTTCAAAAGATTTTGGTCTTTGAGAAAATGTGCACATAGGAATTAAAATAAATAGTATGTTAGAAAACTATAAACGTTTTCATACTTTTCCATTTTTAAACCTAATTGCCCAAATAATAAAATTAAATACATTAATTAAATTAATTAATAGTCTTGTTTAATCCTAAAATCTTTTACTATTATTTTTTATGTAAAATATTTAAAGAATATTAACTATTGCAAAAATAATAACTTCGTCTGGTATGGGACCAAGAACAAAAAAGAAATAGCCCAAGAATGACAAGAGGAATATATATATATATATATATATATATATATATATATATATATTCTCTCTTCTAGTCTTGCACACCTGCCACACTGGATCATGGCCCATGGATAGACCTATAGACCATAACCCGCAGGCGGGTGCCCGCAAGCCATGGGCTACCCACGCCCACGGTCACTGTTGTGACTGCATCTTGGGGAGGATACATTGCATCCTGCCCAGGATGCAATGAAATCTACTAAGCCAAGGAGGTGCTAGGGCCCAACTACGGCTTGCAAGCCACAACTGGGCCTAGATGCCCACCTCGGCTCCAGGCAGTTCGAGCCGTGGCTCGGCTTGGCTCCTCAACGGCTCGGAAGTTCATCTTCTTCGTTTTTTTTTTTGGTGCGATTTCTGTTCAGAAGCCTTCTGCAATTCAACTCGTGACTTCCTCAGGCGGCTTTCTTGTTGCAGATTTTTATCAAAAAATAAAAACCACATCCGCTTATACCCTTTAAAATCAGGTTTACACATTTGCTATAGAAAACATTAAATTTACATGGTTTCCTAAACCTCTGTCGTAAGGTGTACAAAGCTTCTACCTATACCAAACTAATGAAGGTTCACAGGCATTCATCAAACAATTATCTAGCCTATTTTATTAACTAACATGCATGCTTCCTAAGCCTTTCAAAGCTTCATTCTCTGATACCAATTGAAGCTATGAAAACAATACAAAACCACGCATGCACGGCCAAACAGAGGCTAAAAAAACAAAAAACGCAACACAGTGGAAGCAAAAATATAATGCCTCTATGCTTTGTTATTTTCTTTGGCTGTGAAGAGGGCAATTGGACCACAGGAATGACTTCTCCCCCGGATGATGATTCCGGGATTATTGTCGTCTCCGGTCAAAATCCCACAATCCGCCTACTTTGTCTCCTTTGCATGAACACCAAAGCTTCTTGAGAACTCAAAATATTCCACCACCTATTACTCGTTGGTGATACAACTTAGGCCAGGAAAATCACAGTCTCTAAGGCTTCTTGATCTTTTGCTATTGATTAGCAAAATCAAGAAAAAAAACTGGAGGAAAAGAAGAACAAGAAAACGAGAAGGAGAACAGGCCTCTGGGTTTTTTTTTTTTTCCCTTTGTGTGTATCCTTTGTCTATAAAAAACACACGACTTCACCAATAATAACCAAAACGCCGGAGTTTTGATATTTCAAAACACCTGAAAGCTATCAACAAAAGAGGTTTGGCCTAACCTAAACTCTTCTGTTTCATGAATTAAAAAAAAAAAAATCCTCTTTTTTTTTTTTTGTTCAGGCTATTGGACCATTAATTATTTATTATTTTTTGGACCTAATGAGCCAAAAATAATAACCGTTAATTATTTATTTTCTGGGCTTATAAAAATAACTCAATAAATAATTAATGAGCCTAAATGAACTAAAATAATTATTTAAGCCTTTTTATCTAGTTTAGGTCCAACTTAATTTTCTAATTATTCAATCTGGGCTTAGGCCCCTGAATAATTATTTAACCAATTAAACTAGATAATAAATTTAATTTAATTTCTCTCATTCTTTCATTTTATTCCAGTCTAATAATGAATTAGACTTCCTGAATAAAATAAAATCCTTTTAATCGAGACTATTTCCTCAACCTAAAATTAATTAAGACTTATAGGCTATTTTGAGGACCAAAAAGACACATCGCCTTGGCTACTAAAATGGCCAAAATACTCTTGCTATATAAATAGCTGTATTTTGTATTTTTAAATATTTGCTAATATCACCATAAGGAAATATTGACCCCAAAGACAATGTTGTATTCGCTATATCTTCGACCTATAGGTGAAATGACAAAAATACCCCTCTACATATCGCCGTGCATTTAGAGAGGAAAAAATGTACTAACACCTCTCTAAAAGATATCTACCATCCTTAGGCTTCTAGTCCAATGATCCACAACTTCTTAGAATATTTTCGCTTTCCAAGGGAGTTACCCTAGCGTAAATATCTAAGTCATATTCCCCAGGGCCCTGGATAATTAGATCATTCAAACAACCACAAGGGGCGATATAGTGTAGAAGCTATTTTGTATAAGTCTGACTTAACTAACTAGTTACATATATCTAACATACAAGTGTATTGGTCCTACTAAAGAATCCTGACTATATATCAAAGCATACACTTCTTGCTTTTTCGTCAGACCACCAACTCATACTCAAACTGCAGAGTACAAGTCCACACTGTAGCGGTAGTAGTCTAGATTTCTACCATATAGTACTTTTAGAAACTACTACTATAGATCCAGTTCTAGGTATTCGAAATATGCTTGTGTTGTAAAATGAGAAAACTACTCATTGATTAAAGGTAAGCCATTCTATAATTAGAACTATTAACACAATAACCTTACCATGATAAGATTCCTATTCTCATCATTCGGTTAAGAACGTTAGTTTATGTGTTAAGTAACCCAGGTCCATACCTTACTGTGAAAGACTTTCATTCACATGAATTATTTACTTAGACACAATGGGTCTTTTTCAATAAAATTGTGCACAATAATAAAGAAGAATTCACAAATAATTTCTAAGAATAATACTTTTATTAATCCAAGTAAAACTTATATCAAAAACCTAGTCTAAGAGGACATACAACCCAACAAGCATAATTCCATCACTCATCACACTTCCTACTAACTTTTTTCAAACATTCATCCGTAGAATTACAGTAATTGAATATCTAGAATTCAACATATAATACCCAAGTGGTTGAGATACAACCTACAGACAATCTTATTCAAGGTACCTAGCTCAACAGTACCTAGCTTCATATAATATAACTAGGAGAACATAAAAAAAAATAAAAAAATTGAGCATTCAAGATTATCTTATTCAAAATAAAATTACAATGAGTACTAAAAAACCAAAAATCATATTCCCTAGAAGATCATTTGACACCTAGATAAACACAGCCCTAGCTCTGATTATACTCCCTGAATCACCAAAGAACACATGAAAAAACTAACTTGCATTGAATATGATTTAACAATGCGAAAAGTTCTCCTATTCTTGACTGAAGAAATTAAAGAAAAAATGTAGTGGTTAAATCAATGATGCCTATCAAATAAATTAATCCTTTATTCACACAACTTCAAAATAGCAAAAAAAAATTTAAAAAAATGCTCACATTTCCTACCTATTTCCTATAAACAAAAGCTACCATTTTACTTTTCTCAAAGACAAAAAAAATTAAAAAGATACCATTTTAGTTTTCTCAAAGAACACAAACACATAAAAAATATGATAAACACTGAAATGAAAAATTTAAACAAAATCATACCTATAGTTGTTTTGAATGAAGTAAAAAAAAAAAAATGATCTTTATTGTTTATTACAACAAACACAAAAAAAAAAAAAAAGATGATCTTTATTGTTTATTACAACAAACACACTTTTCAACCAACTAATAAAAGAAGACCATTTTGTTTTACTTTTCATCTGGAAGAAAGATTCTAGAGCTATCCACTGTATGACACAACGGACTTCAAATTTAGGTATCAAATTCACTTAAGAGAACATTTTGAGATAATACCAAGAAGACAAGAAGTGTTTTTATCGATGCACCATGCGGAGAGAACAAATGCCATATGGACAAAAAAGAAAGGAGTTGATTGGACCCCATTATTTTATGTTAAGCATTGATAAAGACCAAATTTATTACCTGTAAGAGGAATGAGACAAATGAGACTAAAAACAAGGAAAACTCTTTAATGAAGATTGAATAAAGGAAATGTTTCAAGAAAAAGAATCCATTGACAAAAGATAACAATGAGTTGGAAAAAAAATTCTTTAATAACATTGACTAAAGAAAAGAAATCGATTGGTGATGAAACAATGCACATACTGTTTTGTCTCTATCAAATATTTTTTTAGAAAAATCACCAGCAATTATTTGGCAAATGTTTTAAGGTAATGTTGATGTATTTATCCAAAGTTTGACTTCTAGATTAAATTGTTTTATAAAATTTTTCATTAAAAAATTAAAAAAGTATATTATGATAAACAAAATAATTAAAATACCAGAAAAAATTATTCATTGATCGGGCCTCTTACCTAGTATGTATAAAGTTTGATCGAATCACACTCAATATACGACTTCACTTCTTGATAATTATGAGTATGTAATTTATGGCAACTTTCCATTCTTCATCTATAAAATACCTCCTTCTTATCTTGCCATATTTTTTTCCAATAAATATACAAATTGACAAAACTTCTTCCTATAAATTATTTAAAGCACCATCATCATTACGAGCTAATACTCTACTCTTACTTCGCAAATGTAATTCAAAACAATAAGAGAAGAATATAGATACTTATTCGGCCAGAAAAGCATTGCATACTGAACATTTAACTCTAGTCTTATTTCTCACCTTACTCTTGAGATGATGCAAATACCTAACATTTTAACATAAAAAAAATTTTAAAAAAAAACCTCAACAATATCTTAAATTAATATGCAGATATTGTAACTCTAGTCATAGATACTTCTTCAACAAGATAAGCATTGCATATTGAACATTTAACTATAATCTTATTTCTCACCTTACTCTTGAGACGATGCAAATACCTAGCATGTTAACATGAAAGAAAATAAAAAAAACCTCAGCCATATCTTGAATTAATATGTAGATATCATAACAATTTAACTATTTTGAACATTAATAAAAGCAAACCTCTTAAAAGTGTGTGTGTGTGTGTGTGTGTGTATAGATATTTATATTTATATTGCACAAGACCACCTACTCTAGCCTCATATATAAGGCAAATGAATTACTAGATGTTCCATAACATCAAAAAATATTGGTGAAAAAATTCTCTCTAAATTGCATATTAGTAGAGAAATATCTTTCTTTAGATTAGCATAAGTAACACTGACAACTTTGCATAACATAAATCTATGTAGAAAAGGCTTAACTTAGTCAAAGCACTCCATACCTTTGATAAAAGAAATTCTTGTAAAGCTATATAGGCATTAATAGTTCTATAACTATATAATAATCATAACTTTCCATGCTAGACATCTTAACCTGTTTCAAGTCAATACACCTTCCCAAATTTGAAGTGTAACGATTAGGAAGTCTGAGTTTCTTTACCCATTATAACAGAAATTTCCTTTATTCTTTTATCAATGTATAATAAGATTTTGGTTTGCCTCTCTTTTTGATCAACAGGATCAGTGAACAACTTTGGACAGTTACAATACTTATGGACATCATATCTAGCCTTTACGTTGTCTTTAGTCCAATCGATTACATCCATCATAGTATTAAACACATTATCAATACATTCTTCTTATTGTACATTACATCTATGTTATGTCAAATGAGATTTGTTTTCCAACACAGTAGATCCCAAATCATACTTTGTTTTGCTCACTTATAGCATTCACCTCTATCATTTGCCTTTATAAGTTCAGGTACAGTTTTCATGATTTTGGAAAGAAGTCATACTACATTCCACATTTGATCCCCAAATTAGGTATGGTGAAAGTAATGAATATTCTGCACTTCTATCTATTCTAAAAGACAAGCTATTTTTTCTAAAACGATGTTTAGGTGGCAAACTGGAATAACTTTGTACGTTCCATATAATACAAACATGCCAAGATCCGCAATGTATTTCACCCGCTTAGCATACTATATGTAGGGAAGTCATTTATAGTCCACTAGAATGCAATCCGCATCTGAAATTTTGTTTCTTAGAAATATCATATGTGGAGACACCCTCAATCCACAATATTTTTTTAATTTATCTATAAAAGACTACAAATATACATCCAACTTTTTCTTTAAATTTTTTTGGATCGAATATTATAAATGTGAAAAATATCACAACATTTTTCATATACATCCAAGCTAGTCGATTATATAGAGTTACTATCACCAGTTAACAAGAATACTACTTACCTAATAGTCTAAATGGCGAAAAACCATCCGTACAATTTAAATCTCACATTCTGGGCCTTAACGAATAAAATCAGAATATGTTCGATGGAAATGTTGTCATATCTGACCATCTCGTGAGTGATTTATTATCACATCTTCGACTTGACTCTATACATGCCATCTCATGTATATGCTATTATTTTAGATACATAAAGTCTCTTTCACTTTGGTGATTGGAAAATAGTACTTTGTTTTCAAAGTAATATCTTCTGTTGCTTATTGTATCAAGTCGGGATCCTAACTTGATAGAAGACTTCAGGTATTGTATTAGGTGTTTTATTTTTTTCTCCTAAATAAAACATGTTGGAGGCCTATAATATAATTAATAAAAGAACTCATACGCCAAAAAAATAAAAAGAAAGAAATAAAACCACTCTTATCCAGTAAAAAAAAAATTAAAAATATTTCAAAAACAAAGGTGGCTTTTTTTTAAAATTGTTTATTATTGGGAAGTGAGAGAGACATAAAAATGTTTTTAAAATTTTTAATTAATTATCTATACTAATTTCTTAATTTTAAATTCTTTTCTAATATTTTGTAACTCTATCTTATCATCCTTTGTTTCTCTTTTTATCATTATGATTTGTTAGATAAGGGATGATTTGTGTTTGTATTTATAACTTCAATGAATCATGAATTTTTGAAGGTGAACTTTGATTTGACATTTTAATTCTCTGTGCGCCTTCTGAGTATTTAGCATTTTGCCACTTTGCCGACGTACTGCACAATGCACGTTGCCCTACCGAAGCATTGGACGTTGCACGCACCACTTTGCCATTTTGAGTATTTGGCCAAATCAAAAGGTTTATTTGATTCATATTAAATTATATATAATATTTTATATTATTAAATATTAATTTTTATTATTGTTGTTTTATTGAATTTTTATTGTTTTATTTAGCATATTTTATACGATTTATATCATTAAAAAAATTAAAAGATGATGTCTCTAAATAATTTTTGCCTAAAGTCTCTAAATTAATTTTTTTAAAAAAATTTGCCCAGACACACCTCTTATATTAGCATTTGCAGTGCGAACTTTTCCTTAGTTAAAAGTGGGCAATTTCGAAAATGCATTGCCCAATTTTAATATCAACATTTTTATTTCGTATTGTCTAAAAAATAAACATTTAGTTTATTATCTTTATTTTAGAGGGATAAACTGTTGGAGAAATTTAACAAAAATATAAATAAAACAAGAAGAATAATGACTTAAGTTGTAGTAAAAATTATCTTAAAGGACTATTTTAGCAGTCCCACTAGGATTAAACAAGCTCTTCCTTGAGAGAAAGTTGCAGGAACAACAAAGAGAAAACAAATATTACCCAACTATAATAGTATTAATTTGATGTAAAGCAAAAGCCTAACAAGAGAAAAGAAGACGTGAGAGAAAGAGCTTTTCTCTTCTGAAATTGTTGTATTCGAATGAATAGCAATGGTCTGGTATTTATAGGCAAATATAACAATTGTAAATGAGGAAACTGAGGAGAAAATCCTCCTCCACATCTTATGCTTTATTGACCAAGTAAAGAAGTTTGTTTGAGAAAAATCCAGTGGGTTTTGTTGAGATGATAATTGAGTAAAAAAAAAGATGAGTTGAAGACTCGGTGGAGTAGATGAAGATCAGCTGACTACTCGGTCAACAACTGCTGCTATCTCTTTTATAATATATTCTAACAATTCTCCATATATTTCAAAAGGATTCGATAAGGAAAAGGATAAAGAAATGTTTGGTTATATTCATAGGTAAAAGGTTTTAAGTTTGATGTCTTTTGGACTATAAACCAACATAAAACAATAAAATATAACCCATAAAGTTATCAGTGAAGCCATAGATTATATAAACTAATAACTTCTTATTGTAAGTTAGAGATATTATTATTCAACATTTATCCTACAATTTTGTTATTTATCACTGTTTTGCACAAATAGGACATGCGCGTTCTTAGTTATTCATGAGTACTCTAGAAATTTAACCAATAACAATTTCATAGGAATAGCCCTATTCCACACTCATATAGATGAATTCATCAAGTGTACACTATTTAGATATACCACCCATAAGGGATATGAATTCATTAAGAGTTTAACTCGACCCTCACAAATAGTTTGTAGTTATAAGCACTTATTCATACATTATAGAAGGGACTTAACATTAGTGCTTTCAGAGTCAACTTTGACTTGTTGTTACCTATATGAACCTACTTTATGGGATCTCTAATCACATAGGTTGGGTTTCTATAATAATTGACTACTCAATTAATTTTAGTCTCATTCCCCTCAATATTTCCAAAATCAACTTTCTTCCCAATGGTTTGGTTAGAGGATCGGCCAAAGTCACTTCTGACCTTACGAAATCAATCAAAATTATTACATTTCTTAGTAGCTACTTTACGACATCATGTCTTAATCTCATATGTCAATTTTTCCTATTGCATGAGTTATTCTTGGCAATGTGGATTGCTGCTTAAGAATCATGGTGTATAGATACTGAGGGCATAGTTTTCACACCTAAAGGAATATCGGATAAGAAATTTCTTAATAGTTCCAGCTAACTCCGGAGCTACAAACTCTGACTTCATAGAAGATCTTGTAAGAATCGTTTGCAAGGATAACTTTCATGCAATTGCACCCTCACGGAGGATGAATATGAAGCCATTAGTGGATCTTAACTCATTCGCATCTGAGATCCAATTGCATCACTATACCCTTCTAGTACAGTGGGATAACCTCCATATAGGATACCATAATTTATGGTTCTTCTCAAATACTTCACAAGTCTTACTAAAGCGGACTAGTGCTTATGATTTTGATTATGAGTATATCTACTCAACCTACAAACAACATATGCAATGTTTGGTCTTATAAAATTCATTAAATGCATCAAACTTTCAATAATTTGAGCATATTTAGATTATGCCACTAGATGATTATGATTTTATTTTTTTTCAATTGAGAGTTAGGGTCATAAAGAGTGCTCACAGATGTCATATCATAATTATCAAACTTCTTAAGAGGTTTCTCAACATAATATTCTTGTAACAACATAATACCATCGCCTCTATTTATAACTCTAACATCCAATATTGTTTTAGCTTCACCTATATATTTCATATCAAATCTTGAAGTCAAAAACAATTTTGTACTATCCACAACTTCTAAACTAGTACTAAATATTAGCATATCATTCACATATAAACTTATAATAACACAATCATTATTTACAAATTTAGTATATACACATTTATCTACTCCAATAGATGAAAAACCATTACCTAAGAATACTTGGTTAAACTTCTCATGCCACTAGCTTGTTTTAGGCCATAAAGAGATTTGAGTAATTTGCAAAAAAAAAAAAAAAAAATTCCTGTCCGAGTTCAACACACCTTTTAAGTTGAGTCACATAAATCTCTTCTAAATCACCGTTAAGAATAGCAATTTGACATACAATTGATGTACAAATAGTATATGAATTGAAGCTAAAACAAATAAAGCTCGAATTAAAGCAATTCTAGTTACTGGAACAAAAGTATCAAAATAGTCAGTGTTTTCCTTTTGAGTAAACTCTTTGGCTACCAAACAAGTTTTATATTTATCAATTGAGCCATTAGGGTTAAATTTCTTTTTAAAAATCCATTTACAACTAATTGGTCTTGCCCCATGTGGTAATCAACTAAAATCCAAGTTGTATTTTGTAAAATAGAATCTAATTTAGTTTTAATTTCTTTTTTCCATAAACTCGCATCAGATGAGGAGATTACTTCAGAAAATGTTAAAAGATTATTTTCTATCAAGTTAGTGTATAAATTATTTCCAAAAGATGATTCTTTTCTTAGCCTTTTACTTCTTCTCAACTCTTCACTAAAATCTTCAACAACTCTATTAGCAAGTTCATGAGAACTTTATCAGAGAGTGGAAAAATGTGTTTAGAGAATTCAACATTCTTTATCTCAATAATTGTATTAGAATCAAGCGCATCACTTTTCAAAATAAGAAAATGATAGGCAGCACTATGTTCAACATATCCAATAAACATGCAATTAGATGTTTTAAAATCTATCTTCCTTTTTTTAGGTTTAGGCAGCACAACTTTAGCACCCTACACTTTCAAATATTTCAAATTAGGAGTATAACATTTTCATAATTTATAAGGTGTCTTACCAATTTTCTTATGTGAAATCCTATTTTGTAAGTGACATCCAGATAAAATAGCTTCGATCCCCACCAATTGTTAGGTGCAGAGAAACTAACCAACATAGAGGTCATCATTTCTTTGAGTATTCTATTTTTCCTCTCAGCTACACCGTTGGATTTAGGTGAATAAGGTGGAGTTATCTTATGTATAATGCCCTTTTTCTCACAAAATTCATCTAAGGCAAAGTACTCTCCACCTTTATTAGATCTAACTCTCTAAATTTTCTTATTTAGTTAGTTTTCTACTTCAGTTTTATAAGACAGAAAAGTAGTAAAGTCATCTTTATACCTAAGTAAATATAACTTAGTGAATCTTGAAAAATCATCAATAAAGATTACATAATATCTTTTACCTCATTTAGTAATTGTTTGCTTTAAATCTGTTTAAGTCTAAATAAATTAGGTTTAATAAATATGTTTCTCTATTAACAAGAAAATATATCTTTTTAGTTATCTTAGTCTTAGTACATATTTAACATTTATCTATACAAGAAGAATCAAATCTAGAAATCAAACCAAGAGATTGCACTTTTTAAGATAACAAAATTTAACATGTCTTAATCTAGCATGCCATAAATTAAATGAGTCAACAAAGTAAGTAGAAGAAGAAGCATTTTCATTTATCACATTGGCAATATTGAGTACAAAAAGTCCCTGATTACAATATCCTTTTCCCACAAAAAATATTATTTTTTAGTCATAACAATTTTGTCAGACTTAAAGGACATTTTTACCCCCACTTTTTCCAACAACGCCACAGAAAAAAGATTAGCTCTTATATTTGGAACATGCAGTACATTATTAAGGGCTAAAGTTTTTCTCAAAGTGAGTTTTAAAATAACTTTGCCCTTTCCTAGAACTTTTGCAATTCTTGAATCTCTAAGGTAGACTACCTCATCGTCATCTCCTATAGGTTTGTAAGAGAAAAAGCTTCTTGATTTGCACAAATGTGTCAAGTAGCCCCAGAGTCTACCACCCATTCTTTAACATTTGTTACAATATTCACTTGAGAAATGACCGCAGCAATTGCATCATCTCCTTCAACCTTATTGGCTTTTGGTTTAGGAGGATTGTTATTTCTCATTGTTTTTCTACATTGCGGTGCATGATGTCCTATTTTTCAATCAACAAAACAAGAGCCTTTCTTTTTTAAGTTGGGGTTAGAAATTTTGAGTTTATAATCATGGAATTTATTGTCATGCCTTTTGGAAGAATTGCCTTGTACAAAATTTGCCTTCAATACCATCTCCTTTGCTTTGGCAACGTTCCTTTCCTTCTTGCTAGCGTCCTCGATTAGGATATGTATGATGGTAGCAGGGCCATCTCTGTTGACAGGAACATTGATAGGAGTAGGAGTGTTAGATGAAGCCATAATCCTTTAGAATGTTAGAGATATTTAAGGAAAACAGAAGTAAAACAAGAAGAATAATAGCTTGAGTTGTAGTAAATACTGTCTTAAAGAACTATTTTGGTAGTCCTATTAGGATTAAACAAGCCCTTCCTTGAGAGAGAGTTTTAGGAATAACAAAAAGAAAACGAATATAATCCAACTATAACATTATTAATTTGAGGTAAAGCAAAAGTCTAACAAGAGAAAAGACGACATGAGAGAAAGAGCTTTTCTTTTCTGAAATTATTGTACTCAAATGAATAGCAATGGTCTAGTATTTATAGGTAAATACCACAACCGTAAATGAGGGGGCTGAGGAGAAAATCCTCCTCCACCTTTGATGCTTTGTTGACCAAGTAAGAAGTTTGTTTGAGAAAAATCCGGTAGGTTTTGTTGAGATGATAGTGGTGCAACCCAAAAATGAGCTGAAGACTTGGTGGAGCAGCTAAAGATGAGCCGAATACTCGGTCAACAAGTGCTGCTATCTCTTTTGAAATATATTTCAACATAAACATGCCTCCCTTCCATAATATTCTTAATCACTAAGAATTAGTTTGCTAATTTGTAGTCATCATTAAATGTAAACTTTTAATTTGGGAAGAAAAAAAATACGATATATCATAATTATTGAAAGCAGCTTAAAATGAAGCAAAGAAAAAATGTTTTACAGGTGTAGCATTTATAGGTAATTATCTCAACCTGGCCTTTATTACTATTCTGGAACAAGTGTTTTTTTGGTTAACAACATTAATCAAATCTGTCACTTTAAGGATATTCTTTTTTTTTTTTAAAAGACAAAATAGATGAATTAGATTAAGTACATCTAAAAGATACTTTGTCTTTTTAACGAAAATGAAAGAAAAGAATAACTATGATATAACTACTCTTTTTAGAATTTTTTTTTTATAGTAAAAATGAGTATCAATTTTTAAACTTCTTAATCTCCAAGAAAATTTTCAAAGCACTATAATGATGATAACGATTGTACGAACGTTATTGATATTATTGACACTAATCTAAACATTAATTTTGTACTAATATTGTAATAAAGATGTCAAGCGATCTTAACAATAGAAAAATAAAATAATAATTGGATTTTTTTTTTCCTTTTTAGCATTTAATAGGAAATCCTTTAGACTGCACTAATCGTGGTGATTTTTTTTTTTCCCCCTTCTAAAAAGGTAGTTAGCCATTCTATTCATCGTCAAAATTACAACCAGCGGGGTTCACTAAGCCGCGGACATTGGAAATGAAGGCAGTGATTCAATTGGAACTCTTCCAAAATTATAAGTACTGTCTGTCTCGCGAATGGGTGTTTTTTTTTTTTTTTTTTTTGCCCTTTAAATCCGATATAGTTACCCGTGCAGTGGATATTTAATTGCTATAAACTATCTTATTCACTTGCAAGGAAACGGGATGAGTGGTGATTAAATAAAGAAATTAAGTCGAGTTTTAAATCTGTTTCGTTTGTTCAAAAGATAAGAGATATGTTATAATTTAAATCCAATTAAATCACTATAGCCTTATCAATAGATGAGAAAATAAAGCTCAAAGCCATCACCGTCTAACAATGTTTTCAGAATCAAATCGGACATCGAATTGGAAAATTTATTTATTCACGGTTTAATAGTCTAATCGTAATTAAACCGTAATTGAACCGGTAATATTATAACTTAAAAATTAAAATATAGTTATTTTAAAAAATAAAATTAATTAATAATATAATGTAATGTAAGTTTATAAAGCCATAAACAATTAAATCTATGATTAAAAATAGTCATTCTTAGTTTATAACTAACAAACTAACACACAACAAAATTTAAAATAATTTATTGAATTATATAATTTAATTTACCCTCAAAAATTATAAAATTTATCCCAAATTTTTTTAACATAAACCGGTTCAATGTTAGATCGACCAGTCCACCGGTCCAACACGTTCTCTCAAAAATCAATAATTTTTGAGAAAAAACGATCTGAAGTTTGGGATTGAACAGATAGCAACATCAGTTTACGGTCAGACCGGCCGATCGGCCCAGTCCGGTCCCAAAAACAATGTCGTCTAGTGTTATAATACATCCAACTATTTTACAGATTTTACATGTCCAATGAGATACTAATTGGGGTGTTCAAGTAGCCCTAGAGTCATCCTACCACTCCCAGCACTATGCTGCTGGAAGGGGATGCGCGGTGGTTGGTAAAGTGTGTGTTAGGATAATTAAGAATTTTTCTTTTAAAAAACCTTATTAAAAATATTTATTTATTTAATATTATGTAAAATAAAATTCATTTAAACATCCAAATATATAGATAAATGAACATTAAAAATTCATTTATGTTGTAAATATGTTGAATTAGTGGAAGTTTCACTAATTTTGGATTTATGTGAATTATTAGGGAATTAGTGGAAGCTCCACTAATTATGAATTTTTATGGATGTCCACCATTTAGTGGAGACACCACTAATTAAGATTAGTGGAAGATGATGTATTCCACTAATTAAGAGCTCTATAAATAGAGCTATTCTCTAAGCTTGAAATATACCATCATTTTGTGAAAGAATTGTGAGAAAAAGAAATACAGAAGTTTGAAAAAATTCTTATGCAAAAAATAGTTAGAGTTTTCTTAGTGTGTAGTGTGTAAATTTTATTCTAACACTACCCAAATTTTATAACACGTTATCGGCATGAGTCTCTACCGTTACACATGCCAGAAGACAGGTACGCATTTATTGATCTCTATGGCTAACCTTACTAAACTCGAATTTGTAGCATTTGATATTTCTAGAAAAAATGATATGTCATGGGTTATCGATGCAGAAATGCATCTAAATGCTGAAGACATTAGTGAAACTATTTAAGAAAATAATAATGCATCTGCACAACAAAAGGCCAAAGCTTTGATTTTTATCCGTCGTCATAGCGACGAAAATTTAAAAATAGAATATCTTACCGAAAAAGATCTATATGTCCTGTGGGTAAATTTAAAAGAAAGATTTGACCACCTGAAGATGGTCGTACTACCCACTAAACGGTATGAATGATTGTACCTGAGGTTGTAAGATTTTAAAACCGTGAATAAATATAACTCCACGATGTATAAAATTACTTCTCAGTTAAAATTATGCGGAGAAAAAGTTACTGATGAAGATATATTGGAGAAAACATTCTCCACCTTTCATGCCTCGAATATTGTCCTGCAGCAACAATATCACGAAAAAGGGTATACAAAATTTACAGATTTAATTACTGCCTTCCTCATTGGAGAGAAAAATAATGAGTTATTATTGAGAAATCATGAAGCCAGACCAACTGGCTCAACAACACTCCCAGAAGTGAATGCTGTTGGCTCCAACAGAAGCCATCGTTATAATCATAGTCGTAGTCGTGGTCGTGGCTATGGTCGTGGACATGCTCGATATTTCCCTTATCACAATCATAATCAAGCCGTGAGAAATACTGGCCACCTGAAGTGGAACAGAAAAGATCATAAGGGAAAAAAAAAGAAAAAGAAATAGAAGAAAATTATAAGGATACATGTAATGGATATAGCATGAAAGGTCATTGGTCACGTAACTGTCGTACGGCCAAGCATTTAGTGGAGTTATATCAAGCTTCACTGAAAAAAAACAATAAAAATGTTGAAGCAAATTTTTCTCAACATCCAGTAAATGATGCTGAGGATGATGATATTGATCCTAAAGATCTTAATATCAATATTACCCATATGGATGTATTGGATTTTTTTGAACACTTAGACGGTAGGATAGACCATTTAATTGGTAATGACAGTGTTCAGAAAAATTAATGCCTCACCCTAATATGTTTAACTTTTCATTATATTCTAATAATATTTACATTTGCATATATATATTTTTTGTTTAGATGGCTGTTGTTAATGATGATGTATGTATTATTGATAGTGGAACTACACACACCATATTCAAAAATGAGAAATATTTTTCTTATCTCAAAATTGAAGAAATAAATATTTATACAGTAAACGGTAGTACAAATGTGATTGAAGGCTCTGAAAGAGTTAGTATATTGTTGCCTGAAAGAACAATAATTACTATTGATAAGGCACTATTTTCCTCAAAATCCAGAAAAAATTTATTGAGTTTTAAAGAAATCCGTAGAAATGGGTATCATGTTGAAACAAATGAGGAAAATGGTATTGAACATCTTTATATTACTCAAATTAATTTGGGTAAGAAATCTGTATTAGAAAAACTGCCGTCTTTTTCTACTGGCCTATATTTTGCAAAAATACGTACAATTTAAATTCATCATCTCGTAAACCAGAAGTTTACTAATCCTACTACTTTTAACATTTGGCATGACCGGTTTGGTCATCCGAGATCTACTATGATGAGAAGAATAATTGAGAATATACATGGTCATCCAATGAAAAATAAAAAGATATTGACATCTGAAAAATTCTCATGTGCTGCATGTTCCCTAGAAAAATTAATTGTTAGACCATCACCAGTAAAAGTAGGAGCTGAAAGTCCTACATTTCTTGAACAAATTCACGGAGACATTTGTGGACCTATTGATCCACCATGTGGACCGTTCAAATATTTTATGATTTTAATTGATGTATCATCCCGATGGTCACATGTGTGTTTATTATCTACTCACAACCTGGCGTTTGCGAGATTACTTACTCAAATAATTAAATTACGAGCACAATTTCCTAACCATCACATTAAAAATATCCGTTTGGATAATGCTGGTGAATTTTCATCACATGCTTTTGATGCATATTGCATGTCAATTGGAATTAATGTTGAACATCCTATAGCTCATGTTCATACACAAAATGGTCTTGCTAAATCTTTTATTAAAAGATTACAATTAATTACTAGATCATTATTAATGAAAACAAATCTCCCAATATCTGCCTAAGGACGTGCTATTTTACATATTGCAGCACTTGTACGTATAAGGCCAACTAGTTATCATAAATTCTTTCCTTTGCAATTGGCTTTTGATTCAGAACCAAATATTTCTTATTTAAAAGTTTTTGGGTGCGCTGTATATGTTCCAATTGCACCAAACAAACATACAAAGATGGGTCCTCAAAGAAGAAAGTGGATATACGTTGGATATGATTCTCCCTCTATTATCAGGTATGTTGAACCCCTGACAGGAGATGTATTCACAGCAAGATTTGCTGATTGTCATTTTGATGAATCATTATTCCTTATATTAGGGGGAGAACATAAACAGCATAAGAAAGATCTTATTTGGACAACATCATTAAATTATCTTGATCCGTGCCCAAGCGCATGTGAACTTGAAGTTCAAAAAATAATTCATTTGCAAAGTATTGCAAATAAAATGTCAGACACTTTTGTTGACTCCAGGAGAGTTACAAAATCGCATATTTCAGCTATCAATACTCCTATTTGAATTGAAGTTCCAGCAGAACAAAAGATTATACCTATAGCTGCTGAGTCAAAAGCACGCCATAAGCGTGGCCAACCTCTTGGTTCTAAAGATAAAAATTCTCGAAAGAAAAGAGGATTAAATAATTCAGAAGATCATATTGAAGAAAAGAATGATAAAGACCAAGAGAAAACTAATGACAAAAAACCAGAAGTTGATGAAAGTAACACTGAAATTTCTATCAATTATACCACTTTCGGTAGAAGTTGGAATCGAATAGAAATAATTATTGATAATATATTTGTATACAATATATCTCTTGATATTATACAGGATAGTAATGATCCTAAACTAATATCAGTTAATGAATGTCGGCATAGAAAAGATTGGCTACAATGGAAAAATGCCATTCAATCGGAGTTAAATGCACTGACAAAACGTGAAGTCTTCGAACCTACAGTCCGAACACCAGAAGGTGTAAAACCTGTTGGCTACAGATGGATATTTGTGAGAAAGCGTAATGAAAATAATGAAATCGTACGCTATAAAGCACGGTTAGTAGCCCAATATTTTTCACAAAGACCAGGTATTGGTTATGATGAAACTTATTCTCCTGTTGTTGATGCTATTACACTCCGATATCTTATCAGTCTGGCAGTACATGAAAAGATATATATGCGCCTATTAAATATTATCACTGCTTACTTGTATGGAAATTTAGAAAATGATGTTTACATGAAAATCCTCGAAGGATTTCATATGCCTGAAGCATATAAACATTATCCTCATGAAAATTACTCCATCAAATTGCAGAAATCATTATATGGCCTGAAGTAATCTGGGCGCATGTGCTTCAATCGTCTTAGTGAATATTTATTGAAAGCGGAATTTAAAAATGACTTGGTATGTCCTTGTGTTTTTATTAAGAAATCTGGTTCTAAATTTGTGATATTAGCTATATATGTTGATGATATTAATCTTATTGGAACTCCTGAAGAGCTCCAAGAAATAATTGATTATTTAAAAAGAGAATTCGAAATCAAGGATTTTGGTAAAACCAAATTTTGCCTTGGTTTATAAATTGAACATTTGGAAAGTGGAACATTTATTCATCAATCAACATATATAGCAAAAGTTCTAAAAAGATTTTACATGGACAAAGCACATCCATTGAGTATTCTAATGATCATCCGGTCATTAGATGTGAATAAAGATCCTTTCCGACCTCAAGAAGATGATGAAGAACTCCTTAGTCCTGAAGTACCATATCTCAGTGCAATTGGTGCATTGATGTATCTTGCTAATAATACACGACCTGATATTGCATTTGCTGTCAATTTATTAGCAAGATTTAGTTCTTCACCAACACGACGACATTAGAATGGAATTAAACAAGTCCTTCGATATCTCTAAGGTACAATAGATCTCGGATTATTTTATTTAAATAAAACCAGCCCAACATTGATAGGTTATGCAGATGCTAATTATTTATCTGATCTACATAAAGCACGTTCTCAAACGAACTATCTCTTTACATGTGAAAATACCGTTATATCATGGCATTCTACAAAACAATCTATAGCAACTACTTCTTCAAATCATGCTAAAATTATAGCCATTCATGAAGTAAGTCGAGAATGTATATGGTTAAGATCAATGATTCATTATATCTGAGAAAGCTGTGAATTATCATCTTTCAGAGATATTCCAACTCCTCTTTATGAAGACAATGTAGCTTGTATAGCTCAATTACGAGGAGGATATATTAAAGGAGATCGAACAAAACATATTTCACCAAAATTCTTCTTTACTCATGAATTCTAAAAGAAATGTGAAATTGATGTGCTACAAATTCGGTCATGTAACAACCTCACAGATATTTTCACGAAGACTTTACCGACTGCAACATTTGAGAAGTTGAGATATAAAATTGGTATGCGTCAGTTCAAAGATTTAAAGGAATCATCTCATCAGGGGGAGTAATAAACAGACATATAGAATAGTGTACTCTTTTTCCTTCACTAGATTTTTTTTCCCATTGGATTTTTATCTAGTAAGGTTTTAACGAAACATATTCTTTATGTAATAGATGGACATCCAAGGGAGAGTGTTGTAAATATGTTGAATTAGTAGAAGCTCCACTAATTATGGATTTATGTGAATTATTAGGGAATTAGTAGAAGCTCCACTAATTATGGATGTCCACCATTTAGTCGAGACACCACTAATTAAGATTAGTGAAAGATGATGTATTCCACTAATTAAGAGCTCTATAAATAAAGTTATTCTCTAAGTTTGAAATATACCATCATTTTGTGAAAGAATTATGAGAAAAAGAAAGAAAGTAGTTTGAAGAAATTCTTATGCAAAAAATAGTTAGAGTTTTCTTAATGTGTAGTGTGTAGATTTTATTCTAACACTACCCAAATTTTATAACAATTTAAATTTATCCATTTAAATAGATTGCACTATTTTCAATTCATCTGGATCCAAATAGACATTCATATACTCACTACTACAATCTCCAGCCGTCATTCATTTGGGCCGAATATGATGGTCTATCTAATTGTTTTGTGGCCCTTAATGCGAATGCTTCTTCTTTTTTCTTTTTTAATTTTTATCTTTAACAAGAAACTTATCCTTCTAGACATTAGGAAAAGAAAGTGCTTTGAATTCGTTGTGATATTGCTTCTACAATTTTCTGTGCATATTTTTTTTAAAAATATTTTTATATTTAATTATTAAAAAACCTAATTACAAATTTAGGTATTAACCTAATAGTTTAATCTTTCTTCTTCCATCTCCTCCTTTTTCTACCACTTTTCCCAATGGGCTCCTTTCCCCTCTTCACGCCTCACGGCTACTCGCCTCCTTTCTAAGGTCCCACCATTTTCACTCATATCCACACCTCTCCACAAAAAAATTAAATAAATAAAAAATCCATGTTTACGATACTTCAATTAATTGCTCCACTTGGCCAATCCATAGAACTGACTTATTAATTCCTCTATTTTTATCCATGTGGTTCATAGCCCATAGATAGACACACTACAAGAAACAGCACATTTTGCAACCGATGTCAAATATCGCAATTGTTTCTATCCCTATTAAGCGATCGAATTCTAATCGATTAATATTGTTGTCGCTATTTGGTCACAAAACGAGTATTAACTTTGGTGGCAATTTTTACATAAATAATAGCGATCAATAATGAATTAGTGATCATATACATATTTTTTTATTTTTATAAAATATTTTACTCAATCACCATTATATTTGCTAAATAGCGATTGCTTATTTTTGCAGTCGCTATTCGGCCACTATGGAATTAAAAAATGATTTGTTTATTTTTTAATATTTTAGTCGCCAATAGGATGCGATCAATAAGCAATTGCTTTCGAACACCCCCAACCCCCCCTTGCCCCCGGCGCAAAAAATGAAGCTAGACCTGACAGTCGTCATCCCCAAGTCACAATCCTTGTCACGCCCCGTGCCCGCGGACCCGGGAGCGCAACTATGGGCCTGACAAAACCCACGGTCAACTACCTGGCCGCCATCCTCGCTGGGCCAAAATGGATATCCCAAGTTGACAATGGGTACTTAGGCCCATCCTTATATACCATACACACTTCTCATCCCAATCCCATGTGAGATTGGGACATCACATTCACCCTTCCTTTAGGCCTAAGCGTCCTCGCTAAGCCCATACTTTAGGGGCCAAACCCAGGACCAACCAAGCGGCATAGGATTCTAGAGGTGGCTCCCACCGCGCACGGTGTAGCACTTAGTTCCCATACCGGGGACTGGTTACCGTCTCTGATACCAAATGTCACGCCCCGTGCCCGCGGACCCAAAAGCGCAACTATGGGCCTGGCAGCACCCACAGTCAACTACTTGGCCGCCATCCTACTAGGCCAAAATGCATATCCCCAATTGACAATGGGTACTTAGGCCCATCCTTATATACCATACACACTTCTCATCACAATTCCATGTGGGATTGGGACATCACATTCACCTCTCCTTTAGGCCCAAACATCCTCGCTGGGCCCATACTTTAGGGGCCAAACCCATACTTTAGTGCAGCAATAGCATCCTCCTATTCCTATCTACCCGGAGGACCTACCAGAGCCTCAGCCTGCACCGCAGCCAATAATTCCCCTGGATGATAGTAGTGACGATGAGGTCCAGATCATTGAGCCATCCCCAATACCCGTGATCAACTTGGTTACTAACAGTGAAGACGAGGAGATTGATATGGAATATGTTCCCCTCCCTCCTAGTCCCATAGTTGACTTGACAGTTGATAGTGATGACCCAAGGGAGATAGATTACGAATCTCCACCTAGACCTTCCTTTGTAACCCCACCCAATCAGGTTGAGACCGGGGAGAGTTTTAGGAGACCCGGGAAGGAGCCGATAGATGGGTTTGCAAATGGGGCTGGGATAGACTTCACTAAGAATTCTGTGGGATGGTTATATGAGGCCGACTTTGAAGATTCTGATGAGGACTAGAAAGGCTAAGTGCTGCTACAATTGGGATGTTTTATTTACTGCTTTCCATAAATTCCTATGCTAAGGGTTATTTTTCCATGTTTACTGCTTTAATTCTGAATTTATGCAAATAAGAGTACCTAGAGTACTCTAAATCTTGAGAAAAATCTATATGCAATTCTTTATACAAAATTTGCATCTAATTTTCTTCCGCTTAAAGTTGAATATGACTGCATGCTCAATTTGGATATTTTAAACTTTGTTGCATAAACTCATTATTTGGGACATGGTTTAGAATGGCACCCAAGTGTCGTGCAGCCACATCTACCAGAAGGGTTCCTGTGGCAGAGCCCGTGACACCGGAGTTTGATACAACTCAAATGCCATCACCAAACCAGGGGGATGAGAATGAACTGGAGCCAGAAATGGGATCGGAAGAACCGGTTAGCGTAACTATGACGCAAGCGTTCCACAAAGTGACCGAGATTCTACAAACCCTGACTGAGTGAAGGAATCCGAAAGGGGAAGATAAGGTATTGGAGCGGTTTCTGAAATTTCAACCACCTATCTTCTTGGGAGAGGCCGAACAAGATCAGAAAGCGGAGCAATGGGTGGAACAAATGGAGGACATCTTTGCTATGCTCCAGTACACTGAGAAACGAATGGTGAAGTTTGCTGCATTCCAACTGAGGGGTCCAACTCCAGCATGGTGGCAACGGGTTCAGGACGACTGGGAGATGATTGACCAAGACTGGACATGGGCTAATTTTGTGGAAGCATTCCAAGCAGAATATATCCTTCAGTGGATAGTTGAGAAGCGGGAAGATGAGTTCCAGAATCTAAAGCAGGGAGGTATACCGGTAGCTCAATACGCAGCACGGTTCACGCAACTGTCAAAGTACTGCAAGAGGCTGGTGGACACCGAACAGAACAGAACAAGGTAATTTGTTAAGGGTTTAAGGCAGGAGTTAAGAAGGGCGTTGGCACCTTCTCCACTAATGACTTATTCGGGGGCTGTGGACGCAGCCACCCGTACTGAAAATGAGGATCGCAACCGAATGGCACCAAGACCTTTCGTACCGTCAAGGCAGCCGCCGAGACCTTTTCAGAGGCAGCAGCCCAACAAGCGCCCTGCCAACCAACAGTGGCAGAATCGGGGAAAACAAGCCCGAACAACACCAGTTAGTCCTGCGCAGAATCTTCCATTATGCCGGCACTGTGGAAAAAGGGGCCACCCTGAGAAATTGTTGGTCCAGAAGAGGTGAGCGGAAATGCTACCACTGTGGAGACCCGAACCATCTGTGGAACACCTGTCCTAAACTTCTCCGAGTTGGACAAGGGAACCCAGCTCAGATCCCGGGGCCCAATCGAGCCAATACCACGGGAGCTTCCGGGAGTGGAATGCAGAAGCCGCGGGTGAAAGCAAAAGTTTTCACTCTCAACCGAGAGGAGGTTGGAGTGATGCAGCAGTGGTGGAAGGTACGTTTACTATCCAAGGTCATTCTGTTAATGCATTGATAGACCTTGGATCTACCTATTCCTATTTAAACAAGAATTGTGCATATCATTTGGGTTGGGATGGAGTAGAACTACCTTTTATCTTGTTAGTAAGTACGCCTTTGGGGAAAATGGTGCAAGCGGATTGGTATGTGCAGAATTGTAAAATTGAAGTGGGGAGAGAAAGCTTGGAGGGAGATTTAATAGTCTTAGCTATTGATGATTATGATTTGATATTGGGAATAGATTGGCTAGCGAAGCATGGGGCTAGAGTAGACTGTAAGAATAAGTCAGTTCAGTTCATTAGACCAGGATGTGATGTGTTGGAGTTCAATGGCAAGAAAGTAAAAGAGTTGAAGTTTTTGATAGCTGGGGCTAAAGCCCGGAAATTGTTGAGGCAAGGATGTCAAGGATATTTGGCTTATGTGATAAACAAGTCGAAGGACCAGTGCACTCTGAAGGATACTGAGGTGGTAAAGGATTTTCCCGACGTGTTCCCAGCGGAACTCACATCTCTACCTCCCAATCGAGAAGTTGAGTTCACCGTTGATCTAGTTTCAGGAGCGGAACCGGTGTCCCGAACTCCGTATCAGATGGCACCGACGGAGCTAAAAGAATTTAAGGAGCAGCTAGAAGAGTTGGTGAGACAAGGCTATATCAGACCTAGCACGTTACCCTGGGGAGCACATGTGCTATTTGTGAAGAAAAAGGACGGGACTCTAAGGTTGTGTATTGACTATCGAAGCTTGAACAACCTGACCATTAAGAATAAATAGCCTATATCGTTAATTGACAAGTTGTTCGACCAGTTGCAAGGATCCAGTTGTTACTCCAAACTGAATTTGAGGCAAGGCTACTATCAAGTGAGGATAAAGGAGGAAGATATTCCTAAGACGGCCTTCAATACAAGATATGGTCACTATGAGTTTGTGGTGATGCCTTTCGGGGTAACTAATGCACCCGCGGTAATTATGGATTTGATGCATCGAGTGTTCCAACCCTACTTAGATAAGTTCGTGGTGGTCTTCATCGACGACATACTTATATACTCCAGGAGCCCGGAGGACCATGCAGAACATTTGAAGTTAGTATTGGAAAAGCTAAGGGAGCACAAGCTTTACACCAAGTTTAGCAAGTGCGAGTTTTGGCTGGATAGTGTGGCATTTCTTGGTCACGTGGTGACCAAGGATAGGATCAAGGTGGACCCAGCGAAGGTTGAAGCAGTTTCGGACTGGAAACAACCAGAAAAAATCGCAGAGATTCGAAGCTTCTTGGGATTGGCTGGCTACTACAGGAGGTTTATTAAGGGGTTTTCAACGCTATCATCTCCTATGACCCGGCTGTTGAGAAAGGATATACCCTTTGTGTGGAATGAAAAATGTGACAAGAGTTTCCAAGAGTTAAAGCGGAGGTTAATGACAGCGCCCGTGTTGAGTCTGCCAGAGGTAGATAAGCCCTACGCACTTTATACTGATGCTTCGAAGGAAGGCTTGTGAGCAGTTTTGATGCAAGATAGGAAGGTGATCGCCTATGCTTCTCAAAAATTGAAGCCGCATGAAGTCAATTATCCCACCCATGATCTAGAACTGGCTGCCATTGTGTTCGCTTTGAAGAAATGGCGGCACTACTTGTATGGAGCGGAATATGAAGTGTTCACTTACCACAAGAGCCTGAAGTACATCTTCACCCAGAAAGACTTGAATTTGAGGCAGTGAAGATGGATGGAATTTTTAGAAGAGTACCGTTGTCCTATCAACTACCACCCCGAGAAACCCAACGTCGTTACTGATGCCCTGAGCCGGAAAGTCAGAGTGGCCAGGCTAAGAGTACAGGAGGTTCAAGTAGTTCAGGAGGTGTTGGATAGAAGAGCAGAAGTGCAAGAAGAGAGGATTATTATTAGCAACCTGAAGTTGATGTCAGATCTAAGGTGGGAAATTGTTGAAGCCCAACAGAGTAATGCAAAATTTCAGCTTTTCAAGGACAAGGAGCTTAAATGGCAAGGCAGTGAATTCCGACAGAACGGAGCGGGAGTGTTGTACTTCCGAGATCGTTTGTGTGTACCCGAGGAGCACCAGTTGAAGGACAGAGTTTTAGAAGAAGCGCATAAGAGCAAGTACACCATTCATCCGGGAGAGGTCAAGATGTATCAAGATCTAAAAAAGACTTATTGGTGGCCCAGGATGAAGCGGAACGTGGTTAAGTATATCTCAACGTATCTAACCTATCAGAAAGTCAAAGTGGAGCGCAAAAAGGTGGCAGGATTATTACAACCATTGCCAGTACCGAAATGGAAATGGGAAGATATGACAATGGATTTCGTTACCGGACTCCCTATGGCAAGGACCCAAAAGGACGCCATATGGATAGTGGTGGATCGATTGACCAAGTCGGCGCATTTCGTATCCATGAATGTAAGGGATTCAATGGAAAAGTTGGCTCAGACCTATGTGCGGGAAATAGTCAGATTACACGGAGTGCCTTCAAGTATTGTGTCCGACCGTGATCCAAGATTTACCTCCCGATTTTGGGGCAAGTTTTAAGAATCAATGGGTTCTAGTCTGAAGTTTAGTACCACGGCGCATCCATAGACTGATGGACAGTCAGAAAGGGTTATTCAGATATTAGAGGATATGCTGAGAGCCTGTGTATTGGATTTTAGGGATAAGTGGATCGAATGTGTGCCGTATGCGGAGTTGTCATACAATAACAGTTATCAAGCTTCGATTGGAATGGCTCCGTATGAAGCACTATATGGACGTAAGTGTCAGGTACCGCTTTACTGGAGTTGGTCGGAGGATGGTCACATAAGCAAATCGGGAGAAGTCTGTGTTCAAGAAATGTTAGACAAGGTCAAGTTAATTAGGGAAATGTTGAAAGCAGCCCAGAGTCGACAAAAGAGTTATGCAGACAATAGGCAGAGAAAGTTAGAATTTCAGGTGGGGGACGGTATGTTCCTAAAGCTGACACCAAATAGGGGAATTCTGAAGCAACCAAAAGGGGGGAAGCTGAATCCGAGGTATTTGGGACCGTTTCCAATAAAAGAGAGGATTGGGCCGGTAGCGTATCGATTGGATATGCCAGATGGGTTGACGGGAATTCACGATGTATTCCATGTATCTCAACTGAAGAAGTACAATGCCGATCCCGGACATGTTTTGAATGATGAGCCGTTAGTGTTGCAACCCGACCTGAGCTATGTGGAGAAACCCGTAAAGATATTGGACCGAAGTATCAAGACTCTCCGGAACAAGCAGATTCCGATGGTAAAGGTGCAGTGGGAGCATCAGGGGATGCGAGATTGGGAAACGGAAGAATAGGTAAAGCGGAAGTATCCCGATCTGAGATAGAGGTACGCCTGAATTTCGGGACGAAATTCTCCTAAGGAGGGGAGGATGTGAAACCCCACCTAAAACCAACCCTAGAGTAAGGGGGTCGGGATGCATATCATATTATTTTGCATGAATATATATATTTTTGAATGATTTTATGTGCTTTAGAATTGTAGTTTATAGGTTAAAAGGCTTAGCTATACTTATTAAGTAGGAAGGGTAAAATGGTAATTTTGCTTGAGGTCAAAATAGGAAGATAGCTTGACGATTAAATAAGAGGAATATGTGAGTGAGAAGATAAGAACAAGAGTGTTGTGGTTTAGCGGTTAAAGCTTTGGAATTAATCTCTAAGGTCATGAGTTCAAATCATATCATCTAAGTTTTTATCATGATTATCTTGATTAAGTTTGAATTTTGTTTTCTTGCATTCCATAAAAATAGGAATGTTATCTAAGGGGAGACATGAAGAGAATGTCTTGATTATATAAGCATGTCCTAAAAAGAATTCTAGAGGAATTCTTGTCCTCTTTATTACCTCTAGCTTTGTCCTAATATCTTCATAATTTAAATAAACCAAAATCCATTAAATCTCTTCTTTTAAATACCAAAAATTCTGTGATAATTCTTCAGCCTTGAATTTCGAAAATCAGTCTTGAAGGATAGAGGATTGGCCGAAAATAGGAGAGAAGTTAGGAAGGATTCCCAAGAGGAATAAATCACCATGGTAGAACCTTCAATCCTACCTTCATGTTGTTTATGGTTTTAATGAAGAAAAATCTGAAAAAAATCCAGCATTCTTGACAGTCCAACTTTCAAAAAAATTCAGCCAGTAATCCTAACCATTTGGTGCCAGAAAAATGGTCATTTCATGTGGCTTGAAGACTGAAAATTCTATGCAAAATTCGGACTACACAAACTAGGAAAAAAATTCTAGGCAGTTTCGCAACTCTCAACCAGAAAATGAAGCTGTTTTATTCCACCTTCAAGCCAGCAAACTTCTCTGATTTTCCTCCATAAAGGAAGCTGGAAGACCACCCTTAAAAGACCCTCAAACACTCCAAGAAAACCAGCTGCAAATCGGGCTAAAGAAATGCAGAAAATTCTGCATCAAAAAGCTTTTCCATTTGAAACCTTGAATAAGTTGAAACCAAAAAAAAATTCCAGTTTTGTCTCCCTAGGCCTAGACTGAAAAAAACCTTCAAACCTTTGCAAATTGGACCTTGTTCAGCCATGGACTGAACACCATTAACCTCTACACTTACTTTGAGTACTTGGACTCCATAATCATACCTCAAAAACCTCCTAAGATCACTCTATCCAAAACTCATTTGAACTTCAAAAAAATTCCAGAATTCTTGCTTCATTAAATCACTCTTGTATTAAGTTAGCAAACCAGAATTTTCTCTGCCATTGTAAACTGAATTTTGGCCAGCCTTAGAGCTATATTAACCTTCATTCATTTCAGCAAAACCAAGCAGTCCAACCGGCACCATTAAGAGCAAGGAAACCTCTCTCAATCAAATACCATTAACATATCCTATACCTCAAACCACTCTTCAAATCACTCCATTTGAATTTCAAACAATCAGATTTTTCTCTCCCTCTCTAAGCGGAAAACCGAAACCCCTGAATTCCGTAGACCATTCGGCTAGCACTCACCAGCAATTCGTCCAGCATTTTCCTTCAACTCTCTCCATTTTCACCAAGAACACCAAGAACACACACTACTCTTCTTCAAGCCAAAACCCACTCTAAACACCTCAAATCCCTCTCAAAAACTCCAGAATACTCCTACATACTCTCTAGAGTTCATTTCTGGAATTTATAACATCAAATCTCAAAAATAAAAATTGGCATTCGGATCAAAACTAATTTTTCTCCTTGAAGTCTCAAGAACATCATCAAGGTAACCAAGAACAACTCTTTTGTTCATCTTCTTCCATTTAACCTTCTATGTATCAGACTAATGCTCTCTCTCTCTCTCTCTCTCTCTCAGCCGAAATGGTTGATCAACAACCATGACTGTTTTTCTTACTCTTGGACAATTCAAGACTCTCAATCGCGTGGACCTTCTTAAATCTTTATCGAAGTGATCATCAATCAAGTATTCCTCCTTAAACCTTCTTTTTAATTCAGCATTCATGTCTCTTAGATATTGATAGGAATAATAAAATATGAATGGGGGATTGAGTATATGCATGTGAATGAAGGGGTTGGGATTAGGACATGAGAATGATTGTTTAAGCTGTATGGATTTCCTTGAGAATCGATGCATGCTCATCATGTCCTAAGAGAATTATGAAAGTTTAAGCATGCTAGATGTTATGTCCCCTTTGGTGAATAGGATTTTTATGTTCTTATCTCCATTGAAGCCATGATCATGATTGTTTGGCCATGTGATAGCAAGTGTTGATTTAAGCATACGTTCATGAGTGGATTAGTTTGTTGTTTGATGTTGAAGAAAATGTTCATGATTCTTGTTAGCAATAGGAAATCATGATTATGTTCTTGTTAATCCTAGGCTATTTTAATTAGTAAATTTTATTACCTTAATTAAAATTATTACTATATTTTCCTCTAAGGATTTTGAAATTGCTAGGAAGTTTTGGAAATGGAATGTTACATGAAATATTGACATTTTACTAGTCAAATAAATGATATTTTTCCTTAAAAATAATATATGCATAGGTATAATATTAAATAAGATCTTTTAAATAAATAATAATAATGACCTGGTAGACCATAGTTCAAACTTTTGCCTATATTCATAAATATTATATATATTAAAATTCGTTTGTTATTTATTAAACAAAAAATTTAATATAATTCATTTATTATTAATTTTATTTACTACTAATTATTTATTATCTATTAAAAATTAATTAAAAATTATTTGTAATTTATTATTTATTTATAATAAAGCTATTTTTAAATTACCATTTATTAATATTATTTAAGGCTTGGTATTATTCAATATTCAAACCTTAGTTTATTTATTAATAATAACACTCAGGAATTATTATTTGAGTCTATAATTTATTAGAAATTATTTTAGAACCCCTAGTTATTTTAACTTATCAAACTAGACTTATTTTATAAAATTCTTTATCAGCTAGCCTTAAAGCTTAGGACATTAGGGTCGTGATTGTAATAAGTTGAATTAGGATTATTTGTGTAAGTGAATTTAGCTTGAGTGTAACCTTATGTTTTGTGTTTACCCTAGGCGGGGTTAGGTCAGCCTTGGAAGACTTTTGAATTTGAGCAAGCAAAGAATCAGGTAAGCTCCTACATGGAATTTTGTGAAGACCAAAAATTACTGTGGCAAGCTAAATGCGGTATGTATGGAAATTCATGTTGTAAAGGCAATTAAGGACAATTTTTCCTATTTATTTCAGTCAAGCAAATCATTTGAAAATCAAACAAGTAGTTTTACACAAAATGCTAAACTTTTTAAAACCCAACTTTGACAAGAATTTTAGAACCCTTAATTGCTATTTCCAAATAAAGCAATGTATGATCCATTTTCTCCCAAGTGGGACAATCAACGTTGAGTACTCAATAAGGGTAGACTACCAGGACTAGTCTTTGAAGGGTTAGAATAAGTCTCTCAGTAGGTGGCCACCTCTGAGAGGTGAGTCCTTCCTGGATAGGATGCCAGTCCAGTAGGTCATGCCGGTCCAAGCTAGCAAGTTTCAGTCATGTGGACTGTGTGTTTCTGGAGTGGACAACCGGTAAGTTTGGGTGTAAAGATGGAGGAGTATCTCACCCGGTAGGCCGTACACCTACCTTTTGTCAGCTTGCACAAAGTGTGGCATTCTGACCGTTGCCTAGTCATGAGGCCCAAAGTGTGGTAACCCATAGCTACTCATTTGAGTGGTTGTATTTATTGTACACATGTATAGTTTGAAAAGCGAAACACCACTCTTTATTTTCAACACTTATTTAACGCTTGATAGCACTTTCTCTTATGAAACTTTTACAACTTGCATACATGAATTATTTTACCTGAAACACTCAAAGTATACACGGGCTTAGTGAGATTTTTATCTCATCACCTTTTATACCATGTTTACAGGTTGATCCGGCTGTGGAGGTCAATAGCTAGACTTGTTGCCTATGCTTTGAAGACTTTATGTTATTTTCTTTATGGGATGTTTGAGAGATTGTAGCAAACAATTTATTTTGGATTTGTTCCTGTATTTATCTTTTGGGTTGTAATAAGTTTAATTTTAAAGTATTTATTTTATTTTATTATATGTGACCTAGTTATAAAGACCCATTGTCCATTGGACGGGGCGACATCCCCGGCCCTGTTGGGCCTAGGTAGTGGGGTGTTACAGTCCTTGCATCTTTCTTTCTCAATTTCTCTATTTCTCACATCCGTACATCGCACTGCTTTACTCTTTGTGTCATTCTTTTCTCTATTTGTTTGTGTAGAAGTGTGGCTAAGGTTTTGCTCAAGGCAGCCAAAGAGATGGCCAAATCTTGCCACCAATAGCTTTACTCAAGGCAGTTGCAGCTTTGTTCTTCTAGAAGAAGGACAGGGTTTTGCAAAAAAAAAAAAAAAAAAACACACATTTGGCCTCTGCAATCGTTGCCAATATCCACCAATTTCATTGCATTGGCAAGTCGCTAAGACTGTAATTTCTCCTTTATGAAATTGTCTATGAGTTTTCATCTAAAGAACATAATTTTTGCTTTATAATTGATTTCCTGTGTTCTTATTCTTATCATTATATGCATTATTGGATATTCTGTGAACTTTATGTGCAATGAAAATTTGATGTTAAATAGTGATCTCTTGTTCTACTGAATACTGATAAGCATTATTGGAAACTTTGATGTTGAATTTTTGCTGCTGAATACTAATGTCTTGTTCTGCTTCTACTGTAGCCTGTGGGGTGGGGAGCTATGTACCGGAAGCGCCTAAGATTTTTTTCCTATGTTACTTCTCAGCAATAAAGGAAGAACATACATGAAATCCTGTCTATTTACCTTGTTATTCTAGAATTTTTAGAGATTAAAACATGACCAGAAATATATTTTCTTCATTCATTGAATCAGTAAAAATTAAAAATTTTACACGTACAAGCTTTGCTGCTAATGCATGATCCCTCTGCTAATTAGTCCTAAATCCATACGTACTGTTGTCTTTCTTCTGTGATATCTTGAGGTGTGGTTCTACATCTACATTTGCGTCTGGTTGTTCCCACCGTTCTTGATTTCAGTTTTGGTTTCCTGGAGCCCAGTTTTCCCTGGGTACAGCTGTGCTAGGGTTCCCTGCATATGTTTCTGCCTGTGTTGCTATTATCTGATGATAATCGTCGTTCCTACGTTCCATTCTACTGCATTTTCCTAGTTTTATTGTTGGCCTTGTTTTGTCTGATCTATCAAGTATTCTGTTAGCTTCCTTATTTAGTTGATTGAGTTGTGAAGGTTGTGAATCTGTTTCTGTCCAGTGGTTAGTTATCTTATTGAGTTGGTCTTACTCCTGTTCCTTTGTCCAAGCTTCTAATCCTGGCATCTGGTATATTTGATTTGTTTTCTACTCATATTTCCTACAAAAACCAATTAGTTAGCCGTTGGTAACCTGTATCCTCGGTAAGAATTATTCCCTGCGTGCTAAGCTCCAATTTGAATTCCACTCTCCCAAATTCTAGCTACTCCAACTTTCTTTCAACCTCCTACCCCACCTATCCAGAGAATTCTTCTACCTACTCCACTTCCCCGCCTGCTCCATTTTCTTCTACCTACTCCAACTTCTTGTTTTATCCGCCTGCTGCTTTGTCTGATGGCCTAGACCTAATGGTCTAGACTAGAGGATGGAAAAAACTGACCACTTCTGGGGTGTCGTCTTCCTCCACACCCCAGACAATCCTCTCCTCTTGCCAGATTGTGCCTCGGTTACCTTCTGTCCCAACCTTGAACATGGCCAATCCAAACCTATCATCCCTACCTCAACACAAGACACTCTTGGTTCCTGACCCCAGTCCTCCTCTATCTCCTACCCCCATTATTCAGTTGCCTCAATTGCCAGCTCCAGAACCTAACTTAGTTACCTTCTCGGTGGGCCCTGATGTTGGGAACATGCACCCTCTAGCTGGCCAGATTGCTGCTATGATTAATGGCCCCAATGAGGATATTCTGAACTACTCGCAAGTGGGGAGCATGCCCCATTTTGCTACGCCTGCGTCTTCTATCCCTCCTACTCCATGTGTAGGGAACAATCTCCACTCATAGACGAAGTCACATCCCTCTCTCAAACCTATGGATTCCAATCAAACAATTCGTTCTTGGGCTAACGTTGTGAAAGGGAACCGGGAGCAGTGTAATGGAATGAAGTTAACTCATATTCCCAGCTCGGGAAACTTTGTTGATATTGATGCACTGGACTTTGAGGATACTGTGGGCAAGCTGGGTTTCTGTCTAATAGGGATGTTTGCGGGAAGATTCTCAGGAATTAAGGAAGTCATGGAACTCACTAAGCATTTGGGTGTTCTATCTAAGGTGCACACTCATGCCTCTAGATGGCTGATCTTCCGCTTCAACTCGGATGCAGAAAGACATAAAGTTCTCCGTGGAGGGCCTTATGTAGTTTTTGGGAGATCACTCATGCTTAAGGAGATGCCTGCAGAATTTGATTTTTCATTGGAAGAGATAAGTATAATGCCAATTTGGGTCACTTGCCCAATTTTGCCTCTCGGTTGCTGGAATATAAAGGCTCTTAGTAAAATTATTTCTGCTATTGGTATCCCAATTATGACTGATATGCTTACAGTGACATTTGATCGTCTGTCCTATGCTCGAGTTCTAGTGGAAGTTGATGTATCTAAACCCCTAGTGAAAATGGTGCCAATAAGACTACCTTCCGGCAAGATCAAACAGCAAACTGTGAGGTTTGAGTTTGAACCATCATACTATAATTTTTGCTGCAAATTCGGCCATGTCATAGAGGCTTGTATGGGGGAAAAAATGAAAAGAAGGAACAGCTGCTGAAACCCAGTGGTGACCAAACTAACAATGGCTAAAGAGTAGGCCAAGGCCCTTGTCTACACAGGTCAGGCAGGATCTGACATCAACTTCACCTCCTTAAACAAGGCAGCCTCATACTGATAAGGGAAAAGAGCCTGTCAAAAGTAATGTTGATGAATAAAGGCACATCATTCATTCTGTGGATGAAGGCAGTGTACATGGGCTGGACAAGCATCTAACCAGAGATATACTAGCCAATGGGGGCATTAGAACCAATGATGCTTCATCAATATCAGTTGGGCAACGAAACCAGTTTAGGGATACAAGGGGCAGGTCCAAGACAAGGCATATAGGACGTCCACAAGTGTGATCAAATTCACGAATGCATGCCCAATTTGGAGTTAATAAGTCGGTCTCTACTACTAGAATGGTTAGTAGCCCTGAAGAAATCCCAACGACTATGGTGAATGTAGGTAAAGCTACCGTGCAGGCCACTCAATTTATTCGGTCAGTATGGAAGAAATATGCTTAAAGTAGTGTTGACTTGATTGGTGCCAAAAAGGCACTAATAAGTCCCTCATGAGAGTTGCTTCATGGAATATTCGAGGGTTCAACATGACCCTCAAGCAACACGGGGTACGAGAATTTATCTCAAAACATCGTATGGACGTCATCAGATTACTGGAAACAAAGTTGACTGTAGATGGGCTGGATAATATCCTTCAACGCAATTTTTCTAATTGGTTGATTTTACATAACATGGTTGAAGCTTATAGGGGTAGAATAGTCATTTTCTGGAATGGGGCAAAGGTGGATGTTAACTTATTCTATTGCTCGCCTCAGGCTATCACGGTTCGCATCACCTGTAAGATTTCTCATGTTACTTATTTCTTTACTTTTGTCTATACTTACAATTCTGTTGTGACAAAAAGGACTTTGTGGAATGAGATTGAGCACTTATCTTCATCGTTATCAGAGGCATGGATCCTTATGGGTGATTTTAATACTTATTTATATATAGACGATAAACTCAATGATACCAAGCCTACTACATATGAAATTAGGGACTTTGCCTCATTATGTGTTGATACTGGTCTGGAAGACCTTCCATATATCGGCCCACGATTTACTTGGACTAATTTAAAGGTGTGGTCAAAACTTGATTGGGTCATGGGTAATGATGCATGGTTCCAATAACCTATCCATGCATCGGTGGAATTTCTACCTATTGGGTTTCTTTTTTATCATAGCCCTGTCATTTAGTCAGTTGTGGACAACATCGGGGGATCTACTCGTCCATTCAGGTTCCTTAATTTTTGGGTTGACCATAACTTGTTTCACAATATTGTCAAGGGAGTATGGGATCGTACATTCACGGGATTTCACCAGTTCACTCTTTGTCGTCGGTTGAAAGAGCTAAAGCGTGACTTCCATAGATTAAACAGACTGGAATTCTCTCACCTGTCTGGTCGTGTTGAACAAGCAAACTTAGCTGTACTTAATGCCCAATAGTTATTACTTGAGAACCCTGTGAATCAAAATCTTATTGCACAGTTTAAGGAATGTAAACGGTCTGCATGGTATCTTGCGGAGGCAGAAATGAAGTTCTACCAGCAACTTGCAAAAGGTAAGTATGTTGCTCAAGCTGACAAGAATACTTGTTACTTCTTCAACATTATCAAATGGAATAAAAAAAAAGAGCTTCATTGCTTCGATTCTCAAGAAAGATGGCTACATGACTGACAGCCCTAAGGCTCTTGCTGATGAATTTGTGGAATACTATCGGAACTTGCTAGGAACTAAGGTGTGTTGCCAGGAAATTAATGTGGACTATGTTCGTGCTGGGACAATGGTTCCTCATGACCTAAAGGCTAACTTGATTAGGGATGTCACTATCCAGGATATTAAATTGGCCCTATGGGATATTGGTGACTGCAAAGCTCCAGGTCTAGACGGTTATTCTGCCCTATTTTTTAAGAAAGCTTGGGATACAGTTGGACAGAATTTATGTAATGCTGTTAGGGAATTCTTCACATCTGGCAGATTATTAAAGCAAATCAACCATTCTATTATTACTCTAGTTCCCAAGTCTGAACATGCAAAGAGGATGGGTGATTTTCGGCCAATTTCTTGCTGCAACATGGTGTACAATATTATTTTACAAATTTTGGCAGAAAAACTTAAATTGGTCATTCCGCATCTTGTAGACATCCCCCAGACTACTTTCATCCAAGGCAGACTCATGACTGATAATATCCTCCTGGTTCAAGAGCTTATGCGTGAGTATAGTAGGACAAGAGTCTCTCCTAGACGTGCGATTAAAGTGGACCTTAAGAAGACTTATGACTCAGTTAACTGGGACTTCCTACTGGAATTACTTACAGAAATTGGGTTCCCTCATATCTTCGTGAACTAGATTGAGCAGTGTGTGATCACTACTTCTTTCTTTGTTGCTATAAATGGGACTGTACAGGGTTTCTTTAGAGGTGCTAAAAGTCTGTGCCAAGGGGATCCAATCTCTCTTTTGCTGTTTGTCATTTTCTTGGAATATATTCTCACGAGTTGTTAAAGTACACACAATTGGGACTTCATTCAGATATCATCCCAAGTGTGAGGCATTAAGGATTACTCACCTTACTTTTGCAGATGACCTGATGTTGTTTGCTAGGGGAGATTGTTCTTTTGTCTGAACTCTCCTTGACTGCCTAGAGGTATTTAAAAGGTGCTCGGGCCTTGAAATTAACAAGGATAAGCCAAATATTTATCTTTCTCGGATCCAGAGAACTGCACAAGAAAGTATCCTAGATTACACGGGCATTCCTATTGGGGAACTTCCTTTCCGCTACCTAGGCCTACTAATCAGTAATGTTAAAATCAGGCTAACCTTCTACAAATCATTGCTTGATAGAATTAGCTCTTACATTGGGAAATGGTCTGCATATTCTCTTTCATATGCAGGGCGGCTCCAATTGATCCAATCTGTTCTTCAAGGCGTTGAGTGTTTCTGGATGTCCATTCTTCCTACTCCGTCAGCTGTTAGTTGCCAGCTAGATAGGATGGCTAGGGATTTCCTATAGAACTCAAAAAATGCATTGGTTACCTGGAAGGATATTTGTCTTCCCAAGACTGAAGGTGGACTTGGTTTGCGAAATTTTTAGGCTTGGAACGGGGCATTATTGTCCAGAATCATTTGGGACTTACAAGCAGAGAAATAATCCTTGTGGGTCAAGTGGTTGGACCACCACTATATGAAGGGCAAATTAGTTTGGGAGGTTGACCATCATAGGGGCCATTCCCCTCTATTTCGTAGACTACTTTCAATCAGAGACGTGATATTGGACAGGGAACAGGATATTCATAGTGCGGCTGACCTTCTTCACACTTGGGTTATGGGTACTAATTCGTTCACTTCTCAAGCTTATGAATATCTGAGGCCAACTACATTCAGGGTATATTAGGCTAATACTATTTGGAAGCAGGGTCTAACCCCTAAGCACTCATTCATTCTTTGGTTGTGTGCCAAGGGAAGGCTGAAGACCAAGGATGTACTTATGTTCCGGCTTGAAGACATGTCATGTCCACTGTGTAAGTCACATATGGAAACAGCTAACCATTTATTTTTCAGGTGCTCCATTTCTGCTACTATTTGGAGGGAAATTAAAAGGTGGCTAGGGTTACCACAAACAATGATTACATCCAGTGCGTGCCTTAAGTGGTACAAGCATGCCAACCGTGGTTCTTCGTAGTTAGCTAAGGCAAAGGCTACTGCTATGGCAGCCACATTCTACTATATCTGGAAGGCTCGTAACAAGGCTATTTTTGAGAGGAAAGTTTGCCAAGCATTGGATATTGTTAAAAGGATTAAAACACATGTGTATACTGTTATTTTTACTTTGTACCCTAATTTTTTGACTAGTTTTGAGAATTTTAGTCATATCCGCTAGTTATTAGTCTCCTGACTACGGACTAGTGAGCAACCATGTAAATATCTTTTGATCAATATTAATCATTTTACATTTTGATCAAAAAATAAAAATAAAGGTAAAAGTGATTTTATTCTTTCCCAGAATGATAAAAGCACTAGAATATTACTCAAATTTTAACACCAACACAAATGATAAACTTTAGAGTTTCATTCCATCATATGTTGTTGTTACTTCCTTTTACAATAATATATTAGAAATTGGTAACGATGAGCACAACCAAACAATTCAATAGAATTGAACAAGTACTGCCTATACCCGATCAAGACTCTAATAAAAGCGTAATTATCAATTATCAACAAAGCCGGCAAGGCCAAATAGTCTAAACGCAAAGCAACCGATTGAATTCAAAATGGAAAAGTAAGTCAGTAACGAATTTAAATTGTAGAACCGGATTACAACTTATTTAATAGAAGCGCAGATTGAATCACCAGTTTGATACTTCTTTATCTTCAAAAAGTTATTCGCCCCACTTACCGGTGCGATGGGTACAATGACTCTCCTTACAGAATAAGATGGTCTCAGATCGCCATCGACGCACACCAACTATGATAACCTCGAAAATCTCCTCAGTTCTCTGATTCAATTAAGTCAAGAAAAAAAATGGATTGTGAGAGAGAGAATAGAAGAGTGACGGCTTTATTTTTATTATAGTCTCAGAAAATATCCTACCCCAATCCGAATTATGAGACCTAATTCTTATCAATTTTGATCTTTCATTTTTTTATACAAGTTAGAGTTAATTGAGCAAAATAAAAAGAAAAGAACATGAAAACATGCCCAAGCCTCAGCCCAAGCCGAGCCGGGCCAGGCGGCGTGCGCATATAGTAGTTCTGCTACGCTAGGCTTTCTATCAAGTCCATAGAAAAGCCTTTTAGTATATAAGGGCTTCAACACTCCTCAACTTTTCCCATATGGGACTCATGTATAACATGAGTTTTCAAATGGTTAAATACCCAACTTTAATAACATTTAATTATGGATTTTCACCATGAAAATGACTTCTGTTATAATCAAAATAATCTATCAAGAATAACTTCTATTAATTATTTTAGGTTAACTAATCATGAGTTAAAAATTATTAACTTCTAAAGTTGTCATTGTCAACAATCCCCCACAAATCTATAGTTAAAGATTATTCAGGATTTACATAATCTGTTTTTGATAGTAGTACCTTTCAGTTTGAACCACTACCTAAGTTATTTAAATTATGCCCCCACAAGAACAGTTGGACTTAAGCCTTGAATATGAACCTTGAATGTGACGGCGTCCATTGGTAACAACAGACTATCGGCTATGGAGATAATCTTTAGGGTTGACACGTTATGGGCATGTATCCTGATCTTATCTTATGAGTATATTTAGAGAAAACTCAATTTCCTTAGTTGTAGCTACACAACACTACTCACATAGTTGGCGATGTGAAACCCCAGTCAAAACCAACCTTAGAGTGAGGGGGTTGGGATGCATATCATACTTTATTGCATGTTTAAATATATTTTTATATTATTTTGTGTGCATTGAATTTGTGTTTTATGGTCTAGAGGGCTTGATTATGATTATTGAGTGAGAAGTGTAAAATGGTAATTTCTGCTTGAGGTGGAAAAGAGAGATAGCTTGAGGATTGAATAGGAAAATATTTTTAGATGGAAAATAAGAACAAGAGTTGTTGTGGTTTAGTGGTTAGAGCCTTAGAATTAATTCTTGAGGTCTTGGGTTCAAATTCCATCATAGGAGATTTAGCTTGGTTAAATTTTATTTTTGCTTGAGAAGTATTACTTTCGGGCTTAGGTGCTTGGAGTGGGGTAGAGATGTTGTCCTAAGAGAGACATGATAGGAGTATCCTAATCCTACTCTTTTGCCCTACACAAAATTCCTAAAGGGAATTCATTTCCTCTTGATCCTTAATTTTTCTTATTTCTCAATCCGTTAGGATGTTCAATTTGTTCAAGCCAATTTTATTCTAGAAAAATTCTAGCAATGTACTATGGCTTTGAAGGTTCAAAATGTCTTAAAGAAAGACATCTTGTGGACCGAAACCATGGAAGAGGGGGAAGGATTTCAAGTGAATTAATTTCCCTAGTGAACTCTCTAAAACTTCACTCTAGCTAGGTTCATTTTCCTTCATGCATAGAACTGAAATTTTTCCAGCTTCTTGTGCCTTCAAGGTGTCGAGATTCTTAGCCATTATTCCCCCCCAAATGCTGCTAGAAAATGACCCTTTGATCAGCTTGAAACTTGAATTTTTCTGGCCATTTTCGGACTGCACAAAGGCTATGCAAAACTAGGAAAATCCCTGGGCAAAATCGCAGCTTAGGAGATCCAAAACTAAGCTGTTTTATTTCAATTTTTGTTCAGAATCTTAGCCACGTTTTTCCTCCATAAAGAAGGCTGGAAACCAGTCCTGAAAGCCCCAGAAATCCCCTTCAAACTCCCTACAAGCCGACTGGAAAAGGGCAGCCGAAAATTGCCCAGAAAATTCTAGCCTTGCGAAATTCTGTGCAGTGATTTTTCCAGCCTTGTTTCCTTATTCAGGCCTAGCCGAAACTCCTCCAATTTTCTGTACAGTCTTCCTTTAAACAGCCATGAACTGAACTCCATTGTCTTCCCCAACCTTCTGCATGAAAATCCAATCATGGCTGCCCTAAAAGATTTCCAAAAAAATTACTGCAATCAAGCTTGATTAGTTATCAAAATTCCAGCCACCATAATTTAACAACCTTCCATAAAATATCCCTCAAACAACCAGACCTTTCCTTCACCATTATACTTCTTATTTTCGGCCACCCTTAGCCTCCCTCAACCAGCAGTCAGCCATGGCAGCATTCTAAAAGCTCTCCAATAATAAAAAATATTCTTGTATATTTAGTTTCCAAATTTGCTTCCCAAAAATATTCTTCAAAGATTTCAACAACTAACCTTTTCTTTTCCCTTCCAAACCAAAAACTCATCTACCAAACCCTACAAGCAATTCGGCAGCCCTAAGCCCTATAGAAATTCGGCAGCCTCCAATCCCAAAAGTTCTCTATTCTCTTCAACCTTCAAGAACACATAGCACACCAAGGACACTTACTCCTTCCTTTCACCTAATACCTCTCCAAATCACTTCAAACTTCTTCTAAAAATTCCAGATTTCATCTATACACTACCGTGAATCCATCCATACCATTTTTAACATCAAACTCCAAAATCTAACTCGCACTTTTGGATCAAAAACCAAAAATTTTGTGAAGGCTCAAGAACACCTTCAAGGTAGGTTTATTCAATCGACTTCATCTTCGCTAATCTTCAATCTCTAATGAACATATATGTGTGTTTAAGCATATTAATGGACTTTCTTCTTTTCTTCTCTCTCTCTCTCTCTCTCTCTCTCTCTCTCTCTCTCTCTCTCTCTCTCTCTTGACCGAACACTCCCTTTCTCTTGGCCGAATGGCTTCTTCTCCATGGCCATGCTTTCTTCATCTTCTTTGGACGGATTTAGACATCTAGGGGTTGAGATTCATTTGAAACTCCTTCAAGGTATTCATCAATCAAGTAAGACTTTTTAACCCTTCTTTTAAATTCTAGATTCATGTCTCTAGGATGATGTTCATAGAAGATGAATCGTGAATAGGGTTGAGTATATAATGTTGTGATGAGTTGAAATATATGTATGAATATGTTGGAGATGGGATTTATGCATGGATGGGTTATCTTGGTTGATTGTATGATGTTTTGAGGTTCAATGCATGTCTCCATGATCAAGTATGCTAGAAATTATGTCATCTATAATGAATAGGATATATATATTTGTGTGATTATTAAAGCCATGATTATATTTATACTAGTAAATGTTAGATCATGCCTTAGTAAGTCTAGATCTATGCTTATATGCATGATTTGGATGAGTTGATGAATTAAAGGATTATATATGTTCATGATTATGGTTAGCCAAAGAAATATGATCATGGCCTAGTCGTCCCTAAGCTAATTTTTATTTCACGAATAAAATATTTCATAATATGATTTTGCTAGTAATTTCGAAAAAAAACCATAGGATGGGTAGATTTGGATTATTATATATAATAAGGATATTTTAGTCAAATAAATAATAGCTTTTGCTAGAAAAATAAAATATATATATATATATATATATGTGTGTAGATATTATATAAAATAATGAAATCAACTAAAGCCTTTTATGAAAATAATCATAATTAGTAAAATATTTATTACTAAAAATTTAATCATTATCTTTTAATCAAAACCCATTAAAAATTTATTTATTATTTTTCAAGTAAGACTCATTAAACTTATTTTCAACTAATTTTAGTTATCAATTATTTTCTAACAACTAAATTATTAATAAATCATTATTTTACCTAATACCACCTAGGACTCTTCATTAAATAAACTCTAAATTTTTCTTAGCAAGATTTAAACCTTCAACTTATTAGTACTTATTTCCCAAAACCTTAATTATTTTAAATATCAAATTAGGCTTAGCTTATAAACCTATTTATTTATTATTTGGCCTTAAAGCTTAGGACACTAGGATCATGGTAATAGTGAGTTGAGTTGTTTTAAATTGAGAAAGTGGATTTTTTCTTGAGTTTAATTGTGGTTTGTATTTGCCCATGCGGGGTTAGATCAGCTGTTGAAGACCTTTTATTGTGAGTAAGGATCAGGTAAGCTCCTGCATAAAACCTGACTGATGAAAAATGTTTATTAAAGCTTAGGACACTAGGATCATGGTAATAGTGAGTTGAGTTGTTTTAAATTGAGAAAGTGGATTTTGGCTTGAGTTTGATTGTGGTTTGTATTTGCCCATGTGAGGTTAGGTCAGCTATTGGAGACCTTTTATTGTGAGCAAGGATCAGGTAAGGTCCTGCATAAAACCTGACTGATGAAAAATATTTATTATGGCAAGCCAAATGCAGAGTGCATGGACACTCATTTCTATAAAGGCAATTGAGGATTGACTCCTTCCTTGTTTCAGTCAAATAATTATTTGAAAATCCATAAGTAGATTTACTCAAACTCAAAACTCTTTCTAAAACTGATTTTGAAAAAGATTTTGGAAACCCTTAATTGCCATTTTCAAGTGAAATTGTGTTTTGTTCATTTTTTCCCAAGTGGGATAAGTTACGTTGAGTACTTAATAAGGGTGGACTGCTAGGGTTAGTCTTTGAAGGGTTATGGTAAGTCTCTCAGTAGGTGGCCACCTCTGAGGGGTGAGTCCTGCCCGAATAAGATGCCAGTCCAGTAGGTCGTGCCGGTTCGAGCTAGCAGTTTATTTTTCAATTAAGTGATTGTGTTTTGCCGAAATAGACACCGGTTGTTGTTTGGGTATAGAGAATGAGGAGTATCTTGTCCAGTAGGCCAATCACCTACTTTTTTTGTCAGTCTGCACAAAGTGTCGGCATTCTGACCGGTTATGGGACCTAATGTGTGGTAACCCATGACCACCTTTTGAGTGGTTGATTTTATTAATTATGTATGGTTGGAAAAGCCAAAACACCACTCTTGCTTTTGACTAATGTTTATTGCTTGCCAGTGATTTTTTTTTTTTTATAAAGAATTTTATACTTTGCATACACGAACTATTTCCACTGGACACTCAAAGCACACACGGACTTACTGAGATTTCTATCTCATCACCTTTTTACCATGATTTCAGGTCGATCCTGCTGTGGGGATGAGTAGCTAGTGTTATCTACCTTGGAAGAGAATGTTGTCATTTATTTTTATGTATTGCTTTGAGGAGTTAAGGGTAGATAATTTTATTTATGGATTTTTTTTGGGAATTCGTGGATTTATTCTTAAATTTATTCTTGAGATGTAATAAATTTTAAGTTAAAGTATTATTTTTATTTCGCTATTTTGTTTGTGTGACCTAATTATAAAGACCCCTTGTCCTTTGGACGGAGTGACATCCCCAGCCCTGACGGGCCTAGGTAGTGGAGTGTTACAGGCGATCTCTAAGGATGTGCTGTTAGCATCCTGTCTAAAAGATTTGATCATATTTAGAGTCAAAACTCTTATTAATTGCAGTAAACGCACCACAGGCTTTTAGGGAAAGGACTTAGATACAAATATATTAGAATAGGTGCTAGATTTACTCAGACAACTTGTTTATACCACATTGAACTACCTTATACACTTGGTCAGTTGGGTTGCTATTGTAGGTGAATCATTGATGGGTTATTAGTCCTATTCTCAACTTGGATTTAAGGAACAAGGATGTTTCCAGTCTCTTAGTTAGGGGTCTGCAATATTATCTTTGGATCCAACAAAGTTAACAGACATCACCCTTTCAGACACTAACTCCCTTATAGACTTAAGTCTAACTTGGATACGTCTCTTAGTCTTTTGATTATACTTGGTATTTTTTATCTTTGCAATTGTGGTTTGACTATCACAATGCATAGATATAGTAGTAACGAGCTTACTAATCATTATCAAAGAGAACAATAGTCCATACTGCCATTTAGCTTCCGTTCTAGTAGTATCCAAGGTACATAACTCAGCCTCAAAAGTTGATGAGTTATAAAAGCTTGTTTACAAAACTTCCAGGTGACTGCTTCGTCACCTAATGTAAAAACATATCCAGTACAACCATTGTTGCCAGAGTTCTTGACAATCCAACTTGCATCACTATACATTTCAAGTACAGTAGGGAATTTTCCATAATGCAGCCCAAGGGAAACTATTCCATTTACGTACCTTAGTACTCTATCCAAGGCCTCCCAATGAGTCTGATTTAGATAACTTATATATCTTGCCATCTTAGATACTGAAAATGAAATATCTTGTCTTGAGCTATTTGCAAGATATTGCAAGCTACTAATAATTTGAGAATATCTTAATTGAGACACAGGAATACTACTTTCATCATTGAACAAAGCTACAGAAGGGTTATTTGGAGTTTTAACAATTCTACAATTTTGATAACCATATTTCTCAAAAACACTCTTAATATAGTAAGATTGAGAAATAATTATCCCTTCAATTGAGCGAATCAACTTAAGGCCAAGAATCACATTTGCTACTCCCATATCCTTCATTTCAAACTTATTTTTCAAGAATAACTTAATCTCATTAATTATCTTAACATTGGACCCAAATAGCAAAATGTCATCCACTTACATGCATAGTACAATACATCCATTTCCTTTAACCTTGTAGTAGATACACTTGTCATTCTCATTTATAGTGAAGTCAAAAGATAAAATAGTTTTATCAAACTTTTCATGCCATTGTTTGAGTGCTTATTTTAGACTATATAGGGATTTAACAAGTTTATAAACTTTCCACTTGTTTCCTTTGGCTACAAATCCTTCAGGTTGATCCATATATATCTCTTCTTCAAGATCACTATGAAGAAAAGCTGTTTTCACATCCATTTGGTGGATAGTGAAACCATATATGGAAGCTAATGCAACTAGTACTCGGATTGTAGTTAGACGAGCAACAGGAGAGTATGTATCAAAATAGTTTATTCCCTCTTTCTGTCTAAACTCTTGATAACTAATCTAACTTTATACCTATCTATATCCCATCTTGTTTGAGTTTCTTCTTAAAAATCCATTTACATCCAATTGTAGTACACCTAGGAAGGAGATCTACCAATTCCCATGTCCCATTGGAGACAATGGAATCCATCTCGCTTTTGACAGTTTCTTTCCAATGCCCTACTTTTGAGGAAGTTATGGCAACTTGAAAGGTTAAAGGTTCATCCTTAACATCGTAAGTGACAAAGTCATTTATAAAGTCCTTGACTACCTTAGCTCTCTTACTCCTTCTAGGTTCTTCCAATTCTTCAATTTGAATATTGAAACTATTTGGACCTACCCTTACATCTTTCACTTTTTCCACGTGATCAAGAATGGAATCAGATGTTAAGGCTGAATATAAAGTAGAAACATTATGAGGTAAACTAGTTGTCATAGGAAACACATCCTCAAAGAATATAGTATCACGATATTGAATAATTGTGTTAACATCTATGCCAGGTATTTCAAATTTAATTACCAAAAACTTCATAGCATAACTTGTTTCCACATAACCAATAAAGATGGCATCAATAATCTTTGGTCCTAACTTTTTCCTCTTGTGTTCAGGGATTAGAACTTTTGCAAGACAACCTCATACACGGGAGTATTTTAAGTTAGGTTTCTTACCTTTCCAGATTTCAAACGGAGTTACCTCTTTATGTTTGCGAGGGACTTTATTCTGAATATGGAAAGTCGTGTTCAAAGCCTCACCCTACATATACTTAGGCAATCTAGAATTGAAAAGTAAACTATTGATCATATCTTTAAAAGTTCTATTTTTTCGTTTAGAAATTCCATTAGTCTGGAGAGAATAAGGGAGTGTCTCCTCATGAATTATGTCATTATTTTGGCAATAATCAATAAATGGATTAGATAGATACTCTCCACCTCTATCAGATCTTAACCTTTTAAGTTTCTTACCAGTTTGAGTTTGAGTTTCATTTTTAAATATGAGAAACTTTTCAAGTGCTTTATCTTTATGTTTAAGTAAATAGATATGGCAATATCTACTACAATCATCAATAAAAGTAATGAAGTATTTCTTATGATCCCTAGTCAACAAATCATTGAATTAAGAAATATATGTGTGAACTAAATCAAGTATTTTTGAATCCCTTTCAATTGAATGGTAGGGTTTCCTGGTTGTTTTAGCTTCCACACACACTTGATATTTGTTCTTCTTATCAATTGCATGTTTAGGGATCAAATCTAAATTCATTATTCTTTTAACAGAATCTAAATTTAAATGTTCAAGCCTACTATGCCAAATATCAATGGATTCAATAATGTATACCATAGGATAAACAAAATTCTTAACAGAAGAAGCTTTATTCAAACCAGAATTAAATGGTTCAACTCTTAATTTAAATAAACCATCTGATAAGTAACATTTGCCAACAAAAGTATTATAGTACATAATCACTACTTTATTACATTTGAAAGTAAACTCATAACCCTGTCTAACTTAATATGAATCACTAAGAATATTTCTACAAACTGTTAGAACATGCTGCACCTTATGAAGAGAAAGAATACACCCTGAAGGAAACTTTAAATCCATGCGTCCAATCCCAAACACATTGACTGCAGCTGAGTTCCCCATCCTTACAGTTTTTCTTTTAATTGACTGGTATGACACAAAAAGTAATTTATCAGCACAAACGTGCATATTTGCTCCAGTATCAATTAGCCATTCAAGTGGCTCATAAATAGTAAAGACTTCTGAGTTAACGAAACATACGTTTCTTCATCATTAGAAATAGTGATGCTAGTTTCAATCTCAATGGTACAAACCTCAGTAAGGTGTGTACTCAAATCAGCTTCCATTTGACTAATATCATCTACCACTACATTGACTTGTACTTCAAAATTTGATCCTTGTTTGACTTTAAAATTCTTAAACGAACAGTCCTTAGACCAATGCCCAATTTGATCACAATTCCAACAAGGTTTGTTTGTTTTTTGTTTCTTTTTGGCCTCATCTTTTATCTTATTTATATTTTTACAGTTCGAATTAACCCCCACATTCCTCTAATTATTGTTCTTCTTTCCAGTAGTCACTACGGACATTATATTCCATAGATACAATATGATTATTCTTCCTATGTTGCTCTTCAATGGATATTGATTTCATTAGATCATTTAGAGAAATTTTTTCCGTCTTGTGTTTGAGAGACATACCAAAGTCCTCCCATGACATAGGAAAATTTTCTATCGCTGACATCACTTGAAACTTCTCAGGAAATTCCATATGTGCTTCATAGAGCGAGTGAATAATTAATTGTAGCTCTTGAGTCTGTTCAGTCACAGACTTGCCTTCAACCATCTGAAATTTCAGGAATTTAGAGATATAATACCTCTCAAGGCCTTGATCTTCAGTATTATATTTTCTATCCAACTCATCCCAAAGCATCTTTGTCGTGTAGAACTCAGAACAATAGACATTAAAGAGAGAATTTGTCAAGACTAACAATATTACCCCTCTGCCTACATTGTTTCGTTCATCCCATACAACAATCTCAGTTACTCTAGAATGCCTTTCAATTGGTACGGGCCTATTAATCTGCACTGTTAACAACAAACCCCTTATAGTCAAACAAATTTTTATGCGTTGTTGCCAACGCTTAAAATTCTATCCCAGACCAAATTTGTCGGCAGACCATTCAAGTCAACCAAATGCTTATACGCAGTAGAAGCAGTACCTGACGAATTGGTCATTGCACACAAGCAGATAATTGTAGAATAATTTCTTGAAGATTGTTAGAAATCAGTAATGATGAGCACGGATAGGCAACTCAACAGAATTGAACAAGCATCGCCTATACTTGACCACGGCTCTAATAAAAGCGCAATTATCAATTATCATCAAAGCCAAATAGTCCAAACGCAAAATAACCAATAACGAAAAATTAAGTCAGTAATGGATCTGAACCGTAGAACTGGGCTATAACTTATCTGATAGAAGCGCAGACCGAATCACCAGTTTAATACTGGTTTTCCTTCAAGAAGTTATTCGCCCTACTTACTGGTGTGATGGGTACAGGGACTCTCCTTACAGGATAAGACGATCTCAGATCACTGTCAACGTATACCAACTGCAATTACCTCAAAAATCTCATCATTTTTCCGGTCCCGTTAAGTTAGGGGAAAAATTGCAAGAGAAAGAACAGAAGAGGCGACTATTTTTTTTTTTTCAAACCAGAACTGCGACTCTAGTTTTACTATAGCCTCAGAAAAAACTCTACCCCAATATGAATTAAGATACCTAATTCTTATCAATTTTGATCTTTTTCTTTCTGTACAAGTTAGAGTTAATTGGGCAAACAAAAAGAGAAGAACGTGAAAACATGCCTAAGCCTGAGCTGGGCAGGGTGCACGGGGTGCGCGAGTGGCAGTCCCACTACCTTGAGCTTTCTATTAAGTTCATAGAAAAGTCTTTTAGTATATAAGGGTTTCAACACTCCTCAACATTTTCCATGTGGGACTCATATATAACATAAATTCCCAAATAGTTAAATACTCAACTTTAATGACATTTAATTATGGATTCTCACAATAAAAATGGCTTATACTATAATCAAAACAATCTTTAACATGTCAAGAACAATTCTCGTTAATTATTTTAGGCTAACTAATCATGAGTTAAAATTTATTAACTCCAAAAGTTGCCATTTTCAACACAATATTCAAATTTTAGCCACCAGAACAATCTAAATGCTATTGGTATTTCAAGCATATAGGGTTGAGGAAGCTCTCCCCTGTCAGGACTATTTACATTGATAACCACAGAAAATGTCTTCATCCTAGATATTCAAACATCTTTGTATTATATTGAGGTTAGTAAGAGAAGATATATTCAAATATTACAGTTCTATGCAGGTTAGTAAGTTCTCTGTACAATGTGTTTCGATGAAATATGAGTTTTCCCATGACAATTGGTTTGATTAACATGTAAAATATGAGGACAACACCATCAAATGGAGAGCCCTGAGTAGCTATAACTGTAGGTGTAACACTCTTTTTGCTTATGATTGTGTGTCAGAAAAATGAAAAAGATTACTAGACTTCATAAATTTAGAAAAGAAATAGCTTAGCAGTTTGATTATTTTGTTTTGTTTTGTACATATAAAACTCATACTCAGCCAACCTTCGATTTACCAAAAAAGAATATGAGATTTTGCTATTATATTTTGAGGTAATGACATTCCTTAACTTCCTTTTCTATTTCTCTTTTGTAGTCAAGGTTTAATGGTCTAATAAAAGTTACGAAGACAAAGTATGTAATGTTTACCCCACGGTGAAGGTTTGTAAATTCTCTTCAATTTAGTATCTGTCATGTTTTTTAAGATTTGAATGGTTTTAGAAATTAATTTTCCAAGCAATTAATGTTTTGTTCTTTTATAAAAGTGTGAGCTGATTAGAGATTTCAACGAAGCAAAAATAGATATAAATTTTCCAATATTATAGAGAAAAAATTACTAGACAAAAACATGGATATGGTATGCAAATAAATTTCTTTCCTTAATTTATTGCTTTTCTTGATTAATGGGCTATGTTATTTATTATGATGGTAGATAACTCTTTAGCTTAAATATGGTAAGCAGTTTGTTGATGCATGACTACCTATTTGTCTGTTGTTTACTAAATTATTGTTTGAAAAATCACATTATTTGTTATTTATCAGTTAGAACTTATTGTTTCCAAAAAGATAGGGAAATTCTTGCGTGGACGGTAGACCGCATGTATTAACAAGTTATACCATACAACTTATGCTGCATGTAGTACAACTTGCCAATGTATATTGTCTATGTAGATCGGGTCCATATGGGTCCATGTTAGAATGTCTGGACTTTTATATTTATCATAATTATAATTTATACAAGTAGAGACAAACTTCAGTAGCATTCACTTCTTTTATCTTTTATCCTTCCCAGATATGGGGATCAACATATTCAATATGAAACTAACCCAGTTAATATTTTTCCTCTACTAATTACATCCCAATTAATATTTTTCCTCTACTAATCACATCAGCTAAGGCATTCACACAAGCTTATTTTCATATAATATGAAGCTAACCCAGTTAATACTTTTCCTCCACTAATCATATCAGCTAATGCATTCACACAAGCTTATTTTCATATTCTATCTTTCCCATGCATTGGGAGTAACCTTGAGAGAAATAAATGGAAGGTGTTATGTCATATCCTATCTTTACTTTAATTTGTATCTAAACCCTTTGATTATGCAAAATTCCAATACAAAATTATTGAAAAAATTTATATACATACCATAGCCATGTTTTTTAAATTTGTTTTGGTTTTCTATAAGATTTGGGAAGAAAGTTTACATTGTTGTTGTTGTCTGAAATATACAGGGTCACAACTAGAGTGAAATTGAAGCCACTTATTGTAGTTGAAGATAGCAAATTTTAGAAATTGCTTCTTTAAAGGTACATTCGTGATAATCTTGGGGTTTTATTTACATGACTGGATCTCGGTGAGTAACGGGTGATCATTCTCTATGGGTAGTAGGTGATCATTCCTTATGAGTAATGAGTGATTATTCTTAAGTCAGTTTTATACTATATACCTTTGCACTATTCTTATATCTATCTCTAAATTGAATTAAATGTAATTTTTGAAATAAAAAATTAGCAAAAAAATTTAGATGGAAGACCGTATTTGGATGTATAGAATGTATGTTACGGAGATAATAGGACTTGCTGAAACTTTCATTAGTGGAGTTGAACGTTTTGTTAAGTGAGTGCTTTCACATTCAAAATGGCTTGGTAGTGATAATATTAGATGTCCTTTTTTTAAGTGTAAGAACAAGAAGTTTCAAACTTCATATATAGTGAGGACTCATTTATATAGTAAAAGATTAAAGGATCTATGAAAGGTTATTATAATTGGTTATGTTATGGTGAACCGTTTATTCCAACTAATCAATTGATATCAGTGATTAATGTCGGAAGAATGGGTTAGAGTTCATGGTTAAGTAATTCCTTTCATGATATAGTTGTAGATGTACCAGACACTACCTTTTCCTCAAATCTAAACGTATTGGCTATTGAGGAACCACCTAATCTTGCAGCCCAAAAATGCTATGATCTAAATGACAGTTGTAAACACTCCTTTGTGCGATGGATATACAAATAATTCAAAATTGTTAGATGTAGCTTGGTTGTTAAACATTAAGTTTGAAAATAACATGTCAGAAAAATACGTCAACGAAATAGCTCAACTCATTATTTATTGTGCTTGCCATGTTAGCGACCACGTAGATTGCAACCGCCGAGCTATACATCAGCTACCGATTTGGCAGTCGAAAAATGCATCGTTTCTTGTAATGGCATCTTCTACTATACAAGTGATGGAAATGGAACCTATTCAAAGAAATATACTATACTATTAAACAGTAGGATGGAAAGGAAGATAAAAGTGAAATGCTTAAATCATTTAGGTCCTTAGTTGCTACATCTGAGAATCGAGATAGGTAAAGTGAAGAAGTGTGAAGTTCTTATTTCAGTATCCCCTATTGCTCTTGTTTCTGCTTTGTGAAGCCTAAGGTTGGTGCAGCTAAACAAGAAGTTGAGGAAAAATCTAAGGAAACTAAGATAGAGTGACCACCCAATCAAGCAAGCAATGGCATCATAGTAATTCTCTTTACTTCGGTGATTTAATTTGTTGTTCAACTAAGGAAGATGCATGCCTATGGAATATGAATGGGACAGATATACATGGAGTAATAATTCATTCCGTGGGGCTGGCCACGAGGAAAAATGAATCGGAATACATTTAGGGAATTCTTGTGGAGAAGAAACGAGATGAAAACTAGAACCCAAGGAAAAGTTGCAAGGAATCGTGAGAAAGGGAAAGGAAAGTCTATGGAAGGAGGATATGGGAAAAGTAGAGGAACTAAACTATTAGGCTAACACTATTAATTTAGTAATTAAAAAATAAATGAAGTTCTATAATATGAATGTTACAAAAATATCACAAAATTTTTTTTTTATCAACTGAGTTATTACATTATCACGAATTATCAGTTTTTGAAACATACTTGCAATTTTTGTATGTAAAAAGTTTAACAATCACACACAAGGTTTTGAGAATACACACCATGTAGTGCAAGATTGTCCGAATACAAAAGGAATCTGGGAACTATTGGTGTGTAAGAGGATTCATGCTGATTTTGGACTGGTCCATTTGAGGAGGAATGGGTGGAATTCAACATAAGAGATCATGACTTGTCGACATTTGGTGTCAAAGAAATCGTCTTTTGTTTGAGTAACCGATATAGGATGGTGCGCAAGCTTGTCTCCAAAAGTCATGAAACTACATTTTCAAGGGTTAATTCATTTTCAAGGGTTAATTCAAAAGCGTGTGTAGTGTGATTGGAAATACTTCTCCATTTTCAAGGGTTAGTTGAAAATTTCTAAAATATGCTAAGTTGATATTGGCTATTAATATTAAATATTCTAAACCATAGCTACAGGTGATAAAATCAAAAGTGTATGCTGCACAATCAAGTTGGCAAATTTTACAGATGTCAAGGTTACACTCTTTTGTAGGATATTTTCAATAAACAAGATGAAGGGTTAGATGAGGATCTGTACAAGTTCTAAGCCATTCTTGTAAAAGAGTGAGTTTTTCTAAAAATTTATCCTGAATTTTTTCATAAATTATTTCTATTATAGTATCCGGGAATCTTGTTAAAAGTTGTGCTTTAAAAAATATTCTAGGAGTAAAAAATTCAAAAGGTTTGATTTCTTCTGATTTTTCTAAATAAAAACAACTTCTGGTTCTTGATTTTGAAAATCTTTCAGCTTAGCTGTCAATCGCACAATATCTTCATTTTGAGAAGAAATTATACCAGTGTACAGCTTCTGTTATTGTCACAAAGAATGAATTAATTCTTTTTGAGAATTAATATCCTCATTGTAAAACCTGCACATATCATTTAATAGTTTAAAATTTCTACTTAAGGCATCACAATGGTTCCAAAATTCTACCTTTTGTACATTTGTGTCTACGGGAGAATTACTTGTGCTAGGTATATTAGGTATTTGAGGGAAAACTTGTGGGGAATAATTATTTAGTTATGTTCTAGAGTCTAGTTCAATAAAGAAATTTAAACAAATTCTACTTTTAGCAAATTCTAATGTTTCATGAAGATTTCTAAAACCTTTGTATAAGGGTTTGTGAAAATTTTCTACATATGTCATTGCAGAGGTCCATTGTGAGTAAATATCTGGTTGGTGACCATGTGTTACTACATATTGTGAATAACTCTTTCTTGGTAGATTACTAAGATAAAATGCTAAGACATGTAAACTTTTAATCTTTTGGCTTGCATTTTGTGCATTGCAAAGATTGTCTAAAAATATTTAGTGAATATCTTCAAATTTACCTTCTTCCGGGGTTCTAAAATAGAGATTTGTTCCTTTGGGATACTTGGTGAGCTCCCATTAGCCAATCTTTACAGTATTTTTGCTGAAATCTATTTGTAAAGTTATGCAAGATGTGTCAGTAATCTTAACAAATGATCTACAATTTTATTCTCATTTCCTTTAATATGTTCAAAATTAAGTTTATATCCATCATTTGTAATTCGATCTAAGAAATTTAACCATCTTCTTTGAGAACTACCTTTTTCATTTTTCTTATTAATAAATTTTACTATTGCTTCAAAATCAATTCTAAGTGTAAATTCGTATTTATTTAGAATAAATAATCTAAAACTATCCAAGGAATAACAAATTGCTAATAATTCTACATCAATACTACTAATATTTCATTTTTCTCTATATTTACCACTACTATATTTACAAATTTGTTCTTCCAATTTATTACTATATTTATGAGGTCAAGATTTTAAAATGGCTCCCCATCCTTTATCACAGCCATCTGTTTCTATAATTAAATAATCACTATCTAAAGGTAACCTTAAATCAGGCAAATATTTTACTTTCTCTTTTATTTGTTTTACTAATTCTATATCTTCTTTATTAAAATATTTTTGTCCTTTATGACTAGTTTTGCTATATAATGGTCTGGTCCTCTTATTTTACTTAAATCTTTAATAAATGGTCTTGCATAATTTAATATTCTTAAAAACTGTTGTAATTGTTTTGTATCTTCTATTTTATTAGGAAATTCTAATACTTTTGTACTAATTAATATGGGATTGTAATTTTATCTTTCCTTGACCTATTTCTGTTCCCAAGAATTCTATATTTTTCTTAAATAACTGGGCCTTTTTACTACTAATTATGATACCATATTTTAAGAATTTAGACAAAATAATTTTAAAATGACTAATATGTTCATTCTTAGCTTTAGCAAAAACCAAAATATCATCTATGTATACTAAAACAAAACAATTATATTTATTGAAAATTGTATCCATTTTTCTTTGAAAAATCCAAGTGCATTTTTTTAATCCAAAAGGCATGACTAACCATTCAAAATGTCCTAAGGGAAAGTAAAAACTGTCCATGCTACACTATTTGGATGTATTCTAATTTGCTAAAATCCTAATTTACAATCAAATTTACTAAATATACATTCTTGAATTCTATTTATTAATTGCACTTTATCTGGAATATTATAACTACTTTCTAATGTATTATCATTTAATCTTTCATAATTTATAACCATTCTACGTTTTCCTCTAACGATTTCACTATGTTTTCTAACAATAAAAGCAGCACTTCTATGAGGGCTAGTGTTGTTTCTAATTGCTTCTAATTTTAATAAATCTCCTATATGCATAACAAATTCTTTAATTTCTTCATTACTAGCATCTATTTTCACTGTAGTAATTTGTAAATTTGGATTTAGAATTTCTAATTTACAATATAGTTTATCATTTTGCCAGTGTTTTGTAAGATTTTCTCCAATTTTTTCTTGTTTTTCTAATTTGCTAAGTATATTATCTATATCACTAATTCCTGTTTCTAAAAGGTTATATAGTTTTTCTAAATGTAAATAATTATTTTGTATATCCTGATCTAACCATTCTAATTAAGAATCTATTTGTTTTAAAAATTCACTATGATCTGTGTCTAATAGTTGATCTACTTTATTTTGTTTACATTCGCCAAATATAGGACACTTACAATTGTCAAATTTATCTGATTGTAGAATTTCTATTTCTGTACGAAGTTTAGATGGGAGGTCTCATATGCATATTTCTAAGCTTTTTCAAAAAAAGCATAGCGACTTTCGGAGTAATCTAGAATAATCTACAAGAAACACCCTAGAAGCACCTCCAAGCTTCTAGAATGGTTTACCATGTTTGAACAATGTTTGATCGGTAAGCCCTGTTAGGTCCTGTCCCGGTCCCCTCCGGTCTTTTCTAGAACATTCCACTGTTTGACCAATTGACCGTCAACCGTCGATCCCTTCCAGCTCCATTTAGAACGTTCCAGTCCCCTTAGACTCGTTCTAGCCTATTCTACCGTGTCTTATGCTATGTGCTCAGCTAGCACCCACATCATGCCCATCGTGTGCCTATCGTGTGCCGGCCTCATGCTGTGCCTATGTCAAGCTTATGCTACATTCCTGTCTCATGTGGAGGTCTTGTGTTGTACTCGTGTTAGGTGCCTATCTAGCTCCTTCCAGACTTAACCATGCGCCTAGCTCTTGTTTGTCTCGTTTTAGCCCCAAACCGTTTCGATTAGCTCTAGGTCCTTTTAGAGTCAGCCCTGGGCAATCATGCCTATTTCGGTCCGTTCTCGTCTCGTTTGTTCCGAAACCTCCCGGAACCTTCATGATCATTCTGTTTCGGTTCATTCTTACCCATCAACCTATATTCATTCCTTTGGATGTTCTTCCGTTCCTTCGGCATGTTAGTCCATCCCTCGCGCACATTTCGTCCTAGCATTTCGTTTTCGTACTGGTTAACCTCCCTAATACCATATTTATGCACAATAGTGCCGATTCCCACACTTAGACACCAATCGTACCATGTTGGCACTCATTGTCTCGTTAGGCGTTGGCCCGTCCTCAATTCGTTACTGTGTGGACCGTGACATTCTCCCCTACCTAAATAAGGCATTGTCTCCAATGCCTTGGCCATCCCATTGGCCTGTCCCTTAGGCAAACCTTACCTTTTTAGCAAGTACTCCCATCTTGGTGGTTGTTGCCTTGGTTAGTCCTTTGGCGTCCTTTGTCGATCTCACTTTAGACCATCATTTTTTCAAGTGTAGGAGGCCCCTTCTCCTTCACAATTATCGCGAATCTTGGCTCATTGCCTTAGACTCTCCCATCGAGTCACTGTGGTCTTGATCTGTTCTCCTGGCAAATCTTCACCTTGTAAGGTTATGTCCCTTGTATGATGAGCATAGTTCCGGTCCTTGGCCTCAGATCAAAACCATGTTTAGGTAGTCTATAAACCTTATTCCAAAGAATACCTCTTCTTTTAGTTGGGTGATGAAGAAGTTGGTCATATCTACCTAATGTCCTATTCGAATAAGCATGTTTCTTTGATAGGTGTACTCGTGCTCTCTGCTCCCTTAAAACGTGCCTTAGCTAGTTTCCATTTTATCCTCAATGAATGTGCTGTGTCCCGGCTTATATAGTTCATATCGACCCCGGTGTCTACTAAAGCCTTCATATTATGCCCAGCTATAGTTGTCTCAACATACATCCATCATTTTTGTCATACATATCTACCGGCTTGATCCTTATCAAAACAATGCATACACGCTATCTTGCATTGCTTCTAGTCTCAACACAACTCTTATGCTATGGATATCAATTTATTTCAACTTGGACAGTCTACTAAATGCGGTCTTTCGCACAAGGTTGATGGGGTTTCTCCACCTTAACCTCCTTGCCTTGTCCAGTCTTATCTCGATCGAACCCACGTGGCTTAGGAGACATTAGTCCTTTGTCTCCATTGTTTTCGCCTTTGCTCACCTTCTTGGCCATATCTTTACCTATTTTTTTCGGTTGAAACGTGTATAAAAACTTGGCCACGACCATTGCTTGAGTTATGTCTTGAACACCTCTCTGTTATAGTTTAAGCTTAGCCCATCTGCTAAGGCTATTCATAAAAGTGTACAAAGCCTCTTTCATTGCCATATTGAGTATCTTAAACATCAACTCAGAGAGTTCTCGAACATACCTCCGAATATACTCGTCCTTGTGTTGAAGAAGACGAAGTTTGGTTCAAGCTTTGTCCTCCGTATCCACTGGTTGGAATTACTTCTTGAGCTCGGTCTTGAATCTGTCCCATGTTGTGATGGTGTCGGCTCCCATTCGAACGTCATCGTTCTTTTGTCTCCACCAAATCTAGGCTATGTCCTTCAAGTATAATGGGATCATTCGTAGCTTGGTAGTATCACCCAAGACGCCAAGTATATCGAAATATTAATCTATGCTATAGAGAAAATTCTCTATCTCCCGAGCCTTCCTTGTTTTTCCATATGTGTCGGGTTTTGGCACCTCAATCCTTGGTGCAGTCACAACAGCACCCGCTACCCCTTGTGACCTAAACATCTTAAGATCCGACCTTAGCTTGAGAATCATCCCAAACAAATGAGAGCTTCTCAACATGCATTCTATTGACCTTTGCTACTTGTCTTTACACTCCTCAAGCTTTCCCTTGAGTTTGGTGACCTCGTCTTGGAAAGACTTCACCATAAGTCTTAGTGCTTCATCCCATTTGAGAAGAACGTCCATGACCTCATTTAGAACTTCTTGCATGTCTTCATCCAGCTCATTCCCATCAAGTTGTGCCATGCGTTGGTCAAGCTCTTCCCAATGGTCGTGGTGATCTGCCACAGTTAGCTCCACCCTTGCTAGCCTCTTCTCAAATGAAGCTAACGGTTCTAGAGCGATCAACTTATCTTTTTGGCCTCTACTTTTAGGATTCCTCTCGGTCTCTCATCCCATGTGCTCTCCTTTGCACTCAACAAGTTCAGAAACGAAAGCTATAAGTGAAAGAAAACATAGCTTCAATATAAATCACATCCCATGCTTCTAAAATGATGCTCCAAACGTCACTCTAATACCAACTGTCACTGGTTGGCTATTTCACCACCAATAGCCCGTACAATTCTAATGAGCTCGATGACTAACAAGGAGGATTCGTTAGATTAACCTTACCTTAAAGTAGTGGAAGCGATATCCCAACCCAAAAGGGAATATAAGATAAAGAAATAATGATAGAAGTGTAGTGGTTAAGTGGCTAAGAGTTGAAAGGCTTTGAAAGTAAGAAAGCTTTTAGGAGAGAATTTAAGCTTTCACTCAAATTTCACAAACTTGGATACAATACTTAGACACTTTACAAATGAGGGAGGCTTGGTCTATTTATAGGCAAGCCACGGTCTCTAAAGAGTTTTTGCAACTTGCACTTGCAAGTTGGTCCACTTGTACAACTTGCTTATCTATAAGCTTCTAAAATACTCTAGCCTACTCTAGCCTCATATGTACATTTCTAAATTTTTCCACAATAGCCTAGAGACTCTCAGAATAATCTAGAATAATCTACAAGAAACACCCTAGAAATACCTCTAATCTTCTAGAATGGTCTATCACGCCCCGTTGGATCCCGCCCCGATCCTCTTTGGTCTTCACTAGAACATTCCATTGTTTCACTGTTTGATTGGTTGATCGTGACCTTCGGTCCCTTCAAGCTCCATCTAGAACGTCTGTGTGTCTCATGCAGTGTCCCAGCTAGCTCATGCTATGTGCTCAGCTCGTGCCCGTATTGTGCCCCTTGTGCACCAGCCTTGTGTTGTGCCCGTGTCTCACATGTGCTTGGCCCATGTTGGGCTCGTGCCACGTTCCAACCCCACACGCAAGTCTTGCATTGTGCGTGTGTCGTACTCATGTTGGGCTCCCGTCTGCCCTCTTCCAAACTTAACAGTGCATCTAGCTCTTGTTTATCCTATTTCGGCCCCAAACTGTCCCGATTGGCTCTGGGTTCTTCTAGAGTCGGCCCCGGGGGACCCTGCCTGTTTCAGCCCGTTCTCATCCCATTTGTTCCAGAACCTCCCAGAACTTTCATGATCATTCCATTTTGATCCATTCACGGAACTTTCATGATCATTCCATTTCAATCCATTCTTACCTATCAGCCTATATCCATTCCTTCAAGCATTCTTTCGTCCTCCATGTACACTTCGTCCTAATATCCCGTTTTCGTACTAGTTAACCTCCCCAGCACTTCATTTATGCAAGATGGTGCCCATTCCCATACTTAGACACCAATCTTCCCTTGTTGGCACCCATCGTCCCATTGGGTGTCGGTCCGTCCTCGAATCGTCAAGGTACGGACCGTGATATTTGACTCCTTCTTTGAGCTACTATTAAAGATTGGCCTTGATTAGTTTTCAAGTCAGTTATATCTCTTCTCATAGTCTCTATACTTATTTGTAAGGTTCTTCCTTGTTCTAGCATTAGAAACTTTATAGCTATCCTTGCATTATATAGCTATCCTTGTAGCTTACTTAGACCAACTTAATTGTGTATAGATGCCTCATCATCTTATGCCATTATTAGGGAATTTCAAATGAAAGATGTCTTCCTAAAATTTGTTTAAGATAAAGAAGAAATAGTTCCTCACTACGCTCCCTCACTTGTATGCTCTCAATTAATTGATTACTCCTCTCATATATACTCTCTTCTTACTCTTTTCAAAATAAACTCACCCTTTTTGGTGCCTATCTAAGTCCTAAGAAATTGGAGAGGTTTTGTGAAGAACTTAATTGAGGAATTGAGCATATGGAAAAAGCCCAAAAACTATCAATTAGTGGCCTTAGAAGGAATTCAATAAAATAATAGATAGGCACCAAAGATCAAGGCAATTCAAGTAAGAGTTCAAAGAAAAAAGAGCTCAACATACACAAATAACAAATAGATTGATTATAAGGAAGCAATTAAAGTAAGGAATTAGAAAAACAAGCTAGAAACAAAGAAATAATGAAAACTAGTTGAAATGACAAGATGATCAAAGATGATAACGAACATGATAACTACATGAAGCAACTTAGATGACTCAACTGATCTTATGATGCACAATTGAAGCAAGAATTCAAAGTATAATCCATAATATAATGGAATCATATGAGCATAGATCATCAAATGAGTTACATATTCATAATCATCCATTACATACTTTGTATACTAAATTCGTAGCTTATGATATGTCAACATTTTCACCCTTGCACAAGCACAATTGCTCCAAATTTACATGTCAATTTCATTCTTCATGATCATATTAACACCATAGAATATTTTCACATGAATCATTCAAGAGAAATTAGACAATTTTTTTTTTTTTTTACATTTTTGTCGGCTAATTTTTAGCTCCAAATTTCCTCTATTTTGCCCTAATTTTGTATTGTTCTTTTGACTTCTTCTCTTACAATCCAAGCTTTTATTGTAATAAAAAAATATTCGTGGTTCTAATACTGGGTACAAATCTAGAAGACACGAAATTTCAGACTGAAATTTATATACAAAACAAGCCAAAATAGAGAATTATAGGTATAAGAATGTTTACCAATTTGATTGATCAATTATCCAAACTAAACCCATGAATTTATCAACTTAAATATGAACTTTCAAATCTCAAAACAACATAATTTAAAACTCAAATTCATGGTTTAATATCACCTCAATCAGCTCTCTCAAAATAGAGAATAAGAAGATGAAATGGAACATCAAACAAACACCTCCTTCTACAAAAGAAGAACTTTAGAGGAACTTAGCAATTAGGACTTTAAATACAATAGAGATTGGTCTACTATAATAATACCAAAAAAGTCAAAACGCAATAAGGGGAATTGAACTAGAAGGATAGGGAATTGTAAGCACCCAATCAAGAACATAGGGAGAACCTTAGAATAAATAAGATTCTAACACTCAAATTAGAGTTTCTAATTAAATTTTTCTTGAAGGTTTAGAAACGCATAACTATGGTAGGATTAAGCCCTAAGAATGATCTTATATTCTAGAAAGAATAATGGAGGAACTCCTCACAAGATATTTAAACATTTCTCTTCGATCTTAATTCATTAATCAATTTGTCTTATTTGTATGTTATAAGAGAACTTAAATCTGTAGCTTGATCTAAACTAATTAGGTTGCAAACCCTTAGGTTTTAGAGGCTCATTAACTAGTTTACATGGTCTAAGGATTAATGCTAAATGTGAAAATTAAAATAAAATTGAAACAAAGTTAAACAAAATATATAATGTAAGGGTTTGCAAGATGCACAACTGTGCATGGGCTTACACGACCATGCAAGGCCAAATTTTGCTCAATCCTGTCCTATGCACGGCCATACATAATGCCGGGCAAGATTGCTGAAACTTGCATGGTTTCTATAGTCTTATATGAGTTGTGGCATGGCTATGCAATAAGCCGTGCACCCGTTGCACATTTCTTATCAAACTTAACTCTAATGTTCCCTATGGCTCTTGAGACCTTTCACTTGAATTGTTGAACATATTTGGCTTCCTTTGATCCTCCTTTCTTCACCCATTATTTGTCCAAACTTCTTGGCTTTGGGCTTGTAGGCTTGAAAATCTTCTTGAAACCTCTTGATTCTTGATATTTCCTAATGAATCATGAATTATGTCTTGGCCTTCATTCCCTTTTCTTTCAATGGACTTTCATGTCAGGCAGATTCCTATTATTCCTCCTTCTCTTCATTGATATCTTTCTCTCACTACCCATTATTTTTCTCACCTCTCTTCTCACTCTTCGTGTCATCCCTCCTCAGTGTTCTATTTCTCTCTCCACCCATTCTCCTTTTTACTTTTTCTTCACTCCTCATACCATCTCCTTCTCTTTCCTCACCCTTTGCTCACTACTAAAAAATATATATATAGATATATACGACGGCCCTATGACCACCGTAAATAGACTTAGAGCCATCATAAAAAGTATATACGATAGTTTTAAGGTTGTCTCAAATATCAACATCATTTATATTAAACGGTAGTGAGGTAACTGTTGTTTATACTATTTATGACAATTTAAACGATGGTTTACTATTATCGTCATTTAAAACCTCCAAAAAGATAGTATATACACAAAATATTTATTATGCTAAATATGACGTCTATAGGTTGTCATTTACAATTAGTTATAAATGACAATCTTAGGCCATCATATATAATTTTATACAATGGTCTGAGAACCATTGTAAATAATTTTATATAACGGTTTCTTAATCTTCATAAAATAATACAAATACATAAGACGACCTTTGAATCATCTTATATAATATAATTATATACGACACTTTTGTACTATCATGAAACGTCAACATTTTACCTACCATATTTTATTTTAATTTATCTTTGCAAGGGCTATACAGCTGACTATTTAGATTTTCTCATCAGGGTTGAATACCTGTCATTTTTAAACTAGTGCAAATACTGACAATGTAACTTTTTTCGATTTATTTGCTCTATTACAATTTAAATATAAATCAATTGAATAAATCAATAATCAAAATGAAAAAAAAAATATTTATCCAAAATATATCAGTAGTGGTACAAAAAGATACCATCCTCACCAATATAGTTGAATTGCAAGATTATGAATCTGAAAATTAAAATAATGAGTATAAAGTTACCAATATTGGTCCATCATATATTGTAAATAAAACCTAATTAAAACCTTCAATAAAAAAATTTGGCCTTCCAAAAATTGAAAGACAAAAAAGTTCATAGAAATCTACACACAAATTCAAATAGGCAACTTTTCACTTTTTTAAATTTTTTTAGAAGGGTAGGAGAAAGACAAGGAATAAGGGAAGGGATAGGGAAAAAGATGGGGATAGAGTCTTGTATCAAACTCGAGATCTACATCTCAGACAACAACCCTTCTTCTACCACTAAGACAAATAGAATAGGTAACTTTTCACTTCAAGTAGCTTTTGAACCTGTGCAAAATAAAAAAGAAGTCAACTAACACTACAACAAAAATAGTCCACAATCATTTGATCATAAGCAAAAATCGGATCTAATAGAACAAAACATTACAAAAATTGCCAACTTTCAATCACACATTTCAAGCAAAGAGTTAAAAGTAAAAATACTTTAGAATCAATAAAAAGGTTCATACTTCAATTTAAAAACAATTCCAGTTACTAGCTTTGGGATGGGTAGTTGCAAATTTCCAGCAATATTTAGAGAAGGCATCTGTCTCCCTTGCACCAGCCACTTCATCATCAGGCATTGATTCAGAAATTGTTTACAAATCCTCTTGTGCTAGCTTCAAAGCCAAGAATCCAATGTTATTATCAAGATTCTTCAGCTTGGTTGTCCCTATAAAGGTTAAGGTGAACGATTACATTGATAGAGCCAATCACAAAGTCCCATTGCCCAAGAAGTTGGCACAGGATACTCAAGTAGTAAGTTTTTACCCCTCAGATATATTTTACTTTAACTATTGACTTAAGCATACCAATGATCGAGTTGTTAAAAGTAAGAATATGGAAAAGGGAATAAATTGCCTTCCCAAAATCCTCTTTTTGTGGTATTGAGATACATCTATAGTGGTCAAACATGTAAAGCTTTGAAATAAATTGGCAATTATGTGAGAGGAATACATAATCTAGCACTTCAAATTAAAAAAAAAAACAATGTAATTAAATGTCATAAAAGCAAGATTTACCAGGAATTGGCATAATATCACCTTCCAGATAAAGTAGCCATGCCAAAGCTAATTGGGAGTACAGGCATACCTTACAGGCAATTATGCTATTGAAGCATAATGAGTTTTATTTTCCTCTAAGTTCTCTCCAGAAAACAGCAGAATTTAACTCTACAATAGCAATCAAAGTATGCTTAAAATTTCCAAGATCAACAACTGATATCTTCATTCCTTTCTTGAAAAATCTTATTCAATTGTAATCAACCATAATGTAAAATTTGTAGCAGTCATCCTTATACCCTGATGATACTTCACTTCTCAATTAATGAAACCTTAGTAATAGAACAACAGTTCATCTTCCATAGTCCTTTCTAGGACATGGAAAGTTTTGACATTCAAGAAAACAGAAACCAAAATACTTGATTCTGATTGCTAGTCATGTACCAATATACTCTCTGTAGGTAGAATCTCAACAGTTGCCTTCCTTTCAAAAAAGTCGTGACCAAGAGGGATGTAAGCTACAATTGCAATACCAAGATCTCTATAAACAGAGGAAAAATAATTAGGGACACTACAACAAATTCAGAGATAGAAAGTTACAGATAGGATGACCAAGAATTCAAAAAGATTTTCAGATACCAAAATTCTAAGAAAGTTTCTACAACGCAAGGAATTGGACAACAACATAACCAACCGACAAAGTAGAATAATTTCACATTCAATTTCATGAGTCAACAAAGAATACTCCATCTGTATGGTGCTAATAGGACGTAAAAAATGTGCTCTCCTTATTGTGTCTGGACTAACTTCAAACAATCTAATGTATTTTATTTTGCCCTCATGCACTAACTTTTTGAGCTCAATCATCTACCTTGGCCAAGAAGCTCAAAATTAGGTATCAAATTTTAGAAATGGAACTAAGTATTTGCATGAAAATTGAAGCAACATTTAGTTGCTTATTGTCTCTTCTATTGGCACTAAAGTGTCTACACGGTGAGGATAGTACCGATCAATGTATTCCACGTCATGCCTACTAAGGCTAGCTTCACAACATTTCTAAACATGTTCATGTGTACCCTTGATAGTCACTTGACCTTCTTCCCGCATAATAATACCAAATTTTGGTGCTAATTGAACTTTTCTTTGGAAAGGTTCTTCACAACCTAAAAAGATAACAAAAATGAAATGTGACTTCTTTCGTGTTCCTTCATTACAACAATAAGAGTAGAGTGCTATGTATATCCATGGTTTTTGTCATTCCCTTTATTTATTTATTTATTGCAATTATAGGAATTCGAATAAGTAATTAAACTCCAAGCTTGAATTTACTTGCCTTTCCAAGCATGATCTTATTATCGCTATCTCTATATAGAGCTCTGTAGTGTCAAAAAAAGTGATTCCTCTATTGAATTACTTCCTTAATTAAAGAACACCCCTCTTCATGGGAGAGGGGAGCATTATAGATTCTAGAGAGTCCTACACATCCAAAGCCCGATTTTGATCCAGTTTTGATGCCTAGAGTATTATAGTGTTTGAACTTGAAAAAATAAAATTGAATAATTTACTAGGTATTAAATATTAGGAAAGAAGCTTGTAAAGCAATGTTTTCAAAACCAGACCGGTCATCAAAGCGAAAAAATTACCGGTTCACGGTTTAATGATTGGACTGTAATTGAACTAGTAATATTATAATTTAAAAATTAAAAATATAATTATTTTTAAAATAAAATTGATCAATAATATAGTGTAATTTAAGTTCATAAAAACATAAACATTCAAAAACATGATTAAAAGTAGTCATTCTTAGTTTATAATAAACAATCTAACATACAATAAAATTAAAAGTATTCATTATTAATTTATTACAAACACACAATTTCAAATCCATTTGAAGTTATTACTTAAAGGTATAAATCCTCAAATTCCTCTAGGCCAACTTTCACGATCAAAATCCTTACTGTTGGATGCCCCACTTCTCTCATGTAGCATCAAAACCAAAACTACTTAATTTATCTCTGAATGGAATACTCTCTTGTAGTATTTTACTCCAACCATCCTTGGTCTTTTTAGTAACAACCTCAATAAGACCATCCATGACATAAGGTTTATCACAAAAACTTTCTCGGTCATATCGAAAGGTAGGATTCAACCAAAACACAGCAACATGTATACTTTTCTTCAAATGCATGTCCCATCTTCTTTTTAGCCATTATATGCAGTATATAAGGGGAAAAAATTACAAAATTATATATAGGACCTTAAAATTTTACTTACAAAAAGGAATTATATAAAAGGGGGTGACATTTTCACAGTACTTAATTGTGAAAAGATAAATGAAAAAGTAGAGAGTAAAAAGGTGCTTTTGTTTCAATTTTTTTTTCCTTCAAAAAAAAAAAGAGATAAAAGATGTAGCATATAAATAAAAGATGCCTAAAGCATTATGCCCATTATTTTGTGTAACATTTTATTTTATTTTATTATTAATAATATTCCTTCTATTCTATTAAAATGAATAGTATTAACTCGACATAAAATTTTTATGAAATTAACAACTCGATAGATATTTTAAATTAATATGAGAATATTATTTTTATAATATATATTATATTAATTTTTTATAAAAATGTCAATTATTTTAAAATATTTTAACACAATAAATAAGCTAATTTTAGTGAGATGCAATAGAAAGTAGTAACAAAGAAGCTTTCGTCTTTCAATCCATATCAATCTACCCTCCCATTCATCCATCCTCCTCAAGAACCCATCCCTATTCCTCACCCTGTGCCTCCCCCTCCCTCTCTCTTTCGACCCTTTCTCTTCTTCCCAGAATCTTCATTTCTCTCTATTCATATTCATAGATTCAATTGTTTTCTGTTGAAATTCTTTCTCATTCTTTAATTTCTTGACATTTGACAACTAAAATCCATTCTCCCACATGCCAATCTATATCCAAGAAATCGAAGAAGAAGAACATCATCATCATCAACGATATAGCCATCACCATGCGGAAGAAGATTGTGGAAACCCACAAACATTTCCATCCCGGCCTCCACAATCACGTCCAAAAACAACTACAGAATCCAGCACTAGAAAGATGCTTTGTGTCTTCTTCAAATGTATCATTATAGGATTCGCTCTATCCTAGTTTATGATGTTCATAGGCTTTGCAGCCCTCGTCCTTATTCACTTTCTCCTCACCACCAGCGCCGGTCACTGTCGTCAGCGATTGGGTATTTCATTTAGTTTATATATTTTTTTCACTCAAAAGCCTCAAATTTTATTGAATTGCATAATCTAGCTTGAAATTTTATTGAATTATAAAATATACACCTTTTTTTTTTTAATGAATAGACTACCTAGTTCAAATTCGAGTCGGCCGGTTCACGGTCCAACCAGTTGGACTAGCCGATCCAACACAGTTTACACTATCTAGTATGATTTTTCGAGCGTCTGATTTAAACAAACAAACCGGACCATTTGAAGGACCGGTTCACGGTCCAACCGGCCAGTCCGATTTGGTCCCAAAAAGCTTGTTGTAAAGCATAGTTTCTTATGATGTACAAGAAGCTCCCTATCTCTTATCGAAATTCATTAATTGATGACCTTATCCAAATTCATCAACTAGGACACTCAATTAACGAAGCATAACAAAAGTAAAATAAACTCATTCAAGCATTACCTCAACATATGTGCACAAAGTTGAAAAAAAAAAAAGAGGAATGTCAAGACCTTACCTCCATCAAGTGACTTTTTCTTTTGCTTCCTTTAGTCATTATACAAGGGTCCCAAATAATAGTAATCATCAATACCCATTCCTATAAATCGCAAATAAGAGAATTGGGCCCCTACAATATCTACATGTTTTCCAAATTAATCTCAGATTAATCAAATTGATAAGGAAAATATTAAATTAAAAAAGAGAGAAGACTACTATTAAACAAGAATGATTGTCTACACCCACCTCCATCGCAATAGCATCGCAATAGGGATGCTCACGGAACTAGAGAATAACCGAATTGATTCAAATAACCGAATTGAAAAGAATCAGAATCGAAAAAAATCATTGACTTTTGACTTTTCCCGAATCAAACTGTTCCGAAATTTTTTATGTAATATCCGTACCGAGAATCGTCCCAAACCGTTCCGAATTGTACCGAACCAAAGAATCGAAATTAGAATTGAATATATATAATTATGTAAACATATATATATATATATATATATATTATTTAAAAAGAATGATAAAAGTGATTCTAATTATATATATAGTATATAATACATTATATAATATATTATATACATATTATACTGTATATATAGTATGTATATATAAATTATACAATATAGTATTATATGGTACATATAAATATGTAAGTAGATTATTATATAAATTAATATATAATAGATTGCATAATATATTATATGTATATTATACTATATATATAGTATGTATATATAGATTATACAGTATAGTATTATATGATATATATGGACTATATAGGTAGATTATATAGATTATTATATAAAGTGTCATGTAGGTTGTTGCAATTTTATTTTAGAATTTTGTTTTAGATTACAATTGGAAAATTATTAACATGTATTTTCCAAATTTATGGATAATAGCATTTTTTTGTAAAAAATGTTCAAAAATATCCGAAAATCAAACTGGAACCATCATTTTTCTATTAGAACCAAAATTTGAATGTCTTTCGCGTCCCATCCCGAAATTACGGTTCGAAACTTATATTAAAAATATAAAAGAATCGAAATTTCAGGACGATACTGAAGATTTCTAAATCGTCCTGAATCATAAGCACCCCCAAGGTAAAAGCTTAAAATAAGGAAAGATTCCCCCCCCCCCCGGAGCCTAGTGCAGTTGACCATAATCTTTCTAATCTTATCCAAGCACAGATCCGCAATTTCCTTGCCAACTGCAACATAAATTTCATATAGCTCTAAGTCTAAATCTAACCAATCCATAATACTGATACATTACAACATTTCCAATGCGAGTTAACAAAGTTGCAGCTTTTCAGGATACAAGACAATTCCTTCATTTTTTCAACTGAAATATTTATTAGAGAATGTAATCTGTATATTTATGTGGGTGGTACCGTTGATACTTTACTCATTTACTCAAGCATTTCACTTTCTTTCGTATTATTGCAACACAAATGTAATGAATTACACAACAAAAGGTAATCTAGCCGAAAATTGCTCTAGACAGCAATTGGAAATGAAATTACACAATTTTCTCTAGGCATATACTGACCAGTCTAGTGGATAGGTGTTGTTGTGATCATCAGGTGGACCAAGGAACATTGTTTCAACAACCATGGCAGGGACACCTTGGGCTAGGTGTTCCTCAGCAACCATCAGCTGCAATAGCTGTGAGGGCTTGCCGGAAATCGATGGCGCCTACAAGGGTGAGTCGATTCAAGTCATTTTCATGAGTCTTGACTGCAAGAAGCAGCTTCTCATTTGACTCGGCCACGACTTCGACTATGTGTTCTGCTCTGCGGTTAGCAAAGAGGGTGTTGGAGGACAGCAGAGGAAAGGGATAGGAGGGGAAATTTGATGGATTTGAAAGGCAGGGGGTGGAATTGAGTTGCGAAGACGGTTTAAGGTAGGGCTGTTTAGTGAAGTCGAAAATTAAACCAAACCGATCAAACCAACTTAATCCAAATCCAATTTTGATTTTTTGGATTGGTTTGATTTGGTTTAAGTTAAAAAAATTATAAACCAATAATTTGATTCAATTTTTTAAAATCATATAACTCAATCCAACTCAATTCTAACATATATATATATATATATATATATTAAATTTATTTTAATTTTAAAACATAAAAAAATATGAAAGAGGAAATCCTATTATGTTAGTTATCTACAATAGCTAACTATATCTACTTATTGTAAAATTTTCAAACTCTTCATGCACTAAAGTGGCTGAGACATTTGGAGAAACAACTCTAGTTGTTAGTGATTGAAACTTGCCTTACATAGCGAAGTTGGTATGTTCTCAAATATATTTATTCTTTTCATTTAATCAAATTAATTATAGTTTGCTATTTTTTTTATAATATGTTTTTGCAGGTATATTGAAAAGTTTGAAGTTTATCATCTAATAGAAATTGGAAAAGGATATGAAGTTAATCTGTGCCATTTAGTTTATTAGCAAAGCATTATATCACTACAAGAAAGGCAGGAATTAGCGAGGGAAATTAGCGAGGGATTTATCCCTCGCAAAATCTGCGAGGGATTAGCGAGGGGAAAATGAGTTCGGCACACAGATTGACTTTCCGTCGCTAATCCCTCTCTAATTTGCGACAGATCAGCGTTATCCAATTATCCTTTCAAATTAGCGAGGGATAAAAATTCTCATTCTAATCCGTCGCTAATTAGATAGGGATTTGCGACGGATATTTTATTTTTACTTAATATCCGTCGTAAATTTTTAGCCTCGAATTTTCAACTTATCCCTCGCTAATCCCACGCTAATTTGCGAGGGAATAGCGACGGATAAATCCGACACAATTCATTGCCTAATTTGCGACGGATTAGAGTGTTATTGGCGAGGGATTGCGGAATCCCTCACTAATCCATCGCTGAATATTCCATCACTAATCCCTCGCTAATTTCCAAGGGATTCCCTATTTTGTGAATTTTCAAATTTTTTCCTCACGATACTTTTGTGTGTGGTAAATTTTTTAATGTAATATCCTTACAAATACTTAATTCTTTATTATTTGTTGAATTATAACCAATGTATTTGCATTCAATATACGTGTAATTACCATCGACAAATTACGAAGTATAGATTATAATTAAATGATATGCACAAATTATACCTCTGTACAAATTTGTCATGTGTAGTATATATATAATACATTTATCACTTTATATGTGTGTGTGTGTGTGTGTGTGTGTGTGTGTGTGTATATATATATATATATTTGATGCATCGATCATATATGGTCAATGTATAATTATGCAAATATGAACACACATTAATTACTATGAGAGTTTACGTGTACAACCAAAGTTCTATATATTACGTTTTATTACATTTGATTAGGGTAATAAATACAATTTTGGGATATAAAAACACGTCAATACTAATTAAACTTTTCATATATTAGTAAGCGTAACAAGATCGATATTAATTAAACCTAAACAAACACCATGATGATTATTTAGAATTATTTACTGGTGAAAGATTTCATGCTCTTAATCCGTAGCTAAGTAGGAAGTAGCTAAGTGTTGACAGAAATAAATATGTTTTCCTAGTAGAGTATTGAAAAAAGTGAGGAAAATGTCATATCCGTCGCTAATCCCTCTCTAAATAGCGACGGATTTGAGAGGGATTAGCGAGGGATATAAACTTATAACTTGAAAAAAAATTTTGAGCGGAATATGAAATTCAAAAAATCCCTCGCTAATCCCTTTCTAATAAAACGCAATTAGCAAGGGATCAGAAAGGCACTAAAAATCCGTTGAGGTTGACCGTCGCTAATCCGTCGTTGAATAATCCCTCACTACTCACACGCTAATTTGCGAGTGATTAGTGAGGGATTGTATTTATTTTTTTTAATGCCGTCACAAATCCTTCGCTAATAGAGAGGGATTAGCGACGGAAATATCCCTCGCAAAGCCCGACGACTATTAGATCTGTTCTGTCTTCCCTTTCATTTCGTTCTTTCCTCTTTTCTCTGTCTTCTCCGGCTATCCCTTCCAATCCCGCCGGCGACCTTACCTCCTCATTGCCTTTCCTACCACCGAAAGACCATCTGACCAAAGCATTATTTGCCCCCACCATCGAACCACCAGCAACCTTCATCGAGCTGTGGATGACTGCCGCCTTGCACCGCTGTGGACGACTGTTGCCGGCGACCTTCATCAAGCTGTGGACTTCTACCGGCAGCTCGTGGATAAAGCTCAGGACAAAAAGGGTATCAGTTGCATATCAATGTTAATATGTTGAAATTTAGCTTAGATTTGTTGATTGGGATAGTACTTCAATCAATGGAACATTGATATGCAATTGCTTGAATAACCACAAAAATTTCTTGAACTGTTTATCCTCCTTATGCAATTGGTGCCAGATTTGGTGACTACACACTGCCTTATGTTTGTCCGACGTTATCTCCCTGTTTTCTTTTGCAGCTTTTCTTCTATTCTCCTGTGTAACATTATTTGATGCGTTTTCGTGGTCTTATTTGATGCATTTTTGAATGTTCACAACTAGGACTTATACCATGGACTTTATGTGAATTTGAGCCTGCATGATATATTAATGTTTGAGGAAGTTTTTAGCATGAAAAAATGGGTGATTTAGGGTTAAAACAAAGGTGAAAATTGATGATCAAAATTTGGTAGCAAAATTGTATATGCAAGAATTAAGGTTGTTTGAAGGAAAATGAAGTGGATTAAGGGTTATATAGGTGTTATAAATCAAGAAACATAAGTAGGTGAAGTTGTTTTGTGAAAATGGATTAAAAACCAGAAAATTACTGGGGCAGTTTTTGCCCTGTAGCATCTCACGAGAACTAAAGCTCAGAAAAGAGCTTAAGTAGAATTAAAGTGAAGTGTCTTATGGTCATTTTGATATATCATAGAGCTAAATCAAAGATGTGGATTGAATGTTATGTGTGACAAAAAGTCTTGTGTCAAAGCAAAAAAATTTCAAGATTTTGCTAGGGAAGTGAATGAACTTAAGAAAGAATAATTGTGTGATTTTGGATGAAATGAATGAGAAATATGGAGTGAATCCTTTGTGCATGAAGGGAAGAAGGATATGGAAAAAGAAAAATTAAAGAATTGAACAAACGATAAAAAAACGGCGTGAATGAAAGTTGAATATTTTCCTTAACCGTCAACCCCGTCGGCTAAATGTCGGTTGGACATCAGCTAACCGTCGGTCACGTCGCCATTCGGCACGTCAACTGGATATCGACTAACCTTTGGAAACTTTTCGACCAAACACGATTTAACCTAAAAATGATGTTTGGTGTAGGTTTATCAGTAAACGGCCAACGGTTCGTTCGAAATGATAGAAACGGTGGTCAAACGGTCGTGAACAAGAAAAGTTTATCAGGACACGTGGTGAAAGACAATTTGATGGGTCAACATGATCCATAGATCCTGGATATGGGTTTTGGGTTAAAAATGAAATTGGGTTAAAATTGTTCTTGACAGAGATTTAACCCTGACTTATTAATTAACAAACAAGGCCAAGCTCCTACATTGATTGGAGGTGAATTGAAGGAGATCAGCTTGTTAATTGATGCCTGAGAGACAAGCTTGTATGTTGTTTATACTGGATTTGTGTAGTTTTGATCTCAGTACCAAAAATATAATTTGGGGATTTTATTATACTCTATTTCTATTTAATTCTATTATATCTTAGAGATTTGCGACTTCCGGATAGATATGCTTCGAATTTAAGCAAGTGTGTTGATTTAAATGAGCTGAAAATGTTGGGTATGAAAAGCCATGATTGCCATATTTTTATGGAAAGATTGTTTCCAACTGCATTTAAAGAATTACTCCCGGTGTCAATTTGGAACATTTTAGCAGAAGTCAGTCTCTTTTATCATGACTTATGTTCGCCTAAACTTTCCACAACCCATATGAAGCAACTGGAAGATAATATTAGCATACTCATGTGTAAGTTGGAGAAGATCTTCCCACCCAGCTTCTTTGACGTGATGGAGCACCTTATGGTCCACCTTCCGTATGAGGCCAGGGTTGGTGGCCCTGTTCAATATAGATGGATGTATCCATTCGAGCGGTAAAATATTGTGTATTATTATATCTATATATACATCTACTATGTGAATCAGTTCTAACTGTAAAAAATGCTTTAGGTTCTTATATCGTTTGAAGACCAAAGTTAAAAATAAGGCGAGAGTGGAGGGATCAATTTGCAATGCTTACTTAGTTGAAGAGGCATCTACATTCTTCTCCTATTATTTTGAGCCGCGTGTGCAGACTCGACATACTGCTATGGCTAGGAATGATGAGGGCGTTCATGATACAAACTCAAGTGACACTGTGTGTTCTATATGCGCCGTTCCAGGGAGGGTTTTGGGAAGTATTCAGAATAGGTATCTTACCCCGGATGAATTTAAGGCTGCCACAAATTACATATACCTAAACTGTGAAGAAGTTCAACCATACATTACGTAAGCATACCGCTATTGCCTTACATTGCTAGATTTTATACGACAATACTTTGAACGAGTATCCTTAATTATGTGTTTGTTTTGGTCATTTTAGGAAATTCAAAAATGACTTGCAGTTGTATGAGCCGAGTATAACAGATCCTGAAGTGAAAAGGAGAATAGAGTCAGAGTTTGCAGGATGGTTTAGGACTTATGTGAGTTGAACACATACAAAATGAGACTTAGGAATAAATTACATTGGTATCGAAGGTGCATTAACGCTTTGTTCTTTGCTAGGTTCATGATCCACAGAATCAAGTGATTGAACAACACTTAAAAAGCTTGGCCTGGGGACTTTCGAGACAAGTGAAATTCTTCCATGGCTACTTCGTAAATGGTTTTAGGTTCCATACACATGATCGGTCAGTCGGAAAAAAAACAATTAACAGCGGAGTTTGTGTTAAAGGCAACGGAGATAGTGCCTTAGATTATTATGGAGTGCTGAAGGAGATTGTCGAACTTCAATTCCCTGGAACTCCTTGTTTAAAAGTTATCCTATTCAAGTGTGATTGGTTTGATCTAACGCTAAATCGGGGGGTTAAAATTCATCCTCACTACAAACTTGTTGATGTCAACTGCAAGAGGAATTACCCAAAATATGACCCCTTTGTGTTAGCTCAACAAGCAACCCAAGTGTATTTCCTATCCTATCCGGGGGGCAAAAGATCAAAATCTGATTGGGTAGCTGTTTGTAAAATGAAAGCTCGGCATGTTATTGATGCACCATTGTCGAGGCACCATATCAGGAGGAAGTAGATGATGCGCAGGCAATCAATATACGTGTTGAGGATGACAACTTTGGAAGATTAGCAGATGAGTCTGGTATTGGAGATACAATCGATTTTATAAATTCAGGTTTAATGATAGAGGAAGCACAACCGAACAACGAAAACGATGCCGAGGAAGAAGAATGGGAGACAGGATCCTCTACAGATGACGATGTGGAAGGCTACTCATCCGATGATGACAGAAGTCCATAGACTAGGTTCAAGTTTAACTACAGTATAGATACAAATTAGTAGTTCTACTATCGTTACATTACAAGCATTTTACTTTACTTTATACTTTTAAATTTGTTATCTTTTTCTTCTTCCAAGATATGACAATTTTTATGTATTTAAATAATTCCAGATACATATGGCTTCCGATACCTCACCCAACGATCGGTCAGTGACTCATGAGTCCTCGAGGGCGGATGAGACACCGTCCCCGAGCATCGCCCCACGTATACCTGCTCCACAGCCATTGCCTCCGGAAGAGGCCCGATCAAAGCAGGCCCCTACCCCGATCCTAGGTTCTTCAGGGTCCACAACTGGTGCTCCATCTACTGAGGACACACGACTGTTGATTGAGCCAGTTGGTGACTCGTAAGTCGGCTACATAATTACTTATTATAAGTTTTTCTAAATTTTCAAAATTATAACTTGTCTAATATTACAAGATCTATTTTCTTGGAACAGGTTCACACATTTGGTTCGATGTGTGAGGGCGATTGTTGAGATTTTTAGGCGACACTACACTGGAGCCTATGCTACCTTCTCACAGGTTCCGATTGAGGTTCAGAACATGTGGTTCGATCTTTGGAGTGTGAGTTCGATTTGTAATTATTACTTGTAGTCTTTTTATTATTTTTAATATATTTTCTTATTTGTAATTACTTGTAACGGCTACTTTGATTTTGCAGGCTTTCTTCTATTGGTGCCCTGAGCATGCCGCACAGATCCGGGCTAATTGGGAGAAGAAGTGTAAGGCTAGACTTTCGGATGCATTGTCCAAGGCTCGGAAGAAGCATGGGGGTAGCTGCCCCAAGTGGATTTTCCCAGACCATTGGGCTACTCTATCGGAGCATTGGGGGTCCGATAGGTGGCAGCATATCTCTTCCGCTGCTAAGCGGAATAGATCTACTGGTCAGGCGTCCCACACAGGAGGATCTATTTCTTTTACTGAGCATGAGGAGCGGATGGTAAGTGTAAAATTTTTTACTGTTCGATATATCCGCTATTTCACATTTAATTCATAAAAGCTAACATCTAGTCATTTTTTGTTACAATGATAGCGGAGACAGTTAGGTCCTGATTTTAGCTACGTCGACCTCTTCAGACGCACCCATACGTTCCAGGACGGGCCGAGGAAGGGCCAATATGTCGGCGATCGATCGTGCCACACGCTGGTAAGAATACACAATCTTACATGTTTTTAAGTTTAATAATATTCATATTTTGATCGCTAATTTTAAATATTTTATGCCTGTTTCCTTGCCCCAAATTCAACAGGATAGTGTCACTACTATTATTGAGCGTCACACGCAGTCGGGTTCCGCGACTGATTCTACGAGCACGGTCGCGGCGACTCGAGTGCCCGACGAGAAGGCGCTATTCGTCGAGGTGGATGATAGAGCGTCCAAGAAGGGACGCGTATATGGATTGGGCTTCGAGTCTGCGAGGGTAAGGCGGAGGTTACAGCAGCCAGCTTCATCTGAGGCATCGACTTCTTCTACCTCGTTGGATGTGAGCCAGCTACAGAGAGAGTTACACACTGAGAGGAGGAGGCGGGAGAGAGTTGAGCATCAGGTACAGGTATATCGGAGCCACAGTCAAAGCTTGACTGAGTACCTGATGCTTATGTCTCAGAATTTGAATCTTCCTCCGCCACCGCCGATGCCAGCTGTTCAGGAGGACGATGTTGAGGATGAGGAGGACTTCGTCATCAGTCCTCCAGATTCACATCCAGATCATCAGCCAGGCCCTTCCGATCCACCCCCACCCCTCCGTCGGCTCCAGCATCCACACCGATTCCTGCTTCGTAGTTAGGATATATATACTACATTTTTATGTATTATTCATATGTTTTCATCATTATATTTATTTAAGATTTTTAGACAACATTTTTATGTATTATTCACATTTGTCATTATTATATCTATTAATAATGACTATTTGGTGGTTTTTTTTAATTTAATTAAATTTTGCATTAGGTAAAATGAATTTTCTTGAATTACAAGGCATTTTTTAAACATTTTTAAAAAATATTTTAAAATCATAAATTACTAGTGAGGGATTAGCGAGGGGCTAAGGAAATTAAATTGAGGATCCGTCGCTAATCCCTCGCAAATTACCTTGGGATTAGCAACGGATCAATTAAAACGTAATAGGAAAGAAATATTTCGTCGCTAATCCCTCGCAAATTAGCGTGGGATTAGCGACAGACATTTAAATCAAAACATTAGAAAGAAATTTTCCGTCGCTAATCCGTCGCAAATCAGCGGGGGATTAGCGACGGAATACTTAAATCGGAACATTAAATAGAAAATATTCCGTCTCTAATCCCTCGCAAATTAGCTTGGGATTAGCGGCGGACAATTTATATCAAAACAATAAAAAGAAAATATCCGTCGCTAATCCCTCGCAAATTAGCTTGTCATTAGCGACGGAAATTTTCAACTTTTTATTAATTAGTAAAATATTTCGTCGCTAATCCCTTTCTAAATAAAAAGGGATTACCGACGGAAAATAAGAATCCCTCGCAGATCCGTTTCAAAAATCCATTGCTGAAGTCGTTGACTGCTTGAAAATTACCTCGCTAATTCGTCGCTATTTGCGACGATTTTTGAATCCGTCGCAAATTTTTGCCTCTGCGAGGAGGAAATTAGCGGGGGAATTTTCCCTCGCTAATTTGATTTAGCAACGGATTAGCGAGGGAAATGTCCCTCGCTAATTCTCTGTTTTCTTGTAGTGTATGTATTTAACTTTATTTAGTTTGTGTTATTGATATTGGGTAATGTTATAATATTATATGAAACAATAAATTTAACTTTGATTAGTTTGTATTATTGAGAAAAGATTATTTTTTGTAATATTTAATTGATGCTCCTACATGTAATATTTTATCAAATGTTAGGGAGTAGTTTATTTACATAGTTAGTTTATGTACATAATAAATCATGTACAAACTAACTGAACCAAATTGAACCAAACCAAACTAAACACAACTCAAATCGACGGTTTGAAATTTTAAATAGTTTGGTTTGGATTTAAAATTTTAGAGCCGAAATATTTGGGTTTGGTTAAAAAATAGATCAAAATGAACCAACCCAACCCATGAATAGCCCTAGTTGAAGGTGTGGGAAGGAAAGATAAGATGGGAGTGAGTGAACACCATTAGTGACTAAGTTTTGGAGAGTATCGTTTTACCTTCTCCCTCTTTCTCTTTCTAGTCCTATTAGATATGCTTGTTTTATAACTTATTTTTAGTCAATGGAGACATTGTTCAATTTAAGTGTGGGGAGAGTTTTAAACTTTATTCTTTACAAGGATCTATTTATTACATAGTGCTTTCTTTGGGGTTTTATTTGAAAATTTAAAAAAAAATTGGACTTATGTTCAAGAATTTTTTGCGTTTATATTGATAATTGTCAGTTTAGTAGAGTTATTATTATTCTTTTTAGTTCTAAATTTAGTTTTTAATTGAGTTTATATGTTGTAAAATTGCATGTTAAGGATGGCATAGGCTAAATTTTGAGAATTTAAGTTAACTTTCTTTATGCCTTTGTAAATGTTTCAAAGCTAAATCTTTTAAAAATTGATGAGAACATTGTGTGTTGATTTTAGCCTATCTCTTATTTAGTGGCATTTCCACTTCTTTTCTAATCCATTGTATAAGCAAAAAGAAGCAAGAGGTAGAATGCTAAATACACTGCCAAAGTGAGAAGAAAAAAAGGTTCAGGACTCCAAAGCATATGTTTTATAATGAAAAACGTGTGATAAAAAACAATTTAAAGAATGCAAAAATATTCATTCTTAAATCATTATTGCATTTCTTTTGTAGAAAAAAAGATGAAAAAAATGAGAGGCTCCTATTTTCCTACTTCAAATTGCATTGTAATTTCTCAAAGCCACAAGATTTGAATAGATTAGTTAATCTTAACTTATATGAATCACATTGTCCGTATTCTTTACCTAAGGAATATAGTGAACCACGTTGAATTGATACAAACTTGTTTAACTTAACTCTGATAGCATTAATTTTGTCTAACTTAATATGTGAATTTGTATAATCTCAATCTGATTGAATATATAGGGTTAGGTTAAAAGTATGAAAGAGATGTTCAGAACATTCACCAGTTGACCAGACACGCCCTTATAATCACGAAGAATATCCCTTACGACTTATCGGGCTTTCTTAGAATCCTAAGAAAAAACCAACACATCATTCACAAAACTAAGATAAGAGATTGGAAAACAAGAACCCAGAATCTTAAATGGCTTAACTGCCCTTCGTCCATCATAACGTTCAATCCCCTAGATAAAATCTCTTGAGAAATAATAAATAAAGCTGGAGATAGGGGGTCTCCTTGACGAAAGCCTCTACTAGATTTAAAGAAACCACAGGATTCCCTATTGACCAATACTGAAAACCAACAATTGTTCAATAAATTTTGAATCAAGTACAAAATATGATTATTAAAGCCAAAGCACCTCATAACCTCCAAAAGAGACTCCTAAGACACTCTATCAAATGCCTTTGTCATATCCAGCTTGAAAGCCACATTATGTCCCACTACCTTCTTGTTCAAAGAATGCAACATCTCTTTAGCAAGGAGCACATTATCTAAAATAAAATGCCCCTTAACAAAGCCAGTTTGATTCAGAGAGATAATCTTAGGCAACAAAACACCTATCCTCATTGACATCACCTTTGAAATTACATTATTACAATAATTACAGAGGCTGCTTGAGCAATATTAAACAAAAGATTTAGGAGATTGCGCATTTGGAATGAAAACAAGCATACTAGATGTAAAACCTTTCGAGATTTGCAATCCAGCAAAAAAAATTCGAACAGCTTCTAAGACATCTTTTAAAATAATCTCCCAACAACCAGGGAAAAAAACCCTGTGAAACCATCCAGACCAGGTGCACTATCAATACCTAGAGCGAAGACAACCTCTTTAACTTCTTCTAAAGTAGGATGCTTAAAGAGTATCAAATTATTATATTCATCAACTAGAGTAGGGACGCAATTGTACAACCAATTCCTAGAATCCACTTCTACATGATTGACATCTGCAGTCAATTTTCGGAAGAAATCCACAACATGTGACTTGATATCATTTTGATTTTCCAACACCAAAGCATGATCATCAATAATTTTTGTAATTAGAGAACGTTGCATCCTAGAAGTGCAGTATTGATGAAAAAAGAAAGTTCCAGCATCACCATCCTGAATCCATTTTAGTATTGATTTTTCTTGCTAGAAATCCTCCTCATATTTCAAATGAAAATCCAAATTTGAGTTCTCCATATTTAACCATATTAAATGTTGTTCATTCAGATCAGCTTCATAATTGCATTGTGCCTCAAAAACCATATCTTCAGCCTCCCTAATTCTATTAAAAACATTACCGAATGACTCCTTATTCCACTACCTTAAAGCCTTCTTTACAATTTGCAATTTTCCCAACAATACCTGCATACCATTTCTAGAAACAGATAGCTGCCATGCTACAGAAACAACACATTTAATGCCCTTATGTCTTAGTCACAACTTATGAAAATGGAAGGGACATTTCCCTAACTGTAGCAAAAATAGTTGAAGCTTTAACAGTAGTGGAGAGTGATCAGAGCTTGAACGACTCAAATGCACCGAGGACTACAAAAAAAATTGATCCCAAGAATTATTAACTAAAACTCTATCCAATCTCTTAACGCAAGGGTGAATGCCAAATCTGGCCTAAGTGTACTTACTACCAGAAAAAGGTGGACTCTGAAGAGTACACCCATTGATAAAGCAATTCAAGTCATTTATCGATACAAAATCCAACTTAGAAGAACCCAAATATTTAGAAATTTCCAAAATCACATTAAAATCCCGCCAATCATCCATTCCTCACTTTCCAAACCCGAAGAGATATCATATAATGAAGCCCATAGTTCACTATGCCCCAACTGAGTGCATGCAGCATAAATAAAAGTGCAAAAGATTTTTTTTCCAGACTAAAGCTCAAAAGATAAATGCATAAACTGAACCGAATCAACTAACACATTAATCTATACAGATTCCTTCCACATTATCGATATTTTGCTAAACTTGTGAAACTTTAAAGAATCCACCATAGGCTCAAGAACCGCAATAAAATTTAAGTTATTATCAGCAATCAATTGTCTAAGTCTGCGCCAAGAAAATTTCTTAGCAATACCTCTAATATTCCAAATTATCATATGTGTTAATGAGATAATTTAGAATAGCAGTGTACAATTTTTACCTTTCTCGCAGGCAGCCTGCAAATGTCATCAATTATTACATGAGCCTTTTGTCTTCCCCTTTCATCTTTTTTCAATGTCTTCTAGGAAATAGAATTAACAAAATCATCTCTCAGTCTCAGACATTTAGAATCAGAGTAATAACCTCGTGGAATCCCATCTGTCTTTTTGGAAAACATGTATACATCCAATAAGGAAGGCGGTAAGACCTCCAGATGAAGATTTCGAGCACTGATCACAATGTCTTGCATCCCCATCTTTGATGTCATATTAGTATCTCCTGAGGAAGATCTCTGAGCAGAAACAAGACACTGACGGTGGTCTACATTAACAATAATTCTGTCATCTAAAGAATCCAGTGGCGCTAGTCTGTGATTATCCACACAGGCAACGGCACTAGCTTGATGTCGTGGCCTAAGAGTGTAGTCAATATTGCCCTGTTGTGTTGGAAATAAACAACCAGAACCCTTACGTTCTATATCAGTATTGAGATTTCCTTCCCCTTACTGGCTGGAACCATCATAATTAAATCCTTACTGCTAGGGTTAAAGTTTCTATTTGCAGCCCACCCCTTGTGGTAACGAACCTATCATCGAAGAGGATGGCATGGAGTGGATTAAGAGTGGAGTGGTGGCTACAGGCGGCGCTAGCACCAGGGGATGATCCGGGGTTACAGAGACAACATTAACCATTGGAACTTTGGCATTCACAGAGATCTCTACTTGATTAGCATTAACTATTGGAGGTTCTTAAGACTGCTTGCTAGTCTATAGATCTATTTCAACCCCCAAAGCCATCTTCTTGGGCGTCCATCTCGTCAAAGGAGGCTGTGGCAGCTTGGATGCCATCCGTGCTATGGCTTGACCAAATTGTTTTTCAGTTCTCTCATTAAGGTTTGGAAGATCTGATGCATTATGCTTACAGTTCTTGATGCTATGACCAATTCTCTGACAATCTGAGCAAAAGTTAGGCATATCCTCAATCTGAACAGATTGAAAAAACCTCAGATTTATTCCTAACTAGACTCTTTTCGTTAACGGATTTTGTAAATCAATCTCCATACAGACACATAAATCACTTAGCCTGGACAGCGTCGCAGTAGCCTCATTAAGCTTAAGAGGCCGACCAACAGCAGATGCAATGGAAAAGAGTAAAGATTTTGTAAAGAATTGCACTGGGAGATTGTGAAAAGAATCCCATAGCAGAACAACAGATGGATCCTCTAATGCCCTAAAATCTGGGGTTCACTTGAGAAATTCGCATTGGAAAACCAAGTAAATACCAAGTAGACTTGAGCCACAACCATAGGAAATTCTCCTCCATAGCTAGACTAATCAGAATGTGCTTAGAATCCAACAACAATATGGTGATTGCAACTTTGAGACCAAAGGTCTAGAACTCCTTTCTAATAACCTCTAATACTGGCCTTCCTTGTGGAAACTTTCCCACAACCGCAAAACAAAGGTTGCGACAGGCTCCCCTTTATAGGTTGCCAATGGCTTAATCTGAGTGGAATCATGTTTGTAAATGACTAATGTATATTTATTTAAATTTGGTGAGTATGTGTAGTATTTAATTTTATGAAGAAGAATAATATGGCACTAATAGGAATTATTATCTTAGTTGAAAATATCTTTTGATGGGTGAAAATTCAGTTTCTAACTTTTAATAAGATCCATGTGTATTTTTCATATAATTTAAGCCTTAATGGCATAATAAGCGCAAAAGTATAAGGCTAGAATTGTAGAAATTAGAATAAAATAAAATCATGGATGGGATTTAAATTCTAACTTTTTGATGAACCTTAAAGGGAGTGAATAAAGTTTGTGGCAAATAAATATAGTTTTTAAAAGATTTTCTAAGGATCTAGAAGCAGATCAAAAATGGGTGAGTTTCATAAGAGAAGTTTTTTTCTGTCCGGATTTAGATGTTGTCCAGGATCTTTCTAAGTTCTACCAAATGATGTCAAAGAATACAAATAGAGGAATCACCAACCAGTTCTCTCTTCAACATTTGTTTAGTCAAATTAGTAAATGTAGATAGAATTGCTATATACTTTAATCAAATGAACAGTGAAATTGCAGTCATAGATTGTGAAATAAATGCAAGAGAATAGACCCAAGATTTATAGTGGTTCGATCCTCAAATGATCTATATCCACTACCTTAAGCATGAACTTAAGGGTTTTAACTCAACTACTCAAACTTTTTTTCCAAATTAATGGTGGTAAGTAACACCAATCTTACAATAAAAGGTCACCATATTTGGTTTTACTCTCAACCTCTATACACCCAATAATCAAGAATCACCCCAATTGGATTTTACTTTCTTAACCTGACACAACTCAGATTAAAGAGAAATTACAGAACTAGCTCACAGATTAAATAGATATACACTAAATAAAGCTATTTTACCTTTTTACTTTTAAAGCAATGAATCTTACTTTGAAATACAATGTAGATGAGGGATTCTTATTTTCAAATGTCCTTGGATGTCTATGAAAGTGTTAGAGCAAATCCCTTACTGAAAATCATGTTTAAATGGCTTTTATAGGAGTAGAAATCAAAGCCACAATGGCTAGTTGCTACTATCAGCTTTTGTAGGATTTTGGACTCACAGAATAAAAAATTGTGCGTCCAAAATATGCATCCAAAACAACACTTTGTGCCACAAAGTATATTTTGAGCAACTTTAAATTTAAGCACTATGGAAACAGGTTTTGGAGAGACATTTTGGATTTTAGAGGTCTGTTCAAAAACAACTGTACCAAAGTCCTAAAAACTTTTTTTTTCTATTTCTTTTTTCTTTTTGAGGACAAAACATGGATGAGAAGAATGCCCTCTTTTGGAAATAGTATTGAGTGCTTCAATATGAAATAAATTGAACTTAAGGTAAAGAGATATAGGAAATACAAATAATATCTTAACCATAATTTTCTAGTTTATAATTCTTCAAAAGTCTCCATGGAATGCAACTTCCTTAGGTAGGATCTCGATTTGATCAATTCTTCTTGAACTTCATTATCTACAAGTGGCTTAAAAGTTCCTTTCTTTCTTTCTTTTTTTTTTTTTTTAAGACTTGAAGAACCGAGATTACACATGTTATAATCCAAAAATCCTATCACATACAAATTACACATGTTAGTCCACATCAATATTTGTCATTTATCAAAGCACAGGAGAAAGCCCTTTGGGCTAACAATCTCTCTCTTTTTGAATGATAACAAACTTGATAGATTGTGAAAAAAAAAATGTAATCTTGTATGAACATACTGAATCGAGAGATATAAGAATTTTTATTCATTTGATGTGCGATCTCTTAATCATAAAGCTCAAGCAGTGATTATGAGATAATATTAGAGATTTTAAGTATAATCTTATAAATCAGGCTCAATGAGCCTATGACCCAACCAACCTCCGTATACTCCTTCATTCCATTTTTAAAAGAACTATTTCATAAGGAAATAGCCACGAAATGGTCATTAGACATAAAATATGTTCACAAAGATTCAACATAATGATATGTACACGTGTGCATATAGAGATGTAAAGGATAGAAAATAGTTATTATTGCTCCCCCTTTCTACTTGCATATGATCAGTAGATAGAAGAATAACATTATGTATTATCATATAAAACTAATTTTGTGATTTTGGACGTCCAAAGAGTGCGTCCAAAAAACAAAAATACAGCCTTGTGAAAATATATTTTGGACTAGGCATTTGGATGTAGGATTACTCCCTCTTATGTCTGTGCTGGGTTCAAAGAGAGTCTCAAAATAATCCAAATGAATTTTGTACCATAGATTAATCCTAACTTCAATCCAAATCATATGCATTCAATCACATAACATTCTACACACTCTGGTCTCAAAAGATCATCAACATTAAAATCCAATAAATCAAGTTAGCCCATCACACATAATTTGGCCCTCAATTTAGTCATCACAACCTAACTAGTCTATTATCCACAGTCATCACAGAATACTTGCATCCACAATCTATTTTAATTTATTTCTCCCCTTTTTGTCATCAGTAAAAAAAAAGGGCAAATGAACAATTGAGACAGATAAACACAAGTAGCCTAATATAGAAGAATGCAACAGAATATGGTTTAGCAGAGTACAAAAAAAAATTAGCCAGTGCAGAAGAATATAAAAATTGTTCAACATAATATAAAGTTGGTCAGCCAATTTTCTTCATGGTTTTCACACCATGCTTGTTGGTAGAGATTGCCATGTCACCCTAAATGACCACAGTTTCAGGCTTATCAGTAGTGTCACCTTCTTGTGCTGTCCGGCAAGTCGGCTGGATTTTCTCTTGACCACAATATGTGATAGGGGCTAAATTCATCAATAATTTTTTAGTTATTTGAGGATATTTTGTGATACATTTGATGCAATAATTAGTTATATTCCTTCATGATTGATATTTTACTCTTGAAAATGTGTTTCGGTGTTTTATTACAGAAAAAAGGGAAAACGACGAAAAAACCCGTCACCAACTAGCGCACGGCCGGCGCCAACCCCATTCTGGAAAAATAGGGGATTTCACGAAGGGAAAAATAGAGCACGACCGAGCAACCAGAACATGGCCAGCGCCGACTCTATGCTGTCCAAAGTCGACGGATTTTTCTAATCAAGCGTAGATTTGGTAATTTCCCAAGAGTTTTAGTATTTTTCAACTTCTACTCGGCCTAGAACTCTTAGGGAATGAATTTTGACCTTTTGAGAGCCTATTTAAACAAGGAAAACATAAGAAAAATGTGTGAATCCAAAGATCAAAACTATCAATCAATCACAAAAAGATGAGATTTATCAATCAAGTGGCATTATTCAAAAAGATTTTCAAAGAGAATGAGTGCTTGTCTATGAGTTCTTTCTTTTACCTTTATTTTCTTTTTCTAGAATAATGATGTAATTAATATTTTTATTATAATTTGACATTATTTTGAGATTCATGGTTTTTGGATTAATTTAGCTAATTGATCAATTTTCAATTATTCTTGGTATTTAATTACTTGTAATTATGGAAGAATTAATGACGTTAGATTTGCTTCTAATTGACTTGGGAAATGATGTGATGGGTTAATTTAATTTCATTAATTTCATATTTGCTATCTCTTAACGGATTTGGGAAACGAAGTTAAGATAAATAATCAAGGTAATCAAAGATTAGTTGATTTCACCTAGAGTATGGAGTTATTGGCTAGTTTTATGTTCATCATCACCTAGAGTATAGTGATAATTGTTGAATGATAAGTTTAATGCATCTTTTTGGTTATGTCGGTTTTATTGGGAAATCTACTAATTTAATCATGAGATAGTAAGTCTATGACTTGGGAAACGATTGGATTCTATTCTAATTCCTTCATGATGTCAAGATGATGATAATTGTGATATTTACTAAGTAAGTCATTATCATGTCTTCTAGGATAGTTGTTTAAATTGTATATTTTTTCATCCTTGAGTTGTATATATTTTTATATTTTTCTTTTTATCACTTTATTGGGTCGGTTAAATAATGAATGAAAAGTTATTAGTGTATATTTGTTTCTTTAAGGATCGAAACGCGTTAATTTCCTATACTATACTTTGGATGAGTATACTTACTCATATGTGTAATTTGGGAATTAATGTTTTAATTAAAACTTTACTAGGGATGGATTTAAATTTGAATAATTTTTATACACCCAAAATCTACGCATCAATACGCTTTGGTCGACGGCTGGAGGAGCTACCAAGAACAACTGGTTTGGCTGGCTTTGGAGGAACTGAGGCAGTAATGGATTCAGTGGTTTTGGTAATAGGAGGTTCTTAGTAAGTTCAGTAGGAGGGCCTGCAGTGGGATCAACATCAATGTCCTTAGCTGATAAAGGGAGATTGGTTTCTGGTTCTTGCTCCTGCAGAGGAATTTGCTCTTTAGAGACCGTTGCACTTATAGACTGCTTCTGTTCCACATTTTTCAAGCGGCTTCCCAAAGTTTGCAGTTCACTCTTCACTTCTGCACTCAGGCCATCCATTTTAGAAGTCAAGAGAGTTAGAGCTGATGGAACGCAGAAACAGGGGAGCATGCACCGTGCCAAAAAAAATTGGAGAAAAATTAAAACGCGAGCCATAAAGGCCATGCGGAAGCGTGAAGATCATACCTTTGCGTTCCTTAACCCTCCTAGGTTGCGTAGGAATAGATTGAACGGCTGGAATCTCCTCGCTTTGCACACTTGAAGGAGCTTCCGGTTGAACACCCGCTAGCCTTCGACTTCGCCTTGTTTGCATTAACGCTTAGCTCTCCAACTCTCGGGATATTCCTCAGCCTAACCTCTAGTCAGTGAACACTATGGTGAAGAGGAAGGGTCTCAATTCTCCTTGGTTTACCTGCTATTGGTTAGCAAAGTCCAAGGAGAAACCAAGAAGAAGAAAACGTGAGAGAGAGGAGAGAAAGAGACCACGTGAGTCTTGTGGCTTGGGAAAGAAAAAATTAGGGTTTTTTTTCTTTTCAAAGAGTTGTTTATATTTGGCCTAAACTAGGTCTCTCAATCTCTGATAAACATCTCCCCGGGATTTCAAAACACCCGGATGTTATCCTGAGAAACAGTTTGGCCTAACCTTAAACTCCTCTTAGCCATATCTGGAAAAAACCCTAAGGTCCAAGCTATTGGGCCAGATAAATATTTATTATTTTTCTTGGACCCAAAAAGGCCCAAAATAATAAATATTAATTATTTATTTTCTGGGCTTACATAAATAACCCAATAAATAATTAATGAGCCCAAATGAACCATAATAACTAATCTTTAATTATTTAGTTCTTGGACTTATATAAATAACCCAATAAATAATTAAACATTAATTATTTCCCCTAGTTTAAGCCCAGGTTAATTTCTTAATTATTCATACTGGACCTAGGCCCTGAATAATTAATTAACCAAATAAACTAGATAATTAATTTCTCTCAACTTCTATTTTATTTATTTATTTATTTATTTATTTATTTATTTTATTCCAGTCCAATAATAAATTAGACTTCCTGAATGAAATAAAATAAAACAAAATAAAATAAAATCCTCTTCAACTGAGACCAATTCCTCAACCCAAAATAGTTAGGACTTACGGGCTATCCCGAGGACCAAAAAGACACATCGCCTTGGCTGCTAAAATGACCAAAATACCACTGCTATATAAATAGCTGTATTTTGCATTTTAAATATTTCCTAATATCACCATAAGGAAATATTGACCCCAAGGACAATGCTGCATTCGCAAAGTCTCCGACCTACAGGTATAATGACTAAGATACCCCTCTACACATCGCCGTACATTTAGAGAGGAAGAAGTGTACTAACACCCCCCTAAATGACATCTACCATCCTTAGGCTTCTAGTCCAATGATCCACGACTTCTTGGAGTGTTTCCACTTTCCAAGGGAGCTACCCTAAAGCAAACATCCAAGTCATGTTTCCCAGGGCCCTGGATAATTTAGACCATTCGGACAACCACAAGGGGCGATATAGTGCAGAAACTATCTTGTATAAGTCTGTCTTAACTAACTAGTCACACATACCCAACATGCAAGTATATTAGCCCTATGATAGAACCTCAACTACAGTAAATCAAAGTATATACTTCTAGCTTCGCTAGACCACCAACTCATACTCAAGTCGTAGAGTACTAGTCCACGCTGTAGCGGTAGTAGTCTAGGTTTCTACCATATAGTACTTTGAGAAACCACTACTACAGGTCCTATTCTACGTATTCGAAATACGCTTATGTCATGAAGTGAGTGGACTACCCACTGGCTAAAGGTAAGCCATTCCCCATTTGGAATTCATAACATAATAACCTAAACAAGATGAGGTTCCCAGTCTCATCAATAGGTTAAGAACAAATATTTATGTGTTAAATAACCCGTGATCCATACCTTACTGTGAAAGATCACCATTCACATGGATCACTTATTTAAACACAATGGGTCTGTTCCAAACGAAAATCGTGCACAAACAAAAAGTAAATTCACAAACAATTTCTGAAAATAAATTCTTTTATTAAATAATTCGATTTTACATCAGAAACCTAGTCTAAGAGGGCATACAATCCAACAAGAGCATCCAGAATGCTTATGTTAGCTCACTTCCTTCAGTCTTTTGCTTGGCCTTGCTAGATATATAATTCCTCTTGACTTTCATCTTTCCTTTTTGTTCCAGCTGTAATGGTGCTGTGTTCGGACTTGGGTATAAAAATCATACAACAACTAAGCACATTCCCAATTAAGTTTAAATTAAAACGTTCAACCCAAATCACACATATAAGCAAGTGTACTCATCATTAACCGAGCATAGGGTTCAAACGAATGTCGATCCTCAAGGAACGAGTAGACATTAATCACATTTCTTTCATTGTTTAATCGACTCAATAAAGTGAAAAATAAATAAAAATAAAAATAAAATGAAATAAAAATATATACATGTCAAGGATGGAGAAGTATGTAACTCAAACCATTGTTTAGACAAGCATGACCTTAAAGAACTCAACCATTATCATAACTAATTATTCCCTTGGCATCATGAAGGATTAAGATAGACTCACTTCTTTTTCAATCCACGAATCCCTATCTACTAGATAAGTTAGTATCACATATTATGTCTCAACCAGTCTTACCCAAAAAATGCATTAAACATAACCCTTGATTAAATTTTCATATTCTGGCAAACTTGAAACATGAAACTAACCAATGAATCCATATTCTGGCAGACATTAATTAACCTTTAATTACCTTGTTCTTAGCAATTAACCCCTTTTTCAAGTAAGTTAAGAGACAACAAATATGAAACCAATGAATTGAAACCACTATCAACCACTTTTTCAAGCAAGTCAATAGAAAGTAACAATCAACCAATCTCGTAATCTGCCCAAGTAATTAAACACCAAGGATAATAACCAATTAATCAAAAGATCAAATAACTCTAAATATCATGCATATCTAAAACAATGTTGAATTATAATAAAACAATTAACATACCTTTATTCAAGAAAAAGAAAACAAAGTAAAAGAAAGCACTCATAGACAAGCCTCCTTCTTCTTCCTTTGAAGACTTTCTTGTACAACCCCCCTTGAACTTGAAGAACTTCTCCTTTAATTGAGTAATCTTCTATGATAATCAATGAATTCTCTCATTTTCCCTTGTGTTTTCTATCTATTTATATGCTTAGGAAGTGCCTAAACTCGTAGGTATAAAGTTCTTGGTCGAGTAGAAGTTGGAAGATACTAAAACTCCTCAGATTATCAAAAACCGCGTAGAAAAATCGCAGCACTGCCTTAGCTTCAGGACATAGCTGGCGCCGCCTTAACTCTTGGAGCCGGCGCCAGTTGTGTTTTGTTCCTTCACTCGTTCATCGATTTTTCTTTGAATTTTGCACAATGTGTTCCAGAATGCAGTCGGTGCCAATCCAGCTTCACAGTCGGTGCCCCCTTGGTTCTGTTATGCTCTGTTTCAACAATTTTTTCATCACTTCGAAGTTCGTTTCAACCGTGCACGGCCGGCGCCAATTCCAATGCCATAGTTGACACCGCCTCTCCTCTGTTTTGCGATGTTTTTATTTCTTTTTACTCTAAAAATCTGAAATAAAGAACAAAATACATTTTCAAGGGTAAAATCTCAAATATAAAGGAATAGGACTAGTTATTAAATAAAATGTGTTACAAATGAATCTCAAATACCTAGAAAAAATATGACTAATTTATCCCCTATCATATTCCCCCACACTTAACTCTTTGCTTATCCTCAAGCAAAGTATCAAGAACAAGTAGGAAAACACAAGGTTTAACAAATCACTCAATCAATTTCAAAACAATATCTTCAACGCTTTCTTGATTCAAGAACATAAAACACATGATACTAAATCTTTCACAACCAATGCAAGAGTTGTGTTAGTGATAAATGACTCAATAGAACCATCACAATACTCAATAATATTCTCAAACTATTGGAAAGAATTTAGTTCAAAAAGAATATGCATTCCATATGCTTACTCTTCATACACTCTCTCCACTAATCCGAGACATATCATGATTCTACTTAGATGAAGTTGGACTTTCAACCTTGTAATGTAAGGCTAAAGACTTGTAATGCAACTTATCAAACGAATGATATAGGAGAATCAAAAGTCAAAGAAAAACTGAGAGTTAGCAAGAAAAGGACAAACAAAAAGAATCAATAATTTCCAACTCTTCTTGCTCTCCTATTCCAAAAATCAAACAAACCATAACATTATATAGCAATTACAACTCCACTCAAGCAAATCCTGCATTTTTTTCTCTTTTTCTTTCAACTCTTCTTTTCATCAACTCTTTTCTATTTCTTTCACAAGATCACTCAAATTTTCTAGCAATGGTGTCAAAGATTATATAAACTTTAACTTTTTTATTCAGCTCAATCACAATTCCTTTTGTGATCTTTTCTTTCTTCATTTCATTCAATAAGTCTTTTCTCTTCTCTTTCTTTCTTTTTCTTTTTCAACTCCTTTTTTTTTTTCTCACTCTTACTGCTGCTCTTCTCTTTCTTTTCTTGTTTTCAATCTCTCTTTTCTCATAGCTGTTTGTTTTCTTCCCTTGCAACGGCCATTAAAAATTTAAAAATAAATTTATTTTTAAATCTTGAAAAATTAGCCGTCGCAAATCCGTGGCTAATTAGCAACGGATTTGCTATAGAAAATTCTGTCGTCGCAGATTCGTCGCAAAACCCTTGCAAATCCGTCGCTAATTCACAAAAAAAAATTACTATATAATTAATATATAGCACGATATATTACAAGAACTTCAATAGCTTAGTGGTGGAATGCGTGTTCCCCCACAATAAGGACACAGGTTCGAGCCCCAAGTCCGATATAATCTCATAATATTCTTGGCGGGTTAGGTTGCGGATCGGGTTCTCAGCGGGCTGGGTCGGGCCATGAACGGGCGGGCTGAGGAGCTAATTAATTAATTTTTTAAATAAAATTTTTTTGCCGTCGCAAAATTAATTAATTTTTTAAATAAAATTTTTTCTCTATAGCAAATTAAATTAATTAATTTTTTAAAAATAATTTTTTTTCCATCGCTAAATTATTTTAATTTTTGTAAATAAAAAAATTTTTTACCGTCGCAAATCCGTCACAAAATTAATTAATTTTTTAAATAAATTTTTTTTCTACCACAAATAAAATTAATTAATTTTTTAAAAATATTTTTTTCCGTCGCAAAACCGTCACTAAATTATTTTAATTTTTGTAAATAAAAATTTTTTTTACCATCGCAAAATTAATTAATTTTTTTTGCCGTCGCAAATCCGTCGTTATATTGATTATAAAATTAATTATAATATCATCAATTAAATGACCGTCGCAAATTCGTCGCTATTTGCGACGGATTTTCTTTCCGTCGCAAATTGCGATGCCCTTTTTAGCGACGAACGTAATCCGTCGCTAATCCGTTGCTAAAAATTAGCAACGGATTTGGCCGTCGCTAATTTGGTTTTTTCTTGTAGTGTTTGGTACCACTTGAGTAGGACTCACCCACACACTATTAGAAATAGGGTAAATGATGCCTGAATCTAAGAGCTTAACCACCTCACCTTTTACCACTTCACTTATATGTGGGTTCAACCTACGTTGGGGTTGCACTATGGGTTTTGCACCTTCTTTCATCAAGATCTTGTGCGTGCAAAAGGATGGACTAATGCCCTTAATATCAGTGATCTTCCAAGCTATCACTCCCATATATTTTCCCAACATACTTACCAGCTTGGTCTTTTGTTCTGGACTGAGATCTTTAGCAATGATGATAGGCAACTTACGTTCTGTAGCTAAGAACACATATTCCAAATACCCGGGTAGATCTTTTAAGTCCAATTCGGGAAGATCTTCTATAAATGATTTCATTCTCCTTAAACTGTTTTTCTCTATTTCCAAATTCTGCATCCCATCCTCATTGTGAAATTCCTCCAAATATGCCATTAATGTTTCCATCAATTCCTCCTCAATGGATTCCTGCATCAACTCAAAAATTGGTTCATCAAGAATATCAATTCTTAGACAAGAATCATCAGAAGATACAGGGTGTTGCATACTCTTGTGGATTTGAATAACTACTTCCTCATCCCCAACCTTAAGTGTCAACCTCCCCCCATGAACGTCAATTAATGCTTTTGTTGTAGCTAGGAAGGGTCTACCTAAGATTAAAGGGACTTTGGATTCTTCATCCATGTCAAGAATAATAAAATCCACGGGAAATATGAATTTATCAACTTTTACCAACACATCTTCTATTATGCCCCTAGGATATTTGATAGATTTATTCGCAAGTTGAATACTCATCCTAGTGGGCTATGGTTCTCCTAGGCCTAGCCTTTTGAATGTTTTATATGGAAATAAATTAATGCTAACACCTAGGTCAGCTAATGCATTACAAACATGAAGAGTGCCAATTAGACATAGGATAGAGAAACTCCCTGGATCATTTTCTTTATGTGGCAATTTCGAGTTGTCTTGCAGGATAGCTGAGCATTCTTCGTTGAGGACTACTGTAGACAACTCTTCCAATCGCTTTTTGTTGATGAGCATGCTTTTGAGGAATTTGGCATATTTGGGCATGTGGATTAAGGCTTCACTAAGGAGAATGTTTATGTGCAATTATTTAAATACCTCAAGGAATTTGTTGAATTGAGCATCTTTTCGGGCCTTATGTAGACGAGTAGGGTATGGTATGTTAGGCTGAAAAGTAGGTTTTTCGGGAGGTGGATAGGGGATAGCCGGCGCCGGTTCCAGTGCTTCGATCGGCGCCTGTTCAGTTCTGGGTGGCTGGGTCTCGAGGTTACTGGCTAGCCAACGCCGGTTCCATTCTTCCAGCCAATGCCGGTTGTCATCTGGACTAGATGGTAATTCTTTTCTACTTCGCAATGTGACAGCAACTGTTTCCCCACTGGCTATTGGGTTTAGGTCGTGGGATTTTATCACCATGTCCGTCAAAAACTAAATTTGTCGTTCCATGTTGCGGATCATTGCTTCGAATTTCTCAAATGTGAAATCGATGTCTTGGAAACGCCTTGTGACATGAACAACAAATTTTCCAATTAAGGTTTCAAGCTCTGCTGATTCTGGTGCTGTGAGTGTCATCTTAGGAGTGCAATGGAGGTACTGCCCCTCATTAGACTTCCTTGGATTCCAATTCGCCATTTCTCCTAAACATAGAAGCAAGTTAGATACGAAATACATGATTACAATAAAAGGAAAAACTTACAAAGTTATTCAAGAGGACATAGTCAAAGTTAGTAGGTTATGTTAGGTTACAAGGGCGTACAAGAATACATGAAGTACAAAAGATGCCATATTGTTGCGAACAATTATACATATCTTACATATCTACATATTTACATGGTTAAATTAACAAAATCCAAACTTTCATGCTATTGTTCCCCGACAAAGACGCCAAAAACTTGATGTTTTCGAACTTGGGTATAAAAATCATACAACAACTAAGCACATTCTCAATTAAGTTTAAATTAAAACGTTCAACCCAAATCACACATATAAGCAAGTGTACTCATCATTAACCGAGCATAGGGTTCAAACGAGTGTCGATCCTCAAGGAACAAGTAGACATTAATCACACTTCTTTCATTGTTTAACCGACTCAATAAAGTGAAAAACAAATAAAAAGAAAAATAAAATGAAATAAAAATATATACATGTCAAGGATGGAGAAGTATGTAACTCAAACCATTATTTAGACAAGCATGACCTTAAAGAACTCAACCATTATCATAACTAATTATTCCCTTGGCATCATGAAGGATTAAGATAGACTCACTTCTTTTTCAATCCACGAATCCCTATCTACTAGATAACTTAGTATCACATATTATGTCTCAACCAGTCTTACCCAAAAAATGCATTAAACACAATCCTTGATTAAATTTTCATATTCTGGCAAACTTGAAACATGAAACTAACCAATGAATCCATATTCTGGCAGACATTAATTAACCTTTAATTACCTTGTTCTTAGCAATTAACCCATTTTTCAAGTAAGTTAAGAGACAACAAATATGAAACCACTGAAATTGAAACCACTATCAACCCCTTTTTCAAGCAAGTCAGTAGAAAGTAACAATCAACCAATCTCGTAATCTGCCCAAGTAATTAAACACCAAGGATAACAACCAATTAATCAAAAGATCAAATAATTCTAAATATCATGCACATCTAAAAAAATGTCGAATTACAATAAAATAATTAACATATCATTGTTTAAGAAAAAGAAAACAAAGTAAAAGAAAGCACTCATAGACAAGCCTCCTTCTTCTTCCTTTGAAGACCTTCTTGTACAACCCCCTTTAAACTTGAAGAATTCCTCCTTTGATTGAGTAATCTTCTATGATAATCAATGAATTCTCTCCTTTTTCCTTGTGTTTTTCATCTATTTATATACTTAGGAAGTGCCTAAACTCGTAAGTACAAAGTTCTTGGCCGAGTAGAAGTTGGAAGATACTAAAACTCCTCAGATTACCAAAAATCGCGTAGAAAAATCACAGCACTGCCTTAGCTTTAGGACACATCTGGCGCCGCCTTGATTCTTGGAGCCGGTGCCGGTTGTGTTATGTTCCTCCACTCGTTCATCGATTTTTCTTCAAATTTTGCACAATGTGTTCCAAAATGCAACCGGTGTAAGCTCTAGCTTCATAACCGGCGCCGCCTTGGTTCCATTCTGCTCTGTTTCAATAATTTTTCCGTCGCTTCGAAGTTCGTTTCAACCGTGCACGATCGGCGCCGTTCCAATGCCCTAGCCGGCGCCGCCTCTCCTCTGTTTTGCGATGTTTTTATTTCGTTTTACCCTAAAAATCTAAAATAAAGAACAAAATACCTTTTCAATGATAAAATCTCAAATATGAAGGAATATGACTAGTTATTGAACAAAATGTGTTACAAATGAATCTCAAATAACTAGAAAAAATATAACTAATTTAGCCCCTATTAGATGGCAGAGATCAGTTTCTTACCTTCAGTCTTGACCCTAAGCAGTTTTTCTTTTTCCTCATCTATGGCATCCCTCAGTAGTATCCACTGATTATCCATCTGGATAAACCCTATTTTCTCAAAGGAGTCCTTGTTGTAGACATTTATCTTGGAATGCTTAGCAGTAACCATACTTAGATCCACATTGAAATGTCTGAATAGCTTAGTTAGGAGGTTTCCAAAGGGTAAAGCTTTATTTGTAGGATTCCGAGATTGAGTCATTAGCCTTGCAGCCAAAAATTCAAAATTCATAAGCCTACCTTCCGACAACGCCATCATCACCACCATCTGCATATTGCTTATGGAGGTTTTGTGCCCAAAACTTGGAATGACTATAGTTGAAACTATGTGATGAAGCAATCTCCCCAAACCATTAGCCACTTCGTATTGTGTTCACTTGAGTTTTTAAAACTCTTCCCACCAATAAATTTGCTCTCAAACCTCCTTAGCTCAAACAAATCGGAATTCTCAAGCAGTTTGTTCATCTCAAAGAACAGCACTCCTTCATCTCTCACATTAAAGATTCTGTTTAACAATCGGTGGTCAAATTCAAAATTTACACCTCGAACCCATGAGGTATACCACTATGCCAAAAACTCATTCCCTATTTCATCAAGTCTCCCCTTCTCATATTTGAATAAAGCTCCCAGACTAATATTGTGTACAATTTATAATTCACAGACAACAGAACTCCCCCGCCAATCAATTCAAACACCCCAACTAATCAATTCAAACAATCTTAGCATATTTTCAAAATTTAAAAAGGCATCCACATTAACCCAAAAACTAACAAGGATTGTTCTATTTCTAGATACCCAATTATTATAATCAGTTTCACATTTCGAGTTAAGAAATTAAGGTACTTGAATGTCAGTGCTTTCCTCCTCAGGTAAATGCTCCAATGAAGCAGTATGAGATATGGGTTCATCAATTGCTACCTTCTTGTCCTTCTTCTTTCCAACTGCTTGAATAAGAGTGACTGATTTCTTTCCCGCTATTTTTGCTCTTTTTGGTCTCGTTTGCCATTGGTTCAGTTGCCTTGCTGGTTTTCGGAGTTTTAGCCATGGCAGATGAGATTTCAAGGGTTTGTTTCTCTGGTTTTGGAGTGAGAGTGATATGCAGAGGAAATAGAGAGAGAGATGATGGTTTCAGATTTAAAAAGTGATTCAAAGTGAGTTTGAAAGCCTTTGGGCTTTACAAGGTATTGAGTAGATAAGTACAATCAAGTACACTGAAAAAGGTAATTTTTCAGAGATTTGAGAAGATATTTTGACGAAGAGAGAGAGTATTTGTGACTGATGGAAAAAAAAAACACGGATATTTAAAGTTTGAAAATTTTGAAAGGTTTGGGCACAGAAATCATTCATCCGATTTGCCCATCCAAGCGTGGATTACACTTGATAGTAAGATGCCGCAATTTTTGACCTAAACCCCAGTCCAAAATGTCTATCTGATTTTGTCAATAGGTATTTTGATTTGAGAGAAGGTTCTAGTGAAGTTTGGTTTTGGATTCTCATATTCTAATTTCAGCATCCAACATATCCATCCAAAATCAGACTTCGTCAGCATCCTGCAAGAACAAATAGTTCACTCCAAAGAATGTTAATTTTATAGTCAGGTAATTCCCAAACCTCTTCTTAGGTGATTGAATCTATCTTCAACCAATGATTTGGTGAATATATCTGCGAGTTGATCATTAGTGAAAATATATTTAACATAAACATCACCTTTAAGCACAATCTCAAATGAAATGATGTTTAATCTTAATGTTCTTAGTTCTTGAATGCTAAACAGGATTTTTTGCTAAATTTATAGCACTATTGTTATCACATAGAATGGGGACACACTTAAACTCAAGGCCAAAGTCAAGTAAGGTATGTTTCATCTATAAGATTTGAGCACAACAACTTCCTGCAGTTATATATTCAGCTTTGATTGTTGAAAAATATACACAAGCTTACTTCTTACTGTACGAAGAAACTAATGAATGTCCAAGAAATTGACAGTACCCACTTGTACTCTTTCTTTCAACTTTACGTCCTGCATAATCTGCATTTATATATCTTATAAGATCAAAAGAGTCAGTCCGAGGATACTATAATCCATAATCATGTATCCCAATCAAGTATTTAAAAATATGTTTTACAGTGCATAAATGTGACTCTTTGGGATAAGATTAGAATTTTGCACAAAGACAAACCGAGAACATGATATCAGGACGACTAACAATGAGATATAGAAGGCTTCCAATCATACCTTATTATTTTTATTCATCTACCTTCTTACCCTTTTTATCTTTGTCAAACTTTAGTGAAGTACTCATAGGTGTACTAATTTCCTTTGTTTGACTCATTCCAAACCTTTTGAGCAATTCTTTAACATACTTTGCTTGATTTAGGAAGATCTCATCCTTGATTTGCTTAATGTGTAGCCCGAGAAAGAAGTTGAATTCTCCCATCATGCTCATCTCAAACTCTTGCTGCATGATCTTAGCAAATTTCTTACATAGAGATTCATTAGTTGCTCCAAAAATAATGTCATCAATGTATATTTGAACAATCAAGAGATCATCAGTTTTTTCAGCTTTGATGAATAATGTAGTGTCAATAACACCTCTTGAAAAATCTTTAGAAATGAGAAAAACCACTAAGTCTTTCATACCAGGCATGAGGAGCTTGTTTTAAACCATAAAAGGCTTTGGAAAGTTTGAAGACATGATTTGAAAAATGTTCGTGAGTAAAACCAGGAAGTTGCTCCATATATACTTCTTCTTCAATAAAATCATTTAGAAAGGCACTTTTAACATCCATTTGATAGAACATGAAGCCTTTGAAATATGCAAAAGTAGGCAACATTCTAATAGATTCTAGTCTAGCAACGGGTGCAAAAGTCTTATCATAATCAATACCCTCCTCTTGATTAAATCCTTAAGCAATAGGCCTAGCTTTGTTTCTAATAACAACACCATACTCTTCAAGTTTATTTCTAAATACCTACTTAGTGCCAATCACAGGATGGTCAAGTGGTCTAAGAACAAATTTTCAAATTTGATTTCTCTCGAATTGATTTAATTCTTCTTGCATGACCATAATCCAAAATTCATCACTCAAGGTGATATCAATGCAATCAAATTCAATACTTGAAAGTAAGGCAATATTATCAATAAAGTACCATCTGGTTTTCACACCATAGCTCGGATCTCTAATAATATATTCTTTTGGATGTCCGAGTTTGTATTCCCATTCCTTTGGTAGACTTTGACCAACTTGATCTCCATCTTTTTGCTTGTTGTTCTTCCAATTCTCCTTCATTAACATTATCCAGTGCCTCAGCTTGCTGTTCTTCCAATTCTCCTTCATTAACATTGTTGTCAAGCGATGGAACTTTGTGATGTTCAATGATATTCTCTTTTAAAGTACCTATATCATCATCGTCTCTTCTAGAAGAATATATGTTAGATTCATCAAATACAATATATACGGATTCTTCCACAAATAGGGTTCTTTTATTGTATACTCTATATGCCTTTTTGTTTGAAGGGTATCCAAGGAATATAGCATCATCTAATTTTCTATCGAATTTTCTAAGATTGTCTCGATTATTGAGAACAAAAAATTTGCATTCAAAAACTTTGAAATATGAAATGGACGGGACTTTATCAAATATAAGTTCAAAGGGTGTTTTCCTAAGAAAGAGCCTTAGCATAATTCTATTTACAATATAGCATGCTATATTTACAATTCTGTCCAGAAATATTTTGGAAGGGAATTTTCACATAGCATAGATCTTGCCATTTCTTGCAAGGTCCTATTTTTCCACTCAACCACACTATTTTGTCGAGGATTTTTTGCAGCTGAAAAGTTATAAGAGACATCATTCTCATCACAAAATTTTGTAAACTCATAGTTGCAAAATTTTCTCCCATTGTCACTTCTAATTGAAATCAGTTTGCTCCCAAGAGATTTTTAAACACGTTTGAGCAATTTTGAAAATTCAGAGAACACTTCATCTTTTTGTGCAAGAAACAAGGTTCAAGTGAATCTCAAAAAATTATCTATTAATACATAAGCGTACCTCTTACCACTAAAGCTAGTGGTTCTCATGGGTTCAAATAAATTCATATGAATAAGTTCAAGAGGTTTTAATGTTGAAATTATTTTCTTAGGTTTAAAAGATGTCTTAGTTTGTTTTCCAAGCTGGCAAACATCACACAGCCGGTGTTTATCAAATTTTATTTTAGGTAGTCCTCTAACAAACTCTTTTAAGGACAATCTATTTAGCAAATCAATAGATACATGGTATAACCTTCTATGCCAAATGTAGCCATCATCATCATTCATGGAAAGGCATTTTATATCATGAGCAATAAGATCATCAAGTTACAGTACATAGATATTTCCATTGCGATTTGCAACAAAGACGATTTCATTACTGGAATTATCAATGATGGTGCATGAATCCTTTTCAAATTTAACTTTACAACCATTGTCACATAATTGGCTAATACTAAGTAAATTATACTTTAATCTATCAATCAACAACACTTCTTAATAATGATAGATGATCCTTTACCAATATTACCTATGCCGAGAATTTTTCTCTTTTTCTTGTTTCCAAATGTGATAAATCCATCATTTGTAGCTTGAATGTTCTCTATTAGTGCTGCATTTTCAGTCATATGTCTAGAGCATCCACTATCCAAAAATCAATTTGTAGAGTTCATCTTTTGTGGTGAATGTACCTATATACAAAATGGAATGGTGACTTTTAGTACCCATTCTTTCTTGGGTCCTTAGGGATTAGTAATTGTTTCTTTAATCCTCCACACTGATTTCATAACAGATTCTGCTTTCTTCCTAACATAACACTTAGATGTATTGTGTCCATCTTTACCACAATATGTGCAGCAAATATAGGTTATATATGAAGAACTAGCTTTCACAAAATGAAATTTGTAATTTTCATCTTTGTGCACATGCATATAACTGAGACCATTTCTGTCTCCAGCTACACATTGCATTCCAAGTAATTTATCTGGATTGTTTTTGTCATTTGTGAACTTCTCAATACATGTACACAAATCATCAACTTTTTTTTTTTCATGCCATCAAAGTCACTAAGTATAATTTTAAAAGATATTACTTTGTCGTATAGGCATTTATTTTTAAGTGACATATAATGCAAAGACGTTAAGATAACATCCTTCTCAATATATGAACGGTTAATGGAATCGAGAAGAGCTTTGTTCTTACTCAATATCTTAGCATTATAATCTAACAAGGAATCAATTTTCATTTTCATTTTCTTGTTTCTCCTAGACAGCTTTTTGAGTTCGTGAAACATGTCAATAAGAAGCTCACTCAGATCATCTAAATTTTCACAGGTAGAATCGTGTAGTCAATTACAGAATTAGAAAAAGTAAGCTTTACCTTTTCTCTTATGGCTATGAAACATATATTGGCTATTTCTAGTTCAGATTCACTGTGTTCTTTAGTTCCAAATTCATATTGATCCCAAGTTCCGATTAGCTCTTTTCCTTTCTTGACTTTAATGTTCTTTCTTTTCTTCTTGTTCTACTTGACTTCCTTTTCTTTTTTCTATTGAACAGTAAACAACAAAGTGTTCAGTGCTTTTACACTCATAATATTAAGGTTTGACGGATGAAGTTTGTCCCTTTTTTTTGACAAATTTCTTGCCCCTTTTGAAGTTACTTTTTCTGAACATTCTTCTGAATTTTCCAGTAACCATGGTTAATTTCTCGGTGTCTAAATCAGTGCCATAGTCACTTTCAAATTGTTTACTGTTAGCCTCATCATCAGTAGTTTTTAAAGCAGATCCTCTTTTCCCTCTATCACCGTCATTATGTTCCTAAAACCTTCTGAGTTTCATTTTATGAGTCAAAAGAGACCCAATCAGTTCTTCGGTTGGTAAATTATTCAAATCTTTAGATTCTTCCACAGCCAAGGTCTTAGGCTGCCAACTTTTTGGTAAGACATTGAGTATTTTTCTATTTTGCTCTTCAAGGGAATAAATTTTTCCATAAGCCTTCAATCCATTCTTAATATTTGTGAATATAGTGAATATATCAGTTATGTTCTCATTTGGTTTCATAGTAAACAACTCATAGTCACAGACCAAGAGTCTTAACTTTGATTCTTTTACTTGATTAGACCTCTCTTGGGTGACTTCAAGTAACTTCCACACTTTATAAGCTAAATCACTACCACTGACCTGGTTGTAAGCACAGCATAATATGTTCATTGCTTGAAAGTTTAGGGCCATTTTTTAGGTATCCTCACTGTCATATTCATCGCTCTATTTAGGCACCTTTCTGCCTTCGATAATTTTGAATGGAGCAATAGTCCTTTTTCAATTAGATTCCATAGCTCAAAATTGATTGAGCATATATAGATTTTTATTTTATTTTTTCATAACGTATAGTTTCTTCCATTGAACAATGGCGGTCTATTTGTTGAAGACCACTCAATATATGGTAAGGATGAAGTGTTTGCTATCTGGATTTTTTGTACAATGCTATTAGGCCGAAAACAATGTAAACCAATGCTCTGATACTAATTGATAAACCTTAGAGGGGGTGAATAAAGTTTATAGCAAAGAAATATAGTTTTTAAAAGATTTTCTAAGGATCTAGAAGCATATTGAAAATGGGTGAGCTTCAAAAGATAAGTTTTTTTCTGCACAGTTTTAGATATTGTCCAGGATCTTTCTAAATTCTACTAAATGATGGGAAATAGACTATGTCAAAGAATAAAAATAGAGGATCAACAACCCGTTCTCTCTTCAACATAAATTTGTTTAGTCAAATCAGTAAATGCAGATAGAAGTGCTATTTATTTGAATTAGATGAACAGTGAAATTGCAGTCATAGATTGTTAAATAAATGTAAGAGAATGGACCCAAAGATTTATAGTGGTTCGATCCTCAAATGATCTACATTCACTACCTTAAGCAGACACTTAAGAATTTTAACTCAACCACTCAAACTTTTTTTCCAAATTAATGGTGATAGGCAACACCAATCTTACAATAGAAAATCACCACACTTGGTTTTACTCTTAACCTCTATACATCCAACAATCAAAGATCACCCCAATTGGGTTTTACTTTCTTAACCTTGACACAACTCAGATTAAAGAGAAATGAGAGAACTAGCTCACAGATTGAACAAATATATACTAAATAAAGTAGCTTTACCTTTGTACTTTTAAAGCAATGAATCTCACTTTGAAGTACAATATTGATGGGGGGCTCTTTTTTTCAAATGTCCTTGGAAGTTTATGAAAGTGTTAGAGTAAATCCCTTATTGAAAATGGTGTTTAAATGGCTGTTTATAGGGATAGAAATCAAAGCCACAATGGCTAGTTGCTACTGTCAGGTTTTGCAGGATTTTGGACTCACAGAATAAAAAATTATGCATTCAAAACAACATTTTGTGCCACGAAGTATATTTTGAGCAATTTTAAATTTAGCACTATAGAAACAGGTTTTTAGGGGATGTTTTGGATTTCAAAGGTCTGTTCAAAAACGACTCTACCAAAGTCCTAAAAACGTTTTCTTCTAAAATTCTTTGTTTTTTTTTTTTTCCGGACAAAACATGGATGAGAAGAATACCCTCTTTTTGAAATAGTTTTGAGTGCTTCAATATGAAATAAATTGAACTTAAAGTAAAGAGATATAGAAAATATAAATAATGCCTTAACCATAATTTTCTAATTTATAATTCTTCAAAAGTCTCCATGGAATGCAACTTCCTTAGTTGGGATCTTGATTTGATCAATCCTTCTTGAACTCATTGTCTACAAGTTGCTTAGCAGTCCCTTTTCTTTTTTTTTTTTTTATTTGTAAGACTTGAAGAATCTATTTTAAACATGTCATAATCCAAAAATTCTATCATATACAAATTATACATGTTAGTTCACATCAATATATGTCATTTATCAAAACACAGGAAAAAAGCCCTTTGGGCTAACACTTTCCTAAAATTTCTCTTAATTTTTCTCCCTCTTGGCTGCCACTCCTTTTTTCCCCAAGCCTCACGATTTTTCTTCTTTTCTTTTTCAATAAACCCTAATTTTTCTGTAACCCTAAGTTTCCTATAATGTCTCATATTATTTTCCTTTCAGCCATCACTCTCTTACTTACCTAATTCCCACGCCTTTTCCTCTTTTCTCTCAAACAAAACTCTAAACCTAGCTTTGTTGTTGGCAGACATTCACACACTCCTCTCAAGCTCATGGCTGCCTCTCATCTTTCTCAAGGATTCAAGCTTGCAATTGTGTAGAAAAAAAGTTGTTCTTCAACAACCTAAAGTTCCCAACATAATTCTTTTCCAAAAGGTAAGCAAAACTCAACCTTTTTTCCTTTCTTCATGGCTACCGACATCTTGTCTTCCTTTGCTAGAATTTTTTCCCCGTTGAATTGCTTACTTGTGTGTGTATTTTGATTGGGGTTTGTATTAGTTGTTAATCATTGCATGTTCAAGCTTAAAGAAATAATTTTTCAAATGGGATTGAATGAAAGGTATCATCTTTTGAAATATACAAACTGATCATGAAATCTGGAAATTCTTCATAGTTTTTTTATGTGTTCTTTTGTAAGATTCTTGCATGGAATATGATAGGGTTTGGGCTTGTTGGGTTTCGTCTACTTCTTGTGCATGTTAGGGTTGATTTTCTAAAGAAAATAAATTAAAGAAACCATCTTTCTACTGTATGAAGTTGATCATGTTTTGCTAGAAAACTTTCTGCAATATGTTATGCCATTATTAGGGTTTAAAAATCATAATGGTTCAATTTATCCTTGAAGGGCTTACTTGGAACTTGATTCTCTATATGTTTGTAATGACTTTTATGTAGGAAAATATATTAGAATACACTGCTATAGATTATAGAAAATTCTGCAATATATGCTCATGGAAACACTATTTATATGTGCAATCTACAATCTGTTTTGGAGAGATTCTTTGTTCGGTTCTTTTGTACAACTTTGAGGGGATTTTAGGATAAAACACAATATTAATTATACTCCTTTAGACTGGAAATTTTGAGGAGAAACTAAATTAGAAATTTTGGACTGAAAGCTGCTAAATGACGCTATTTTGGTGCAGTGATCAGTCTGAATTTTCTGCCATCTTCTTGGATGTTATTTGTTGGAATTTTTGATAGAATTCAATTTTATGCATGTTTAACTTTGTTTCAATAAGATTTGGGATCATTTGGGTGAGTTCTTGTAGGAGTTTTACCTCAAAAACCAAATATTTTACTTGCTGGAATTTTGTAGACAGCTTGATACATAAGTTGAGTTCTTTTCAAGATTGAGGATCATGACTTTATTTTGTACATAAATTGGACTATTTGGAAATCTTTAGAGATGAATGTATAAGTGAACATACTTGTTGCCTTAGGAGTTATTTGACTTATCTATTTGAGTTAACTATGTTTGATTTATGATGTACATGTGACTTGAAATTGGGAATTCAAGCTTGTGCTTTGTTATTGTGAGCTTATTAGGATTGTATTTGAGAATGAATTATCCTTATTTAGAATATGTATAGGTGATTGATACTCATATAATTTTATGATAGACTTGGTGAAATTTCAAGAGTAAAGATCGACTTACTGAACTAGAAATTTTTGCTTTTGCTTGAACAAGGTAAGTTCCCTTACATACATGAACTATTTCAAGTATGGGTATTTTTAGAAACTTTCCTAAATTTGATATGTATGATATAGGGGCCTTGCATTGAATTTTTATGGATTATTTATTATATCAAATTATGAATTTATATTCATGCATACATTTGCGAAAATCATAGAGTGAATCATGAAAGCACTTGGCTCCTTTGATTATGAACTCTTGATTTGCAAACTTGACTATAAAAACCATGCCTTTTGGAAACTTTGGAAAATTTATAAACAACTGTATATGGATGAGTTTTAGCGAGATTACTTGATTTATGAAACGTTATTGGAATAGAAAAATTTTACAAGTTTGGAAAATAATGTTTGGATATATGTTGAGCCAACCTTTTGTAGGAAACCTGCTATGGGATCTTTCGTGAAATATGAAAAATAAAAGCGTTAAGTACTCAATGGAAGCAATACTGCATGTAATAATCTATGTTAGATTGGCCGGAAGGTTGCCACTTTCCAAACAGGGTATTAGGATATGGTAGTTGAGCTAGTCCTTAGTTAGCAATGGAGTTTTAGAGGAACCGACGGTCAAACGTAGGACAACCAGACTAGGTTTGTGTGAGAGAATGAGAAGAATGTCACTCAATATGCTATACACTTGTCGGTGGATTAGGATTGCGTGTGCTTCACCTACAAGATGGAAGCCACCTCTACCCTTTCACCACATGATTTGATTATTATGGATACTTTATGGACACACACAGTAGCTTTGGAAATTGGCACTTATATATATATATATATATATATATATATATATATATATTGGATTGGTTTTTGATAAGATTTTTACATGGATATCTTGTGAATTTGCTTAAAGCTCAGTATGATTTCTATCTATTCTTGAGATTACTTTGACACATGTTTTCCAATAATATAATGTTGACACTTCCTTCACTTCATTTGCACCTTCATGGATCTCCTAGAATGTTTGATTATATAATTTTTCGAAGGCATAAATTATTTATTTACAACTGTTATATTTTTTGACTCTACATGCGTCATGAATGGAACTATCTATAGACTTAAGCACACATAGAGTTGATTAAAATTTATATTTCATACTCTTTTGAATTATGATTTTTTAAGGGGTTTTCGATACTGACAAAGTTGGGAGTTTTGTAACATGAGATCTTTTCTTTTGATGCACTCTATATTCAGCTTTCGGGAATTATTATTTATTAGACATTTATTTTATTAAAGATTTTGTATAAATGTTAAACTATTGTATTAAGTTTTAGCTAACTTTTCTTTTTAAGTTTTGAATTTTTATTTATTCTTTTGTTATAAAAACTCCTTGACTCAAAGTCAACTCACTTATAGTTGGAGTGTTATAACATCACTAGCCTTTAAGTTATTGTAAAATGTATCTTAATATCATTCTAATTTTATGAGTACTGAAGAGGAATCATTTCCCAAAATAGTAGGCTCGTGCAAAAGGCTAGGGGTTCTAGAGGTTTCGAAAGCATGGATGGCACTTCATTTGAGTGGCAGGTTGAATCCTGGTGATGGGCAAGATTCTCGTGTTCTATTTTGGATTTCTATTAATATTACCACTGCTATGGATCCTACTTGGAGGGCGGGGTGCCGGCGGGGGGGGGGAATGTTTAAAAATCAAATTTTGACTCAAAATTCAAGGTAGGTAACTTCAATCCCTTAATTTTTGAATTTTTCTTATTAAAATATTGTATTTTTTCAAAATTAATAAAAATATTATGCTTTTTAATACTAAAAGTATAAAAATCATCAATTTTTTAAATAAAATATTATTATTTTCATTAGGGGATGGGATCGAGCATACAATGCCCGGACCACTTTGAATCACTAGGCGTAGTCACAAGCTTATCAAAACTACGGCCAACATCAATCGGCCTCCCAAAGCCACCAAACCACTTCCTCCCTTTCTTTTCTCTCCTGCTCCTCGTCCCCCTCTTACTTTCTAGAGATCATTGTCCCTCTCTTCCTTTGACCGTCTATCTCTTCTCTCTAATTCAACCTTCTTCCTGCGGTCAATTGAACTCCGCATCAATTCTTTCTTGAAGCCAGTTCAAGCTCTGGGCAACAGCTTTTCGGATTTCTGGAGGATGGAATAGGGTTTTACAAGACCAACAAGGATGGATTAATTAACTGCAAATAGACTGGGTTTTCCAATTCTCCTTCCTGGACAATCAAATTTGATGCACGAGTGTGGAATGATGACTTTGGCTGCTGGAAATCCTTTTTTTTTTTTTCAAAGTCTGGACAACTTTTTACCTAAGGCTCCTTTGATAAGATCAAAATCGAAATATTTAAATAGTGAATTTTAAAAATTAAAATTTAAAAATTGAATCTGAAATTTAAATTAATTATAATTTATTTTTATACTATAATTTATTATAATTTAAATTAAATAAAAAAATATTAATAATTATTTAATATATTATCATTTAATTAATTAAGATATTTATTATAAATTTTAAATAAATTAAAATTTATTTTTAAATTTAAAATCTAAATATATTAAATATTTATTTAATTATTCATATTTCTTTATATTTATTTTAAATTATAATAAAATATAGTATAATTAATTCATACTTCAAATTTCAGATTCAATCCTCAAACTTCAATTTTTTAAAATTCAATACTTAAATATTCGAACTTTAGTATTCAAATTTTAATTTTATCAAACATGCGTATATATGATTTGGAGGAGAATGGGATGTTGTCGTAAGCTCCAGAACAACATTGCATCCGAAAAACCTCAAAATTTTTATCATAATAATGCAATCCATTTATTTTTCCAAGCCACTACAAATACAGAATCAAAACAGAAGTTTCTGATGTAAGGCTCCTGGGGTACAAAATGGCATATCAAGGAAGCAAACAAACTAACTCCATTGACTAAGGACCTGAGAAGTGGGAATTCCTCTCTTGGGTTACAAAATGGAATTTCGTGGACATCTATTACCTATTGGCATAGTACATATCTATTGCAGACTTAGAATATACAGTGAGGCAAATGCTAAACAAAATCATGTGTTCTTTAGTGCTCCAAACCTTTTGATGATGTGGTGCTCTTGGAATTTGATGAAGAATTGGAATTCTTGCTCTGCGTTTGTGAAGTCTTGTCTGAAGATGATGATTCAGTGAAGAAAACTATGTGTTCTTGGTTGTCCACAAACACTTGAAGAGACCGTGGCAACGGAGGCAAATTCACATCCAAGACTCCCTCGAGGATCTGAACTATCTGGCCCATTGATGGCCTGTTGTTTTCCTCATCTTGGATGCACCAACAAGCAATTTTACACAATCTTGACACATCTTCTTCATCAGCTTTCCTGTCCAACCTAGGGTCTAACAAGCTGAGGATGTCACCACCATCTACAACCACTTTTGCAGCCCAAGTAGGGAAGAATTTTATTACTCCATCAATAGAATGCTCTGAGTTTCTCTTTCCAGACATAAATTCAAAAAGCATCATTCCATAGCTGTAAACATCTGCTTTGGCTGTTATGGCTACTCCTGATATCCATTCAGGAGCAAGATATCCTCTTGTTCCCCTCATAGTTGTTAGGACACGACTAAAATCACGCCCCATGAGCTTTGCCAGACCAAAATCTGCCACTTTGGGACAGAAATCAGCATCTAGAAGAATGTTTTCTGGCTTTATGTCACAGTGAATGATGCAGTCCCTACATTTCTCATGGAGATAAGTCAAACCTCTAGCAGTTCCAAGGGCAATTTGATACCTTGTTCTCCAGTCCAAAACCTGGGAATCTTTCTCATGGAAAAGACGAGTGTCCAATGAGCTATTTGGCATGTAATCATAGACCAACAATTTCTTATTGCCTTCAGAGCAAAATCCACGAAGCCTTACGAGATTAACATGCTGGATTGTCCCAATTGTGCTGACTTCCGTGCGGAATTGCTTCTCTCCCTGGCTGATGCTTTCAAGCTTCTTCACAGCTACGACACTTGAATCAGGCAGTGTACCTTTAAAAACAGAACCAAAGCCTCCTCCTCCCAATTTCTCTGAGAAATTCTTGGTTGCATTCTGCAAGTCTTTGTATGTAAATGCCACCAACGAGCCCTGTGCAGCTTTCCCAGTTCCAACAATTCTCCTTTGGCACCTCCAGATTACAAACCAAACGAGACATACGAGGACAACTGCAACAGCAACAGATCCCAAAACAGCACCTATCACAATCCCTTTGTTATTTTTTGCACTGGAAAACTCAGAGGCAGCAAGCCTGAGATAAAGTGTCCTTCCATTACCATCGTCCGCAGAAAGCTGCTGCAGATTCAAGAGTTCCCCGTTCCAGGTTAAACATCCACTGCTTTCATATGCATAAGCTGTGCAAGAGCAATTACCCAGACAGGCAGACTCGCATCCTGCAGCACTTCCAACCACCACAGCCTGAGAATCCTCAGGTAATCTCACCTGATTTAGTACCAAAAACTTGTCTCTCTGCCCTTTAGTAGTGCTATTATTTTCACATTGCAGCATTGACTTCCTCACACAGCCACCAGAAAAATCATTCCTATTCCAGTCCTCATCAGACTTGTGCTTGAAACCAGGCAAACAATTACAGAAAGGCAATAAATTCCCATTGCAGGATGCGAATGTCCCACAATAAGCATAAACTTCACATTGTTGTCTTGGTTGTGCCCAAAACATATTCCACTGCTTGGTACCATCTAACCATGTAAACTGCTTAATTTGCCCGGACCCATCCATTACGAATCTAGATATGACTGTTGGGTCGTACATACTGTATGTAAAATAACTCTCATTTTCATTATCAACAAAGCTAAAATTATAGGCAAAATTGTACCTCATCTCTGGTACTAAGCTGAAAATACGCCCATTCCATTCTCCACTGGTCCAATATTGATTAGTCCGATTCCACCTTATAATATACTCTTTTTGATTCGGGACTAACTCAAGAGAGAAAAGACCTGGTGCAGGATCTTCAGAATTCTTCCAGGAAGTAAGCAGCTGCTTCGTCTGTGTAATTTTGTTGTACGAAAGCTTTCCACCAGGCAACCATGTATTAGTTGGGTTATCAATACTTTGCCAAATTGGTGGTGTGGCATTAATATTCGACAACCCATCAATCAACTTGAAATTCCCATCATCAAGAAGAATACCCATCAATGAACTTGAATTTGTGGAACTTATATTAGTGGACCAAATTGGAATTCGAGACCCATTTAGAAGAACCAAATTTCCACCTTGAAAGGTGAGATGTGAAGAATATTTATCAGACACAGGGGTTACTCTATTTGCAACCCAAACAATAGTTTTCTCAGTGACTTTCTTGTACCATATGCCAATATAATAGCCGGAAGAGTTACCCAGATTGAAGAAGCCAAGCTCAAAGTTCTCACCTTTAGAGACAAGGGTCTGATCACCAGAGAGAGATTGATTTACAGAGATGGTGTCAGCTGCAAAGGAAAGATGGGCCTTCAGAAAAAGGCATAATAAGAACAAAGATAGCATCAGATAGAAGCTGGTTCTGAATTTCATGGCTGCATACAAGAAGGGTACAAGAAAGAAGAAGAAGAAGAAGAGTGGATTCTTTGCTCAGATCACCTGAAAATTGAAAAAAGGGCCTTGCAATTCTGATGGAAATGTAAATACCACTCTTGAGTAGAAGGATTTTTTTTTTTTTTTTTATCTGTCTTCCCCTTAAGTCAACTTGACATTCAACGGACAACTATGTCCTTGGAAATGACTTCTTTTTGCACCCAGGAACAAACAAAGAAAAGTGGAGTTATTTTCCCATTTAAACCAAATAAATAAATAAATAAAAAGGAGAGAGAAGATTCATGGAAAAGCCAATTCTTTTTTTAGTATATGAAACCAAGGTAAAATTCAATTGTAAATCCCAAACAAAAGATAGGGTGATAGGATTTTTTCCAATCCCTATAGGGACGAATATATGAGTCAATTTTAGAATTTATTATAAAATAATAATATTTTTAATTAAATAAACTATTATATTATGATAGCATGACTCAATATGAGTATGTATTTAAATTACAAATATATAATAATAAAAGGAAAAAAATTATAACTAATTTTCCAACTTTCATTCGCTCTTTTATAACAAATATGATTAATTATCTAGTGATAGATAAAATAAAATTTTGACAGAGATTTATATTACTTGAGTTTCCAATGGAATATTACATCAATTTTTTTTATTTTTTTTTTTGGGGCGGGGTTTCCTCATATTTTTATATTTGAATATCAGAACACAACTTAAAAAGAATAAATTATTTATTACAAAGTCCATGGACATTTTGGTCATTTCGAAATGAGATGGTGTAGAAAAGCCAGATTGCAGCCGCGTAGGGTCATACACCGTGCGGTCCATGGAGGGGAAAAGTCAAAAAAGGACTCGGAGGTTTCCACTGGCAAAATTTGACAACCACACGGTTAAAGCCAAAATTGAAAATTAATAAACTCAATCATTCAACAGAGACACGATGGTCCTCCTGACTTGGTCAATCCTAGCCCTGGAACTAGAACCTTAGTATTAGTCTTTTGTTTCTGGAATCCCATTTTCAGTTTATTTTTGCTATTGTTTTAGTAGGATTATTGTCTCTCTTCCTTTTTTATTAATAATAATAATGATCGGTTAACAAGTAATGAATCGTAATTTTAAAAAAAAAAGTTAATCAATTAAAATAATAAAGGTGAGAGTAGGGATAAATTGTTCTATTTAAAAAGTTATTCGATTAATTAGATGACATAATCGTGATAGTATATATTTTTTAATTTTTTTTTACCACTCGTTTAAAATTCAATGAATATTAAATTTGAAAGGGAAATTTTATCATCCGGTGTACATTTTATTGGGATTATACTAAGTTTAAATTTTATAAAAAATTAATATTACAATTTATTTAATATAAATAATAAAATTATCAATATTTTACAATTAAATTTTATTTTTAATAAATTAATTTTTTGTTAAAATTAAAAAATAATATTCTTTTAAAAACAATTCTAATCCAAATTCAGCCTAACCTCATATTTGGTTGGGTTAAAGGGATAAAGAAAAAATAAAAGAGATATAAATCATAAAGTAATTGAGTGATTTATCTTATTTAGTTAAGAAATAAAGATAAAAAATCGATAAATTAAGAAGGAAAGTGCTTTTCTTCTACAAAAAGAAAAAAGAAAAAAATTCATTTAAATTTGAATAGACTAAAAAGTATTTATCATGTGATTTTCTTCTAACTCAATTAAACAAAATGAAAAGAACCCACATTTACTCCCGGATAGAAATAAAGATTCTTCTCCTCCTCCCTCACCCTCTACCTCCTTTGTAAACTAAACATAGTATAAACTAAAATATCTACATCGAGATTTCCATTTGCTCCTTGTCAAACTCTTTAAAAAGAAAAAAAGAAACTTTAAAAAAAAAAAAAAACAAAGTTGATGTCTAGAATTTAAAGATTAAAAAAAATAGTGTAAGTACAAATATTTTATAAAAAAAAAACAGCTTAAGATTAATTGGGCTCATTTCTCGAATATTTTAACCATATAACTCAAGATTTTACACAATAATTTTGGGAATTTAAGAAAAATTCCCAAGACTTGCGGTCAGCGGGTCATTGTCAAATTGAAAAGTCTTAGCCACCCACTTATATTAGAAAAGTAAATGCCGGCCAACTGCTGCCCACTGTTGGATGGTAAGAAAATCAAACCAGCCAAATTCACCATTGGATTACCAACTAAATTGAATTCCAAGACGCCATCTTGGCCGTTGGATTACCAACTAAAACATCATCAACTAGAAATAAATGGCCCCCAAGAAGAAATTAGTGTATGATTAATGAAAATGATTGATCATATTAATTAAATATATCCATGCAATCAGTAGGTCCATGTTGCATATCTTTTTCCTTTTCCAGCGAAAATGCAATGGCCCAAGAACAAATCTGCGTAAATGCTTTACACATTTTCTGGAGAGATTTTAATTTTGTGGTACAAATAAAATGGTCACCCTTTTATGAATGGTTTTGCTGGCAGAAACAGAAAAAGGGACCAAATAATTTATTGATCCTTAATGCATTAAATCATGAACCTAAAAATGAATACAATTTTTGGTGGTTAATTTATTAGAAGAAAAAGGACCCTGCAAATTTATCTTAATTTTAGGTTCGAATATTTTGATCCATGTTATATATACATAACAAACCAACCACATAACTATATAGATTATAAAGTCACATTTATATTAAAAAAAAATCACATCTACCCTCTCATCAATAAATGGGTATCTATTTTCCGTGATAAGGAGTTTAATCAACAAAAGTTTTATAAAATTGCAATTAATAGAGGGGGAAAAAAATCTACATCACAAAATTCATTATTCAAAATTTACATTATAGAGAAACTAAAGTTAATGATCGTTATACATGAATTTTGATTGATTTTAATTTCCATCCCCAATTTTTAGTCTCTCTATAATGCAAATTCGGAATTAATAAAACTATTATGTTAGATGAGTCCTTAATAGAACAACCTCCATACCTACACCAAAATGATGTTCATGAACGCAGCTAATTAATTGCCTTATTTTTTGTAGTTTGGTTAACCATGGAAAGAGTGAAAGCTCAGTATCGACACCTGGGAAAATCAAGCACGTTTTTATGTAGTATTGGGCGGGCATATTCAATCTTCCAGCCCCAGCCTAAACAGGATGCACTAGTTGGGGGCTTGACTTGAAGTCTTGAAGACTAATGACTGTTCAACCATTTACGGACATTTTGAGCATCCATCAGTATTAAGGGACCCCAGATCTACGAAATAGTGGTTGCCTACGCCATCCCCCCCCGGCAATGTACTGCCATTCATCCAATCCAATACCACGGTAGCTTGATTACATGATTATGACATAAAAAGCATTTCTATTTCACCTGAAGCACTGATGAAAAAATATCATCATTTTTGTTTAATACTGATAACAATAACCATGCCCACCTCCCAAAATTGTTTTAAGGTATGACTCACAAGAGAAAGCATAACATAAGAATTAAATTGTTAAAAGAACAAAGCAAATTCATATTCCAATATAGACATAGACTCCAAAACAGTAGAGAAACAAAGGAGGAATTTAGTTAATCATCCGTTAATATAAATCACAAATAAAAGAATAGAACTTCAGAGAACAATGTTTCTGTGTCATCAGTGCACTACAGCAGAAAAAAGGTTAATAAACCTAAGTTCTCAAAATTTGTTCTAGTACATCATACAAATTCAGATTGCGATTATCATCTTTCAAGGTCATATCAGGCAAAGATTAGATTTACTAATGGATCCAGTCTTGTCAAATTACCCAACAATCTTGAACAATTCAAAAAGCAATACAACTAATAATTGATAAGCAAACTTTTAGGTTCGGCACGTTACCTATGTTTGCCAAACCAAGACTCTTGTCAGAATATAAAATTTGAGAGATCAAACCTCAAGGATAAAGTAGGAGGATCAGTAGCAAATGAACCTCTACTGAGGGGGAAAAAAGCATGATCTAGCAAAACAGCGACATAAGATGCCCTCAACAATATGGTTTTATATGACTGTCATGCTTCCAACCATACCATAAGCAACAACACACAGATTAGAGTGGCAAGTAAAAATAAAATCAGAAGGACCATGACCTCCTAAAACCACAATAAAAAGGAGAGCCAGGAGACAAACAAACATTTCAAATTAGGAATATGAGACTTGTAGCATCCACTATCCACATCCTCATATTTGTTCAAACAGCGTCTATACAGTAGAGAACTCAATCTTAGAACATATACGGAATATGATCCATGGCTGATGGAACCAACTAAAATACCAGATGTTTCATCGTTAGTTAATGCAATTCTGTCATATCTATATGTTATGTGGACCAACTGCATACTTTATAATGTGTTCTTTATGTTTTTCACCCTTTTTTCTTCTATAGATCTATTTACATCAGTGCAAATTCTCAAAAGTAGATTCATCATCTCACCCACTTAAGTAGGACACTCAGTATCCGCAATCTTTATGCCACACCTCACTCTTCTTATCACACTTACCCTATTCACTTGAGAACCCAGAAGATCTGCTTGGTTTTTCGTCCTTTTCCTTCCTGCCATATTGCAATTAACTATAATAGAAGATTTCATTTGAATTCCTTTAAATCTTTCATCTCCTTCTTCACTCCAAGGATTTTGGTTTAACTTCCTAGAATCTTGCTTTTCATCACAAAAGTGACCGAAATAATATAGTGGTTCAACATAACATGGTGACGATGATACAATACCCTTAATATTGGTTGGTTGAAGAAGCTTGATAAACTCCTTTATCTCAGAAAAGCAAGAGTGATCAGAATATGGAACTGAATATGTGTACTGATCATACTTCCGGGTACCAACCAAATCTCCATTTGGCTTACTTATCTTGTTGCAGGTCAGCACATTGGCATTTGTATAACTTTTATTTTTTCCAGAAGTTGAAGGAGAAGGACCAAAGAGATTGCCTTTTCCTTTACCATTTTTTGCCGCCCATGGAAGACCAGATGGCATGATTCCTATGGTAGGGCACATGGCATTCAATCCCTGAAGAGTTTCAAAGTTAAAGCTGTAACGAGGAATTGCACGAACTCTAGTGAGAGAGGTTTTGGTTGTGAAGCTGTTTTGGAACCCAAGGAGATGCATAGTTTGCAAGCGCTCTGGCCATACCCAAATCTGAAATAAATACAAAAACTCACTCATATGGTGTAGTCATTACAAAGAAACAACATGGAAAGCTAAAGTATAAACTGATAAACAAATTCCTCGTGTTGCATTCTGCATATCATTGTGAGCAGAATCAAGTTTCTGATATTTTGAAATACCAACAAAAAAAATTTAGATGAAAAGGACAAGCAGCTATCCTGAGTACTATAATTAAAGAAAAAGAAATATTTATCTGGGCATTAAGTAACAAGCAACCCGACCATGAGCTCGCCTAACCGAAGCTCTAGAAAGAAGCCTTAAATAAATCCAAAAAATGAACTTTCAGTCAAATGACAAACTCAATGAGAGGCATCATGCACATCTCTACAACTACTTTCTGCAAATGGATAGATGTTGAGTGACAATATGCTGCAGATGAAAACCTTGATATTAGGAATTCAGTTTGTAGAAAGAGGATACTACATACCTTTATTTTCAGCAGACACGATATGTAGAACAAAAGATCTTCTTTGCCTAAGGAGTCAACGCCAATGACAATATCATGATTAGGGTGAGAGGAGATTATATTGACAACCTGTGGTCAGCAATTAAAATCTGTAAGGACAACATTAGGCTTCTATTTTCACATGCAAGCTGGATTGATAAATGGAGTAGGCCTACGCACCCATTACCTACAGGTATTCACGTTAGTAGCATAGTAGTGGCAAAAATATTTTGCCAAAAGAAAGTGAGAAATTACAGAAGTGCCACAAAACCAAACAATAAATTCTCCACATATAGAACCTGACCTGCCTAGCAGCAACATCACGTGAAGGAAAAGAATATGATGGATTACAGTAGGTATTATCCAAGTACAAGGTATCAAGCTTCTCATCTTTTAGAGCATTAAGCAGCATGGTCCTTGCAATCTGAGCTCTTTGACTTCTTGTTTCCCAGCGGAAATCACCCGTGTAAAGCATGCATCCAAAGTCACCCCGAAATAAATACATTACTGCCCCTGTCCAAATTTTGTTCACTTATTTCAGTTGGGAATTTTGTGCAGAAGAATACTAGTTTATATAAGACATTCTTTAGAGCAAGATAAACAGATCATTAACATAGAAGAATACTAATTTATATAAGGCATTCTTTAGAGCAAGATAAACAGATCATTAACATAGACAGAAATAATCATTCAATAAAATAATTCAAAAAATAGAAAGATCAGAATTCCCTAAAAGAGAAATCATTTCGCAAAAAGAATGAAAATATAGTTCTACCTAAAAACTTCAAGACAAATACGCTAGTATGTGCAAAACAGGACATCCCTTATCTTCAAGGTATGATAGTGAAATAAAACCACAAACTAGAACAACAAGCTTTGGAGAAAATCGAAATGAATTAAAAATTAGAAAGGTAGATGAAATTAACCTCGCTTGAGGTTTCAGTTCAGAAACATTACTACATGTTTATAAATTCAGATTGCCTGCCAAGCAGTGTTGGCATTTAACAGTAACAAATTCACATGAAAAAAGGACTAAATGCCAGACCTTTTTTCTATAGACAAGACAAAAATCCGTCATTGATTTCTTTACAATATTGATGAACATCTTTCAAGCTAAAAATCTTACCATAGTTGAATTAACAATCAAGATTGATGGTGATTTAAATACAGAACTGGGGGAGATTTTGTGTATTGAAATATCAAAAAATATATACACTAGTAACAGCTGTAAAATTCATTCCCAAAAGTCCGTACTATAAAAATTTGCTGGCATATTATCTCAACAGAAGCACAAACAAAGAATTTACTTAAAAAATGAAACCTTCAAAACACATCTAGAATTTTCTTCCAGCCAAAGAAATCCATAAACCGCTAACATTGTCAAAGTTCTTCAATTTGAATTCCAACCAAGTCCGCTTTTGTAGCAAAATCCCAATCTTAACACTGAGAATCCCATCAATTTCATCCCGTTGAGGACTTAAATCAAACACACAATGAGCAACCAATCAAAACGTCAACAATAACCACCAAAAAACAAGTAAACAACAAAATAATACCAGGACAATGGTTGGCATCAATAGCCATGACTTGGACGGTGGTCGGAAGCCCGGAAGTGGGAGAGAAGAGGGAAAGCGAGTACCAATTGCCGAGGTCGAGAATGTTGAGCAGGGTGAGCTTAAAACCAGGGAATTTGGTAGGGAAGAGCTTAGCAGTGATGAGGGAGCAGAAGAGTGGGCCCCATTTCCATGTCGGAGTAAGGCCGGAAGTGTGATCGGCGTGAAGGTGGGTTAAGAAATAAGCTTGGCTGCCCTCGCTCCACCGGTCCACAGATATCATTCCGGTCTCCATTATTCCTCAGATTTCTGGCTTGGTTTGGGAAGAGGAAGAGGGCTTGTGATTGTGAAAGTGGTTGCTGAAGAACTGAAGATTGACATTTGAATTTTTGGTGTTTGGCGGGGTTTTCTCATTTGAAGTTCGATAACTAGGTGGGAGAAAACCCAAAACGACGACGCACTATCAGCCTTGTGAAGGCAAATTGGTGTTTTTGGTCCCTGAAATTATTTTAATTTGACAAGTTAAGTCCTTAATTTTTATTTTTAAATTTTTAGGTCTCTTATTTTTTTTTTCAAGTGAATTATTTAGTCTCTTCGTCCACCTATTGATGGTCAATACTAGTCAACGTTTATTTTGAAGGACATTTTTGAAAGAGAAAATTTTAGGAACTAAACTTGCTAAACAAAAAAGTTTAAGGACCAAACTTACCAAACAAAAAAGTTTAGGAACTAAATCTACCAAATTACCTATATATATATATATATATATATATATATTATTTTTATCTTTGAAGATTTTTCATCTTCTATTGTCACCCATTCAAAAAAAAATAGTATAATTTTGAAATTTAAATTATGTCAATCCTTGAAAATGTCTATTTTGTTATGAATATATTAGTGGAAGCTCCACTAATTATGGATTTATGTGAACTATTAGGAAACTAGTGGAAGCTCCACTAATTATGGATTTTTATAGATGTCCACCATTTAGTGGAGACACCACTAATTAATATTAGTGGAAGATGATGTATTCCACTAATTAAGAGCTCTATAAATAGAGATATTCTCTAACCTTGAAATATACCATCATTTTGTGAAAGAATTGTGAGAAAAAGAAAGAGAGAAGTTTGAAGAAATTCTTGTGCAAAAAATAGTTAGAGTTTTCTTAGTATGTAGTGTGTAGATTTTATTCTTACACTATCCAAATTTTATAACACGTTATCAGTACGAGTCTCTGCCGTTATTAAAGTCAGAAGACAGGTACGCATTTATTGATCCCTATAGCTAACCTTACCAAACTCGAATTTGTAGCCCTTGATATTTCTGAAAAAAAATTATATGTCATGTGTTCTCGATACAAAAATGCATCTAAATGCTGAAAAATGAATTTGCCCATCTGAAGATGGTCATACTACCAAGTGCACGATATAAATGATTGCACTTGAAGTTGCAAGATTTTAAAACCGTGAATGAATATAGTTCCGCGATATATAAAATTACATCTCGGTTAAAATTATGCGGAAAAAAAAATATATTGGAGAAGACATTTTCCACCTTTCATGCCTCGAATATTGTCCTGCAGTAACAATATCGAGAAAAATGGTATACACAAATTTACTTACCGCCTTCCTCATTGCAAAGAAAAATAATGAGAAATCATGAAGCCAGACCAACTGGCTCAACAGCACTCCCAGAAGTGAATGTTGTTGGTTCCAACAGAAGTCATCGTTATAGTCGTAGTTGTGGTAGTGGCCGTGGTTATAGTCATGGACACACTCGATAATTTCCTTAACACAGAGAAATACTAGCCACCTGAAGTGGAACAAAAAAGATAATAAGGGAAAATGATATTTCCATTAATAATAAGTATCACATCTTTGAGATGTTACATTAAGATGTCAATATATATTCCTGCTAACAGTTCAGAAAAAAAAATCTATCTCGTCTTTATCATAAGTCTGGTGTTCATTTGCATTTCCTTCATTCATCTCACTGGTGTTCACATGAATTTGAGGATACATGCTTGTAGTTGCTCTTTTTCAATAGAGCTGACAAATTTAGGATGAATGTTTGTAGCTATTCTTTTTCCATGTTTGCATTAGAGGAAGACAAACAAGTAGCAATTATGGACTTCAGTTTCTCTTCTTCGGCATCCTTCTCCTCTTCCTTCTCTCTTAGGCCGGCATCTAGACTAGCAGCAGAATTAGCCGTGAAGTTACTGCGCAATGAGTTTGGGAATTTTCTCATCCCCTTAAGTTTCTTATTATATTTGGCCTTGAAGCATGTTTGTCTCAATTTATGTGTTTGGTCCTTCAACCGCGTATCAGGACTTTCTTCCACCAACTTCTCCTCACGTTCTAGTAACTCAATGGCTTCTCTTAACTTCTTCTCAATCATATGTCCTCTTTCATCTTTATCTTACTCCTGTAAATCGAAGTGATATCATCGGTGGAGATATATTTATCCCAGTCATTATTTACTTATAAATATTTCATAATTTCATACTTGTAAATTACAAGTGTGTGTGTGTGTGTGAGAGAGAACCTGAACATTCTTGATTAGGGTCTCCAAACTCATCAACTTCCTGTGAGGCCATCGACGAATTCCCAACTCCCTACATCTGTTCTTGAAAGGGGTTTAGCCAATATTCAATTCTTTGACCGCGCTCTTGATTGGTAGGTAAAAGTATTGCGAAATGGTTTCTTTTAATAGTGTTTTGGAGCTATTGCCCTTCTCCTCTCTCTGCCTCCTAATCCTCTTCTTCTCCATAGGAATTTCGTTTGCAATAATATCTTGAACTTCGATATTTTGCATTTCATAGGTCCTCACTCCGAATTCGTTGCCAAGACCACTGATTATTTCTCCTAAAAAAGGAAAAACAATATCAGTAAAGGCAATACCATGTAAAATCCATGTTTGAATGTATGATAACTTGGAACCATATTCTGGCTTTGTTCAAAATGTATTAGGGAGTAAAAAGGATCATGCACAAGCATATCCTCATTCAGAGGAACAACATCAAAAGCAGTCTCTTGAATGGGTAGATCAAATTGAAAATCCAAAGCAGCATATCTAGAACCACCACTGATTTACATTACAACAAACCAAAAGAGAGTTTAATTTCATTATTAAGCACACTAAAAAAAAAGAAGCACTCAAAGGTATCTCACCTAAAATTAGGCGAAAGCGATTGGCTTGTAAAGGAAAATACATCAAAATCTTATGCGTTAGACTTGACATTAGGCGAAAGCGGTTGGCTTGGAAAGGAAAATATATCAAAATCTCTTGCGTTAGACCTAAAATTAGGCAGAAGCGATTGGCTTGGAAAAGAAAACACATTAAAATCTTCTGCGTTAGAAATCAAGTCAAAATTTGACCATATCTCAAATGAATTACGAGCCTCCATATCTGCTTTGAGGTTTTTTATTTTTTTTATGTTTACTAATGACTAATGACTAAGATATATATCGATACATTTATGTGTGTGTGTGTGTGTGTGTGTGTGTGTGTGTGTGTGTGAGAGAGGAAGAAGAAGAAGAGGTAGATGATAGGTGGAGAGACGGAGGAGAAGATAAGATAAGGAGGAAGGAAAAAAGATGGTACCACCGGGAAGAGTGAAAAAAAAAGAAATTTTTATAATAGATTTCTTGGCATTTTCTACTTGTCATCATATTCTTACATTTCTTTTTCTTTTCCCTTATTCTCTTGTGAAATCATTATTCCCTAAATTAGGGGGAGAACAGAAACAATATAAGAAAGATCTTGATTGGACAACATCATTAAATTATCTTGATCCGCATACAAGCGCGTGTGAATTTGAAGTTAAAAAGACAATTCATTTGTAAAGCATTGCAAATCAAATGCCAAACGCTTTTGTTGACTCCAGAAGAGTAACAAAATCGCGTATTCTAGCTATAAATGCTCTCATTCGAATTGAAGTTCCAGCAGAACAAAAGATTATACCTATAGCTACTGAGCCAAAAGCATGCCAGAAGCATAGCCGACCTCTTGGTTCTAAAGATAAAAATCCTCGAAAGAAGAGAGGATGAAAGGATCTAGATGATCATATTAGACAAGAATGATAAACACCAAAAGATAATTGATGAAAAAGAACTAGAAGTTAATGAAAGTAATACTGAACTTTCTATCAATTATACCACTTTCGGTAGAAGGTGGAATCGGATAGAAACAATTATTGATAATATGTTTGCATATAATATATTTCTTGATGTTATACAGAATATTGATGATCCTGAACCAATATCAATTGATGAATGTCGGTATAGAAAAAATTGGCTAAAATGGAAAGATGCGATTTAATCAGAGTTAAATGTACTGACAAAACGTGAAGTCTTCGGACCTGCAGTCTGAACACCGAAAGGTGTAAAACCTATTGACTACAAATGGATATTTGTGTGAAAGCGCAATGAAAATAATGAAATCGTACGATATAAAGCACGATTAGTAGCCCAAGGTTTTTCACAAAGATTATGTATTGATTATAATGAAACTTATTCTCCTATTGTTGATGATATTACATTCCGATATCTTAGCAGTTTGGCAGTACATGAAAAAATAGATATGCGCATATTAGATGTTGTCACTGCCTGCTTGTATGGAAATTTAGAAAATGATATTTATATGAAAATCCCCAAAGGATTTATCATGCCTGAAGTATATAAACATTATCCTCGTGAAAATTACTCCATTAAGTTGCAAAAATCATTATATGGCCTGAAGCAATCTAGGCGCATGTGGTTCAATCGTCTTAGTGAATATTTATTGAAAGCGAGATTTAAAAATGACCAAGTATGTCCATGTGTTTTTATTAAGAAATCTGATTCTAAATTTGTGATATATGTTGATGATATTAATCTTATTGGAACTTTTGAAGAGTTCCAAGAAATAATTGATTATTCGACATCAAGGATGTTGGTAAAATTACATTTTGCCTTGGTTTACAAATTGAACATTTAGCAAGTTTCATCAATCAACATATACAACAAAAGTTTTAAAAAAGATTTTCATGGACAAAGCACATCCATTGAATATTCCAATGATCGTCCGGTTTTTAGATGTGAATAAAGATCTTTTCCAACCTCAAGAAGAGGATGAAGAACTTCTTGGTCCTGAAGTACCATATCTCAGTGCAATTGATGCATTGATGTATCTTGCTAACAATACATGACCTGATATTGCATTTGCTATCAATTTATTAGCAAGATTTAGTTCTTCACCAACACGACGACATTGGAATAAAATTAAACAAGTCCTTCGATATCTCCAAGTAGCTATTTCTTCAAATCATGTGAAAGTATAGCCATTCATAAAGCAAGTAGAGAATGTGTATGGTTACGATCAATAATTCATGATATTCGAGAAAGTTGTAGATTATCATCTATCAGAGATATTCCAACTCCTCTTTATGAAGACAATGCAGCTTGCATAACTCAAATACGAGGAGGATATATTAAAGGAGATCGAACAAAACATATTTCACTAAAATTCTTCTTTACTCATGAATTCTAAAAGAAAAGTGAAATTGATGTACTACAAATTCGGTCATGTGACAACTTCGCAGATATTTTTACGAAAACTTTACCGACTGCAACATTTGAGAAGTTGAGATATAAAATTGGTATGCGTCGGTTCAAAGATTTAAATGAATCATCTCATCAGGGGGAGTAATAAATCGATATATAGAATAATGTACTTTTTTTCCTTCACTAGATTTTTTTTCCTACTAGGTTTTTATCTAGTAAGGTTTTAACGAGGCATATTCTTTATGTAATGGATGGACATCCAAGGGGGAGTGTTATGAGTATATTAGTGGAAGCTCCACTAATTATGGATTTATGTGAACTATTAGGAAATTAGTGGAAGCTCCACTAATTATGGATTTTTATGGATGTCCACCATTTAGTGGAGACACCACTAATTAAGATTAGTGGAAGATTATGTATTCCACTAATTAAGAGCTCTATAAATAGAGTTATTCTCTAAACTTGAAATATACTATCATTTTGTGAAAGAATTGTGAGAAAATTATGAGAAAAAGAAAGAGAGAAATTTGAAGAAATTCTTATGCAAAAAATAGTTAGAGTTTTCTTCAAATTTATCTTTATTAAACACATTACGAAATGATTCATTGCGCATTCTAAAAGATTAACTTAACCAAATCTTATATTTTACTATAAGAACGCTAATGTTGTGGTCAATACCACATTAACTGATTTAGAATAGTTTAAGAAATAAATAAGTTAAAATAATTTAAAGATATAAATTTTATTTTAAAAAATAGTTTAAAAATTAAATTGACGAAGTTCTTTTTATATAAATATTATTTATCAATAGGTATAAAACTAATAACATAATAATCGAAAATTCCATTTCCTCTTTTCCGTGTTAGCTATATCTTTCATGCTTTCTCTAATAATGTACTGGAATTCTTATTCTTTTTTTTTTTTTTTGGTTTTTCCTTTTTGGAAAAATGCATAATGGAAGAAACAAGAATGGAAATTCCACAATATAGAGAAAATGCTGAGTTAGATTGTGATGTGTGAAATATTCATAGCCTTAAACTCCCACCTACTTTGGTCCTGCCATAATAAACTTTGAGTCTTCCCTTTCCACCAAAAAACGAAACTCTAAATGGAATTTATTAATATAGATGATGGCCTTTTAAAAACATTTTTAAAAAATTTATACAAGATTTCATTAAAAAAAAAAATCCATAATGAGTTTAAAAGATCTCAAGTTTATATTCATTTATTTGTTATATTTATCATTTTCCTATTTTTTTTCTTTCCTATTCTAATAATATACTTTCTTCATTCCATCAAAATTAATAGAATTCGATTTAACATAAAATTTTGTACATAGTCAAAATTATAATATAATGATAATATAATATAATAAAATACAAAAAAGGGTATATTTAAAAGTATTTTCATATATATATATATATATATAATTATATTAAAAAAAATCTTTTAAGAGAAGTTAAATATTTTAAAATTTTTTAAAATAAAAAGTAGATCAAATATTGAAAATAAAAATAAAGCATGGTTAGCTAGCCTTGAGTTCCATTGCACAAAACCGTTCAAGTCCATCTCAATCACCATTCCAAAGACAAATTCTCACAGCTATAAAATCGTACGCTATAACAGTAAAATCTCTTTCGAGAGTGCATAGAATCGTTGAAGTCCTTTTCTAGCAGTTTCATCAAAAGCGGGCAAAACACTTTCACGTTTAGCATTGATTTTCCAAATTGGAATAACACTTCCAAGTTTCCAAACACATTCATTGGATATGATTCTCTCTTCTTTCTCTTTCGGCTGGAAATGGTTCTTTTCTGACTCTAATATTGGTCCAATCTTTTAATTATATACATTGAATTTGATTCTCTCTTGTTTCTCTTTCAGCTGGAAATGGTTCTGACTCTAATATTAGTCCAACTTTTTAATTATGGTATATAAATCCATCTCATTGCAATTTATTTTGTTCGAAATCTATCTATATTAGGGTTCAAATACAAGTATTTAATTGAGAGTCAATTTCTTTAGTATTATATTAAAATTAAATCTTAAATTCTGTTTCGTTTATTATTTTTATTCATACGTGTCCTCAATTTTTCTTAATGGATTTAATCATTTTTTATCACTTGTCTGAATGATTTTGTTAGGTTAATTTCTTTATAATAAGCGGTAGTATTTTCATTAGCTGATTCCATTTGCTAAACTTGGGACACATTTAGATATCAATTTCGCTCGTTTAATAAAATTGAAATCTAAAGATTGAAGTTTGAATATTTAAATAATAAATTTTAAAAATTAAAGTTTATAGACCGAATATGAAATCTGAAGTTTGGATTAATTATAATTTATTTTTACACTACATTTTATTACAATTTAAATTTAATATAAATAAATATTAATAATTAGATGAGTATTTAACATATTCAAACTTCAAACTTAAATAACTTTTAATTCACTTAAAATTTATAATAAGATTTCAATACGTCTTAATAAAAATTTATTATCAAACTTACTTAATTAATTAAGTACTTAATATTAGTCGTTATCAAACGCACTTAATAAATAAGTACTTAATTTATTCAATTATAAGTACTAAATTGAGTTATCAAACAGATCTTATATATTGTCATTGTATTTTTTTGATTTTTTATATTAAATTTTACTCTCAATTTTCTCCTAATTATATATTAGTTTTCAACGTATCCAACCCTAAAATGTTATATGTATGCCTCAAAACAATGTCCCCATTGCTTAAATACATTATATAAAATATTAAACAAAAATTCAATTGACTAGTTCCTAATGAACCAGAGAATAGGGTAATTGCCAATTGGTAGCTTCTTTCATCCACTTTAATAACTATTGATCAATGAAGCAATGACCATATAATAATAAAACCTTATTGACCAATTCCTATATCCCTTGCCGTATAAAATAGGTTGAGCAATGATTAAGCAATGGATTTGATATGCTTTGCCTCTTCATTGAATATGTAGCTTTGTCATTTTGTCAACTTTATTTTGTACAAAATTGTTACTAGTTGCAAACTAAGCCAATGGGATTCATTTCTTCTAATGAACAATTTTGCTTCCTGCCAAAATAGAGGCCTATCATCATTCAATATTTGAAATAGAATAATATGTGTTTTTATCCATTCAACAAAAGAAAGAGGTGATATGAATTATTGGAATCTCTATTAATTAGTGGAGGCTCCACTAATTATGGATTTATGTGAATTATTAGAAGATTTTTATGGATGTCTACCATTTAGTGGAGACACCATTAATTGAGATTAGTTGAAGATGATGTATGCAATGATGTATCCCACTAATTAGAGCTCTATAAATAGAGCTATGCTCTAAGCTTGTAATACATCATTATTTTGTGAAAGAAAGATTAGTGAAAGAAAGATTAGAGAAAGAATTGTGAGAGAAAGAAAGAGAGAAGTTTGAAGAGAAATTCTTGTGCAAAGAATAGTTAGAATTTTCTTAGTGTGTAGTGCGTAGATTTTATTCTAACACTACCCTAATTTTATAACACGTTATCAGCACGAGTCTCTGCCGTTATTAAAGCCAGAAGACAGCACGAGTCTCTGTCGTTATTAAAGCCAGAAGATAGGTACGCATTTATTTATCTCTATGGCTAATCTCGCTAAACTCGAATTTGTAGCCTTTGATATTTCTGGAAAAAATTATATGTCATGGGTTCTCGATGCAGAAATGCATCTAAATGCTGAAGGCCTTAGTGAAACTATTCAAGCAAATAATAGTGCATTTGCACAACACAAGGCTAAAGCTTTGATTTTTATTCGTCGTCATCTCGATGAAAATTTGAAAATGGAATATCTTACCGAAAAAGATCCATATAGCCTGTGGGTAAATTTAAAAGAAAGATTTGACCACCTGAAGATGGTCGTACTACCTACTTGCACGGTATGAATGGTTGCACCTGAGGTTGCAAGATTTTAAAACCGTGAATGAATATAGCTCCGCAATGTATAAAATTACATCTCAATTAAAATTATGCGGAGAAAAAGTGACTGATGAAGATATGTTGGAGAAGACATTCTCCACCTTTCATGCCTCGAATATTGTCCTGCAACAACAATATCGAGAAAAGGGGTATACAAAATTTACAGATTTAATTACTGCCCTCCTCATTGTAGAGAAAAATAATGAGTTATTATTGAGAAATCATGAAGCTGGACCAATCGGATCAACAAGCACTCCGTAAGTGAATGTCGTTGGCTCCAGTGCAAGCCATCGTTATAGTCGTGGTCGTGGCCATGGCCGTGACCGTGGTCGTGGTTATGGTCGTAGACACACTCGATATTTCTCTTATCACAATTATAATCAAACTGTGAGAAATACTGGCCACCTGAAGTGGAACAGAAAAGATCATAAGGGAAAAGAAAAAGAAATTGAAGAAAAGCATGAGGATATATGTTATAGATGTGGCATGAAAGGTCATTGGTCACGAAATTGTCGTACGGCTAAGCATTTAGTTGAATTGTATCAAGCTTCATTGAAAAATAAAAATGTGGAAGCAAATTTTTCTCAACATCCAATAAATAATGCTGAGGATGATGATATTGATCCTGAAGATCTTAATATCAATATTACCCATATAGATGTATCAGATTTTTTTGAACACCCAGACGGTAGGATAGACCATTTAATTGGTGATGGCAGTGTCCAGAAGAACTAAAGCCTCACCCTGATATTTTTGTATTTTCATTTTCATTCTATTTTAATAATATTTACATTTGCATATTTATATTTGTATTCAGATGGCTGTTGTTAATAATGATGTATGCATTATTGATAGTGGAACTACACACACCATACTAAAAAATGAGAAATATTTTTCTGATCTCAAAATAGGAGAAATAAATATTTATACGATAAACGGTAGTGCAAATGTAATTGAGGGCTCCGGAAGAGCTAGTATATTGTTGCCTAAAGGAACAACAATTATTATTGATAAGGCACTATTTTCCTCAAAATCCAGAAGAAATTTATTGAGTTTTAAAGATATCCGCAGAAATGGGTATCATGTTGAAACAAATGAGGAAAATGGGATTGAGCATCTTTTTATTACTCAAATGCATTTGGGTAAGAAATCTGTATTAGAAAAACTGCCGTCTTTTTCTACTGGCCTATATTTTGTAAAAATACGTACAATTGAAATTTATCATCTAGTAAACCAGAAGTTTACTGATCCTATTACTTTTAGCATTTGGCATGACCGGTTGGGTCATCCGGGATCTACCATGATGAGAAGAATCATTGAGAATACACATGGTCATCCTTTAAAAAATAAAAGGATATTAACATCAGAAAATTTCGCATGTACTGCATGTTCCCTAGGAAAATTAATTGTTAAACCATCACCAGTAAAAGTAGGAGCTGAAAGTCCTACATTTCTCGAACGGATTCACGGAGATATTTGTGGACCTATTGATCCACCATGTGGACCGTTCAAATATTTTATGGTCTTAATTGATGCATCATCCCGATGGTCACATGTATGTTTATTATCTATTCGCAACCTGGCGTTTGCGAGATTACTTGCTCAAATAATTAAATTACGAGCACAATTTCCGGACCATTACATTAAAAATATCCGTTTGGATAATGCTGGTGAATTTTCATCACATGCTTTTGATGCATATTGCATGTCAATCAGGATTAATGTTGAACATCCTGTAGCTCATATTCACACACAAAATGGTATTGCTGAATCTTTGATTAAACGATTACAATTAATTGCTAGACCATTATTAATGAAAACAAATCTCCCAACATCTGCCTGGGGACATGCTATTCTACATGCTGCAACACTTGTACGTATAAGACCAGCTAATTATCATAAATTCTCTCATTTGCAATTGGCTTTTGGGTCAGAACCAAATATTGCTCATTTAAGAATTTTTTGGTGTGATGTATATATTCCAATTGCACCAAACCAACGTACAAAGATGGGTCCTCAAAGAAGAAAGGGGATATACGTTGGATATGATTCTCCCTCTATTATCAGGTATGTTGAACCCCCGACAGGAGATGTATTCACAGCAAGATTTGCTGATTGTCATTTTGATGAATCATTATTCCCTAAATTAGGGGGAGAACCAAAACAGCATAAAAAGGATCTTGCTTGGACAACATCATTAAATTATCTTGATCCGCGCACAAGCACATGTGAACTTGAAGTTCAAAAGATAATTCATTTGCAAAGCATTGCAAATCAAATGCCAGACGCTTTTGTTGACTCCAGAAGAGTTACAAAATCGCATATTCCAGCTATAAATGCTCCTATTCGAATTGAAGTTCCAGCAGAACAAAATATTATACCTATAGTCGCTTGAGTAAAAAACACGCCGTAAGCGTGGTCGACCTCTTGGTTCTAAAGATAAAAATCCTCGAAAGAAAAGAGGATTAAATGATCCAGAAGATCATATTGAAGAAAAGAATGATAAAGACCAAGAGAGAACCGATGACAAAGAACCGAAGTTGATGAAAGTAACACTCGAAATTTCTATCAATTATACCACTTCTGGTAGAAATTGGAATCGGATAGAAACTATTATTGATAATATATTTGCATACAATATATCTCTTGATGTTACACAGGATAATGATGATCCTGAACCAATATCAGTTGATGAATGTCGGTATAGAAAAGATTGGCTGCAATGGAAAGATGCGATTCAATCGGAGTTAAATGCACTAACAAAACGTGAAGTCTTCAGACCTGCAGTCCGAACACCAGAAGGTGTAAAACCTGTTGGCTACAAATGGATATTTGTGCTAAAGCGCAATGAAAAGAGTGAAATCGTTCGATATAAAGCGCGATTAGTAGCCCAAGATTTTTCACAAAGACCAGGTATTGACTATGATGAAACTTATTCTCCTGTTGTTGATGCTATTACACTCCGATATCTTATCAGTTTAGCAAGACATGAAAAGATAGATATGCGCCTATTAGATGTTGTCATCGCTTACTTGTATGGAAATTTAGAAAATGATGTTTACATGAAAATCCTCGAAGGATTTCATATGCCCGAAGCATATAAACATTATCCTCGTGAAAATTACTCCATCAAGTTGCAGAAATCATTATATGGCCTAAAGCAATCTGGGCGCATGTGGTTCACACGTCTTAGTGAATATTTATTGAAAGCGGGATTTAAAAATGACCAGGTATGTCCATGTGTTTTTATTAAGAAATCTGGTTCTAAATTTGTGATATTAGCTATATAAGTTGATGATATTAATCTTATTGGAACTCCTGAAGAGCTCCAAGAAACAGTTGATTATTTAAAAAGAGAATTCGAAATTAAGGATTTTGGTAAAACCCAATTTTGCCTTGGTTTACAAATTGAACATCTGGAGAGTGGAACATTTATTCATCAATCAACATATACAGCAAAAGTGCTAAAAAGATTTTACATGGACAAAGCACATCCATTGAGTATTCCAATGATCGTCCGATCATTAAATGTGGATAAAGATCCTTTCCGACCTCAAGAAAATGATGAAGAACTCCTTGGTCCTGAAGTACCATATCTCAGTGCAATTGGTGCATTGATGTATCTTGCTAATAATACACGACCTGATATTGCTTTTGCTGTCAATTTATTAGCAAGATTTAGTTCTTCACCAACATGACGACATTGGAATGGAATTAAACAAGTCCTTCGATATCTCCAAGGTACAATTGATCTCGGATTATTTTATTCAAATAAAACCAGTCCAACATTGATAGGTTATGTAGATGATGGTTATTTATCTGATCCACATAAAGCACGTTCTCAAACGGGCTATCTATTTACATTTGGAAATACTGCTATATCATGACGTTCTACGAAACAATCTATAGCAGCTACTTCTTCAAATCATGCTGAAATTATAGCCATTCATGAAGCAAGTCGAGAATGTGTATGTCTAAGATCCATGATTCATTATATCCGAGAAAGTTGTGGATTATCATCAATCAAAGATATTCCAACTACTCTTTATGAAGACAATGCAGCTTGCATAACTCAATTACGAGGATGATATATTAAAGGAGATCGGACAAAACATATTTCACCAAAATTTTTCTTTACTCATGAACTCCAGAAGAAATGTGAAATTGATGTGCTACAAATTCGGTCATGTGATAACCTCGCAGATATTTTCACGAAGACTTTACCGACTGCAACATTTGAGAAGTTGATATATAAAATCGGTATGCGTCGGTTTAAAGATTTAAAGGAATCATCTCATCAGGGGGAGTAATAATCAAACATATAGAATAGTGTACTCTTTTTCCTTCATTAGATTTTTTTTCCCACTGGATTTTTATCTAGTAAGGTTTTAACGAGGCATATTCTTTATGTATGGATGGACATCCAAGGGGGAGTGTTATGAATTATTGGAATCTCCATTAATTAGTGGAGGCTCTACTAATTATGGATTTATGTGAATTATTAGAAGATTTTTATGGATGTCCACCATTTAGTGGAGACACCATTAATTGAGATTATTTGAAGATGATGTATGCCATGATGTATTCCACTAATTAGAGCTCTATAAATAGAGCTATGCTCTAAGCTTGTAATACACCATTATTTTGTGAAAAAAAGATTAGTGAAAGAAAGATTAGAGAAAGAATTGTGAGAGAAAGAAAGAGAGAAGTTTGAAGAGAAATTCTTGTGCAAAGAATAGTTAGAATTTTCTTAGTGTGTAGTGTGTAGATTTTATTCTAACACTATCCTAATTTTATAACAAGAGGCAATTAATATAGCTATTTTTCTTGAATGTGATAAAAAAGAAAGAGCCAATATATATATATATATATATATATATATATATATATTTATAATGAAATATTAGTTTTGAGTTATAATTACATTCTCAACATAAAATCTGTCAATACATGCTTAGCATTATTAAAGTGCTAAAAATATATAAAATTATCTTTTAAATGTTTAATTCATAAACCATATATTCTCTTACATAAGTTTAAATTTATAATTTGTTAAACATATATGTAATCAGTATCAAGAACTATTAAACTAATATGTTAATAGTAAACTCATAAAATTTTAATCTTTAAAATAGAAAAGTAATTATATAAACTCAACTTTATAAAACATTATATTGAAAACTTGTTTCTTATACAATATATTTTACACTTTTTAAAATTACATAAATTTTAATACATGTAGTCTATAAAGATCAAATATTTTCCTCGGAAGTGAACCTATAAGCATGAGTATCAACTCCTCTTTCATTTCCTTCACCACTTTACCTTTTTCCCTTTCATTAACCCAACAAATAATACCTTTCGAATAATAATACTAGAGGTTCACATCCCTTTTCATTCCTCGCGTAAAAAATTTTTTAAATTTTATTTTTGACTTAGTAAAATTAAAAATTTTAAAAAATTTATTTAAAATTTATCTTTCTTCCCTAAAATTTTTTAAATATTATGTTATTATCTTTTAATATAATTTACTTCTCAATTAATCCCTGGTTCTGCTTTTTATAAGTCTAAAAGTTCTAGAAACTCTTTATAAGGTGAAAAATCAACTGCCTAGGGCAAGAAATAAATATTGTGGCACTTGAAAGACCAAAACATGTTTCCTAAAATAAAAAAAACTACATAAACTAAGAAATATAGTGGTTATTTATATTTTAAAATTTTTTACAAAATTTTAAAGATTTCCATATGACATTTTCTCACCTTCATCTTCGTTTTCGGCAAGATTTCTTGCTTTTCAATCAAAACTTTCACCATTAAATTTTTTTATCTGTAACTGTATGCAGATCCGATTTTTCTTTCACATGAAATATATATTACTTTTACATTTGTGTCGAAAATAGGTTTCTCCAAAAAAAAAAAAAAAAAATCAATCTTAACTTTCCATAAGTATATGAACTCTTAACAAACAAGACAACAACCTAAGAAAAATCACCAAAGGAAAGGCCTCATGAATCCACAGCCGAAAAACCACCTCGGATCTAATTCCGAAAGCCCGGTCGGCCACCTCTCGCCCGTCCAAGTCAAGCCACCTCCGTCCCCTCGCTTACAACTCTCGCCCTCCGGCTCCGCCACCCCAACCTCCACGGCCAACCGACGGATTGCCATAGCTGTGGACCTGAGTGACGAGAGCGCATTTGCCGTGAAATGGGCCATACAAAACTACGTCCGCCCTGGTGACGCAGTCATTCTCCTCCACGTCCGACCCACGTCCGTCCTCTACGGTGCTGATTGGGGCTCCAGCACTCCCACCACTACCGTTGGAGCTCCTACTTCCCCATTTAACGGTACGCCCACCACAATCTCCACTCCGGAAAGAGAACAAATGGAAGATGATTTTGATAACTTCACCAACACGAAAGCAACAAACTTGGCGCAGCCACTTGTGGAGGCTCACATCCCTTTCAAGATCCATATAGTGAAAGACCATGACTTGAAGGAGAGGTTGTGTTTGGAGGTGGAGAGATTGGGATTGAGTGCAGTGATCATGGGCAGCAGAGGATTTGGGGCGTCCAAGAGAAACGGTAAGGGAAGGCTTGGCAGTGTGAGTGATTATTGTGTGCATCATTGCGTCTGCCCTGTAGTGGTCGTTAGATACCCTGAGGAAGATAGCGCTGGAAATCGTGGCGAGGTGGCAAGGAAGGTGCAGAATGATGGGGAGCTCCACCCAGTGCCGGAGGAGGATCAGGAATATCATGATGCTGATGATGACGATGATCAGAAAGGTATCAACTTTGTTTAATCTAGTATAATTTATCTCAAGATATTTATAATTAATCTTATCTTTCTATATGCAATTTCTTTTCCGCTCTTGGTCTGAGATTTAAAATATTTGTCTATATCAAATGTTTATCTGGATGATGAATTTTCATGTCATCCATCAGAATTCAACAGTCTGGAAAGAAACGTTTTGTGCTTTACTCCACGGCCGGGTGATGAAAGTCAAATTACGAAAAAGATATTTTCATTTTCCCATGTTTAGTGCCTTCTTAATCTCGTGAACCAAAAAGTAACGATACATAGATGGTTAAATTGAAATGGGACATTTTTGAAATTGAATAGGATTTTAACTGCTTAGATAATGGATCCTGGTACTGTTATTTTTCTTCTTTTTTGCTCCACACTAGTGAGTATCCAATATTTAGGTTTTGTAGTTTATGGCACTAAATGCCTCGCGGCTCTGTTGTTTAGTCCTCTGTTTTGGGGTCCTTCTGGTTCATGGATTTCGCATCATTTTCTTGTTCTATAAGTTAAATAAAAAACTAGTTATACTCGAGTGATTTGATGAACTACAGCCTGTAAAAGAAAACTTACTGTTGGAAAAGAAAGTTGAATATTTCGAGTAATTAAGTCCTTAATTTTTATGCTTCAAAGTTGGCAGTTCTTGGCATCCATTAGTATTTCTGATGACTTATATTTTATAGCGAAGAGGTGGTGAGTAGACTACCAAAGATCTTGATTTATGATGGTTTAGATTGTGATTTGTGCCTGCTTGGCTTTTTGAGACACTATGATTCTGCAACGGTCATGGAATGCATTCTAGTGTCGGGGTTGCACCCACTTTTTCTATTGCCTTGCTGAAATAAATTGGAGGAAAATGATCACTTAGTCTATTATTTAAGGATATGAACCTTTTTACTAGGACAAATGCTTTACTTCCATAGAAAGTGTACATCTCTCTGGTAATAGACATATGAAAGATTAACCATCTATTGGAAATGTTTTCTTGACTAAATATTGAAGAAGTTTTGCTAGTGTTATGAAGGCAAAGAGGTTGTTCTGTCAGAACTTATCATGAATCTGTACTGTTCTAGAGGATGCTGATTTGCTTCAGCATCAGTTACTATTATTATTCGTGATAATCTGCAGACAATAGGTTTTGAAAAAATTGCTTCCTACTTGCGTAGTCCTTGAGCTGTTTGACAATCTTCCGAGTAAGATTTGGTACCTTAATGCAGAGACCATGGCTTCTCTAGTTGTTGTTTTTGCTTTGTTTCTATGAATCTTAGGATCTAATTGATTCTCTCATTTGCTGTACTCTACGTCTGACTGCTTGACATATTTTGAAGTAATAGATATATTTCTGTTTCTTGTGTGTTGTTTGTCAATGACTCTTGAATATGTCTGTGTGGGCTGAAGCACGGTTTTTCCACCTTAACACGACTGATAAATGTAATTGGAAAATTGCCTGGTAAAATAAAATCTGTACTTTTACCTTTTGGCATTTGATGACTGCTTCTCTGCTTTGCAAGAGGGTAGAAGCATTCACTAGGACTGGCCTTTCATGGCAAAAATTGCTAATGATTATGATATTCGTATGTTCGCCTCTCTATGAATATTAAAAGGCATAGGATGATGAGCACAAGTGCACTAGAATAACTGTTCCAATTGCATCCTAAACTATTGGATGATAAGCTCAGCATGCTTCTATATATGGGTTAAGAGCTTGAATTTTATTATAGTGCCTAGAAGTATCATTTCAGCATGTTGAACTCATGGTGAAATTCTCCTTCCATTGGCCGAGTGATCTCAGCTTAAAAATTTTCATGCACCGGAAATTATATAGGTTTAGCCAACAAATTTTCAACTTGCAGATGCACAATATCTGCTTTAGATACATTTTCACTGCTGCAATTTCTGCAAAAATCACCCACTGCCTTGCTTTTGTGGGGATCTCAGTGGTTTTCCAGTCATAAGGTCTGTAGTTAGTCTAGAAGTGTCTGTTTCATACTAACACTTCATTGGATTTTCATTTTGCAGTTGTTGCGGCAGAAAATGGAAAATCTGAAAAGAAAGAACAGAAAAAGTAATCTGACTTTCACGACAAGATCTGTTTTGGGTGGATAAGGAGGAGGGTGGAGACATTGGCAATACTTCTTTGCCTGGTTTTGTTTTCTTTAGTGGCCCTGAGAGTTCACCCCATGTAAAGGCAGACATCAACTGTTACTTTCCTAGTTTCTTCTATATGTTCTTTCCCCAGTTTCTTTTATGCTCCAGGCCACATCTGTGCTGTGTCCTGCACATATGATCAAATGCGAAAAATAGACAATTTTTTGTCCATGTTGTGAAATAATAAAATGCATTCTCCATGTTTTGAAGATGAAATTTTGGCTTAATAACTTATTTCTTTCGGAACTTCTCTTCTCCCCATACAAATGTATGAAGTGCCAAGAGACTATCCGGTTTCTCGCAGACGAAGGATTAGGAAATGCAAAGAATGTCCCTAATCTCAAATATCTAGGTCCTAACATAGTTTATTCTTGTCGGGGTGATTTAAGTCATCATGAAAAATTATTCTATTCATTATTACAACATGTTATCTTATGCAATAGTTTATGTTTAAGATTATAATAGAATTAATACAAATTTCTCGAAAAGAAGGGTTGAGATATACAAGTAAATCAAAAGAAAGTTTTAAAATTAAGGGGCAGACAGATGTCTTTGATTTAACAGTTATTTCTTCCGATTGGATTGGTTGCAGAAAGTTACAGAAGAAGCAATAGCAGTTCATTCCTAACCTTTCCAGTTATATTGGCTTTACTTTCATCAACGTATCCATTTGAAGAATAGAACGTTGATTATTTTACTTTCTGTTGTTGGTTTTATCGTAGTTTTGGTCAGAGAAAAGAAATGATAAACAAAATTTACTTGGAAAATATTATCCCTTGATTTTCTTCCACATTGAAATTCAATCTGATTTTTCAAATGGTCATCAGTACACCCTTAATTTGGATACGATGCATTTTCCCTCGGAAAATCAACTGGCAGAAAAGTTTCTTTTTGCAACTTCTTGGTCACAAAATGTAATCAAAACTTGAGAGTGGATAAGGAGAAGAATAGGATGACAAGAGTGATATTAAGATTCTTGCGATTTGATAATGCGAAAATATGGTTTCAACCCATATGCGTCCACAAGGAAATCAACAATAAATCGTGGAAAGAAACATGGCAATCGTGGAAAGAAACATGGCAAACTCAAAACATACCAAAGAGAATGTAGTGCTAGTGAATCTGTGGCCACCATCCAATCTAAACAAGTTGGCCAATTATTATAAGCAAACAGAAAAAGAGGAAGTAAAGAGAAGTCAATGAAAACAGTCATAAACAATGGCTAGATCTTCAAAGAACTCCCAGGGTTCCCTCACTGCGGCTTCTGCGCATTGAAAACTCGGGTCTGAAGCTGAGCTTGCTGCTAAAATCATAAAAATGACTCTGCTGGGTAGCTACCTTAGTTCCGTTTGGTGGAAGTCGCACGTGCCGACCCTTAGACGGTTTTGATGTGGTTGCTACTTGACTTCTACGACCATGATTTGAAGATGTTAACTTTTGATTTGAATTACTGTGAGTTGCCTTACGCATAGCTTTGAGCTCTGGTTTGAGGCCACGATCAATCTGATGAGCACTCATACCAAGTCGAGCTGACCTTTCTGCTGTGTCCTTCAATGTGCCAGCTTTAATGGGTTGCCTGTTAAAGTAAGTTAGATGAGGTAGAAGACCTTGCAAGTATTTCTTTAGTTGCTCATCGCCAACATTCTTCTGAGCTGGGTTTCCTTCTAGACTGATTGCTTGTAATGACACATAATTAGCTGCAAGCTGGCCCAGACATTTTGTGGTAGAGATTTTGTTGAACCGCAAATCCAGAACATTGAGTTTCAAAAGCCGATGAAGACCCTCAACCTCACTAATTTTGTTTCCAGCCAGGTAGAGCTCCTTCAAGGAAGAACAAGATGCAAGGCCTTCCAAGCAAAAAGGTTATAAGTAAAAATAATGCCGAGATGTAGACAATAAACATATTGAGCAGAAGCACATATGATGGAACATCTGAAATTTGTGTGCTCACATGAAATTGCGGTGTATGAAATGTGCATTATGAGATTACATGAACCAAGCAAACATCTCCCTCTCAATCTTGAGTAGCTCACCACTATCTCAGGGTTACAGGGTTCCTATCCATTAGAATGCAGATTGATAAGGTTACATGGATGATTGATTCAATGACAGCAATATATCAAGAGATGTTGTTGGGTATTCACACTTTGTTACTGAAAGCTAATGAATTAAATGAATTAAAGGAGAAGAAAGAAAAGAAAGAAATGCTAGAATAGTTTCTCAACCAAATGAATCTAGTTGAAACTGGATGCAAGAAAAGATGGCGTACTACTACAATAATTTACAATTTGGTCAAAATATGGATACCACTATCACCGCAATCATTCCCACATAGAATCCCAACTTATAAAAGTGAAAGGATGACAGTGTAAATACAAGAATTTTCAAACTATTAGATGTTAGAATTTGTCATGTGGCACAGTAGCAAAATGTTTTCAGGGCATAAAACTCTGTTTGGATTTCAATCATAACAAGTAACACATTCCATTATTTCTTATTTAGTGTATAAATTTCATTAAATTAGAGAGAACTGAAACTACTAGTGCATTTCTATGTTCATTTGAATCATTAAACTTTCCACATTACAGAAGATGAGAGGCCATACCATGTCCAATTCTTAGAAGTCTGTTGTAACTTAGGTCCAGAACACGCAACCGTGTGAGTTCTCGTAAACCTTCAATGGTAGAGATGTTGTTCTTTGACAGGTTCAAAACATGGAGTCCTCGAGGAAGAGCACCGGCAGTAATCCTAACTGGGATGAGTGAGAATACAAATAATCACAAAAAACTGTATCAGAAAGAGTGGAAATGTCTTGAAAGGAGGTAACATTCAAGAAACACAAGACAAAGTGGAAACTTGAAGCTGGCAAGAATCTAACCTATAGCATTCCCAGATAAGTTGAGTGCCCTAAGGCTTGAAAAAGCACTAAGAAATGGGATCACAACCAACCCATGGTTTACCAGCTGAGCCGCTGTGGATGTGGCAGACAATGAAGAGATATATTTCTTCACAGCTTCCATGCTGGGCTTATCACCCTTACTCTCCATCCTTGCAGCAGGTACAACATCCAAGACGTTACTACTTTTTGTTGAATCATGCCCTTTGGACGTATATTCAATGGATTCTTCCAAAGGGTTACAGTGCTGAAGATCTATTACCCACTCTTCTACTCGTTTTATCTTAAAATCCTTACTTGGCAACTCATCCCACTGGCAAGATGAAGAATATCTACGAAGGTTGCCTTGTTCATTCACTTCATCTGCCACGGGTACTATCCAGTCCTTTGAAGAACCAACACAGTCATAGGTATGATAACTCTCATCAACAGGGTTTTCACAATTATTTTTGTCATTACCATTACAATCTTCATCATTTCTTTCCTGATGTTGCAGCTCCTGTGTTTTAACTTCATGAGTCAACATTTGCTTATGTCTTGAATCAAGGACACTCAGATCCTCAGCAGATCTAGAGCGAGACAACAGATATAAGCGACCAGAGGAGCCAATATTAGGCAAGGAATTTGATTTTACAATAGCACAGGGAGTACAAGACATACGGTCAGCAGATTCACCCGTACCAGATAAGTGACTATCAGAGTTTTCATGGCCTTCCTTTTCCACGAGTCCATGATTCAAATCTTCATTTATTTGACAAGCACCAGAAGAGAGAGCCTCCTGGAACTGATGAGGTGTACTGGTCCCAGAATCCTTTGCTCCATTTGGACCATGAGACCCATCACAAGAGAACTGTTGATCAATCTCATCTTCTGAAGCATTGTCACCAGAGTCACTGCCTTTCGAGTCCAAACCACTTCCCAAAGATTGGCTTTTCTTCATAGGATGCGCAGTTTTCGGCAGTGAGATATCAGAATCAATAGCATTGGCATTTTTCTCCATAGCCTCTGATTTACAGTCACATCTGACAGAGGAGTCTGTTGCAAAATCGGTAAGATTTTCAACATCATTTCCTTCTGGCTTTGCATATGGTGAAGTTGTTGCTTGTGCATAATTGAAATTCTTCAGGGACTGATTTGGTGAACAATCATCCAGTATCTTATGCATTGCTTCAGAAGATAGATGAACAGTTTTCTGATCCAGAGGAGAAGAGATTAAGATATAGGCATTCAGAATGTTGCAAAGAAAATAAAACCGAACAAGAACATGAGTCAAAAGTTTCATCCACTAACCTTTTGTTTATGAGAATGGATGTGAGTGTTGAAGCATGAAAACCTAAACATCATTTCAAAATTCACAGATATTTGAATCACATGGGAACTACTTCTAAAACCAAATCACTTTCTATATTCTTCCATGGACTTAGCCACAGATGAATTTAGCCATAGTCTAGTGATAAGCCCTCAGACACGCGGCACAACCTCCAAATGTGTGAGGATCTTGATCTTCTTAAAACACATAGTATTGTCCACCCGTTTTTATTACTCCACACGTCCTTATTACCCCACACCTGCTCAGAGGTGCGAGAAAAGTTTGATGTCGTTGCAGCTGCCAGACTGAAAGAAAATCTCTTGAACTATGGAAGTACTATCACTCTTATGCATAAGAGGTGGCCTGTTAAATGAGGAAAACAAATCCAGCATGATGATCACCGGATTGGAAACAAATACAGCTACAGCTCAAATATCAACAGCAAGTTCAGCTCTACATTATCACTACATTTCCAATAAATAAAAGTAATGATACATAGCTAAATTCATTCTTGATTTCCCAAGCCAATTCCAAGATATCAGAATTGATGCAGCACAAAATCAGAAAATATAAACATGAGGTTCTCCTTTTATGACATTCCAAAAACAGGTTAGGGGATTCTTATTTTCCTATTAAACACTAACCTAATTCTGTATTGCCTGCATTTGTTTTCCTTTTACTCTCCTTCAAAACAAAATCCCCCCACATTTCCCAGATTATTTCTAGGTCAACTCAATAAACCACATTCAATTTGACATAATAGGAGTACTCAAAATGCAAAAAGAAATAGTGTTTTCATGAGAATTAAACTACTGCATCACTATGGTGTACTACCCAAAGCCTTTTTGAGTTAGCCCTTCAGTTTTGAGGATTAAATTAATGGTAATGGACAAGGACTGAGCCAAGAACTTGATTGATTTATTATTATTGTTATTTTTTTTAAGGGCGGAGCAGACATAAGGTATATTTTATAAAGTTTTTTCTGAAAAGTCTTAACTTTTTCTATGATAATGGGATATCAAAATTTTCTTTTGGGTAGTTCTGTCCTTGGTAATGGATGTATTACATATAAGGAATCCTCCAGAGTTCCACTTGCTAGTGAAGGAAGGTGTTGAGTTAAAAAAGTTAATCTGATTTCTCAAACCTATAATGGCTAGTTTTCATTCCATTCTCTGCAGTTAAACTAGAAACAAAGAACTAATTAAGAATCCCAATTAGGTGTAACCATCAATATGAGAAAATTAAAACCCCTCTCCCAGCACTAAGAAATGTCAGTGCTACCAATATATCACCCAACTAACAATACAGCCACAAAATAAGCTCCAAAAATAAATCCCTGTCAAATTAACCAACAACATTATATCCTAGCAGTTAAGATACTCCTTCACACAATAAAATTCTCTAGAAAAAAAAAAAGAAATAAATCCATAAGACAGGCCTGAAACAACGCACTATTTAACATTATCACAAATCATCATCTATATATCATATCCTCACCGCTTAAGATCCTGATAAATACTTATGAGAAAATCTTCATTACGTCATGACATTGAAGATTGCAGCAGAATGTGAATAAAGAGGAGCATCTCAAATCCTCCAAAAACAGCTTAAGCCCAAATCAACATAAATTAAGAAATAATCAGAGATCAAACCTCCTCTTAGCCAGATTGTATTTCTGATTCTTCGAATTCTCTGCCACTGTAAAATTAACAGAATTTTGAACCTTTTCCGACCTCATAAAACAACAAAATCTAAAAGAAAACTGAGAAAAATGCAAAAAAAATAAAAAATAAAAAATTGTTTTGGCTGCAAATTAACTTCAACCTTTTAGCCCTAGGATGCAATCTATGGGTGAATACATATACAGCAGAAAAGAGCAAAGAGCACAGATTGACTTTGCTAATTTGAGATTCTAAATCAATATCAATACAAATTAGCCATTGATAAAATAAAATTTACCAAAATTAATATGCAAATGGCTATTAGAAGTGATATTTTAGTTGGGAAAATTAGGAATCATGTGTGGGGATTTGCATTTTTGCTTTTACCTTTTGGTTCCAAGGAAAAGCAGATGAATGTGCGTGGAATCTGGGGCAATTTTATTGCCGTTGAATTAGGGCGTCAGCGAATGCGTCTGGTGGCTCTTATTGACCATTGGACGTGGATGCGACTAGGTTTTGTAGCTTCTGGGGAGGCTCTAGGGCATCGGTGGTAGAGGTTGAGACTGGTGTCAATCCACGATATTCTTAGATTTTGACATTGATAAGAGAAGACTCCTCATTTATCTCATCTACCGTATTCTTCAAATCTCTTACTATTTGATAGTGGTTTTATTTGTCTAATTCAAATTACAAGTTTGAATTTGTTTAGAATTGTAACCGGATAAAATAACAGTTTGCTTAATTGAGGTAAAAAGTGAAAGAAAATAGGGAGGAAGAAATAAATTTAGAGGTTAATAAATAATTTACTTCGTTTATATATATATATATATATATATATATATATATATATAAGTTAAAGATGAATCATACCATTACGATTCGTGAAAGTATCGTATAAGGTAACACGTGACTAAATGATTTTTTTTTAAAAAAATAAAAATTATATTTAAATTCATTTAAAATCTTAATTAATTAAATTAATTAATAAAATATATATGTATTTAATATTAATACATTAAAATGTGTGATTCTTTGAATATTATCTAAATTAATATATTGAAATACGTAATTCTTTAAATATTATATATATATATTTATTTAATATTAATATATTGAAATATGTGATTCTTTGAATACTATTTAAATTTATTTTAAAATCTTAACTAATTAAATTATTAATTAAGTTAATTAATAATATATTTAATATTAATATATTAAATCTTAATAATATTACAACCCGTACACCGCACGAGACATCAATCTAGTATGAAGAAAAGGTATCAAGAAATGAAATTAAGGGTAAGAAAGCTTTCCAATTCCCTCTATGTTAGCAAAACACTTGGTCGAGATCTAGACAATTGGAGAAATATTTGTTATTTAATTCTCTTTTACTTCAATTACACAAATTAAAGATAAATTATATATATTAGGTTATTACTTGTGCGATGCACGGAATGAATATATTTATTTTTTAAAAATTATAAATACATTATGAAATTTAATTTTTGATGTATTTAATAAAAATGTTTTAATAGTTACATATATATTTGATTTTTTTTAAGGATATATTTTTAGAAAATAATGTTAACTTGTCAAAATACATAAATGAATGAACATTCTAAGTTCCGGAGTAGGTAACATATTTTACCTTTTAGACAATGGTAATAATTTTACCAATTTAACTTATTATAATATTTTTTATTATAAGTAGTAAAATCTAAATAAAACTTTCAATTTAAATAATTTTTATTTTACGAAAAAATTATCTATTCACAGTATATCAATATTCTCTTTTTTTTTAACTCCACATTAATTTTATATATATATTAATTCAATTTAAACAACCTCTTCTCAAAAGAGTTGAAATCCAAGTATATGCAAAATACCACATAAAAATGCAATTAATTTTTTAACTCTTCACCTATTTTTTTCAAATTTTGACATCTATATTCATCATATTTTATATTTGGCATTTTCTTTTCTACTAACTACAAAAATAAAGAAAATAAAAAACAAAAATAGCGTAGATGAGGAATTTGATCATTAAATGAAAATGAAAAACATCAAAGTTTAACAAAAAGTAAAAAAAAAAAAACATTTCCCCTCTGCCCAAGAACAAAAATTATGAAAGAAAAAAGAAGAAGAAATTGATGGGTCAACAAAAAGAAGACTTTTGAAGCAAAAATAAAGAAAAAATAATTGTTCAAGATAAGAAAATAACAATTGGCCAATAGTATGCAACTGAATGCCACTGCAATTTATTTTCTTTTTTTAACAATAAAAATATTGAAGAAGTAAAGTCCTGTAATCTTCTCTATTAAAGAATTATGAATATCATAACAAACGAAAGAGATGCTGATAAATCAACAAAGCTAAACAATGTCAAGGGGCTATTTGATAAGAACTGTATTTTATTCTAAATTTCCAGATCAAGCTTTGATCTTTCAATAAACCATTTAAAGGCTTTTATCTGATCAAATACTGAAGGGATGACAAAAGGAAAGGGACAGAGGAAGGAAAAATTTAACATAAGAAAAAGGTCTTAGCTAAGAGACATAAAATGATATCTTTCTTCGGCTACACGATCCTCTGTAGGACTCGGTAATTCTTTAGGCATGATGAGTGCATGCTTTCCCAAATATTAAAGAAATTTTGTTGAATTTGTTAGCCGGTCAACTGCTGCTTTAATAGATATAATGATTGGGTCCTGAAAATAATAGGAATAAAGAAAAGTTTCCAAATTGCCAATGAATGAGTTTTGGACCATACAAAGAAAGGAAGCATAAAAGGAGCAGTTCATCCTGGTGAATAATTAATTTAGCATTTCTACATTATGCAGAGAAGTATATATCATTCCTATTCCAGGGATTAGAACATAATATTTAAAAAATCTGAATAAAGTATTTCTGAAATGCATGAACTACAAAATTCATGGTCAAGTTTTCTTTTCAGGTTAAACTGATAAATTGTTGACAAATGGCATAGGCAAAACTTACTTAAATAGCAAAGTCAGATCTTAATATGGCAGATGATAAAGGTGCTTGACAAAACTTGAAGAACATTAGGCTGATCAAAATTGAAACAAAGCTCCCACGATGGTCTTGGAGATCTGTAATATTTTGAGATATTGTTCCCACAGCTGCTGAAAGGCCCTGCAAAGAGCTTGAGCTGTAGTTCCATACTCTTCCTCTAAGCTAGTACTCAAAATATGGTAAAATATCATAAACTAATTCAAGCTTCAAAAAGTCATTCAAATACACCATGTATGTAGAAATGGGAATCACTAAGAACAGAAGTGTCAATGAATTGCACCTTCAGAAAGCCTCATCAAGAAAAAAGAATTAAAGATAGGATATTATATCTGCTTTACCACATGTTTGAAGACCTGTCTGAGTTGGGAATAAGGATCATTTGCTCGAGTCTTGACATAATAATTAGTGAACTTGTATTCAAGCCGCTTATCAAACTTCTTTAATATCTTACGTAGACGAATAACATTCATTTCAACAAAAAAGAAAAGCCTTTGCAGATCCTCCCCAACATCTCTGTAGGCTTCTAGTAATTCAAATATTTTAAAACCATCTTATTGCTGTAAAAGAGCATCATGCTGTTCTCCAAGACTCGATAATCTATTTGCAAGTAGTCCTTGTTGTTCCAACAAAAATAGGACAATCTTTTCAATCTGCAATTGTAGCAAAAAAAAAAAAAAACAAAATTCATACTAAAATCTAAGTCAAGTAAGTATTTGGTGGCTATATTTATATCCATATCTTAGCAGCATATAATTGTTTGGTGATGTGGAAACTGTAAGAAACAAATATTACTGAAAGCTTATTGCAGATAGGTCTTTTTGAGAGTGTTATTGAAAATGCAACCAACACACACACACACACACACACACACACACACGTACGTTACCAATCTAAATAAGTGAAGATGAAAATATAACTCACATTTATGATGAACTATGACTGGGTGGCCCATGGGCAAGGTAATTTTGGTTGTCGTTTCTTTCACTGTCTTCGAAGCCACCAGATCCAACACCAAGGTTAGATGCATTTGCTGTAATTTTGTCATGCCTCACATATGATCTAGATATCCCTTGACATTGCACTATAAAAACATTCTGGTTCAGTTTTAGCTCATCAAAGATTATATTTTAATATTATTAAGACAATCAGCAAACCACAAAAAAGGTAAGCACGTTCTTAACAATGGGGAACTTATGCCATAACCCAACTCAAAATCTATGGTAGCAAAACTGGAGAATGAAAAAACAGCACAAAAGTCAACAACCATGGCTTGTCTTTTATGAAAATCCAAGAAATCTATCAAAAATGCATCTAAACAGAATTCCAAAAAGGCAAATCACTATAGTAATTTTGAGACCCCCCCCCCCCCTCTAAACAAAAGCCACCAATTTGTTGCCTAATGCCAATGTAGCCATTAGCCGCTTCACTGATTCAAAAGCCACCCTAAGATTAAGTCCATACATTCCCTGATACCAATCTTCCTTTTAATTGATACAATAAGCTCTAAAACTAACATCTAAATGGAATTTCCACAATATGACCTATGTTACTATAAAAAAAAGTGAATTGCATTGAATAAGGAGAAGAAATTGAAAGAAAACATGTAGAATTAGGTTAAGAAGAGCGTGGTCGCACCTGAGAAATAAATACTGGAATATTGGTGAGATTTCCAAACATGCTGCCATGGTCTCCCCCCTTTTTAGTAGCTAGAAAGGAGGAAAGAGAACAGCTTCTCAATTATCTGTACCAATTTTAAAAGCTCTCAGTAGCAGGACAGAGATTGAGATTCAGCATAAATAAAAAAGAAAATAGAAAATAAATATTGCACATACGCAAATCCTAGTAATTTGTTACCAGGGAATATCAGGCATCAAAAGCAAGATTCACAGGCAAATACTGAACAAAATTGTCAAAAAGTTCACCAATATAGGTGGTATACATCAGAATATATATATATATATATATATATATATATATATATATATATATAATGAGCTATCCAACTTGATATGCTCAATACAGGCCTCTTTCTTGGAGGTAAAAATATATATGTAGTAGTAAGATTTTCAGAATCCAGTCTTTCAAGAACTCATTTGTACCATAACCACAAACTGAAGATGACCAACTCTCCTGACCTACCATTCCCCTTCCCAAACTCAAAAGGGCAAGGAAGGCAAACATACAGACTACTTTTCGATAGCTAAATATACCTAAATAATGAATGAATCAAAATGTTACAAACATGTAAAGAGAAACTCAAGATCCTATCAACATAAACAATTTCCAAAGAAACCTAGACAGAAATTCACCGATTTATCTCGAACAAAATAATAGAAAAATGAAGAATACCTCGAGATTAAAACAGGCTTAATGGAAACAAATAAGAAGAAAAGAACTTCCTTTTGGGGAAAACCTTAAAACAATTGGCAAGGTTAATTTCACACCACCAATATAGGAATTTTGAAACTTAAAAACTGAAAATTAAATCAAACACAACCTAATTCCCAAACAGCACAACAAATTAAAGCGCACCCAACAAAACAAAAATCGACAGCGTAGTAAAAGAGCAAACCTGAATCCGATTCAGATACTCATACCAGGTTTTCTTGATGTAAATCCGCAGGAAAAAATGATCCTAGAAGCAGACAAAAGAAGAGGGATTTGCAGGGGATCGGAATATAACACTGAAAGACAAAGACATCAAATTACATTAAACCCGAAAAAAGAAGTCAGAAGGATAAATCAAATTGCTGAGGACAATACCATCTAACTCCAACTGAAATAGCTTGCTCCAAAACAAATTTACAAAACAAAAAAATTAAAATAAGAAAACAATCCTACTGAATCCAAAAGTCCCAAAACTCAATAGCCAGGCACCAAAGAAATGCAGATCAAACACATTCATTCGAGAATCAGAAGAAAATGAAGCCGATAGTTCACCATGGCAAGGAAGACAATGAGAAAGTGGAAATTCGAGCGGATTGCAGAGCCGCAGATGGCGGAAAGCATGTGGAGAAGGTCGAGCCGAAGATGCCCACACATTTTTGAGATAGCTATTACCCCGTCGAGTTCCTAAATCAGTATATAAATTTGATCCATCAGCAGAAACCTTTCACTAATTCTTACATTTTTGAGTTTGTGCACTTTGTGAATCTAAACCTGGAATTTTACCTAATAATAGAAGTTTAATGGGATTAAGAAGAGCATGATCACACCTGAGAATGCTGATGATGATGTCCGATGGCCTTCTGAAAGAGGCAGTTCGCCAACATGATGAAGGCTTTGAGGAGTTGGGAACGGAAGGTACAGGGGCAGTGGGGAGGGTTCAAGAAACCCTTCAATTTTTTTTTTTTTAAAAAAAAAATCCCTTCAATTAGATTTATAGTGCCAGATGTTAATAGGTAACAATGCCAGATGGCTCTCTCAGGAGCTTCTGTAGCTCCTATTATATATATATATATATATATATATATATATATATATATATATATAGAAAGAGAGAGAGAGAGATTTTTCCTCTAAATGTATTTTTTAAATGTGAAGAGGAAAGTGAATGGTCTTTACAAAATATTTATGTATTTTTTTATTTTTTTACTTTTAAAGTTTTTTAATAAATGGTTTAGATTTAATAGAAGATATATATTTTGTTATAAATGATGATTCATATTCTTTTTAAATGGTTAAGATTTATTTGGTCGTCATACCTAATTTAATCATTTTACAGTATTTTTAAATTTTCCTTTTTAATTTTTTTCTTTTTAATTTTGTAACCGTTGCCTCTCTATTTACTCCTATCACAGATTACCCTTCTAATGGATGCCTTTCCAAACTTTTAACACTGGTTGATCTTCAGGAAATTTGATTTGAAGAGGCTTTGGTTTATCTCTCTCAGACATGAAGCCAGCACCAACAACAGCAATACCGTCATTCTTGCCAAGGTTAGAGTTGAAAGGGGAAACCGCAATAATAGCAATTCTATTGAAAGCATTCTCCAAATGAGCAAACAAAACCCTCAAGTCATCCCTCAATTAAGCCCACCTTTGCCAACATACTCCATCAACATGGAGAATCCACCACTATCATCACCAGAAGATTCACCTCCAATTTCCACTCTGACCCTCAAGTTGAACTCACCAGGAAAAGATGGCAAAGGGGCTATTTTGCTTCTGCATTGAACAAGACTGTTACGTTGTCGAAAAATGTGGAGTCTTGGCTAGGAATTCAAGCTGGGGTTCAAGAATACCAGGTAAAATTCTTTTATCTAAGAATTTCCCCCCTAATTTTGTTCTTTAGAGTTTGGAGATTCAAAATTTTGATTTTGTTTTGTAATTCTGTTTTTTTGGGTTTTGTTTTTTTTTTCACTGTTTCTGTATATTTCTCGTGTCTGAATTTTATGAAGCTCCAAAGGTAGCTGTAGACAAAGATTTTTGGGATAAAATATATATTTTCAAGATTAAAAAAAATTACATATTTTAGTCTTGATTAATGAAAATTAATTCATGAATAAATATAATTATTCTTGAATTAATTAATATAATTGGATCATTATTAAAAGTCCATTAAATCCAATGGATTATAAAATTAGACTATTGAAATTGGACTATTGTTAATGGTCCATTTTACATTAAATCCAATATATTATGGATTAAATGGAATTGAACTAGCCCTAAAGTTGGACTTTTGAAAATCTCATAACCCAAATATAATGTGGATTAAACGAGATTGAGTTTAAACATAAATTAAGCCCAGGTCATCTTAAACCTAAGTCTATTAGGGTTTGTTGGGAGACTCCTTCAAAATTCCACATCGACTATTTATGCTAAAGTTAAGAAATTTTTTGCCTATAAATAGGGTTTTCCCTCAATGGTTCAAGACACCCAACAAATCCTCAAGCTCAAGCTTCAACAAACAAGAGGCATATCAAGTTTCAACAAACTCAAGCATTCAATCGTCATCAAATTCAAGGTTTAGAATCGTCATCCAATTAAGATTTAGAATCTTCAACAAATTTCAAGGTTCAGAATCTTCATCAAATTTCAAGGTGTTCAACTTGCTCTGCATCAAACAAGTCTCAAAGGTTTGGCAATCAAGTGTCCGTCATCAAATTCCATTCGATCCGAGATCAAGCTCTTCAGCCCTCGAATCAACGTTTTTTAAAAAGAGAAGAATTGGAGGACTTATCCTGAAATTTAGGACTTCTTCAGAGATTTGTAACCACTTTTCATATTTACTAAATATTTTGTAAATTTTGATATTTTTCTTGTCTTATTTGCAGATTTGAAATTTGTCGTCTACAAATTTCTGGCTCGCCCAGTGGGACCATCTCTACCTCCCATCTCTTCTCTTCAATTTTTAAATCAATCCCAAGTTCAAGTACAAGCACAAATCAACTTAATGGCCCTAAAGAATAAAAAACTACATCTGCTCATTCAAAGGTGAGGCTGCTACAACTGTTGGCAAGGCTCCACAAGTTTCAAGCCAAGGCATGCTGACAAGAAGTAAGGCTCGAGCTCTTTCACAAAGCGAGGGTCAAAACTTTGGCGTTGTCTCATCGCCTGCAACCGCAAAGTTGAAGTAAGATGCTGCTTCTACAATGCACAATATGTCACCTGCATTAGAGAAGACCAACATCTCCAAGCAAGCTGACCAAAGTTCAATATTGGCTCTACACCTCAATCCCTCCATGGGGACCTCAAATCCAAAGCTTCATTTAATGAAGATTCTACTGCTTCTTCTGTGGCACCTGTTATGATGACAGTCACACAAAATCTGGAAGAGCAACTCGCGCACCTCACAAAATTGGTGGAGGGACTCGCCAAACACTCCCAAGAGCAAGATCTTACTATCGTGCATCTCATCAATCTCTTTGAGAAGATTGGCGAAACAAGTTAAGCTCCTCTAAAGAGATCTGAAGTGCAAGAGGAAGTGGAAACTTCTAAGAAATCACAGGATATTCAGATATCCTCCGAAGGTATGATTCTTGTGGAACAGCTTAAAGACTTCATCATGGGTATGATTAAGGATAAGTATGAAGGAGGTAGCAAATCCATCTTCACATATGCAAAGCCTTATTCGCAAAGAATTGATGATATGGGAATGTCAGCTGGATATCAGCCACCAAAGTTTCAAAATTTGATGGCAAAGGAAATCCCAAGCAGCGCGTGGCTCACTTCATCGAGACGTGCAACAATGCTGGAACTTATGAGGATCTACTAGTGAAGCAATTTGTACGATCCCTCAAAGTAAATGCATTAGATTGGTACACCGATCTGACACTTGGTTCCATCAACAGTTGGGGGCAACTTGAACAAGAGTTTCTCAACAGATTCTATAGCACTTGTAGAATCGTCAGAATGGTAGAACTCACTAACTCTCGTCAATGGAAAGACGAACCAGTGGTGGACTATATCAACTAATGGAGGAATTTGAACCTCAATTGTAAAGATCGTCTAAGTGAATCATCTGCAATTGAGATGTGCATTCAAGACATTCACTGGGGACTCCAATATATCCTTAAAGGGATCATGCTAAAGACTTTTGAAGAATTGGTGACCCGTGCTCATGATATGGTATCGTCGCACATGGGGGTAAGGCACCTATTGACCCTAACAAAGGTAAAGAAAAATAAGATTTTAGAAAAGGAAGTAAATCTTTTTCTAAAACTGAAGCAAAGGAGTCCATGGCCATAGTCGTGGCTCCAATAAAAATTTCTTTAAAGGTAACTCAAAAGGTGACCAAGAAGATGGATCTTCCACAAGAAAGGAAAAAGGTAACCTTAGAAGAAAGGCAGTCTAAGGAATATTCTTTTCTCGACTCTGATGTTTCTTCAATGTTCGATGAATTATTTGCTCCTAAAATTATAGAGTTTCTGAAGGCAAAGTGTTCGAATGAAGTTGGACGAATAAATGATCCCAACTACTGTAAGTACCATCGGTTGATTGGTTATCCAATTGAGAAATATTTTGTATTTAAGGATAAGATCATGCAGTTGGTCCGTAAAGGACATGTAGTCCTTGAAGAAGACAAAGTATCTGCAAATTTGACAACTGTTGTCATCCTTCCCGTTGAACTCGTTATTTTGGAGGTTAAGTTTGGAAGTTTTAATCTCGTCAAAGTTGAAGTTGACAGACAAATCCTTCCTACTGAAGCATATCAACAAAAAGTTGAAGAACCTTCTGTCCATGGCGAAGATGAAGGTTGGACGCTTGTGACAAGAAGAAAGAAACGCATCAAAGCCTTAAGAGGTGGAACTTCACTGGTAAGAAGTAGATTCACAAAGAAAAATATGAGGAAGGTAAAAAGTAAGAAGACCAAACCTGCATTAATAGTAGATGATTGTTTTTGGAAGAAATCTTCGGCACCTCTCATACTAAAAGATTTCATACTAAGAGAACTTGTTGAAAAGTTCAACATTGTTTTATGTTATGCCATACATGATGAGGAAAGCAAAGAAGACAATGATGAGTGTATAAATGAAGGAGACCTGGAGAGAATTGAAGCTTCAGCAGACCTTAGTAGCTATATGGCTGAGATCACATTTATTGACGATGATTTGCTGCTTGGCTCAATGCCTCACAACAGACCGTTATCTGTGGCTGACTACATGCAAGAATAGATGATGAATATGATACTATTAGACGAAAGATCGGCAGTAAACATCTTACCTCTACGAACATTAAGAGAGTTGGGCATTTTTATGGATGAGTTGTCCCAAAGTTGCCTTATAATACAAGGCTTCAATTAAGGGGGGCAACGAGCTAGTGGTACTCTCTGATTGGATATATTAACTGAAGATATGTTTCAACTGCTTTTTTCTATGTTATTGATGCCAAGACCTTCTACAATATTTTGCTAGGAAGACCATGGCTCCATGATAATGGTGTAGTCCCATCAACCCTGCATCAATATTTCAAATTCCGTCAGAATGGCGTGATGAAGAAAATAGATACTGATGATAAACCATTTACTGAAGTTGAGGCGCATATTGCTGATGCTAAGTACTATATTAAAAAGGATGGTGAATCAACTAAGATCGATTTATCAAGAGGGAAGGAAGATAAAAAGGTTACTTTCTCCAAAGATGTTAAAGCTACAGTATGTGCAGAAAGATTTACCAAGCAACCTATATGTAATAAGCCACTAGGGGAGCTCACTTTGCCTCTTACAAAGGTTGATCCTATTAAGTCATCAAATACTCCTATAAAGGGATTTGTTCAGCCAAAGAAAGAAGTAAAAGTAGAGCATGGTGAATTACCGACCTCACGTAAGGAGGAAGGGTTTGACCCAAATGCTTATAAACTCCTGGCAAAGGCTGAAAGTAATTCTCAAAGTCAACATTTGTTGGGAAAGCTTCCTACTGATATCAATAAGGAAAAGGGTCAAAGCTCGGGATCTATCCAAAGCATGCCAACAGGAAAATAGCGTGCTGGCCTAGGTTTCAAACAAGCATCTCACATCCGACTCCAGATTAAAAGGGCCAATGTACAGTATATTACTATAGAAGATGAAGTGACGTTAAAACCGCAATCTATTTTTGGTAGGATAGGAGATATAAATTCACGTCTATCTGTCTTCACTAGGTTAGGCCTAAAGAAAAGAAGAAAATCTGTTTTCAAGAGGTTTGGAGTCACAGTCACTTCAAAGGTAAGACATTCCAGCAAAGTCTCCTCCAAGACAAGAACGGTGGTGAATTGCAATGGAATCTTAAAAGTAATAACACAAGTGACACTTGATGTACCTTGTGATGAAGAAAATGTAGCATCTTGTAATCACATCACCATCTATGATGAAGAGTGTACCGAGGAAGAAGATGCTGAGCATGCTCTAGCAGAATTTGAAGAAGGCATAAAAGCCACAGTTGATGAACTCAAAGAAGTAAACTTGGGCACTATTGAAGATCCTCGCCCAATTTATATAAATGCACTCTTATGGCCTGAAGAAGAAAATGCCTATGTCGACCTATTGAAGGAATTTATAGACGTCTTTGCTTGGACATATAAAGAAATGCTTGGCTTAGACATCAAAATAGCTGTCCACCATTTAGCTGTAAAGGATGGGGCAACATCAGTAAAGCAAGCCCAACGGCATTTTCGACCTGAGCTGGTTCCATTAATTGAAGTAGAAGTGAATAAGCTGATCGAAGCCAAATTTATTCGAGAGGTCAAGTATCCAACTTGGGTTGCGAATATTGTCCCTGTAAGGAAGAAAAATGGACAAATTTGTGTGGATTTTAGGAATCTAAATGATGCTTGTCCAAAAGATGATTTTTTACTGCCTATTCCTGAACTGATGGTAGATGTAACCATTCGCCATGAAGTTCTATTTTTCATGGATGGATCCTCTGAGTATAACTAAATTAAAATGACACCAGAAGATGAGGATCTTACTGCTTTTCGTACTCCAAAAGAAATCTATTGTTACATAGTGATGCCTTTTGGTCTGAAGAATGCTGGAGCCACATATCAAAGAGCAATGCAAAAGATCTTTGATGAAATGCTACACAAGATCTTGGAATGCTATGTAGATGATTTGGTGGTCAAGTCACGTAAATGAGTTGATCATCTTCAAGATTTGAGAAAGACTTTCAGGCGACTCTGAAAATATCAATTGAAGATGAATCATCTTAAATGTGCTTTTGGTGTCACCTCTGAAAAATTTTTGGGTTTCATCATTCGTCATCCAGGTATCAAAATAGACCAATCAAAGATCAATGCGATTATGAGGATGCCTGAGTCGAGAAATATCCATGAATTAAAGAGTTTATAAGAAAAGTTGGCCTACCTCCGAAGGTTCATCTCAAATCTTACCGGACGCTGTCAACCGTTCAGTCGTTTAATGAAGAAGGGTGTACCATTTGAATGGGATGAAGCGTGTCAAAATACTTTCAAATGCATCAAATCTTACTTGATAAAGCCTCATGTGCTTGCTGTACCTATCCTGGAAAAGCTATTAATTTTGTACATTGCTGTGCAAGAATACTCAGTGGGGGCATTGCTTGCTCAAGAAAATGACAATAGCAAAGAAAATGCACTCTATTACTTAAGTTAGATGATGACACCAAATGAGTTGAATTATTCACCAATTGAGAAGTTTTGCCTAGCTTTAATATTTGCAATTAAAAAACTGAAGCACTATTTTCAAGCGCATACTGTACGCCTTATTTCTAAGGCTAATCCTATAAAGTATGTCATGACAAAGCCTGAACTATCTGATCGTTTAGCAAGGTGGTACTTTAACTCCAACAATTTGATATTGTCTTCGTATAATAAAAAGCTGTCAAAGGACAAGTGTTGGCGGATTTCTTGGCTGATTATCCTATCCCTACTGAGTGGGAACTAAGTGATGAGTTGCCCGATGAAGATGTTCTTGTCATTGAGATTTTCCTACCATGGAGAATGTACTTTGATGGTGCGGTATGTCGTGAAGGTGTTGGAGCTGGTGTAGTATTCATTACCTCTGAAGGAGATGTATTACCATACTCTTTCACATTGACTAAAAGATACTCAAATAATGTGGCGAATACCAAGCCCTTATACTTAGATTAGAGTTGGTTGTTGATCTGAAGCGACTGCATCTCGAAGTATATGGGGATTCCCAATTGATTGTTAATCAATTACTTGGTGAGTATGATGTTAAAAAACCTGAGTTGATCCCGTATCATAATTATGCGAGACGACTTATGGGATATTTGGGTGATGTGATGATCGATCATGTATTAAGAAACAAAAATAAGCAAGCTGACATGTTAACAAAATTGGCTTCTACTTTATATCTACATGATCAAGAAATTCAAATTCCTAAATGTCAAACATAGGTCATACTGCCTATTTTTGAAGATGAAGACGATAAAGGGCATGAAATCCATTATGTCTTTGTCTATGAAATTAATGAAGAAGATTAGAGACAACCTTTTGTAGATTATCTCAAAAATAGAAAGCTTTCGAATGATCCATGAAGACGGAGTGATATTCGCCAGCCTGCCACCCACTTCTTTTTCTATAGGGATACACTCTTTCGACGTTCGTTTGAAGGTGTCTTCTTGAGATGTTTAGGTCAAGAAGAAGCTGTGCAAGCAATGGAAGAAGCTTATTCTGGCATATGTGGAGCCTATCAATCTGGACTGAAGCTTCATTTTCGTATCAAGAGGATGGGATATTATTGGGCTACTATGGTGAAAGATTTCCTAGATTATTCTAGAAGATGTCAAGCATGTTAATTCAATACCAACTATCTACATCAACTGCCGGAGCCATTACACCCGGCAGTTGCTTCATGGCCATTTGAGGCATGGGGATTGGATATTGTTGGACCGCTACCAAAGTCTTCTGTTGGGCATCTTTATATCTTGGTTGTAGCAGATTACTTTTCTAAGTGGGCAGAAGCTGTAGCATTAAAAGAAGCAAAAAAGAAAAATGTCATTAATTTTATATATGTAAACATTATTTATCGACATGGCATTCCTCGACACATTATCACAGATAACGGTACGCCATTCTGCAATAGTTTGATGGACAAGTTATGCAAAAAGTTTAAATTCAAGCAGTACAAATCTTCTATGTACTATGCCCAGGCTAATGGACTCGCTGAAGCTTTCAATAAGACTTTATAAAAGTTGTTGTAAAAAGTGGTTACTAAGTCAAAAAGGGATTGGCATATTCGTATTTGAGAGGTACTTTGGGCATATAGAACCACTTACTGCACTCCAACCCAAGCTTCCCCATATACGTTGGTATATGGTGTGGAAGCTGTCCTTCCACTAGAGCAACAAATTCCTTCCTTGAGGATTGCTATTTAAGAAGGTTTCACCAAGGAAGATAATGTCCGTCTCAGACTTGAAGAGTTAGAAGCACTTGATGAAAAGAGGTTAGAGGCACAACAAAGGTTAGAATGTTATCAAGCTCGTGTTTCCAAAGCCTTTAACAAGAAAGTGCATTTTTGTTTCTTTCAAGTTGGTGATTTAGTGCTCGCTGTGAAAAGACCAATCATCGTTGGACACAAACCAAAGAAGTTGACATCAAAGTGGGATAGCCCATATGTTGTTCAAGAGGTCTACTCAAATGGTTCTTACAAGATAGTTGTTGAAGATGGGTTGAGAATTGGACCAATCAACGACAAATATTTGAAGAGATACTATGCATAAATGCAGGCTTCTCGACTGCACGAACTTAAACTACAAGTTGCTCCTTGACTACACGAGTTTAAACTGCAAGTTAGTCCTCGACTGCACGAGCTTAAACTGCAAGTTACTCCTGACCCACATGAGTTTAAACTGTGTAAAAGTAACCACCAATAGTGTAGTACATGGTTAAACTGTTAAAATACTCCATCAAGTCCAAGTTGATAAAAATGGATACTCCTAGTCCTGGCCTGCACAAGTCAAAATTGTGAACGTCGCCCCCCCCCCCCAAAAAAACCATACCCATCCATTTTGAATTACGTTTGACTTGATTTTTAAGTTATTCTTAAGATACATAGGCAGCTTAGAAGAAATTTCTAAGTTCAGTCACATCATTTCATCATTCTCCATTTTTCTCCCTTGTTGCAATCAAGTGATGATTTATTGTGAAATCGACGTTTGCAATAAGTAAAAAAAAAAAAAAAACATATGTGCGAGAAAAGGTTGAGACAATATGAAAGAAATATATTATTGATGCTAGTAAGGAAGCAACCTTATTTCATAAGAAAGGGAAAAAAAATACAACTGCTTAATGAACATATGAGGTGCTACGCAACATCAAGTAAAAAACTTGAAATATTTCAAGTCTTGTTGTATTGCCACCAAATGTTCTCTTATATTCTTCAAGTTGGATTCATCCTCTTCGTTTGCTTTAGGAGCGTTTTGAAGTAAAGCAAGCTCTTCTTTGAGGGACAAGCAGGTGGACTCTACTTCTAAAAGCTGCCTGTTCTTTTCCTCAACAACAGTTAAATATTTTTTATCCTCTTTCTTTAAGCGTTTGAGCTTCCTTTTGAGAGCAATAATATTGGCTTTAACTCGTTATGAGTTGGCCTTACTTTTTTCAATTTGACTTGTGAGGTCACACTTTTTAACCTCAACATCACTTAAGTGTTGGCTAGCAGAAGAAAGTAATTTTGCATGAGACTCCTTTAAGGCTTTCTCCGAAGAGGTGGATCTAACATTGTCAAATTCACGCGCTTTAGCAAAGAAAGAACTCAAGCGATTATCCAATGGTGACAAGTCAACAATAGGATCCTTACTCAATTCTTTAAGGATATAGCAAGCTTAATCCTTAAGTGAAGAGATCTACTTGATAGGCGTTTGTTGAATTCTTTGATAAAATTGCTGTCATACTTCCATGACAAATTTCTTTTTGCAACTTGACATTAGGGACTCTCTCGGGAAGGTAGAGATGGCTGAACAATGTTGATGAGCTACTACCTTAGATGTCAAATCCTCATGTTGAGAGTAAGAGATGTTCTTGCAACCATCTTACTTTGAGCAGTGAGAATCATTGATTGAGCCTTGAGAATAAGCATCCTCATCAATAGCTATAATATTGTCCATTTAATGAAGAAGAATAGCAAAGAAGTTGAGTCAAAAGAAAAGAAAAGAGGAATAAAAAACAAAAAAAAAAAAAAAGAAGGGAAAAACCAGTTTTACCTTGTCCTTGAAGGTCTCTTGATCCTTGGACTCTTGGTTTAAAGTTGTAGTTGTTGCCTTCGTTCTCTTCCAACAACGGTCTCTACTACTAGAACTGACTTCTTCAATTCGATTCAACTCCTTTCGTTTTGAAGATGGTGAAAGTTTCTCTATATCTAAGTTATGATCCGAAGAAGAATGTCTATCATGTTTTGAAGAATTTTCTAACCCCTTTGAAGCATTGAGAGTGGTAGTATCTTGATGAAGTTTCTTCTCAAAGTAAGACAAGTTCTCTACTTTCTTAAATGCAGATTTTTGGGAATTCAATATCGAAATGTGATATTCAAGAAAGGTTCCATGCACTTGTTCCTTCCATGCTTTATACTCTGGAGTATAGTGCTTCTTTATACTATAAGGAGTGGCTGAAAATGTTACCTTGGTCATTGTTCTGCCAAGCGTGTATCTTACCCAAAGACGTAAGCCATCTATTAAGGCAGCCTTACGGGTGGAAATCTCAAAGTAGCCTGGGATATCTTGTAGGAATCCAAACTGGTGACTAAAGCGATGTGGGCTATAAGGCTCAATGATGAAGTGATTGTCCTTCCGCAAAGTTAGAAGACTTGAACGAAGGTTCAAGCAGTAAAGTTATTCCTCCAAAGGGGCTGCTTTATTATCAACAAAGTTATGTTTTTTATGCTTGGTAAGGATGTTCGTAGCCCAAACAATAATCTCACCTTTATAAATCCGCTTGCGGGCTTTGTCTTCACTAAAGTACTTTCTGCTACTTTTACCAGAATAACTCGCCATTGGAGGGCTGTTTAGGCCTTGAGAGACTTCATAGTGAGTTTTGAAGTAGTGTGCAAGCCATCTATATATATAGTGAGTTGAGAAGATAGATTTCTCCTCACTGGGATGTTGAGAGTTGGAAATACGATTCAATCCTTTATAAATGCTAATCAAGATGGGAATAGCCAAACTAACTCATTCCCCGTATGCCATCAAACTTGTCATTTTGAAGGTACTTAGACGAATGATGTCTACTTCTTCATTAGGTAAGACAAAGATGCAAAGCCAACATGATAAAAAGGCTGCAAGGAATGTTTGATCTCTGTTGTGGCTTCTAATGCCCAATTTTGAAAACAAAGCTTCTTCTTTAGATGTCCATGCAGTATGAGATGGGATAACTCCACATGGATTATCAGTAAATTTAGGGCGTGATGTTCTTTCTTCCCTTGGAGAAGACACTATATACTTTATTGCTCTTTTGAACTAGAAGTCGAGCCACTTATTGATGGAGACACTAGAGTTGTTGTTGTCCTTTTTGATCAAGTGGTATGCATGGAGAAGATGTTCGCAACTCCTTGGAAGGAATTGCTTGCCATCATGGTCCACACCCGTGAGTTCCGCAGCATGAGGAACAATTTCATCATAGTGAGTTCTAAGTATTGGTAAGCCTTCAAGTTTGTGCAAGTCCCAAAGTAAAATGGACACCTTACCAGTTGATGTTAAGAGTGTGTTGGTGAGAGGACACTAAGCTTCGCAAAAGGCTTTGAGAACATTGGGGTTGCAATTATACTTAAAAAGCGATGCATAGACAGCCTCATAGATCTTCGCAGATCTTAAGTGTCCTTTGCAACAACTTAGAACGTTGTGTGCCCACTCCCAATATCTCTCCCTAAAGCGAAACACTCCCAAGAAGTTGAGTGGTGAGGTCTATTGAGTCTCCTTTTGAATCATTCGACGTCCAAGTGAAGGTAACACACTGAGATGAGCTTGAGGTTGATGATTTGAGGAAAGAAGAATCCATGCCTTTGGGGAATGAGTGCCTTTGAAGTTGACTTTCGTTGACCATTTCTTCACAAGTCGTTAGAGTGTCACCTTTGAAAGGGGCTCCACATACTTGCCTAACTTTGCCTTATAAACCGTCAAAATCGTCTTTGCTTCAGTTGAATCATTCTCGTGGTGGTGAATGACTAGCAGTTGTTGGCCCAAAAAAGATCACAAATTTGAGAAGTACAACATAATTGGATCTAGTTAAAAAAAGAAAAAAAAAAGTTTTTGCGTTTACAAAAAAAAAAAAAAAAAAAGCTAAGTGCATAAACAAACAAAATGGAGTTTACGGAAAAACAAAGAAAAAGGGGACAAATAATTAGTTTTTGAAAAAAAAAAAAAATTGGTTAGTTTTGACAAGCAAAAAAAAAAAAAAAAAAATCCATTTCAAAGTGAAACTACTTAGACGGTTTTCAAAGTTCCCATGTGGGCCAAACCAAAAAAAAAAAAAAAAAAAAGGGGGGGGGGTTCCATGAAGCCATGATACATTTGGGAAGTACAGTTGCATGAATATGGTCACGGTGACCGCTAGAAGAAATAAAAAAAAATTGATAAAGGTAAAAAAAAAAAAAAAAAAGAAGAAGGCATTTACCAAAAATCTTGCAAGTAGTTGCGAAGTCAATGTCAAGCTAAATTGAAGATACAAATTTGCGTGAAAAAATTGATGAGATTACAAGCCTTTTTATAGGCATTATGGCATGCCTTTTCCAAATTCCATAAGAATTCTAATTCTTGATTAAAAGATTTTAATTGAGATTTAAATTTAAATCCCAAAAATTTTGATTGGTGGATTCAAAAATATGATTCCTTCTCAAAATTAGATTTCAATCTTTTTCCTTATAGGAATAGAAAAAGAATTCTATTTTATTAAGGAGTTGAAAAAGGCTTTTTCTAATTAAATTGGGAAGTTAATATTTTAAATACTTCAAACCTTGTTTCCAAATTCTTTTGACAAAATATTTTTCCTCAAGTCTTGAAGTGGGGGCATTTGTAGATAAAGAATTTTGGGATAAAATATATTTTCAAGATTAAAAGAAAATTACATATTTTAGTCTTGATTAATTAAAATAAATTCATGAATAAATATAATTATTCTTGAATTAATTAATATAATTGGATCATCATTAAAAGCCCATTAAATCTAATGGATTATAACATTGTACTATTGAAATTAGGCTATTGTTAATGGTCAATTTCACATTAAATCCAATATATTATGGATTAAATAGAATTGGACTAGGCCCTAAAGTTAGATTTTTGAAAACTCATAACCCAAATATAATGTGGATTAAATGAGATTGGGCTAAAACATAAATTAAGCCCAGGTCATCTTAAACCCAAGGTCCATTAGGATTTGTTGGGAGACTCCTTCAAAATCCCACATCGACTATTTATGCTAAAGTCAAGGGATTTTTGGCCTATAAATAGGGTTTTTCCTCAATGGTTCAAGGCTCCCCCCAAATCCTCAAGCTCAAGTTTCAACAAACAAGAGGCATATCAAGTTTCAACAAACTCAAGCATTCAATCGTCATCAAATTTAAGGTTCAGAATCGTCATCAAATCAAGGTCCAGAATCTTCATCAAATTTCAAGGTTCAGAATCTTCATCAAATTTCAAGGCGTTCATCTTGCTCTGCATCAAACAAGTCTCGAAGGCTTGGCAATCAAGTGTCCGTCATCAAATTCCGTTCAATTCGAGATCAAGCTCTTCAGTCATCGAATCAATGTTTTTCAAAAAGAGAAGAATCGGAGGACTTATCCTGCAATTTAGGATTTTTTTTTGGAGATTTGTAACCACTTTTCATATTTACTAAATATTTTGTAAATTTTGATATTTTTCTTGTCTTATTTGCAGACTTAAAATTTGTCGTCTATAGTGGCAAAATCTGTAGAGTAGAATGAAAATTTTAAATTCAGGATAAAATGCTAACAAATTATGCTTTTGATATATTTGTAACCAAAGATTTTCTTTTGATTTTTTTTATTTGTAATCGTTTCTTTAGTGCTTAATCTCTGACGATGGATTTTATAGATATAATCTTAGACAATGGATAGATGTTCAAAAGACTTGTTGTGGACTTGAATAAGTCTCCTCAAGAAGTTTTTGATACATTAAAAAACTCAGACAATGGATCTGGTCCTTGCTGCTCATCCTACTTAGTCTGTTTGTAGATCATTACTTCAAAAGCATGCCAGATTTGTCCTCTAACTAGTTTTCTAAATTCTAATTGGTTTCCTATCTTCTTTCCATTCTGGGTTGCCCGATTAATTGGGTTCCTCTAATTGCCCCAATTTCTTTTCTAAAAGCATGACATTTTTTATGCATGAAATCCTTGAATCTATCTTCTTTCCATTTTGGGTTGCTCGATTCATTTTTGTTTGTTTTTATTATCAATGTTCCACATCATGACCTGCTACTCGTCTAGCTATTGGAGCTGTGTAGAATTTGCTTCATCTAAGAAAGAAAAGCTAAAATATTATTGATTATAGTAGAAAGTTAACTTTTTGAGGATAGTAGTTTGTTGGTGCAACGATAACTATTGATTTTTTTAATATGGGCTACTTGAAATTTGTTTGACTGAGATGCATTCTTGAGCTGCTTTAGGGCCAACAAATCTATATGCACACACAAGAAAGGGTTACTTGTGAATTATATTTCTTACAAAACATAAGTTTTGTAACAGGGAAGTGCCGAATGATTTGTACAAGAGTTTGGATGTAGTTTGTGAGGGTGAGAATTGGTGGGAGGTATATTTATCGCATATTCTGTTTATTATTAAATATTTCTTTTGAATGGAGAATGTGGCTATTTGGGTTAGATATAATGAGATAATGATGGTTGCCATTGCACATTTGTAGGCTGTGGAGCTACGGAAGTTAATTTTGGCTCATAATGACATTGAGTCTCTGAGCGAAGATCTTATAAACCTGCTTTTGTGTTGGGTATTTCACACGCATATCATATATGGTACATCGAAAGAATAAAATGAGATACCATCCCAGGATCCGCATATGTGTCAAAAACAAGATATAAAGATAACAAAGGTAACAGCTTTTACCTTTCTTTGATCGTTCGAAGAACAAAAATTTTTCTTCTTTAAGTCGAGGCGCGATCCAGCAATCCTCTTGATCAAACTCCACGAGAGTTGAACGTCCAACCACTAAAATCACAGTGTGTGATTATTTCTAACAATAATTCACACAGATGATACACTTAAGCACGGAGTTTTCTGTGGTAGCAGAAAATTTAAGTGGCGGCTAGGGTTACTTGTTTTTTAGAAAAACAATGTGATAGAGAGAGAAGAGAAGAAGTCGTTTGTTGCCTAGGATTTCCATGAATCCAACCTACGCTAGGATTTCGAGTATGTCATACATATAAATTGAAAAACCCTACTAAAAATTGAGAATTCTAATCCTATTAGAATTCCCTAATTGTAATTGGAAATATCAAGTTCTCACAATTATAATTTGGATTATAAATTATAATTAATTATAATTTGTCCATAATAACTTCTCTTTCTCGCAATTAACCCCACTATGTTATCAAATAACATCTTGAGTATATATAATCCTCTATTGTGTGTGACCTATTAGGTTTCCCAGTCAATTGGTAGCAAACATGAATTAATCTAAATGTCTTTGAGATTAATAATCCATAATTAATTAGAATTAATCTTATTAATTCTAATCAGGATTGGTTTATTAATTCATCAATTAATAAACCCATATTTTCAGATCATGAGTGGTATCTAACAACACATCATGACCACCCAAGAGTCCAGAAAGTCAAATGGTTTGACATGAACCCTTTAATAACAAACTACAGTGCAATTAACTCCTTTCATTATACAATATCTCATTCTGTTTGGAGTACAGAATTAGTGCCAACTCTCTCCAGAATATATATTAATTCTGACCCGAATATAATAGTACTTGTACCAGGAACCCACTACTTTAGATGTATATCAATTGGAACTATTTCCAATACACAATTGCCTTGACCAAGGACTTCTTGAGTAGTAATTCCTACAAGTGGCCGTGAGATATTCGCCCCTACTATTAGGAGTGGTGAATCGTTTATTGACCCTCTCAACTACTTTTGTTTACCTCACAATGTACCCAACATCCATCCCATAGGCAGTCCTTGATCGAGTTCCAAAGATTGGAATCAAAATACAGTGCTCAGCAAACAAAGTACCTTGGAGATCTCAAGTCTAAGGATATTTGCACGTTTGCTATATTGAGATTATATCACTGGCACTAAATAGTTATCCATATGATTATCTCATAGCTAGGTCATCCAATGAACTTGTTCCATTAACAAGCATCCATGTATTAACTTTGAGTATCTCAATACTCATGGATATGAGAACCACCTCTTGATCAAATCAAGAAATCTAACATATGCTAGTCTAAATGCATTGATGATGTTCTGTCTCATTAATACTATTACTAGGGATTATTTAAGTACTAACACTATACAGTGTAGTAGGAATTTCATATCATGATCTTTATCATGATTTCCTTAACACAATGTTGTACTAGGGACTTTATCGAACAGTTATATTATTTAAAAGTAAACAAAAGAAACTGTAAGATAATACCTTTTATTAAAATAAAATGTGTCATATACAATGTACAAGTGATTGCTTCTAGGGCACAACACTAACACTTTGTTTTATGTGCTGAATGTTAGTCACAACAAGCTATCCATTCTTTCATCAGCTATTGGAGAGTATGCTATTTGATATCTTTGACTATTCAGATGTTTGAAATCTGAATATGCTTAAAGTGCCAATTATTTATCAAGATCAATTTGTATTATCCTTTTTATCTCTTCTTTTTGGAGGAATATATAGCTGAATAAGATTACTAGAATGGAAATGGTCCCACGTGTCCATGACATCTAGTGTATATAGCTCAAAGTAATTTTTTATTAAAGAAGATGTAAGTTAATACAAAATAATTAGAAAAGATAATAAAATACTATATTTAATTAATATTTGATAACTGTTATTGGAAATAAACAATTAAAAATTATGATTGAAATCAATGTTTACCAATTATGAAAAAATCACTATTCAAAACATTAAAATTTAAGTTGTTTCGTTTGCCAAATAGTTGACAAATATAATTTTGAATGGTGCAAAACTCCTCAACCGAGCAATGAAATCAAACCCTATCTATTAGTTACATAATCGGTTTTTAATCAGTAAAATAATAATGTTTCATCCTAAATTTCTTTTTCGTTCTTTTATATTTGAGAGGGGCTAAATTCAGTCTTCCATCATAAAACCCCATTTCCTATTTTAATTACATTGATTTCGGTGTAAATTTTAGTATAAGGAGGTGTGGATTTAATCTTTCTCTTTATATTTTTGTATTTAAAAATTTTATTAAAATAAATAAATACAATTTGCTCATTTTTTTTTTAAAAATTGAATGTTTGATTATAATTAAATTCTTTTAATTATATTATACTTAAAAAAAAAAAGATTGATCACATGTATGAAAGTTTTCAATCTACGCTCTTTATTTTTAGATTTTTCAAAATAATTTTAAAGTTCAATCAATCAACCATTCCTGAAGAAATTGGGGCAGTGGCTTCTCTAGTCAAGTAAGCTTCTTTAGTTGTTTCTCTAGCTTTAGCTTTGGAAAATTTTAAGTACATTAGTGAGGCAAAGGTATATTTTAAGGCAAGTTGGTATTGACTGTTTCTCTGCTGTGCTTGGACATTCTTGTTTTCATGTGTTCACACCAGGTTTGATTGTTCAAACAACCAACGAAAGGATCTTCCTAGCTCTATTGGGGGATGTGTGGATTTATCAGAACTTAAGGTAATGCTTTATAAGATGTATGCTTTAATTTGAATTGGCCAAAATTTCAGCTCCAATTTCCATTTAGCTGGCTCTAGATAGCTTTTGTGTAGCAATCCACAAAAGAAGGAGAAATTAAAATAAAAAAGGCACATATATAGCAGAAAACTTGCTCATGTAAAATTATATTATTATTAGATGCAGGTGTGATAATCTTGGAAACTTGGGAATGTCATACAAGTGGAAAATAGTAGGTTTAAGCACAAAGCCTTTTTGGAGTAGTGTTACAATTCTAACATTATGATCACTGCATTATGTATATTTCTACCTTGAGGTACTGTATACTCAAGTGCAATATGTTCGCATATTTTGTATGGTGTTAGACCCTACTAGAAATTCATCAAATTCATGTTTGTACTCTGGAATGCTGTACTATTAATCAAGATGATTTTGCATATTACTTTAAAAATAAGGTTGCATGTAAATATGGAGATTTAAAATAAATGAATCTAGAATAATAAGTCAATTGAAACTTATATCATAGCCAAACAAGTGATTGTGATCCATACGCCATCAAAATATGTAATATGGTAACTTGCCCCAGTGTAAGTATAAAAAAATAATTAACGGATATATTATAATTAACGAATATATTATTAATATTTAAAGGGCTAATTATTTTACTAATTTTCAAGTTATGTTGCTTTTACCTAATTCTTCTGTTAGATTATTGCTAGCAGTGGCTTCTGCTAAGAACTTTACATTTCAACAGATGGATGTGAAGAGTGCATTCTAGAATGGATTTCTATAGGAAGATGCATATACTTAACAACTCAAAGCTTTTGTCAATCCCAAGTTTCTAGATTATGTGTACAGATTGAAGAAAACTCTATAGGTTGAAACAAATGCCTAGAGCATGGTATGAAAGGCTTACAAACTATCTGCTCAGAAGAGAATACGAGTGAGGGGGGGCTGATAAGACAATATTTGTTAACAAGCTTGGAACAGATTTTATTGTTGCATAAATTTATGTTGATTATATCATGTTTAGTTCAACATCAAGGTAGATGTTAAAGGTGACGGACAGAGAAACAAGGGAGCATGCTTCAATGGGGAAAAACAGGGAAAAAAAAAACACAAGCCTTAAAGACCGCACGAAAGCGTAAAGATCATACATTTGTGCGCTTTAAACCTACTAGGTTGAGTAGGAGTGGATTGAATTACAGGAATCGCTTCGCCTTGTCCACTTGAAGAAGCTTTTGGTTGATAACCCGTTAGCCTCCTACTTCGCCTTGTTTGCATGAACGCCAAATTTTTCAGCTCTCAGAATATGCTACTACCCAACTTCTAGTTGGTGAATACAATAGTGAAGAAGAACGGTCTCAAGTCTCCTTGGTTCTCTTGCTATTGGTTAGCAAAGCTCCAAGGAGGAAAACAGAGGGTGAGGAGACGTGAGAGAGAGAGAGCTGCGTGAGAGCCTCTAGTTGTTAGGGAGATTAGGGTTTTTTCTTTTACCAGAGACTTGTTTATTGGTTAGCTAAAATTATATCTCTAATTATCTGATAAACATATCCCCGGGATATCAAATTTCAAACATCTGGATGTTTTCCTGAGAATAAGTTTGGCTAAACCCTAAATTCATCTGAATCGTATCTGGAAAAAACCCTACGGTCCAAGTTATTGAGCCGAAATAATTTTATTATTTTTCTTGAACCCAATAGGCTTAAAATAATAAACATTAATTATTTATTTCCTAGGCTTATAAAAATAACCCAATAAATAATTAAGCATTAATTATTTCCCATTGGTTTAAGCCCAGGTTAATTTCCTAATTATTCAAACTGGACCTAGGCCCTGAATAATTAATTAACCAAATAAACCAAAAAATTAATTTCTCTCAACTCCTAGTTTTATTTTATTTATTTATTTTATTTCAGTCTAATAATAAATTAGACATCCTGAATAAAATAAAATAAAATAAATCCTCTTGAACTGAGACCAATTCCTCAACCCAAAATTAATTAGGACTTACGGGCTATTCCGAGGACTAAAAAGACATATCGCCTTGACTGCTAAAATAACCAAAATACCCCTACTATATAAATAGCTGTATTTTATATTTTAAATATTTTCTAATATCACCATAAGGAAATATTGACCCCAAGGATAATGCTGCATTAGTAAAGTCTCTGACCTACAGGTAAAATGACTAAAATACCCCTCTACATATCACTGTACATTTAGAGAGGAAGAAGTGTACTAACACCCCTCTAAAAGACATCTACCATCCTTAGGCTTCTAGTTGGATGATCCACGACTTCCTGGAGTGTTTTCGCTTTCCAAGGGAGCTACCCTAAAATAAACATCCAAGTTATGTTTCCCAGGGCTCTGGACATTTTAGACCATTCGGACAACCACAAGGGGCGATATAGTACAGAAACTATCTTGTACAAGTCTGTCTTAACTAACTAGTTACATATACCCAATACACAAGTATATTGGTTCTACTATAAAACCTCAATTATATCATATCAAAGCATATGCTTCCAGTTTCGTTAGACCACCAACTCATACTCAAGTCGTAGAGTACTAGTCCACACTGTAGCGGTAGTAGTCTAGGTTTCTATCATATAGTACTTTTAGAAACCACTACTACAGGTCCTGTCCTACGTATTCGAAATACGCTTATATCATGAAGTGAGTGGACTACTCACTGGCTAAAGGTAAGCCATTTCCCATTTGGAATTCATAACATAACAACCTAAACATGATGAGATTCCCAATCTCATCAATAGGTTAAGAACAAATGTTTATGTGTTAAATAACCCATGATCCATACCTTACTATGAAAGACCGCCATTCACATGGATCACTTATTTAAACACAATGGGTCTATTTCAAACGAAAATTGTGCACAAACAAAAAGTAAATTCACAAATAATTTTTGAAAATAAATTCTTTTATTAAAATATTTAATTTTACATCAGAAACCTAGTCTAAGAGGGCATACAATCCAACAAAAGGATTTTGCAAATTGAGTTTGAAATGAGTATGGTAGGTGAACTAATATTTTCCCTTAGTTTACAGATTAAGCAGATGAAAGATGAGATTTTTATATCTCAAACCAAGTATGTTAAGTACTTGGTCAAGAATTTCAATATGGAAAGATTAGAGTCTATCAAGATGCCCATAAGTGTTGTATAAAAGTTGACAAAGGATGACAAGGGACAGAGGATAGATTAACATATGTATAGAAGCATAATTGGAGGATTGTTATATCTTACAGCGAGTCGACCTGATATTAGCTACAATGTTGGTATCTGCGCAAGATATCAAGTAAGTTCTAAAGAGTCATACTTGAAGGTCGTCAAGAGAATATTGAAGTATGTATGCTATACTTCTGAGTTATTTACTTCAGTAAGGACTCAAGCACACTTTTATTCAGTTACAATAATGTAAACTGGGCAAGTAATTGTGATGATCGCAAGAGTACCTCTGATTGTTGCTTTTATTTGGAAAACAATATTGTGTCATGGTATAGCAAGAAATAGAATTGCATATTAGTATTAACAGTAGAAGCTGAATATATTGCTACAGGAAGTTATTGTACTAAGTCATTTTGGATGAAACAGATGTTAGAAGATTATGGTGTTAATGAGCAAGAGTTGATTGTTTATTGTGATAATACAGGAGCTATTGACATCTCTAAAAAATCAATTCAACACAACAGAATGAAGCTATTGATATAAGACATCATCTTATTAAGGAACTTGTTAACAACAGATTGTGAAGATTGAATACATTTCACCTCAAAAATAATTTGTGGACATCTTTACAAAGCTACATGATATTATGTGATTCGAAGAATTGTGCAAAGCACTGGGACTGTGTTTACTTTGATACCCAACATTCTGTGTCAAACTATGTATAATTGTTTTTATTGCCTATTTTTGTTTTATTATATTAGAAAAATAAAAAAAAATGGAAAACTATCCAAGATACGGTCAGAGATATGTTGTAGGCTTGCAGGAGTTATGACATAACTACGACTCTACAAAAAATACTGAAGAGTGCAAAACTGTCACAGAGGTTTGTACCTTCAAACCACTTAGTGGAGTTTAAGGCAATTACAAAAAAACCAAGAGCAGCAAAGCCTCATAGGAATCAAAACTTTTCAAATGGAAGTCGCATCTATTTCTTATCTCGTTACAAAAATCTCTCTTGTCTCTACCGCCACTGCAGAATATTCTCAGACGACAAGAACAATTGTCATAATTGAGAAACCATAAAAAATATTGCATAGAGCCCTGGCTGGTAATTGATTTTATGGAGATTAAGCCATCTACTCAAAGCAACTCAACACAACATATTATGCCATCAACATATTTGGGTATTAAGATTTCTTCTTTAAGTCTGAAAAACCTTAGAGGGGGAGGGGGAGGGGGAGGGGGGAGAATAAGGTTTTTTGGCAAATCTAAAATGCTCTTTGAAAAATTTGTTTTGAGAAATTCCTCAAAATTTTACATCGAAGAGACTTGCTATAACGAGAGGCTTTTGAAATGATTTAAAGATTAACTACACTTTGAATAAGACAGGACACATGATGCAATTAATACTAGAGTGAAACTGAGTTGGTGAGAACCATAAATATATCTTTTGAGAGATTAAAAAGAATTTTGTGCAAGGAAGATTGCAACTGACCGAAATTAAATACAGAGAGAGATAACACAGGATTTATAGTGGTTCGATTTACCAAGATCTACATCTACTACCTTAAACTCATACTTAAGAATTTTCAACCAGATTTCATTAACCCAACTCAATGGTATCAATCTACACCAAAAACAAGAAAGGATCACCACAACTGATTTTACCAAAACCTTTCAATCAACCAAAAGGTTCATCCCAAATGGATTTTACACCACAACCTTGATACACAAAGATGATTGTAGTAATGAAATGAAAATGGCTCACTCTTTTGAGTAGATATACACGACAAATGAGCTCAAACAACCTTTACCTTTTTAAAACAATTTGATTTCACTTTGAAGCACTATAAAAAAGAAGATTTTTGTATTCTATAGAGTAAGAGTGTTTTTTTGAAGGATAGGACAAAAATTTAATTTCAAATTGAGTTTTGAAACCTTTTATAGAGGTAAAAAGTAGAGTTCTAATGGCTAGAAAATGGCTAGTTTTTCGTTGTCAAATTTGCCAGAGTTTTAGACTCAAGTTTTAGACGATGGTGTATCCAAAATATAAGTTCAAAATGGCACTTTTTCAGACAAAATCGATTTGACACTATTCACAGAATTTTGGACGAAGCTTTTGGATGTAGGGTCACCCAAATTACTTAATCCAAAATTCTGAGGACTTAAAACTTTGAAAACTTTTTGTTTTAGTGCTTCAAGGTAGAATTAAATTGATTCATAAGGTAAAGAAGACTTAGGAACTTATACAAAAAATACCTTACAAAAGATTTCTAATCTAAGGTTCTTCAATAATGAATTCTTGGTATGTAATCTCTTAAGCTTATCTTCTTCTTGATCACCCGTTCTTGGATTTCATTGCTTAAGAGTTGCTTAGCAATCTTATTTACATGCCTTGGAAGAATTGAGGTCAAACATGTCCTATAACATGTAGATTATACAAGTAAGTCCTTATCAATATTTGTCATAAGTCAAAACACAAGAGAACGCCCTTAGGGCTAACAAAATCCAATTTCTATTTCTTGTATTTCTAATAATACTTGTCATGAGATTGTTGTGTTATTTAGGGATGTTTATGATTTTGTTAAGTACTGGTTTGCTAAAACAATGATGAAGTACAAGTAGGTTATAAGTTTTCAATTCCAGAAACCTTTGTGAATAAATATGTTGAAGGGAAAGCTGTGGGGTTGAGTGTTGAACAGTCTTTTGTTGTGGACCTTTCTCCTATTCAAATGTTTAAAGAAATCGATGCAGTAAGGGATATTTTAGATCCTCTATCTGAACATCATGCTAGTCCAAAAAGACCATTGGAAGAAACTTCTAAACCACCAAAAGAATCTCTAGATTTTGTGCATTCTACTGATCCTATTTTAATCCAATCCCTTAAATCTTGTTGCCGCTCGATTAAGTCCAAAGTATATTAGGGAGAAGATAAAAATTGTTTTCTGTGATTGGGTATTTATGAGGTTGATTATAGGGACACAGGTAGATCTGTCCCACAATTTGTTATAATTGTTTCTGAAGAGCAACCAATGCCAGATGAAGTCAACGTTAATGATACAAAGAGTTCTAACACACAGAGTACAAATGAGGACACCGGGAGTCAAGCCAAGGGAAAGACAATTCTTGAAGCAAATACTCTGATAAAGCTATTGATGTTGAAATTATTGTGGTTAACTTAACCCAGAAAAAGAAAAAGACAAGACAAACAAGCAAACCTAAGGAGGAAGTTATGCTTATTAAGAAAGAAAAAACACAACAAGCTGATATCAAAGTACATTTATTCTATGATGATGCCAGCCAAGTGCAATTTCAAGTCCTCTCTACCAAAAGTGTGTTAGAAGAAAAAAAAAGATTAATTTGTCAAAGTTCAATCACCTTGGCCTACGAGAAGCTTTGTTGGATGCTAGACTATTGGGGACTGTGGATTACATAGCTGAATACAATGATAATCTTGTACGAGATTTCTATTCAATTCTGAAGGTGTTAATCACCTATAGCACATAGCCTTTTTATCATTGAATGTTTGTATAGGGAGCCCATATAACCTTCAACCTTGAATTAATATCTGAAATCTTTGAACTTCCCTATTTAAAGGATGTTGAAGGCTTGGGAGAAGAGGCTGATTTGGCCGATATGTGTAAATTTCTGACTAATAACTACCTAGAGTCATCTCAGCTAACTGGGTTTTCTTTCTCACTTTATAAAATCTTTTGCTACAATTGGATACCCACTAACAATGTTTTCATTGTGTTAAAAGAAAGGGTTGTTCTGCTCTACAAGATAGAAGGAGGAATGCAGTTGAATCTTGGGGACCTGATTTTCAGTAGATTGTTTGCTATGCTGATCTTTCTTCTACTAACACTTTACTAGTACCATATCTATGTATGCTGATAGAATATCTCAGCGCTTGTCCCAGACACATACGACTTATCACTGATAAGATTGTCAAAAACTTGAAGATTCTTTGGCCACCATTAAAAAAGCTTTATGTGCTAAGTTCTTCTTCTCCATTAAAGAACCCCATCAGGAAGTCTACCAGACTTAAGGCCAAGCCTTAATAAGGTCCAAGGCTCCTCCATCTATTGTTGCCACTACTTTTCCAAAGCCAATTCCCCAAAGTTCCTCTGCTTCTTCCTCCATATCCACACAACTTAGTCAGCTGCAACTCTCTATGGATAATCTCACTGCTTAGGTTGCTGTATTGCTAAAAGGCGTTTAGCAAGTCCAGGTTGATCAAATAACTCTTTACATCGTCTTGACTTGGCCTTAGTTAGGAATCCCAAGACTGATGGTGGTTGGCCTTGTTTGTTCCAAAAAAGGGAAGGGGAAATCTATTTTAGTTATGCTATTTCTTTTGTTTGGTAGATTAGGATTACTGGACTAATTTGGATATTTAGATGATGTTTGGATAATGTTGGTTACTTTGGTTCATTGTTGGAAAATCTATTTGAACAAATACTTGGCATTATGATTTGGGGTACTATAATAGTAAATAGGCCTTGGATACTGGCTATTTGCGATTCTGGATAGTATTCTTGAATTCTATTTCTATTTACTACAATATTGTTGCAAAGGTTATGTTATGCTACATGTTTTGTTGGATGTTGTGTTATTCTATGAGTTACAACAGACAGATGGTTTTGCATCAAACAATGTCAAATGGGGAGATTACTAGGACTTATGCTACTGGAACATCAACATGTCTCCTTAACATACTATGTACACTGAGTTTGTTTAGGAAATAACTTTATTAGCACAATTTGATATGATATGAATTCATTTTTGAAAGGGATATTCACAAAATAGATTTTGAAGGGATATTCATCCATGATCTGATCTTGCGAATATGTGTGGAAAAATATTAGAAAATCTTAGAGATAAGTCCACGGGAATATTTTATTGTGCAGAAGTTAACTTTAAAAAGAACTGTGGTGCTTAGGAAACCTATGACGATCATTCGAGTTTAGCAATTTCCTATTCTAGTAAAAATACAATACCTCTATCATGTATAAACATATACAACTGACTCGGAAGAAGTAAGTGATTTAGAAAAGAAATCTCTCTTGGCTAAGTAGTGCAAAGCATAGAGGGTGATGGTCATGTTCATACTTTAGTAAGGCTGATGCAAACAGTTGGAATGATGTTGCTGTAATTCTTTGTTGAGTATTTATGTCACACATTTGAGCTTATTTACTTCTATATTGCATATTCATTAACATAATGCTTGAGTCATCAAATGCTTCAAATCCATTATCTCTTAGTTGAAGAGGTTGCTGTCAAACAAAGACCCGTGGAGTTGCTGCAATAATGATTAATAGGTAATCAATCAAGTTGGATTGAGTTCAACAATGGTCTTTTACAAGTTTGAGAGAAAAAGCACTGTAACGTGCTCCGTTAGATTCCATTAGATCATTTGATGAATTGACATAAGTATTACTATTGTAACTTTTGTTAAAATTTAGTGAATTTTTTTTATTGGTTGTGAACCCGAAGACGTAGGCTTGTTAAACGAACTGTATAACCAATTTACTGTATTTATTAAACTTTTTATATTATTGTCTGTCAAATTAATATAATTTTAATAGGAAGTTAATAAAATCACAATAAATTAAGAAGCAAAATCTAACACTTATCATGACGTAAATGGCAGTTGCAGTTCGATTATATAATTGGCTTTTATTTTATGCATTTTGCTTTCTTGCAAAATTCGCAGCGTCTTATTTTAGTTCCACATATATGTATATTGCGTTGCAACATTGTTCGCGTATAATGGAAGCAAAAATCTTTCAATTGAATGCAGGATGCAAAGAAACTTGGGCAACCTTAGTGTGACCCTATCAATCCATAAGTTAGTTGGAGATTGCATTCTTGTGGATGTAGTTGATACTGCTGTGGTTTCAGATCGTAAAGGGGTTGTTTCTATGTTGTCTTGTTCAAATCATTTAGAAGGTATGTTTCTTTTCCTGCAAGAGTGACTCCATGAGATAATTTTGTTGTCTTATGTTAGTTATCTAAATTTTCTTTCAGTCATTAGTGCGTCCAATTTTAAAAAATTTCCTTACAACACTGTACACTAACTAAGTCTCATGCTTTGCTTAAATTATATTTCTTCAATTTTATTAAAATTCACATAGAGAGAAAAATATTTGATAACGGTTTCATGATTACCTTTGTCGAAATATATTTTTATGTATTGTAACAAAAAAAAAATGTCTTTAATTATGATATTGTTATTTTGATTGAACTAAAGGAAAAGTTGAACATTTACAGCAGTAAATTGTTTTTAATGGAGTATAATTAATAGGTAATTATTAAGAAATATATATATATATATATATATATATATGTATACATTGGGTTAGGCTTATAATAGGGTGAGTGTGATCAAATCCAAACTCGCCCCAATATATTTTGAATATAAAGTTTGATTTAATTATAATGTACTATAAACTCAAATTAAATTATATTAAAAATTAATATTTATATATTTATTGTTTAATTTAATCTTTCTTGAGAAAAATGAAGAATATATATTAACTCTTTTAAATAAGTGATGCTATGTCTAGTTCAAAAAAAAAAAAGAAAAGAAAAAACGGTATGTCAATATTTAAATAATGTGGTAAATAATGAAATAGCCTTTACATCCAATGAAATTATTATTTTTAAATACTTGGGGGCGGACTCCTCTCCAGACCGAGCCTCTTCTCTTCTCTGGTCTCTACTCCTTTGGATGAGTGCCGTTAAATTGGTACAAAAATTTTATTTTTTAAAAAGGTTTTTACCAAAAATAAATATCATTAATTTTGGACAGTTGCAACCTTTGCCTAGTCTGGCTTGGATTCCAAAATCTAGTCCAAGGCTATGGCGAAAAGAAATCTAAAATTTGCCAGGGGGAAGTGACCTATTTATATTGCCCCACAAATACGAAAAAGATGAATACCAGCACGACTATGGATACCATGAGGAAGAAGATCACAAATGGAGAAGAACAAGAAGTTATTAGGTACAGGGGATGTGATTCAGTCCTTCCAGATTTACCACTAGATGTTATGTGGGATGTTTTCACGAGACTTCCTATTAGGAAGATATTCCAAAACTTATGCGTTTCAAAGGTTTGGTAATCTATTCTCCGCAGCCATCAATTCATTGAGGCCTATCGAAGCTCTAACTCCTGCTGCCTCGTCCTCTCTCTCCCTGTACTCCATGGGGATGAGGGATATGAAATTGCATTGGGACACTGTATTGATTACTGCCCTCTACTGGTATCGTCAACTCTAGCCCCTTCCGAACCATCTCCTCAGCTATTCGTTAACCTGTTTAGTGTTTCCTTTCTGGACAAAGAACCAAGTAATAACATCCCTCTCCATCGTCGCTCTGGAGAAGTCACGAAAGTGGTGAACGGACTCTTTTGCTATTCTTATTGTGAAGATCAGTTGTTCCTCTGTAATGTTTTTACCAGCCAATCCATGAGACTTCCAGCTCCAAGACCAGTCGATGTCGGCTTTTCTTCTTCTCCTTCCAATTACTACTTGGGATTTGATCCGATTAAGGGATTATACAAGTTGCTGATGATAAGAACTGTAGGCAAGTGGATCTTTGATGGGTCTTCCTGGTACGACTGCCGTGTTAGGTTGGAGATCCTCACGCTTGGCACCGATTCCTCATGGAGAGGGTTGGGCCCTGATTATTCTTGGAGAGAGTTGCCATTTGGCGGATGTGTACCTCGGTTCTTCATGTCGGGTAATAAATCTGATGTAACTTGTGTGAATGGTGTCCTGTGCTGGACGGATCGCTTCGATGTGTATTCTTTTGATCTGAGCAAAGAGAAGTTTGGTAATTCTGTTCGGCTCCCCATGTCTGACCTATCCAAATATCCTAGTTGTTTAGTGCACGATGGAGGCCGACCGTGTGTACTTTTCTGGATCAAAGGTAACACATTCCTTTTTGTAATAGAAGACGATGAAATCTGCAACGTTTACGCGCTCAGTTTGCCAAAGGAATTGCAGGGTGTGGATGATTTTACTTTTCTTCCGGTTGGTAATCTGCCTAGTGGCGAGATATTATTAGCCATTCAAACGAGTGGCAGTTCATCCGCACCGGTTTACGCATATGATCACAAGAGGGCGAAACTTGAAAGAAATGTTATTGGTGAATTGCCTCCCAAGATGGGGAAACTTCAAAGCATTGTTGTTGGTAAATTGCCTCGGGCGTACCTCGGCCTGAAAATTTATGCTACTATGTATCTTGCCAGGAGCAAAATATTGCGCCATTGGAAGCTATCATTCGCGGTGATGGAGTCTAAGCAAGCCACCGACGGATTCTAGAGTCCAGTGCTAAAAACTAGAATAGTTAATTATTTATTATTTGTTATTTCAAAATTCTCTTTTTGTGTAATCAGCCAACTTGACAGTAGTGTAGGGAGTAGAGGAGGCTTTTATAGTTCAGAATTTAGAGCATATGTGGCTTCTGAACAAAAGAAAGATGGATGTTTGAAAAAGTTCCCCAAGGCCTCAAACACATTATTTTCTGCATGGCTGCTATTTTTGATATTGCATGAGAAATCGTTTGTTGAGTACTCGATTGCAGAAAGTCAGATTACAACAATGGGTAAGAATACAATAACCTGTGAAGGGCTGGAAATCCTCATTAATATAGAGAGAATAATATTTGAAGGGGCAAGGTGTAGGGCAGTAAAAATGTTTCCGTATACTCAATGTACTCAAACAATGGTGCATATTTTGTCAAGTTATTGTAAATTCTAATATCCTCTTTGTTTATTATTCTCATGGAGGATCTTTTGTTGAAGAAATCTGCAAAACAAAAGCTGTAGTTTGTGGAATAAATTTCTGGTTGCAAGCTATGTGTTGTTGTTGTTGTTTATGCTGGATATGCAGGGTGTGCTTCGGTTTATTGTAGTCTTTATTTGGTGTGTTTTTGTGTAAAGAAAATACAGGAAAAAGGTGCTGGAGTGATGTTTGTTCAGGTGGTGTGAAAATGCTAAACTAAAGCTAGCTATTTGTTGTTTGTGAAAAAAAATTCTGGTAGTGTAATTTTGTGTTTCTGATTTACAGGCTGTGAATTCATGTGTGTGTAGGGTTATGAACTGAACTAAATGTTCCTAAGCATGTCTAAATATGTTAGGAAGAAAAGGGAGTTGGATTTCTGAAGTATAGAATGCAAATGAATGCATTAAGCACAAGAACACCAAAGCTGTTCACTAAAAATGCTGATTTTATACCCTGTTTGAGGCGTTCTGTTTTAATGTCTTTCAGAGTGTTGGGTTAAAGGGAAAGTTAAATCATAATTCTACATATTTTAAACAAGATTTAGGAAGGTTTAAATGGTATGTGATGTGTGGAAGAATTGAAAGTTATGACTGGTGCAAAATGTACTCATGATCAGCAAATTCTGTTTTGAGCATTTCAGGCTGGTTACTGCTAATATTTTAAGCTCATTTTAGTGTTAATTCCAAATGAAAATTTGGATTTGTTTAACTCCTTAAAGTGTTATAGTGAATTGGGGTGCATTGTGAAGTTCTAAAATGCAAGAAAACACCTTAAAAACTAGCTAACATTTCTTTCCCTGTTGTTGTAAAAATTCTGCATGAATTTGAATGATTGTATTGGTCAAATGTTGATGCTTGGGGAAGTTTTTGGTAAATTCTTGATTGAATAAGGTTGTCTTGGCCTAATTCTTGGAATGAATTTGTCTAGTTAGAGCGTTGAAGAGTTTATTTGAGTTGCATTATATTGTATAGCCTTGGATTTGTGAATTACGTGCTAAAACTACTTAAAGTCTTAGCTTATCAAAGTTGGAATTTTGGTTTCCTTATGTGTAGTTGCTTTGAATGAATTCTTGATGTGTTGTTGCTTTGAATGAATTCTTGTTGTTTTGTTGGATAGTTTTGTATAAGAAGAGAGGGGTTACAACATGACGTGTTGTTTTGGGTTGAGGTTATTTGAAATGTTTGAATTATACTTGGAGTTTGAGAAAAATGATTCATTATGATTAAAGACATGAAGGAATGATATTTGCAAAATATTCCCTCAAGTGCTTTTGTAAAATTGGTAATAATTAAACTAAACCCTATTATATGTTATCCATAGAGGTTTGCTAGGAAATGAATACTTACTTTTACACCTACAAAAATGATTTGGAAATATACAACAATCATGTTAATGACATTGGTATTTGCTAACACAATATACTCTTGAATTGCTAACTGATTTAGGTTATCTTGGATGCAATTTATGGTCACTCATATTAATAGTAAACATAAATTTCATCTTGTTGATTTTGAGCTGTTGGCTAATGCTCTTTAATTGTCTTACGGCCCTTCACATGCAAGTTTCTTACGGCATTTTGAAATATATTAAGCAATCTTCGGGTCTTTAATGTGTGCTTTTTTGTTTTTATATTGTAAGAGACGATTTCTTGATAATGTACGTAAATAGAGAAAGGATTCCCAAGAGTCCCAATAGGCAACATCAAAGAGATGATGGCCATAACACACCTGAAGATGATGAGTGAATAGAGATTGTAGTAATATCTTTGTAATTTTTTTGTAGACCTTTTTGGTACTATATTTTGTTTCTAATGTTTTGTAATGTTACACATTTTATTAGGATTATTGAACATACTATTATTTTTGTCTCTAAAATAGAATCGCATATTTTTATCTCTATGTTCTATCAAAGTAGAGTCGGAATGGAGATGAAAAAATGGTCTCGAAGATGACAGACAAATTGGTCTCCAATTTTTGTTTCTAAATGGAGACAAAAGATAATTTTGATTGGTCTAAAACATTTGTTTCTAAAGCAAGTAAAAATAGTGACAAAAACCAGTCTTGATGTTAGAGACAAAATATTTCAAATCCGTCTCTAATCAGTGACGGAAGAATTGGTTTCCATTTTTTTGTTTCTAAATGGAGACAACAAATTATTTTGGTTGGTCTAAAAAATTTGTCTCTAAATAGAGTCAAAATAGCGACAAAAAGTTTGTCTCTATTTAGAGACGAAATATTTTATGTCTGTCTCTACATTAGAGACAACTTAGAGACAAAAATTTTAATTCTAATGAAACGTTGACTTCTTTATTTGACTTGATAATTTAAAGATGGGCACCAATATTTTAGAGACGAATTATTTCCGTCTCTAAATTTTAGTGACCAATATTTTTGTTCATATCGAATTAGAGACGCCATGTTTAGCGATAAAAGCCAATTTGTCTCCGTTTCATCTCTAAACCCAATTTAGAGACGAAATTCTGCATTTAGAGATGAATTTTGTCCATCTCTAAACAATTGTTTTCCTGTAGTGATTTCTTTGGTTTAACAATCAATCTCAACAATTTAAAAAAAAAAATCAATTACTTTTTAAATGTGTCTATTTATGCATTTGTACGAGGTGAAGAAAAGAAATTACACGAAATTCAAACTTGTAAGACAAACTCTTCTCAAGTTATATTATCTCAATTCATGATTAATAAAAAAAAAAAAATCTTTTTTTGCATTTGTATGGGTTGCTGATTTTTGACCAATTATCTTCTACAACAATAAATATTGAACAAAAGATGAGAGATTAGTATAATATTATACTGAAAAATGATAAATAAAATAATTATTGACGTTGCTCATGAAATTGGATGAAAGTACTTAAAGTTGCAAACTTGTTAAAATGAGAGCTTTAGTGATAACTTCAAGGTATGTCTAAGAGAACTAATTTAAAAAATGTCCAAAAGGCCTATATAGCATCACCTTTTATAGTACTACCAAAGGATAACAATTTCATACCTTCTTCCAGCTAGCATTCTTACCATATTTCCATTGTTGTTTGTGTCAAAAACATCATTCACTTCACAGCAATAAAATCCAATGAAGCCATGTGAGAAAAATAGAATGAATAAGGTTTTAGCTCCTCATTCGTAGCAATTGACTCTTTGAAGTGGAAACTTGGAAAAAGAGCTTGAAGGGTGCCAATGTCACTCCTCCACCATATTCCTCACTAAATGAAACATAAATTTAAACTTTACTACCAAAATCTAATGCTCTCAATATAAAATCAATCTTTTCAGGACTTAGGGAGCATCTTTCATGCTTTCGTTCCTTCTCAGGATTTGTTTACCTGCAATCACAAAGAAAGTAGTATTATAAGACGTAGAATATGTTTGTTGATGAAATGTTGATCTTTTTGTTGAAAATAGGCTATGTGTACTAGATCGTTGCTGGATGCCGCCGAAGAAGTCGGAGAAGCTAAGCTGCCTCGCTGTCCTATTTAGCATTTGTTGTAAGTGTACATTATTATTATTATTATTATTATTATTATTATTATTATTATTATTATTATTATTATTATTATTTAAAAAATTAGCATGTATAATTTAATTCAGTGATGTTCTAGTGAGAAGGAGCGTAAGGCTGAGAAAGCATGGAAAAAGGCCGACGAGATTGCTTACTGCAACATGTTGGCCTCCATGTCTAATGTGCTCCAATCTAAAAACAAGCACATGGTCACTGCTTATGACATTAGCATGTCTTTGGCAATAATATTCACTTACCGCAAGGCATGAGGCTTTTAGAATGATCATTAACACTAAGATAGCTGAGGAAAAATAAGTCAAAAAGCATATACTTAAGATGATTACTGCTTTCGAGGAAGCGGAAGTTTGGGGGCTGTGATTAATCCCGAGAACCAAGTGGATATGGTTCTTAAATCTTTGTCAGGCTCTTTTACTCAGTTTAAGTTAAATTACAATATAAATAAGTTAAATATGAGTTTAACAGAGTTAATGAAGGAGTTTCAAGTGGCAAAGAAGGTCACTAAGCCATAATCCAAGGCCATGATTGCTAAGGTTTCTTTTTAAAAAACTGGGCCTAAGCTCAGAAAGTTCAAAAAGAAGAACGGAAACATAACGACCCAGTCCAAGTCCTAGTCCAAAAATAAACCCAAAGGCAAGTGCTTCAAACGTGGAAAGAATGGACACTGAAAAAAAGAGTTTCCAGATCTTCAGGTTAAGAAAAACCCCACATGTATTATTTACTATCCAGAGTCTATATCTATGGTTGGATCAACTTTTACTTGGATTGTTAATTCTGGAGCCACTGATCATATATGTAACTCCTTACAAATGTTCAGGAAGATAAGAAAACTCTAGAAGGGCGAACATTGATTATGCATGGAAAATAGAGCACAAGTGTGAGCCCAAACAGTGGGACAGTTGGAACTTAAATTTGATTGTAATAAAGTAGTTATACATAAATGTACACTTACAACAAATGCTAAATAAATTAAATTACTAAATTAAATTGCTAGGACTTCATCAGTTATACAAAATCAAACCTTGTACAATCATCCGTGAAAGTGATAAAGTACTCAAAACTCCATCTAGCTTGTGTAGACAAAGGACCACACACATCAGTATGACCAAGGCCTAATATCTCCTTGGTTCTATCAGCTTTTTGGATGAACGACATTTTAGTTATTTTTCCCATAAGGCAGGATTCACACTGATGCCAACTTTCCAATCTTAACGAGTCCAAAGGTTTATCATGGATTAACTTCTGAATTCTAGTTGAGTTAATATGACCCAATCTTAGATGCCAAAGATATGAGTCATTGACATTGGTCTTTCTCTTCTTATTTAAAGGTTCAGATTGAACGTTATTTATTTAATTGTTTGTAGGATTTAAAAAGAATAAGTTTCCATACATATGCCATGTACATAAAACTTCTCCATTTCTACTGATAGTAATATCAGAATGGAAAGAAACAGAATATCCATGATTTATTAGCTTTGCCACTGAAATCAAATTCTGTCTAAAACCAGGTACATATAAAATATCCTTCAAAATAACCACTCTATCTGAAATCAGGTACATATAAAATATCCTTCAAAACAAGATCTAGCTTTTCCACTGCAATGGTCCATACTTGTGCTCCATTTCCTACTCGTAGTCCATGCTCGCCCTTCTGGAGTCTTCTTATCTTCCTAAACCCTTGTAAGGAGTTATAGATATGATCAGTGACTCCAGAATCAATAATCTAAGTGGAAATTGATCCAACCATTAAAATTGACTCTAAATAGAGAACAATACCTATAGGGTTTTTCTTAGCCTGAAGCTCTGGACATTCATTTTTTAAGGGTCCCTTCTACCTGCACTTGAAGCATTTGCCCTTGGACTTGTTAAGTTGGTTCTTAGGTTGGGCCGGTGTGTTTCCCTTCTTCTTCTTAAACTTTTTGGGCATGGATCCAATTCTGGAAGAAGAAGTCCTAGCAATCATTAACAATTTCCTAAGCTAAGTATATTAATCACCACAAATTAATTTTTCTTCTAGATAATGATCTACAAGATAACTCTATCATGGGATGACCGTTTCTTCTCATTTCTTATGGACATTCCTCGCACTATAACCTCCAACGTAGGTTGGCCGATCATAGCACGTGTCCCGAGTTATTAATTATATCCACCCATTAGTTGCAGATCGTTGTGATATCCCCATCCTATACGGGTTCACTCCCAAGGTGACGCAAGAGAACTCATGATCTCTAATGGGGATTATAATGGAAGTCGTAGGGCCGTTGGAACCCCTCTCCCACTTAGTATTTTAAAATAAAGGTTTTCTTAGAAAATATCTTTTGAAAATTTCAATTAAATTTTATTTTAACTCAAAAATAAAATATCTAAACTCATAAAATTTCTATGTCAAAGTTTATACCATTTGAGAAAGTTTTTCATGAATTAATTTTATTTAAGTTAATAAACTTAATGATTTCAAACATTTTCAATAAAACTTTCGAGAGATTTTGATATCAATTTTAATTTGACAAAAATAATTTTTCTTGTTAAAAATAAATCAAAATGGTTTCTGTTTTAATTCACAAAAATATCTAAATTCAAAATATTTTTTATGTCAAGGATAAAATCTTTTGAAAAAATAACCAAGAATTAATTTTTGTTCGAATTAAAATTAACCATTTAAATTAAGAAAAATATTTTTCTTTGCCAAAATTTCTCAAAGACTTTGGTCTTTAAGAAAATGCGCACATAGGGTACAAAAAGAAATAAGCATGCTAGAAAACTGTAAACGTTTTCATTCTTTTTTATTCTTTTAATCTAAGTGTCCAAATAATAGAATTAAACACATTAATTAATTAATGATCTTGTTTAATTCTACATTTTCTTTACTATTTTTTTCATGCAAAATATTCAAAGAATATTAACTATTACAATAAAAATAACTTCGCTTGGTATGGGATCAAAAACTAATTTTTTTTAATCGCTGGTCTAGTGCACCTGCCACACTGGCTTGCCCATGGGAAAAACCCATGGACCGCGATTCGGGCAGGTGCTCGCGACCTGCCCATGAAGCCGCCTCATGACCCGATCAAAGACTCGGTCCAAATTGCAATTTGCAATTGCAAATTGCTTCCCAACTTCAGCGAGGAAACCTTTCTCGCGCGGTGTGAGGAAGCCTGGAGCTTCCGCAAGGAATCTTTCCCCACGCCCGCTTGGAGCCGAGGCCAACTCGGCCTGGCTGCGGCTCCAAGCCGCGGCTTGCACGGCTCCTCTCACAATCAAGCAGGCAACTCGGCTCGGTGATGAATAGTGTCATTTTCTCAAGGTTTTTCTTTTATGTTTTTGCGTTTCTTCTTCTTCTTCTTCTAATTCTTTCATCTAGACAACATATAAAAGCATTTAACAAGCACCTATGACCTTAAAAAATACTGGGCCTATACGATATCTATGAAAACAATCAAAATACAGTGTTCCTATGCTTCCATTCGCGAAACTTACAGAGAGACTATCCCAAACCAGAAACAAGAAGGTTCACAAACAACATCTCAAACAAATATTTTCTTATTTTAGTTAAGTCTAGCATGCTTCCTATATTTGCCAAACCATGGCTCTAATATCACTTGAAAATTAATATGGCAAAAACGATGAAGCCGAAAGCATGCTTACTGAACAAAAAAATATAGAGTATCGCATGGAAGTTGTTTACCTCTGTATTTGAATGACCTTATTGGTACTAAAGAAGATGTATGGATCACTTCTTGCTGAATGCTTGAAGTCACTGGTTCTCCGGTTGCACTCTTACAAGCCATCTACTCCTTCTCATTCACGCGAAACTTTAAAGCTTCCGGAATATATCTACTCCTTGACAACCACCGGTGAAAGCAAAAATTTATGTTAAAATATCAGACATTTTATCTAGTTTATATCTAGGTTAATTTTTTAATTATTCAATTTAGGCCTTGGGCCCTGAATAATTAATTAACTAAGTAAATTAGATAAAATATATACTCTCTCTTTGATCTTTTATTTTATTCTAATCCAATAATAAATTAGACTACTTAAATAAAATAACATAAAACCTATAATTATCAAGACTAATTCCTTAACCCAAATTTGTCAAGACCTAAGGGCTATTCTGGGGACCAAAAGATACATCGTCTTACCTAATAAAATGACCAAAATATCCTTACTATATAAATAGCTGTATTTTACATTTTAAATATTTCTAAATATCACCATAAGAAAATATTGACCTCAAGGACAATGCTGCATTAGCAAAGTTTCCGACCTATAGGTGTAATGACTAAAATATCCCTTTACGTATCGCCGTATATTTAGAAAGGATGAGTGTACTAACACCTCTCTAAAAGACATCTACCATCCTTAGACCTCTAGTCCAATAATCCACGACTCCTGAAATGTTTCCGCTTTGCAAGAGAACTACCCTAAAGCAAACATCCAAATCATGTTCCCCAAGACCCTTGATATTTAGATAATTTGAATAGTCACAAGGGGCGATATAGCACAGAAGCTATCTTGTACAAGTCTGTCTTAACTAACTAGTCATATATACCTAACATACAAGTATATCAACTCTACAAAAGAACCTCAGTTACAACATATTAAAATACATGCTTCCAGCTTTGTTAAACCACCAACTCATACGCAAGCGGTAGAGTATTAATCCACGCTGTAGCATTAATAGTTTGGGTTTCTTCTAAATAGTACTTTTAGAAACTACTATTACAGGTCTTGTTCTACGTATTCAAAATACGTTCATGCTATGAAGTGAATGGACTATTCACTGGTTGAAGGTAAGCCATTCCCCATTTGTAATTCATAATACAATAACCTAAACATGATGAGATTTCCATTCTCATCAATCGATTAATAACAAATGTTTATGTGTTAAGTAACTCACAATCCATACCTTACTATGAAAGACCACTACTCATATGAATCACTTACTTAAGTAACCCGTGATCCATACCTTACTGTGAAAGACCATTATTCGCATGGATCACTTACTTAAACACAATGGATCCTATCCAAACGTAAATCGTGTACAAATAAAATGTAAATTCACAAACTAATTTTGAGAATAAATTCTTTTATTAATAAAATTGATAATTACATCAGAAAACTAGTCTAGAGGCTATACATTCCAACAAAAGCCTGAACCCTACAACTCTTTTGTGAAAGATAATTAGTATAGAGCTTTGGTGCAAAGCTTTTTGTTCAAAGCCCCTGCTATTATGTCAATTTTCAACATATACAGAATAAATTTTTTTTAAACATTTTAATATGCCTATTCAATCGAGAGAAAAAAAATGTATGTCATATATGCAAAATATGTCATCTGCCTTGATAAAAATGACAGGCATTAATATATGTTCATGCAAATTTGCTCTGTCATGTCATATAGATGATTTGAAGCTTATGGTAAACCAATAGTGTACATGTAGCTTCCATTCAAAGCTCCTACTTTTAGTTTAACTGTGAACATATTCAGGCAACAAAAGTATCAGAGCCATTGCATGTGTGTGTGTGTGTGTGTAAATTTGACTGCATACATGTTAGATTGTATGCTCATTAAGACTGTATTTCTAATGTAATTTTGATTAAAATAATAAAAGTTTTATTCTCACAATTTTTTTGTGTTTTCACATTCTAATTATGCACGATTTCACTGGAAAAGACCTATTGTATTTATGTAAATAATCCATGTGAATGGTAGTCTTTCGCAATGGATCATGGGTTGCTTAACACATAAACTGTTATTCTTAACCGGATGATGAGAACGAAAATCTTGTCATGATAAGGTTATTATGTTGTGAATTCTAGGTGGAGAATGGCTTACCTTTAACCAGTGAGTAGTCCTCTCACTTCATAATATAAGTGTATTTTGAATACGTAGAACTGGACGTGTAGTAGTGGTTTCTAAAAGTATTATAATAGTAGAAACCCAGGCTACTACTGCTACAACGTGGACGTATACCCTACATATTGAACATGGATTGGTGGTATAGCAAAGCTAGAAGTGTATATTTTGATATACTGTAGTTAAGGTTCTATCATAGGACCAATATAATTGTATGTTTGGTATATGTGATTAGTTAGTTAAGATAGATTCATACAAGATAACTTCTACGCTATATCACTCCTTGTAACTATTCAAATGATCTAATTATCCATAGTCCTGGGGAACATAACTTAGATATTTGCTTTAGGGTAGCTTTCTTGGAAAACAAAAACATTCCAGAAAGTCATTAATCATTTGACTAAAGGTCTAAGGATGGTAGATGTCACTTAGAGAGGTGTTAGTACATTGTTCCTTTCGAAATGTACGGCGTTATATAAAGGGATATATTTTGTCATAACACCCGTAGGTCGAAGACTTTGTTATATGCAACATTGTCCTTGAGGTAAATATTTTCTTATGGTCACATTAGAAAATATTTAAATTTTAAATACAATTATTTTTATAGCAAAGATATTTTGGTCATTTTAGTGGCTAAGGTTATGTATCTTTTGGTCCTCGAGATAGCCCATAAGTCCTGATAGGTTTGGGATGAAGAATTAGTCTTGAAATATAATAGGTTTTGTTTTATTCAAGTGACCTAATTTATTTATTGGGTTAGAATAAAATAAAATGTCCAAAGAGAGAGTTGATTAATTAGTTTAGTGGGTTAATTAATTATTTAGGGTTTGAGCCTGGATTGAATAAGTAGAATTAGTCCGAGCCTAACCTATAATAGACTACATTATTGAACTAATTTATTTGGGTTGTATAAATTAATTATTTAATGGGCTTTTAATTAGTCCTAGTTTGAATAATTAATTTGGCACAATAGCTTGGACTAGGGTCCAATAGGCTACGCTCGAGCCTGTTTAGCTTAAGGCTAACCGGTTTGGTAGTTGGTTGAGGAATGCAAGGTTGGTTTAATTTTTTGAACTCCCGGATGATATCTTGATAAGATATCAGATAATAGAGTTTGAAGTAAATACGAACACTTCAAAGCAATCGGGGTTCTAGGTGATTGTAACTGACAATGTTTTTTCACTCAACCACCTGTAGAGCATTTTCTCATGTCGTCTTTTCTTTCAATACTCCCTGTGTGTGTCAACCTTTCCCAAAAGACACAGATGCAGATACATACTTCTCTTAGTGCTACTCTTTAGTAGATTATTAAGAGAATATTAGGGGCCAATTCTTTCTTTCAGTAAGCTTTCACCGAGTCTTCAAGCAATGGTTATATTCCGAAAGCCAAGAGTCTAGCATGAATAAGAAGAAGCCGATGACTCGTGGGACAACAACCTAAGAAGTAGAGACTAGAACCAAAAGCTTCAAGCAATTTTCCAGAAGTGGTTCAAATAGTTCCATTGGTTTTGCCATCGAAAACCAAGCTAAATCAGCATAAATGCAAAGGTATAAAGGTTTCTTGAAGCTTCCGCTTCTGTTTTCTGTGTTTTGATTGTTGTACTATATGCTTCTAAGGCCGCAATCCACTTTCAATACATTGTATTGATGTTTGATAAAGCCTTATTCATCTACTTTGATAAGAAGAATAGGCATAAATATGTGTTCATTTAATGGATGCTTAAATATGTGCAAAAATCTTTGAGGATGCTAAAAATGTTTAGAAAGCTTTAGGGCTGCTTAATTCATTCGCAATTATAAAAAGGCATGCATATATGTTCATTTAATGGGTTTTTGAATACGAATGCAATAAAACTAAAATAGAATTGCTAAGAAATAGCTGCAATGTGCTTTGTCATGTCATATAAATTGGTATATCACAAGTGTAGTGATCGGGGCAAAATTTTTCTATATATATTTTAATTATTTGAAGGTATTTTGTGATGCATTTGTTATAATAATTAGGCATATTCCTTTATATTTGATATTTTACCCTTAAAAAGGCATTTTGAAATTTTACTGCAGAAAACATCGAAAAAATGACAAAATCATCGCCATTAGTGTGACCCATGGAGCCGGTGCTAGCCCTAATCTAGAATAGGGGGAAATTTTGCAAAAAAATAGAGTAAACTGGGCCCACTAGAGCACGGACGGTGCCAGCCGTGACCCTCCAAGTCAGCACCAGTTCCGCTTTGTGCAACGTCGGTGAACTTTCTGATTTTTGCATGGATTTAGTAATTTCCAAGTTTTTGGTGTTTTTCAATCTTTATTCGGCCCAGAACTTGTAAGGGGATAGCATCTTGAAAACTTATTTAAACAAGAAAAACACAAGACAAGAGTATGAATTTAAGGATCAAATATGGAAATCACTCATTAACGTAAGAATTTAACACATCAAGGAGTATTATTCAAGAGAGTCTTCAAGAAAGAAGAAGGAGGCTTGTCTATGAGGTCTTTCTTTTGCCTTTGTTTTCTTTTTCTAGAATAATGATGTATTCAATATTTTTATTGTAATTTGATAATATTTTGGGATTCATGACTTTTGTATTAATTTAGTTATTTGATCAATTTTCTATCATTCTTGATATTTGATTACTTGTGATTATGGAAGAATTGATGAAGTTGGATTTGCTTCTAATTGACTTAGGAACCAACGTTAGAAGTTGATTTGATTTTATTGATTTTATATTTGTTTATTCTTAATGCACTTAGGAAACAAAGTTAAGACCAAAACTCCTAATTAATCAAAGACTAGTTAATTTCGCCTAGAATATAGGATTGTTGACTAATTTCATATTTACGAGGAATTGTGTTTAATGTATCTTTTGATTATATTGGTTTAATTGAAAAATCTGCTAATTTAATCAAGAGATAGTGATTTCACAGATTGAGAAAGAAGTGGAGTCTATATAAATGAATTCATGACTGGGGAAAGATTAAACTTTACTTTATATTTCTCCATGATGCCAAGATGATGATTAATTGAGATAGTTGTTAAATGATTAGGGTTGTTGTCTAAATTTCATATTCTTATATCCTTGAATTGTATGTATTTTTTTTATTTTTCTCTTTCTTATTTCTTACTTTAGTTGATCGATTAAACAATGAATGAAAAGTGATTAATGTGCGCTTGTTTCTTTGAGGATCGATACTCATTAACTTCCTATATTATGCTTGGGATGAGTTTATTTGCTCGTATGTGTATTTTGGGATTAATATGTTAATTAAAACTTGACTAAGGGATAGATTTAAATTCAATGATTTTTATATATCCAAAAATTACGCATCAAGTTTTTAGCACCGTTGCCGGAAAACAATATCATGAAAGCTTGGATTTTATTGATTTAACCATGTTTTTATGTTTTTATATCTATATGTAGATATGTGAATATGTATATATGTTTCTTGTATGAATAGGTGCCATATTTTATTTTTTTTGTATACTTGTAATTTAATGTCCCTACATGTTGTAATTTCTCTAAATTAATTTGCAAACATGTACCTTAACTACCTAACTAAATTTAATATTGTAGTATATATATATGATATTAACAAGTTACTTTATACAGGTAAGGTGACCAATTGGAATATGGGATGGTAACCTAACATGTATCACGAAATGACATCTCGACCATCGGACTCCACCACCTTAGAAGGGGTGTTAGAAAAATTTACTACCCATGTAACTAAATGTTTTCATGAGATAGATAACACATTGACAAAATTTGAGGACATGATAATTAGAAATATGGAAGGGCAAATCTGATTTCTAACAAATTTAGTGATTAAGTCGCCATTGGGGATAGAAATACAACATGATTCAGTTGCCATTACATTACGAAATGGTAATGAGCTACCCGATCCTAGCACGGAGCCGGTACTATCTAAAGAAGATGGGTCGGAACTAACCCCTCTTAGTAAACCTTTTGAAAAACAAACTAGAAAATCAAATTTTCAGCCACCGATATCTTACTCTACTCGTACACACAAAGCAAGAAAATATGCACAATTTGACAAATTTTTAGAAATATTCAAACAACTGCACATAAACATTTCGCTTAGCGCTGTGATACACATGTCCAAATATGCAAAATTTCTCAAAAGCATGCTTGTTAACAAAAAGAGATTGGAAGAATTATCCACTGTGATTTTAAATGAAGAATGCACAGCTATTTTGCAGGACCAACGAACTTTGCCACGAAAAGAAAGTGGTCCAGAGAGTTTTTCTATTTCTTGTCTTGTTGTGACTCTTACATTTAGTAATGCATTAGCGGACTTAGGTGCTAGTATTAATTTTTTGCCATACATTGTCATGAAGGACATGCGAAAGGCCACTACCAAGTTAATAACACCACACGAAAGGCTCTTGAGTACAAATTTTATTGGCCTACACTCTTCAAGGACTTTCACAGGTTTGTTAAAAATTAGGATAGGTGTCAACGTACAAGTAACATTTCTAAATCCAATGAGATGCCATTGCAAAATTTTCAAACTTGTGAAATTTTTTATTATTGGGGAATTGATTTTATAGGCCATTTTCCTAATTCTTTGGGAAACAAATACATCTTGGTCGCGGTTGAGTATGTATCTAAGTAGGTTGAGGGAAAGCCTTACCTACTAATAATACTCTGGTTGTGGTCAAATTCCTCAAAAAACTTATTACCCGGTTTGGCATACCTAAGGTACTCATTAGTGATAGGGGCACACATTTTTGTAATACCCAATTAGATAAAGTTCTCAAATATTTAGAGGTTACTCATAAGTTTGCTACTCCCTATCACCTCCAAATAAGTGGCCAAGTTGAGATAGTAAATAGAGAATTGAAACGAATTTTGGAAAAGGTAGTTAATCATACGAGGTGGAGTTTGAAATTAGATGACACTCTTTAAGCTTATAGAACTACTTTCAAAACTCCTATTGGTACAACCCCCTATAGAGTAGTGTATGGGACATCATACCATCTACTGGTAGAAGTTGAACATAGGGCACATTGAGCAATTAAGCTTGTCAATTTTGATCTTCAACTTACAAGCAAACGGAGATTGCTTCAAGTCACTCTCTATGTCACTTTAGAGCATCTCGATGTCACTCTCTATGATTCATGATTTTCTTTTCAGTTGCTCTCTTTCCTTTTCGTTTCCTTTATTTTGCTGTTCTTGGTCTTTTTCTAGATTTATGCTTTTTTTTTTCTTTTGTTTTCTTTTAGGTACAATTTCTCTTCTGCCTCCTTGTGATAAATTCAAACGTGTTAATGTTTAAGTGAAATGAGAGTATTTTTTTTCTTTGTTCTTCCTCTTTAATTATTTTTTGTCTTCTTGGCTTTACTTTCTTTGTTGTATTTTTAGCCATTGAGGATAATGTCCAATTTAAGTGTGGGGGAGAGTTTAGTTGTGAAAGTATTTTCCATATCTTTTTTGAAAACATTTGAAACATTTTTTTTTTTTTTTTGTGGTTTCAATACCTTAGCAAGGTTGTGATTATCCTTCTTCTTTGGATATAAGATGTGTCATTCATTTGGTGGATTTTTATTAAAATGGTTTATTAGATAAGATGTGTTAAGACCTGAGAATTTAGATTAATCTTATTTATGCATTGACATTTAAGTAGTATTTGACTCATCTAGTTTAAATATGGATAATGTGAGGAATATGGGAAAAGTTGTTGGCTAACTCTTGTGTTATGAGAGTGAATTTTGTTTGACTTTGAGCTATGTTGAGGAATGAGAAAAAAATTGTGGACGATTGTTGTGATTGTTGAATAAAAAATGAGATGATTATTTTGATGAGAGAAGAAATTGTTTTTACTTGATTATGGGGCCAATACGGATAGTAAAGAGAAATCTACTTTTTTGAGGCTATGAATTCCCAAAAGCAAAAGAAAAAAAAAGATTATTGAAAAAATGCTGAGAGATAACTAAAAGGGGCCAATACGGCGTGTGAAGAGAAATCCATATACTTGAGGCTATCAATTTCCTAAGTTATTGAAAAAATTGAGAGAAAAAAATTTGAGTGTTTTCCTCAAAACTTGACTTAAGTTATGCAACTTTTGGACTTATAATGCTTGAGTTGATAGATAGTTTAACTTGTATGATTCATGTTATCCATGCTTTTCCTTGAAGGATGAAATAATATTCCTATACTAGGGTATTAACTTGTTTAATTCAACTTCAAGGACCTTAATATTCAACTTCCGGCCCCGATCTTGAACAGGGAGAAATTTTATAGAAAAAACAGAGCACACTAGGCCGACCAGAGCACGGTTGGCACCGACCGTGACCCTCCAAGCAGGCGCCAGCTCTGCTCTGTGTAACGTTGGCGAGCTTTCCAATTTTTGCTCGAATTTGGTAATTTCCAAGAGTTTTGGTGTTTTTCAATCTCTACTCGGTCCAGAACTCTTAGGGGATGAATTTTAGCATCTTAGAAGCTTATTTAAATAAGAAAAACATAGGACAATAGTATAAATTCAAAGATCAAATCTGAAAATCACTCATTAAAGGAGGAATTCATCACATCAAGGAGTATTATTCAAGAGAGTCTTCAAGAAAGAAGAAGGAGGCTTATCTATGGGTTCTTTATTTTACCATTGTTTTCTTTTTCTAGAATAATGATGTATTCAATATTTTAAATGTAATTTGACAATATTTTTGAAGGATTGACATTCACAGAGCATGCATTTCAACCGTGGATAGTAAATGAAAAATGGAAGAACATGGCATATATCAGAGTATGGAAGCATCATGGTGGTTGAATACATACCTCTTGGAGCCTTAAAAACAAGAAGAATGTTGAAGAAATGCTTGAAGCCAGAAAACAGCTTTCTTCATCATCCGTGAGATGAACTTCCAGTGCAGCTTCCTTCCACTGTCTTCCTTTCTTCTTCCGGTGAAATGAATGCAAAGTTTTCTAGTTCACAGAATATTCCCTGCCTAGTTTTCCGGTCGGTGAGCACACAATTGGAAGAAAGAAAAATGATCATTGATTTTCTCTTCACTGGCCATCCGTATCCAAACATAGTTTCTTCTGTTATAGCCAAACAGAAGCCACATGCCAAAAAACCAAAAGCCAGGAAAATAAAAAGCCATGAGAGGGAGAGAAAGCCAAGAGACATTGTTATTTTTTCTTTTTCTTTTATTTTATTTTTCCACACAGAAAGCCAAGAGTCATGAAATCAAAAATAATTATTTTGATAAAAATAATATTCCCGAGATTTTATACCCGAATATTATTTACAAAATAAAATTTGGCTTCACTCCAAACTCTTCTAAACTGTGTCAAAAAAAATCCTATGGTCCAGGCTATTGGGCCAAAGTAATATTTATTATTTTTCTTGGACCCGAAAAATCCAAAATAATAAATATCAATTATTTTTTTGGGATTAAATAAATAACCCAATAAATAATTAATGAACCCAAATGAACCAAAAAATAATTAAACTTTAATTATTTATTTCTTGGGATTTAATTAAATAAATAACCCAATAAATAATTATGTAATAATTATTTTCCTCTAGTTTAAGTCCCGGTTAATTTTTTAATTATTCAAACTGGACCCAAGTCCTGAATAATTAATTAACCAATTAAACCGGAAAATAAATTTCTCTCCATTTATTTTATTCCAGTCTAATAATAAATTAGACTTCCCGAATAAAATAAAACTCTCTCAACTGAGATCATTTTCTCAATCCAAAAATTAATTAGGACTTACGGGCTATTCCGAGGACCAAAAAGACACATCGTCTTGGCTACTAAAATGACCAAAATACCCCTACTATATAAATAGATGTATTTTGCATTTTAAATATTTTCTAATATCACCATAAGGAAATATTGACCCCAAGGACAACGCTGCATTAGCAGAGTCTTCGACCTACAAGTGAAAATGACTAAAATACCCCTCTACACATCGCCGTACAATTAGAGAGGAAGAAGTGTACTAACACCTCTCTAAAAGACATCTACCATCCTTAGGCCTCTAGTCTAATAATCCACGACTTCCTGGAGTGTTTCCACTTTCCAAGGGAGCGACCCTAAAGCAAACATCTAAGTCACGTTTCCCAAGGCCCTGGATATTTAGATCATCCGACAACCACAAGGGGCGATATAGTGTAGAAACTATCTTATATAAGTCTGTCTTAACTAACTAGTCATGTTGGATTGTATGCCCTCTTAGACTAGGTTTCTGATGTAAAATCGAATTATTTAATAAAAGAATTTATTTTCAGAAATTGTTTGTGAATTTACTTTTTGTTTGTGCACGATTTTCGTTTGGAACAGACACATTGTGTTTAAATAAGTGATCCATGTGAATGGTGGTCTTTCACAGTAAGGTATGGATCACGGGTTATTTAACACATAAACATTTGTTCCTAACCTATTGATGAGACTGGGAACCTCATCATGTTTAGGTTATTATGTTATGAATTCCAAATGGGGAATGGCTTACCTTTAGCCAGTGGGTAGTCCACTCACTTCATGACATAAGCGTATTTCGAATACGTGGAACATGACCTGTACAGCGTGGACTAGTGGTTTCTCAAAGTACTATATAGTAGAAACCTAGACTACTACCGCTACAGCGTGGACTAGTACTCTACGACTTGAGTATGAGTTGGTGGTCTAGCGAAGCTGGAAGCATATACTTTGATTTGCTCGTAGTTGAGGTTCTATCATAGGGCCAATATACTTGCATGTTGGGTATGTGTGACTAGTTAGTTAAGACAGACTTATACAAGATAGTTTCTGCACTATGTCGCCCCTTGTGGTTGTCCGAATGGTCTAAATTATCCAGGGCCCTGGGAAACATGACTTGGATGTTTGCTTTAGGGTAGCTCCCTTGGAAAGCGGAAACACTCCAGGAAGTCGTGGATCATTGGACTAGAAGCCTAAGGATGGTAGATGTCATTTAGAGGGTGTTAGTACACTTCTTCCTCTCTAAATGTACGGCGATGTGTAGAGGGGTATTTTACTCATTTCACTTGTAGGTCGGAGACTTTGCGAATGCAGCATTATCCTTGGGGTCAATATTTCCTTATGGTGATATTAGAAAATATTTAAAATGCAAAATACAGCTATTTATATAGCAGGGGTATTTTGGTCATTTTAGCAGCCAAGGCGATGTGTCTTTTTGGTCCTCGGGATAGCCCGTAAGTCCTAACTATTTTTGGGATGAGGAATTGGTCTCAGTTGAAGAGGATTTTATTTTATTTTGTTTTATTTTATTTTATTCAGGAAGTCTAATTTATTATTGGACTGGAATAAAAGAAAGAAATAAATAAATAAAATAGGAGTTGAGAGAAATTAATTGTCTAGTTTATTTGGTTAATTAATTATTCAGGGCCTAGGTCCAGTATGAATAATTAAGAAATTAACCTGGGCTTAAACTAGGGGAAATAATTAATGTTTAATTATTTATTGGGTTATTTATGTAGGCCCAAGAAATAAATAATTAAAGATTAATTATTATGGTTCATTTAGGCTCATTAATTATTTATTGGGTTACTTATGTAAGCCCAGAAAATAAATAATTAATATTTATTATTTTGGGCCTTTTGGGTCCAAGAAAAATAATAAATATTTATCTGGCCCAATAGCTTGGACCTTAGAGTTTTTTCCAGAGACGGTTAAGAGGAGTTTAAGGTTAGGCCAAACTGTTTCTCAGGATAACATCCGGGTATTTTGAAATCCCGGGGAGATGTTTATCAGAGATTGAGAGACCTAATTTTGGCTAAATATAAACAACTCTTTGAAAAGAAAAAAAAACCCTAATTTTCCTTTCCTAAGCAGACTCTCACGTGAGTCTCTCTATCTCAAGGCTCTCTCATTCTTCTTATTTTTCCCTTGTTCTTTGCTAACCAATAGCGAACGAACCAAGGAGAATTGAGACCCTTCCTCTTCACCATAGTGTTCACCGACTAGAGGGTAGGCTGAGGAATATCCCGAGAGCTGGAGAGCTAAGAGTTAATGCAAACAAGACAAAGTCGAAGGCTAGCGGGTGTTCAACCGGAAGCTCCTTCAACTGTGCAAAGCGAGGCGATTCCAGCCGTTCAATCTGTTCCTACGCAACCTAGGAGGGTTAAGGAACGCAAAGGTATGATCTTCACGCTTCCGCATGGCCTTTAAGGCTTGCGTTTAATTTTTTTTTTTTGTCTCTGTTTTTCCGTCCATGGCTCCCTGTTTCTGCGTTTTGCTATCAGTCACACATACCTAACATACATGTATATTGGCCATTTGATAGAACCTCAACTATAGTATATCAAAGCATATGCTTCCAGCTTCGCCAGACCACCAACTCATACTCAAGTCATAGAATACTAGTCCACGCTGTAGCTGTAATAGACTAGGTTTTTACCATATAGTACTTTTTAGAAACCATTACTACAGGTCCTGTTCTACGTATTCGAAATACGCTTATGTCATGAAGTGAGTGGACCACTCACTGGCTAAAGGTAAACCATTCCCCACCTGGAATTCATAACATAATAACCTAAATATGACGAGATTCTCATTCTCATCAATCAGTTAAGAACGACTGTTTATGTGTTTAAATAACCCATGAGCTATACCTTACTGTGAAAGACCTCCATTCACATAGATCACTTATTCAAACACAATGGGTTTGTTCTAAACGAAAATGTACACAAATAAAGAAAATTATTTCACAAACAATTTTCGACAAATAAATTCTTTTATTAACATATTCAATATTTTCATTAGAAAACTAGTCTAAGAGGGCATATTTTCAACAATCTCCCACTTGCACTCTAAGATTAGGTAAGTCCATAGGTGCCCACCCCAATGGCATTTAAGTGTCTCTTGAAGACCTTCTCAACCAAAAGCTTGGTGAATGGATTTACTAGATTATTCTCAGAAGAAACCTCTACCACCACCACATCCCATCTCTGGATGAAATTCTGGTCCAGGTGGTACTACCTTACTATATGCTTCCCCTCCTTGTGGTTCCAAGGTTCCTTTGAAGTATGTAAGACAGCTTGCCAATGAACCTCCCTAAGTTTGACTAATATCTGCTAACAAAGCTTATAGCAAAGCAGATATCTGGCCTAGTACACAGCATGACGTACATGAGACTTCCCACAGCTGAAGCGTAGGGAATCCTACTCATCCTGTCCTTTTCTTCTTGAGACTTAAGACAGTCCCTTGAAGAAAGAGACAACCCATATCTGTAAGGCATTAGAGTTCTCTTGCATGAGTCCATGCTGTATTTAGCTAATATCTTGTCAATGTATGCGACTTGGGATAATCCTAACATTCTCTGCTTCCTATTTCTAAGAAGTCTAATCCTGAGAACGTAGCTAGCTTCTCCCAAGTCCTTCATACTAAATTGACTAGATAGCCAAACCTTTATAGATAACAATGACCCTACATCATTTTCAATGAGTAGAATGTCATCCACACACAAGACAAGAAAAATCACATTAAGCCCCTCAAGATTCTTGTACACGCATAGTTCATCCTTGTTTTGACACCTCGTTTTGAATAAAACCATAAGACTTTACAGTCTCATCAAAATGAATGTTCTATGCTCTCGATACTTACTTAAATCCATAAATGGACTTCTTAAACTTGCAAACCATATGTTCCTGGCCTTCAGTAATAAAACCTTCCAGTTGGGACCTATAGATGTCTTCGCTAAGATGGCTATTCAAAAATGCCATCTTTACATCCATTTGCCATATTTCGTAGTCATAGTGACATGCGATGGCAAGGAGGATATGGATGGATTTAAGCTTGGCTATAGGTGAAAATGTTTCCTCATAATCGATCCCTTCCTTCTGAGTATACCCTTTTGTCACAAGCCTAACTTTGAAGGTTTTCACCTTCCCATCCGTTCACCTTTTCCTCTTGTACACCCACTTACACCCAATAGGTTTTATCCCTTCAGGTGAAGCTACAAGATCCCAAACCTGATTGAAGTACATAGACTCAATCTTGGCTTTCCTTACTTCTTGCCAAAGATTTGCAACGACATCAGCAATTGCCTCATCGTATCCAGTGGGGTCTTATTCCTGATGGTCAGAGACCAGCTCAAAAGTTTCTCCATACCATCTATCTGGAACCCTAGACACTCTCCCACTGCAACAAGGCACCATTTGTACAGGCTCTTAAGGCTGTGCCTCTCCTTGTTCTACAATCGGGTCAGAAGAAGTTGCTTCTGAAGATAACTTCTCCTCGAGTTCCAACCTAGTTGAACCTTTCGTGGAAATATTTTGATCATCGTCTAAGTATCTAGCATTGGTACTACCTAGTACTTTCTGCTCCTTAGGATGATAGAAGTAACCACCCTTTGTTCCTTTTGGACACCCAACAAAATAGCATAATTCTGATCTTGGATCTAATTTGTTTCCATCAGTACATAAGTTGGACAACCCCATATCCTGAGATGATTCAGACTTGGCTTACGTCCAGTCCACATCTCATAGGGAGTCCTAGGTACTAACATGAAAAGCACCTAGTTCAGAATGTATGCCACTGTTTCTAGGGTATATCCCAAAAAAGATACTGGAAGAGTAGCATGAGACATCATACTTCTGACCATTTCCATCAATATCCTGTTCCTTATCTCAGCTACTCTGTTCTGTTAGGGTATCCCCAGCACAGAGAGTTGGGATACTATCCCATGATGCACCATGTAGTCCTTGAATTCACCTAGGAGGTACTCTCCACCACAATCCGATCATAAGGTCTTGATTAATTTACCTGTCTGACGCTCCACTTCAGCCTTAAACTCCTTGAACTTGTCAAAAGAATCAGACTCGCGTCTCATCAGGTAAACATAACCAAATCTTGTACAATCATCTGTGAAAGTAATGAATGACTCAAAAACCTCCTCTAGCTGGTATAGACATGGGACTACACACATTAGTGTGAAAAAGACTCAGTACCTCATTGGCTCTATCCTCCTTAGGGATAAAAGACCTTTTGGTCATCTTTCCCATTAGGCTAGATTCACATGAGACCAATTTTCCAATCTCAATGTGCCCAAAGGCCCATCATGAATTAGCCTCTGAATCCTGGTTGAGTTGATGTGACCTAACCACAGATGCCTAAGATATGAGTCATTGATATTGGTCTTTCTCTTCTTAGTTAAATGTTCAAATTGAGTGTTATTTGATAGAATAGATTTCCATACATGTGCCCAGTACATAACATTTTTCCATTTCTACTGATAGAAATACCACAATGGAAGTATTCAGAATATCCTTGATTTATAAGTTTCGCAACTGAAATCAAATTCTGACGAAAACCAGGTACATATAAAAATCTATTAAAACCACTTTTTTATTACAATAAAAAACAAGATCCAGTTCTCCCACTGTAAGGGCCTAGACTTGTGCTCCAATTCCCACGCGTAATCTATGTTCGCTCTTCTTGAGTCTACTTATCTTTCTAAACCCCTCCAAGGAGTTACAGATATGATCAGTGGCTCCTGAATCAACAATCTAAGTGGAAGTTGATCTAACCATTGATATAGACTCTAGATAGAGAACATTACTTGTGGGGTTTTTCTTGGATTGAAGATCTGGACACTCTTTTTTCAGTGTCCCTTCTTCCTATCTTTGAAGCACTTGCTCTTCGGTATGTCTTTGGGCTGGGTCTTGGGCTGGGCTACTGCGTTTCCTTTCTTCCTTTTGAACTTTCTAGGCTTAAACCCAGTTCTTGAGGAAGAAGCCTTAGCAATCATGGCCATTGAATGTGGCTTCATGACCTTCTCTGCCATCTGGAGTCCCTTCATCAACTCAGTCAAACTCATATTTAACGTAGTTTGAACTGAGTAAAGAAACCCGGTAGAGATTCGAGAACCATGTCCACTTGGCTCCCGTGGTCAATGATAGCCCCTAAGATATCTGCCTTCTCGAAAGCAGCAATCAACTTGAGCATATGCTCCCTGACTGATGCTTTCTCAGCCATCTTAGAGTTTATTATAGTTCGAAGAACCTCCTGCCTTGTGGGCCAGCTCTTATCTACGAATATAGTGGCCAATGACTAATGTCATACGCAAAAGCCATGTGCTCGTATTTAGACTGGAGCACATTAGACATGGAAACTAGTATATAGCAACGTGCTATTTCATTAGCCTTCTTCCATGCCTTCACAGCCTCTCGCTTTATTGTCGGTGGAATCATTCCCGATTACAGGGTAGGTCTCGTAAAGGACATACTTATACTCCACAGCTGTAAGTATTATATCCAGGTTCCTTTTCTAGTCCACATAGTTAGGTCCTATTAACTTATTCTCACGAAGAATAACGACTAAATGACTAAAAGAACCTCCAACCATTTCTGAAAAATCGAATAATAAAAGAAAGGATTTAGTTTGTGAAAATAAATTTGTGTACAGAAATTAATTTGGCTCTTAGGAAACTGACATAGCTTCTTTGAAAGATTAACAGTTCCCTAAGCTAAGTGTAATAACCACCACAAATCAATTTCCCTTTTAGGTAATGATCTAGAGGATAACTCCATCGTGGGATGGCCGTTTCCTCTCTATTTCCTATGGACATTCCTCGCACTATTACCTCCAACGTGTGCTGGCCGATTATAGTATGTGTCACGGGTCATTAATTACATCCTTCCATTAGATCTAGATCCTTGTGGTATCCCCATCCTACGGGTTCATTCACAAGGTGACGCGAGGGGATTTTCGATCTCTAATGAGGACCGTGATGGAAGCCGTGGGGCCGTTGGAACCCTTCTCCCACTTAGTCTTTTAAAATAAAGTTTTCTGAAAAAATGTCCTTTTGAAATTTCTATTAAGTTCTTCAACTTCAAAATAAAATATCCAAATCCATTAAAATCTCAATGCCAAGGATTATATCCTTTGAGAGAATTTATCCATGGACTAATTTCATTTAAGTTAAAACTTAATGATTTCAAAAATTTTCCAATTAAAACTTTATCGAGACTTTGGTCTCTATTTTTACTTAACAAAACAATTTTCTTTTACAAAATAAAATAAATTGGCTTTCTATTTTAACTTATAAAAATATCTAAATCCAATATATTTTCTATGCCAAGGATTAAATCTTTTAAGAAAATAGCCAATGATTAATTTTTGTTCAAATTAAAATAACCATTTAATTTTTTTTAAAAAAATATTTTTCCTTGCATAAATATTCCCAAAGACTTTGGTTTTTGAGAAACCGCGCACATAGGTACACAAAATAAATAGAATGCCAGAAAATAGTAAACGTTTTCATGCATTTCTATTTTAAAACCTATGTGTCCAAATAATAGAATTAAACACATTAATTAATTAATTAATGATCTTGTTTAATCCTAAAATCCTTTACTAATATTTTTCATGCAAATATATTCCAAGAATATAAACTATTGCAAAAATATTAACTTCGCCTGGTATGGGATGGGACCCAAATTAAAAAATTTTTAAAAATTTTTTTTGGACAGGAGGTCCACTGCACCGGCCGCACCAGATCCGGGCTCATTTGGCCTACGGTCCACCTCGGCCGTGGTGAATCGTGCGCACCAGATCACCAGCTACCACGACCCGTGAAGCCGCCACTCGCCCGAGAACCTGCGCTCGCACCCGAACCGGTGGGCTGCCTTTCATATGTGCCACACGCGTGCACGCTGGATCCGCACCTTGACCCGTGGAGCGCACGATCCGGCCTGTTTTGTCTCTGCCGTTGGCCCGCAATCGACCCGCGTGTTGATTCGTTTTTGCGCGCCCGAACAGATGAATGACCCGCGCAAAATTGAAGTTTCAATTGCAACGAATGCGGCTTGATTTCATGCAATCCGGCTCAGCTTACATGGCTCGCGGGCGGTGGCTCCTCTCACAGAATGGCAGCGGCTCGACTTACGTGGCTCGTCTCGATTGGCGGCTTATGAATAGTATCTTTCTTCTCCAGAATCCTTTCTGCGTCCAGTTTCTGCAATTTCTTCTACAAATCGCTTCTCTTGGCTTCTATGGACCATTTTCATTACAAAAAACTCATCCAAATCAAAACAACAACCGCCTATACCTATTTAAATTGGGTTTACACGATCCAAACTCAAAATCAAAATTTCACAGTAAACTCTGTGAAAATTTACAGAGGCCATGTCCCATACCATTTCAAGCGAAGGATCACATATTTATGCTCCAAACAATGTTCTTCTCTATTTTTATTAACTAACATGCTCCCTAAGTCAATCAAATTTATACTCTGATACCACTTGAAGGATTGACATTCACAGAGCATGCATTTCAACCGTGGACAGTAAATGAAAAATGGAAGAACATGGCATATATCAGAGTATGGAAGCATCATGGTGGGTTGAATACATACCGCTTGGAGCCTTAAAAACAAGAAGAATGTTGAAGAAATGCTTGAAGCCAGAAAACAGCTTTCTTCATCATCCGTGGGATGAACTTCCAGTGCAGCTTCCTTCCACTGTCTTCCTTTCTTCTTCCGGTGAAATGAATGCAAAGTTTTCTGGTTCACAGAATATTCCCTGCCAAGTTTTCCAGTCGGTGAGCACACAATTGGAAGAAAGAAAAATGATCATTGATTTTCTCTTCACTGGCCATCCGTATCCAAAACATGGTTTCTTCTGTTATAGCTAAAATAGAAGCCACATGCCAAAAAACCAAAAGCCAGGAAAATAAAAAGCCATGAGAGAGAGAGAGAGAAAGCCAAAAGACATTGTTATTTTTTCTTTTTCTTTTATTTTATTTTTCCACATAGAAAGCCAAGAGTCATGAAATCAAAAATAATTATTTTGATAAAAATAATATTCCCGAGATTTTATACCCGAATATTATTTACAAAATAAATTTTGGCTTCACTCCAAACTCTTCTAAACTGTGTCCGGAAAAATCCTATGGTCCAGGCTATTGGGCCAAAATAATATTTATTATTTTTTCTAGACCCGAAAAGTCTAAAATAATAAATATTAATTATTTTTATTGGGATTAAATAAATAACCCAATAAATAATTAATGAACCCAAATGAACTAAAAATAATTAAACTTTAATTATTTATTTCTTGGGATTTAATTAAATAAATAACCCAATAAATAATTTAATAATTATTTTCCTCTAGTTTAAATCCCAATTAATTTTTTAATTATTCAAACTAGACCCAAGTCCTGAATAATTAACTAACCAATTAAACCAGAAAATAAATTTCTCTCCATTTATTTTATTCCAGTCTAATAATAAATTAGACTTCCCGAATAAAATAAAACTCTCTCAACTGAGATCATTTTCTCAATCCAAAATTTAATTAGGACTTATGGGCTATTCCGAGGACCAAAAAGACACATCGCCTTGGCTACTAAAATCACCAAAATACCCCTACTATATAAATAGATATATTTTGCATTTTAAATATTTTCTAATATCACCATAAGGAAATATTGACCCCAAGGACAATGCTGCATTAGCAGAGTCTTCGACCTACAAGTGAAAATGACTAAAATACCCCTCTACACATCGCCGTACAATTAGAGAGGAAGAAGTGTACTAACACCTCTCTAAAAGACATCTACTATCCTTAGGTCTCTAGTCTAATGATCCACGACTTCCTGGAGTGTTTCCGCTTTCCAAGAGAACGACCCTAAAGTAAACATCTAAGTCACGATTTCTAAGGCCCTGGATATTTAGATCATCCGGACAACCACAAGGAGTGATATAGTGTAGAAACTATCTTGTACAAGTCTGTCTGAACTAACTAGTCACACATACCCAACATACAAGTATATTGGCCCTCTGATAGAACCTCAATTATAGTATATCAAAACATATGCTTCCAGTTTCGCCAGACCACCAACTTATACTCAAGTCATAGAGTACTAGTCCACGCTGTAGCGGTAATAGACTAGGTTTCTACCGTATAGTACTTTTTAGAAACCACTACTATAGGTCCTATTCTACGTATTCGAAATACGCTTATGTCATGAAGTGAGTGGACTACTCACTGGCTAAAGGTAAGCCATTCCCCACCTGAAATTCATAACATAATAACCTAAACATGACGAGATTTACATTCTCATCAATCGGTTAAGAACGACTGTTTATGTGTTTAAATAACCCATGATCCATACCTTACTGTGAAAGACCTCCATTCACATGAATCACTTATTCAAACACAATGGGTCTATTCCAAACAAAAATGTACACAAATAAAGAAAATTATTTCACAAACGATTTTCGACAAATAAATTCTTTTATTAACATATTCGATATTTTCATTAGAAAACTAGTCTAAGAGGGCATATTTCCAACAATTTTGGGATTCATTACTTTTGTATTAATTTAGCTATTTGATCAATTTTCTATCATTCATGGTATTTGATTACTTGTGATTATGGAAGAATTGATGAAGTTGGATTTGCTTCTAATTGACTTGGGAACTAACGTTAGGAGTTGATTTAATTTTATTGATTTCATATTTGTTGATTCTTAACGGACTTGGAAAATGAAGTTAAGACTAAAGAACCTAAGTAATCAAAGACTAGTTAATTTTACCTAGGGTATGGGGTTGTTGACTAATTTCATATTTGTAAGGAATTGTGTTTAATGCATCTTTTGGTTATATTGGTTTGATTGAAAATTTTCCTAACTTAATCAAGAGATAGTGATTTTGTAGATTGGGAAAGAAATGGAGTCTATATAAGTGAATTCATGACTGGAAAAATGATTGAACTTTACTTTATATTTCTCCATGATGCCAAGATAATGATTAATTGAGATAATTGTTAAATGATTCATTGTCATGTTTTTTAGGATTGTTGTCTAAATTGTATATTCCTATATCCTTGAGTTGTATATATTTATTTATTTTTCTCTTTCTCATTTTCTTACTTTATTTGGTCAGTTAAATAATAAATAAAAAGTGATTAGTATGTACTTGTTCCTTTAAAGATCGATGCTCATTAATTCCCTATACTATGCTTGCAATGAGTATACTTACTCGTATGTGTATTTTGGGATTAATATTTTAATTAAAACTTGACTAAGGGATGGATTTAAATTCAATAATTTTTATACACCTAAAATTTAAGCATTATGTAGATGTAGCAGTCATTCAAAGCTTATACTTTTAGCAAAACTGTGAACATATACAATCTATTAAAGAATCTTAATACATAGGCATGAATTATGTTCATTCAATATTCTTGCATATGTGAATAAAATTTTGAAATATTTTGCAAAAGCTATCAAATCAATGAATGTAACATGTGGATATTGTACGTTGTTATATGCTACGAATTATAATGTATTGAAATTGTTTGTTATCAGTACATGAAGAACATTTGTTAGGAATTTTAAAGTTATGACAATAGGGCTTGGTGAATATATTTGTTTCCCCCTATTTCCCCTTCAAATATCATTGGCATGATAACAGGAGAGTCGCCTATTGAACAAAGGACTTGAATAGGACACCATATTGATTTACAATTCATAACTATTAAAGATCACAAGTAAGTCTTGCTATATTTGATGTGGTGTGAGCTAATATACATCTATTACTTATGGAAATCATCCATAACTATAGTGGAAAGGAGTTGCAAATACCATTGTGGGGAGGAAGGGAGGGGGGGGGGGGGGGGGACATGCACTACAAAAAAAGCCTCTATATATGACACTTTTTTTTTGCGGCGGTCCAACGACCGTCGGTAATACCCATTATAAACAACAAGCCATTGCATTTAACAACTAAATACGACGGTAAAAAAGACTACCATAATTAGTGTAATATTTGCGACAGGCTGTCATTTATAACTGGTTAAATATGGCGGTTCGTCTTAAAAAAACACTATACACGACAAATCCTAGAAAATCGTCATTTAAAATATTATATACGGCAGTTTAAAGACTATTGTATAAAGTATGACGTATGTGACGGTCGTTTAGATATTGGTGGTTTTGGACCATCGTAAATGTTCAACATATATGACAGTACAGTTACAGCAATTTTGTAGCCACAACAAAAGGAAAGCTTATATGTAACGGTCCACGAACTGTCGCATTTGGGAAAAGGTTATTTTTGTTTTTTATTTGTAGCGGCTTTTATGCGTCAAAAATACTATAAGAAAAAGGGGCCTTTGGTAACAAAACAATTTCCTGGCTAAAGGCCAAAATTTTCTAGCTAAAGGCCTTTTAGCGAGGAAAAATCTTTCTCGAGGCATTCTCGCTGAAGTGCCTTGCTTCTTGTCACCAAAGGGTCCACTTTAGCAAGGAATATTGTTTCCTCACTAAATCAATTAGTTTTAGCGAGAAAACATTTTCTCGCTAAAACTAAGTAATTTTGTCACCAATGATGACACCAACAGCTTTAAAAAGTTTTATCGCTAAAATTTCGTCACCAAAACTATAATTTTATTTAAAAAATTAAATTCCATGGTGAAAATTATTTTTTGTCGCCAATACAAAAATATTTTCGTCACCATTGATGCTCTTTGGAGAGGATTTTTTTCCTCGTCAATGCAAAAATATTTTGTTGCCAAAAGTGGTCAACGGCGACAAAATTCTTTAGCATTAGCGAGAAAATATTTCAATTTTATTTTTTAAAAATTTTAAATACTCTTTGACGAGGGAAAATTTCTCGCCAAAGAGACAATATTTTGTTGTACATATATGTATATAAGCATTAGGTTTGGTAGTTAATTTGATGTTATAATTAAAGTTCATAGTAAATTTATTCTGCCTTAACATTCTAATTTATTTCTATTTTTGGCACAAATTGGTATACATAGCTTATTCAACTTATTTGTTAAATCTAACTAGTGAGTTTGAATTTGTGAGCGAAAATTATAAATATTGATTAGGTTTTTAATTCTTATAGTTATAAGAATAAGAATAGTGTAAAAATTATTTGATAAGCAATCGAACTGCATCCGATTGCCTTTATATTTGGTTTTCATGTATTTTTGTTTGTATTTAAGAGATCTAATGGTTAGATCATTAATATGTTATCTAAAGTATATACTTCATATATAACGTACAATGTAGTCAGCTATGCATACATGCATACTTTATATGTATATACATATATATATATATATATATATATATATATATATATTAATGTATATATTTATAATAATATGTATAGAATATGAAGATTGTCATATTAGTTTTTTTTGTCTTCTACTTGCCATATAAGGTATATATTTATTTAAATTTATATATATTTGATTTTTTTGTGTTTAATTAATTAGCGATGATTAAATATAATATACTATATTTATATAAATATATATACCTAAAAATAATTAATAATATTTAGTCAGAATAAATCCAATAGATTTAGAGAGTAAGCTTTATATATTTATATAAGTATATATACCTAAAAATAATTAATTAATATTTACTTGGAAGATAATATAATAGATCTTGAAAGTAAAAAAAGAAAATGCTTTACACTTATGTAGACAGTTTTGAGAGGGAAAATTGAGCCAAAAAAACAAAAAGAATTGAGAGGGAAAAATCAACTTAAGATGGAAAATAGAGTAATCTGTACACTTATGCATTTCGTTCTCACTCGACTGATAGTCTCCCATCAATACCCACTCCGGCTTCTGCAACCCGAATCTTCACAACCTTCATCAGCACCCTTCTCGTGTTTACAACCCGACCTTCCACCACCTACATTGGAACCCTATTGCCACAAATCCTCATTTTTGTCTTTCTTCAGTTTGCTACAAAGAAATATCCCCCCTTTAAGCCTTTCCCAACACAACACACAAAATTTGGCAATAATCAGGTGAAGGGAATGAGCCGGTGACAGTGAACATGATTCGGGTGGTCATAAGCTTCAAACTTCAGGTAATTTATCTAAGCTTCAAACTTTTGGCAAGGGTTGTTTAGTTCTGTGTTTATTCTCTTGCCTACGAGGTTAACACAACTGCTTTACACAATAATTAAATGAGTTTTTTTTTTCTTGCATGAAAATTTTCATTAGGGCTAGAAATCCCTATTTATGGAGGAGAGGCATTCTCTGTAACACAAATAAACAACTTCTAACCTCGTAGTGTGGAAAATAATAAAATTTTAGGTATACACTAGCTCGAAACAGTTTATCTGCCGTACTGCAGAGTGCTTATGGTTCTAATTAATTTGAGGATTTTTTTGATGTCTTCCTCTAGATTTTCTTTTTTTCCCCCTCTGTTCTTTATTAAAGCTGGATAGAAACATAAGTTAAGAATTTGGAGTGAAATAAAATATTAATTGTATTTAATAAATTGTACTTTGTGTTAGTAACTTTCTTAGCTTCAAGGTGCATCTAATCTATTGTTGGAATTTGGATAATCTTTTTCAGAACTGTGATATACTAAGAGCTGAATGCTGATCACCTGAGTATATATATTTTGGGAAATATAGAAATCAATTTTTTTTTTTTTTTGTGGAATTGATGCATTTCCATCACATTCACTTTATTAAATATTTGTTCTATTGATTTACATGCTATGATTTTTTGACCTATTGCTAGCTTTAAATTTTGTCATTGTGTATTCATAAAATGTGATACTACTATGTGTATGAATTGTTCCTTTTCATAATTATCTAATGATGTAATGCTGTAGGATGGTCAATATTATTTTATCGATCATGTGCAAACTGTTCATATGATTTTCTGGATAGCCATATCAATCAAATTAGATATGGCCAAAGTTGTTTAATACCCTGTCTTGCTCTTTTTTTATACCGATTTTTATGGAGGTTTTTATTACTAGTTTAGAATTCTTCTTTAATGTAGATAACACACATTTTAGATTAAGCAAATGAGTTTTGTAATGTAATTGATTATGCGTGACTAGTATACTTCTTTAATGTGTTTGTTTTACAGTAATAAGTGGCATTTTTTTTTTTAGCTGTACTACTTCAATCAGGGATCATGGATTGATTTTATCTGATCATGTATCTAAGGAATATGATGATGGATGAAATATCTTTCTTGAGTTTGCATGTAAAGATAAACCTAGTGGAACAAAGATACCTTATCTGTGTAATCGGTGCCAAAACCGTTACTATATGAGCCCGGTAGAAACAAAGCAGCATTGTAGGATGTGTGGCTTCCTTAAGAGGTATAAGAATTGGGATTGTCATGGGAAAGAATATGTTTTAATACATAAAGATACGCACGTTCTTTCTCCTATAGAGGTTTTGAATATAGATGACATGGTTGGCATGGTTAATGATGCAACTAGATTTAATTAGACAAATAATTCTAGTGAGCCATCAAAAGATGTAAAACAAATTTTTAGGATATTAGAAAAATCCAATGTTGATTTGTATCCTAATTGTAAAAAGTTTTTATCCCTTTCATTCCTCGTGCATTTGTTACACATAAAAGTTCTAAACTGGTGGTCTAATAAATCTTATGATATGTTGCTTGAGCTATTGAATAAGGCTTTTCATGATGTTGGCGTGAAAATACCTAAAAACTATTACGCAGCAACCAAGATAACTAATATGTTGGGCATGGAATGCATAACTTGAGATGCTTGTCAGAACAATTGCATGTTGTATAATAGGGATGATGTAGGGCTAAGTGAGTGTGATATGTGTAAGGCTACTAGGTACATAAAATCTGGTGGGAAAATACCATGCCAAACGGTTAGGTATTTTCCATAGAAGTCTCGATTAAAGCGGTTGTTCATGTTATCCAAAATAGCCTCACTAGTTAGGTGGCATGAGAAAAAACGGGTGAAAGATGGTGTATATAGACACCCAGCTAATTCACGTGCTTGGAAAAAGTTTGATGAGTCAAATCCTCAATTTTTTGGTGATTGTAGAAATGTCAGACTTGGTTTATCAGCAGATGGTTTAAGTCATTTCTTAAATATGTATATTCCTCACAGCACTTGGCCTGTTTTCTTGTAAATTACAACTTACCACTATGGATTTGCATGAAACAATCATTTTTTGTGATGTCAACACTCATAGATGGTCCTAAGTCACTCGGTAACAAAATTGATGCTATTTGCAACCACTGATTGAGAAGTTGACCGAATTATGGCATGAGGGCATCATGGTGTTTGATTTAGTGGCAAAAGAAATGTTTTGTTTACGTGTGGCACTCATGTGGACTATAAATAATTTTTCTACATATGGTAAATTATCTGGGTATAGTGTCCATAATGATAAAGCCTGTCCAGTTCGTAGAGTGAATTGTTTGAGCTATCGTTTGCCTCATAATGGAAAATTTTACTTTTTTTACAATCGACACTTTTTGTTACCCACCCACTGATTGCGTAAAGATAAGGTCTCATTCTATTGGGGTGCATAAATTCATACCTCATCAACAAGATTTGATGAGGCCCAAATTTTACAGTAGCTTGATGGTTGTCTCATTGAATATAGGAAGGAAGATGTTAAAAAAAGAAGCAGGGCTGATTTTGGAAAAAAACCTGGGATAAACAAATTCAATTGGAAGAAGAGAAGTATTTTTTTTTTGAGAGTTGCCCTATTGGAATTCAAATCTGGTTAGGCACAATCTTGATGTAATGCACATAGAAAAAAATTTCTGTGACAATTTGTTGTATACAATCCTAGAAGGCAATGAGGTAAAAGATACCCTGAAAGCATGCTAGGACTTAGAGATTATGAATATTAAAAAGTCCTTGCATCCTATATTGAAGCCTTCCAAATCTAGTTACATCTTGCCCCCAGCTCCTTATACAATGAGCAAGATTGATATTGATAGGTTTTTGAAAGTGTTAAAGGAATTAAGAGTGCCGGATAATTATAGTTCAAATATTACACGCCGAGTGAACTTGAAAAGGAGGACTATTGGGGGTTTGAAATTCCATGATTGCCACATTTTGCTTTAGCAACTTGTGCCTTTGGCAGCACGAAACACTACCAAAAAATGTTGTCCAAGTTTTGATTGAAATCGCTACATGTTTTAAACTTTTATGTTCAAAGGTTAACACGGAACACAGTCTTGACATGCTCCAAAACTACTTTGTGGTAACTTTGTCTCTTCTAGAAAAGACATTTGTACCAGACTTCTTCGATATCATGGAACATCTTCCAATACACTTGACTGAAGATGCTCTCCTTGCAGGGCTAGTACAGTGTAGATGGATGTTTCCCATTGAAATATAGTATTACAATCTACCATGATACACTATTAAACATTGTTTATTGTATTACTCATGGAAGCTTCTTTTTTTTTTTTTTTGTAGATACCTCATGACCATAAAGAGGTATATACGTAATCGTGCTCGTCTGGAGTGTTCTATTGCAAGTGAGTTTTTGATGGAATAGTGCATGGCATTCGTCTCTAGGTACTTGAATAAGGTTGATAGGCTTGCAAGGTATAGTGATGATGGTTGTGAAATAGGCAAGCTAATTGGGAATGGAACGTATGTAGTATTTGACCATATAACCTTGACTTAAGCACATCGGTGGATGCTTGCAAACTATGAAGAGATGAAACCATATCGAGAATGAGTTTATCTATTGGTTATGCTAAGTGCTTGCATTCCTTTTTAAATAACCAAATATGTTAAATTTAAGTTATTTTAACAAATGCCGTTATCCTATGTACCTAGGCTTCATATTAGTGAAATCTTAAGACAAAGCCGAAGGGCTAGATTGCATGAGAGACAACGTATTCATTTAATGATGTTTCACACTTGGTTGCAATGATATGTAGGTTAACAAATTCAGCACATATATAAATCCAATTACTGCAATCTGTATTTTCCTTTGGGCACAAACTTAAGCCTTAATAAGCCGTTCATTGATTTCAGGTTAAGGAAAACAAGGAAACTCATGAAATATCTAGAGAGGTGAAGTGCCTTGCAAGTGGTCCTTACACTCAAGGATGGCACTTTAATGTTTGTAATGTGAATAGCTTCTGATTTCGCACCAAACCTCATGAGGGAAATAGGTTAACATAAAATAGTAGAGTGTTTTGTAGGGCTAATACAACCAGCTATTATAGTATTAAAGATAAGAATCCCGTAGGTTTCCCAATGTCGTACTTTGAAGTGCTTACTAATATTATTAAAATATGCTATAGTAATGCTCAACAATTCTTATTGTTTAAGTATGATTGGGTGGATTTAGAGCATAGAAAGAAGCTGGATGAGTTTAACTTCATATTAGTTAATCTCAACCATCTGATGTATCGTGATAATAAAGAGTCTGATGAGCCATTCATCTTAGCTAACCAAGCTGAGCAACTGTGGTATTCCCGTTGTCCCATTGAATGTGATTGGCATGTGGCTATGCCTATGACTAAGAGGGATAACTAAAACAAGAATGTTTTGGAAATATTCTTGACTAATTTCTCATTGAATTAGCAGTACAATATATACAATTAGAGTGTGCCATAATTTGGCCATTGAAACCAGGAATCAATCCCCCAAAAATTATAGCCTAATCAAATCTTCCTAATTAACAAGCTAATCAAATCTTCCTAATTTACACTTTCCTAATCCGACCCAATCAGTTAATAAAGGAAAGATAACAGCTACATAAAATTGACAGCTAAATATTACACATTAATGACTAAATCTCCAACACTCCTCCTCAAGCTTAGGAATAGATATTTCACATTCCAAGCTTGCGAAGAAGACCTTCATGGTTCGATTTTAGTAAGCCTTTGGTCAGAACATCTGCTTCGTGTTCATGAGTAGAAATATAGCATAGATCAATTCCTTCTTGTTCAATCTCATTCTTTATGAAGCTTCGATCAATTATTACATGTTTTATACGATCATGGTGGACTGGATTATTTACTATGCTAATTGCTGACGTACTATCACTGTACAACTTAGGAGAACTCGCAATAAGTTGTAGATCTTGCATCAATCTTTCCAACCAAATTACTTCGCAAACTCCCTGTGTAATCATCCTAAATTTTGCTTCAGCACTACTTCTAACTACAACTATTTATTTTTTACTCCTCCATGTAACTAAGTTACCCCACACTTTTGTATAATATCCTGAAGTTGACTTGCAATCTTCAATGCCAGCCCAGTCTGCATCGACATATCCTTCGATACTCCTGTTCTTGGTCTTTAAAAATATCAACCCTATACAATCGTTCCCTTCAGATACCTCAAGATATGATTTACAGCCTCTAAATGCCTTTGGGTCGGTGAGTGCAAATATTGACTAACTATAATTACGGCATAGGCAATATATGGCTGTGTAAGAGATAAATATATTAGTCTCCCGACTAAGCGTTGGTATCTGCTTACATCCACAAGCTCATTTTCTAAAAATTTGCTCTTCTATGCTTTTTCAAGTGGAGTTCCTACTGGTTTACAGCCCAGTTTCCCTGTTTCTTTTAGCAAATCAAGAATGTATTTTCTTTGAGAAATGAAAATACTTTCTCTAGTCCTTGCAACTTCCATACCCAAAAAGTACTTCAATGACCCTAGGTCTTTACTCCTTCAACTTGCCCTTAAGCTTGTAAAGCTCATCTTCATCATCTCTTGCAAGTATTATGTCATCTACGTACACAATAAGAACAGTTCTCTTATCTGCTTCTCCTATTTTGATGAACACAGTGTGATCAGCCCTTGCTTGATGCTATCCTAACCGAGTGAGGGTAGAGCTAAATCTAGTGAACCATGCTCAAGAGGATTGCTTCAAACCATATAATGACTTTTTCAACTTGCAAACTTTTTCCTTCCTCTCCTATATTTCAAATCCCGATGGAACTTTCCTATACACTTCCTCATCAAGATTACCATTTAGGAATGCATTTTTAATATTAAGTTGATGTTGCTTCCAATCAAGGTTGGCTACAATAGATAGGAGAACATGTATGGAATTGAGATTTGCTACAGGAGCAAATGTTTCATCATAGTCAATTATATATGTTTGTGTGTATCCTTGTGCCACTAACCTTGTTTTATATCTTTCAACCTTTCCATTAGCCTTGTATTTCACAGTAAACACCCATCTGCTTCCAACCACCTTTTTTCCTTTGAGTAAGTTAACCTTCTCCCATGTCCTGTTATCTTGTAAGGCCCTCATCTCCTCCTGCACTGCTTTTTTCCATCTGAGGTCCTTTAAAGCCTCATAGATGTTTTTCGAAATCTCAACTTCATTAACTTTT